>OZ010789.1:544232100-545432100 GCA_963932465.1 Maratus speciosus | reverse complement strand
AAATCGAAAAAGCAAAAAACGGCCTTTGCACAGATCGATCTCATGTATCCAATGCAAAAAGCATTTAAAAATATTGAAATGCAACCGAGAAGAGGCTACTTTAGTCAAACGAAAAGACCCCTTCGCTAATGCTAATCCTTTTGGAAGAAATTTATAAAGATATCTCGGTTCCATTTCAATATTTTTAAATGATTTTTTTTTGCATTGGATAGTTGATATCGATCTGTACAAAGGCCGTTTTTCACTTTTTCGATTTTGAATGCAGACTTTTTCTATGAGGATGCTTTCACTTTCGAAACCGGTTCCGAAAATAAAAGTGCCCTCAATTAAAATATCTGTAAACAAAATCGGAAAGGCAAAAACGGCCATTAGAGCTATTTCGGAAATCATGACAAATGCAGGAAAACAGCGCCGTCTACTGGACGATTCACACCAACACATAATCAGCATCATTTCATATCAAGGACTAACTGAATCTGAGTTTTTTGATGAATTAATTCTGGAAATAGAGCTATTGCGGAAATATCCTGCAAAATGCAGCATAGCAGCGCCATCTGTTGGGCGATTTACAACAAAACGTAAACTAGCACCAATTCATTTCAAGGACTAACTCAATCTGAAGTTTTATGAAAATCCTTGCATAAGTTCTTGAGATAGAGCCGTTGCTGAAATTGTGATTGGGCGATTTACACCAAAAACTAATCAGCACCAATTTATATCAGGGACTACTTGAATATAAATTTGTATTAAATTCGTTCATTACTTCATGAGATAGAACGACCACAAAATTTGTGTCATATACAGACAGACAAACATTTTGTAAAAACGTGTTTTTTGGGTTTTTTGATCCCTAAAACGTGTAAATCCGTCGAAAACCGGAAGTCTAAAATCACGAATCCAATACTTTCTTCTTGTAAAGTTAGAAGAAAGCAAAAAAATCATTTAAAAATATTGAAATGCAATGTGGCTACTCCAAAGCGAAAACACCCGTTCGCGAATGCTAATCCTATGGAAGAAATTTATAAGGATATTTCGGTTGCATTTCAATATTTTTTATGAGTTTATTTTGCATTGGATACCTGAGGTCGATCTGTACAAAGGCTGTTTTTTACTTTTTCGATTTTGACTGCAGATTTTTTTTCGGGATGCATTCACTTTCGAAACCTGTTCCGAAAATAAATGTGCCCTCACTAAAAATATCTGCAATAAACAAAGTCGAATATGTAAAAAACGACCTTCGATCGATAGCTTCGAAGATCGATCGTAGCTATCTAATGCAAAATAATAATAATAATAATAATAATAATTTAAAAATATTGAAACGAGATATTTTATTTGAAAAATTTCACACACTTTTAAAAAGTTACTAAGAATTATAAAATGTGTCAATATTATGCATCTTAATGCTAAATGTAAGAGTAGTCTCTAGAAGCATTTTGCGAAGATAAGAACGCCGACTCTGTAACACTTTTGTTAAATATTCAGGTAAGTTAAAAAGACACAACAAATCAGTTTTTTGGCAGAAAAGTAAAGATGTATCGCCTCATTTATAAGATTATGTTAAAATCACATATGAGACAGAAATTAATATTTTTAATAAGTTAAAAAAAATGTAAAATAAATAATTTTTAATGCTCTGCCAGTCTTCTTGGTCCGCTTTTTCTTCTAATATATATATATATATATTTTTTAATAAAATTCAACATTTTAAATTTCTTTTTATGTTACCATTATCAGTGTATTTTCAGGAAGAAGTCACAATGGTAAAACTTGAAAATATTATTTATAAATATTAATTTAGAAGCTCAAACTGACACCAAGTCGCCTGGGCCAACCTGCCCCGATTGCGAGGTTAATTAGCCCACGCCACTTTTTAATGTTCTGATAGTGAAGAAGTTTAAGAAATGTTCAAAATTTTACCGAATCTTAATTTTTGTTTCGTACGAACGAAAACACAATATAGCCTAAAGAATATCTACCATACAACGTTCCTTAATGAAGCCATAAAATTATAAAAATGTAAAATTATTAACAAGAGAAAGAAAGGACTAAAGTAAAAGAAATTTATAGATATAAATAGAATTAATTGATTAACTCGATGTCATTTTCATCATTACAATGAAGACAAACATAAAATTTGGTTATGTTTTCGTTAGGACCAACTATTACAGCAAAAAAAAAAAAAAAAAAAAAAAAAAAAAAAAAAAAAAAAGTGGGTTGACGAAGAAAAAAATTCATAACTTCGTCAATTCACAAGATATCAAATCCGTTTAAATATAAATGTATAATAATATACATCTTCTTAGTATTATCTATAACTTTTATATTGACATGTTTTTGATAAGATCAACTATTACGGCAAAAAGAAAAACAAAATGTATATGTGTGTGTATAAGAAAAAAATCAAATTTCCCTTAATCCGTAAAATTGTTGGCGAAATTAGTACTTAACTTCGAAATTTACCTGAGCCTGTAGCCCAAGCTAACAGGGATTTTACTATAATTATGACAGTTAAAAATATTTTTGTACAACAGAGCAGCATATTTGATGTGGGGAGGAGGTAAACACCAATATATCTTCATTTTTTAAAAAGATTGACTGGAATAACCAGGAATTCAATTAATAAAATAATTCCTTATTAATTAATAATTAATTAATTAAAATAATAATTAAATAATTCCTTACTATTAATTAATAATGAATTAATTAAAATAATAATAAAAATATCTGTAAACAAAATCGAAAAAGCAAAAAACGGCCTTGGTACAGATTGATCCCAAGTATCCAATTCAAAAAAATCATTTAAAAATATTGAAATGCATAACCTAATAGCTGAGATCGATTTGCACAATGGCCATTTTTTACTTTTTGGACTTTGACTGCCAAATTTTTTATGGGAATGTTTTCACTTTCGAAAATGGTTCCGAAATTGAAAGTGTCCTCATTAAAAATGTTTCTAAACAAAATCGAAAAAGAAAAAAAGCCTTTGTACAGATTGATCTCAGCTATCCAATGCAAAAAAAAAAATCATTTAAAAATATTGAAATGCAAGCGAGAAGAGGCTACTTTAGTCAAGCGAAAAGATCCGTTCGCTAATGCTAATCCTATAGAAGAAATTTATAAAGATATCTCGTTTGTATTTAAATATTTTTAAATTCTTTTTTTTTTTTTCATTGGATAGGTGAGATCGATCTGCACAAAGGCCGCTTTTTTACTTTTTCGGCCCAAAATCTGAGTTAATTCGTTTTCGGCAAATATTCGGCTGGATTAATTTTTATCAATAGGCTAAAAAAATTTTAATTCATTTGTACAGCTCTGTATATGACACACCGTATCCCCACCCCCACCCCCCGCTTTCACAATTACATAATAGTGCACAAAACTTAGTAACTTAAAAATGTGTGTCATAACTAAAACCGTACTTTCCAGAAATTATTGCTAATAGACAGTAGTAATAGTGTTGTATCCGATAAATTTTGTGTGTTCCTGTAAATGAACGATAAATGATACGCACATCATATTCTACAGTAAGTATATGGTTATGGTATGAAACCACAGTAATGTATATCATTTTCATTGTACTTGAAGTAGTGTAACATCATTAAAATATTTTGTAAACAGATTTTCTAAGTAGACTATTATGTAATGGAATTCCTTTGTGATGTGAGGTGCTGTAAATGAGTAATAAATGCTTTGCACCTCATAAACACGTATCAATTTCCTTATGTTTGAAATGGTGCAACATTATTAAAATGCACTTGATTCTTTCTCAAAAAGTAAATCAAAAAGTATTTGATTTTTTAATATCTGAATAAGAATATCGGTAAATTTCGTGCACTTAAAAATATGCATATGATTTTGAAAATGTGTTGGTGAATACCTATTTAGACTTCAGAACAACTTTCCAGAGGTCGATCCAGGTAGAAATTGGGCCTATTCAGTGCCCCACATCACATTCATCACAAAAATCTATTCAATAAAATAGGCCCCTTCACAAAAATAAATGTAATAAAACTGGCCTCCTCACAAAAATAAACTTAATAAAATGGGCCTCTTCACAAAAATAAATTTAATAAAATGGGACTCTTTACAAAAATGAACTTAAATAAAACGTGCCTCTTCATAAAATTCCTTTTAATAAAATAGACCCCTTTGTAAAATTCTTTTTCATAAAAAGTGTTTTAAAATGTGTAATTTGTAAATGAAACTAGATCGCGAAAAACAAAAACTTTAGAAAGAGGATTTAAAGAAGTTTTTGGTACAAATTTGAGTAACTGGATTTTAACTTTCGTTACAAAATGTTATTTTTCACAAAAATATAGTAAAATTCCCAAAAATAACTTTTACTTTTCACAAAATGGGTCCCAATAATGAAAACCTGCATAGAGATCTGCTTTCTCAGAAGGTGTAATTGGAAGCCTGTCTTCATTCCTGTCTGCTAATCACTTTTTCCCGGTCAGCTTGTCTAAAATACCCCCTGTTTGCCTGGAGGCAAAGAAAGCCTATTTTTATGCTATGGGATGGCCAATTTGTTTGTCAATTACATGCTTAGGAAATATCACTGGTCTTTTAACATGCCAATCTTTGTGTTTGGGATACGCCTCCCATGTGGCAACGCTTAAACTGTGATATGGAATTTCGGCTTTCGAATTGACTAGAGTAGGCTCTTAAAGAATCAAAGTTATTTTTTTCAAATAAAACTACATAAAAGTTTCCCTGATCGCAAAGAATTCTTGGTACTTTTATGTTAGCCGGGTGCAAATCTCGCCAATAGTTTTTTTTTTTTTTTTTTTTTTTTTTTTTTTTTTAACTCGCCAGTTAGTATTTTTTTATTTTTCGAGTGGTAAATTAAAACGGTACCACTTGGTTACCCCATCAACCAAAACTCTATCGCCAGACTATAAGATTAAATGCCAATAACGGCTTATCGTAAATGTCACATTCACTTGACATTAAACACATTACACGTGTTTATTACGTCATTAAGTGTTTTTTAATTCGACGTTTTATTTGTATTTTTATTAACCTTTTACTAATTTATTTGTTCTTTCGTTATTTAAAATAAAAATTACGTCAATTTGTATAATTTGGTGAGTGGTTTGGCAATTTATATAATTTGGCGAAATTGGTCGACAGGATAACAAAGTAGTACCATTAAAACATTGCTTTGAATTTGAAATTAAATGTCAGGATTTGTTGCATTATTTAATCGGGTTTGGCGTGATTTTTTTTTTTTTTACGACAATTTAGCGAAAACCTCGTTTTCGAATACCAGTTACATATGTATTTTTAAATTATTTTCTATTATTTGTAAAATGAAATAACAATAAATAAAAAAAAAATAATTAATAACTGTAGAACAAAACAATTTATAGCATTTTTTTTAAATAAAAAGAAAATAAATGTAAATAAACATTTATTAATAAATAAGCAACAATAGCCCAGTTACCACGTTAGGCAAAATAACGCCATTTAGGTACCCCGGTGCGTATATGACATCTGCGTCTAATATTTTTCTTTTCGTTTCGGTTAAAAAAAAAAGAAAGAAGTGAAAGCCATTAATTTTAAACTTTTCAGTTTAAAATGAGAGTTTTATATTAAATAAGATGATAATGAAATACAAAAAAAAAAAAAAAAAAAAAAAAAAAAAAGCATTGTTCTTGGCATACATTTAAGGGAGGCCAAACTGGTCGCCAAATTAGTTTAAAATAATAACTTTTACTAAAATATGAAAAGAAAATATCTGTTATGATTAAAATTTGAGTTGCCATCATTAGAAAAATGTATTTAAAATTAGAAAAAAAATAATATTTCGAATTTAAAAATTGTAATACCAGTTTTGAGATCTGCGGATCAATACCGATTTTTGGTGTTAATTTTATCGCAAAGTATTCCATATTTTAGGAGAAATCGTCGCGAAACATAATCAGTTGTTTAATCAGTCATTTCATAGAATCGTTTCATAAATTCGTTACATTTCAGTCGTTTCATTATATCCGTTTCATAAATTCGTTTCATTAGGATTATAATATATATATATATATATATATATATAGGGTAGATTAAAATATAGTAAAACGTGCGAAAAAGAAACTGCCTATGACGGAATCATGTCTTAAACGGAAAATGTGTTGATACCTGCAAAATGAATATAATAACACGTGAGAAAAGAATGTATAATACATTTATATCTGCTAAGAAGGGAACTTGTCAATAACGCATTTTTTTTTTCTTTCCTATGTGTTCTGTCTTGGAAGATTTTACTGTATAACATTTTTTCATATTTTTAAGCCTCCAATACATGGAATACGGATTAACAATATTAATGAGAACTGAAACATAAACATACAACGAATAGAAATTCATTAAAAAAATACATATCGCAGCCTACGGCACTTCTATAAAAATGAAGATTATAAACATTAAAAAAAAAGCTAAGATAAGTATTTTTGGTCAGAACTCCTCGTACAAGACAAATTTTTAACCAAATCGATGTAAAAATCAATGTTTTGTAGAAATTCACTCGGGCCGGGCCGAGATTTTAACTTTTTCCTGGTCCAGGTCGGTCTCAGACCGAACTTTTAACTGTTATACCGGGCTGTGCCAATAATTTATTTCTATGGGTCGGCTCGAACTCTTGACTTTTATACCGAACCGGGCCAATATTTTTTTTTTTGTACGGGTCGGGCCGGGCTTGGACCGAACTTTTAATTTTTATACTGGGGCCTCAAGGGCCGAGATCTAGATGATGTGGGCCGAGATAAGAAAAACCCTGAGTAGGTTTCCTGCTTTCGAAGGTTCCAAAACTTGTAGGGAGGGAACTTCACCCATGGGATAAAAAAAGACCACTAATTTTCGGAATGATCGGTTGAATGGGAGAAAAGAAAATGCGTTACTTCCCTAAAATAAAGTCGACTGACCAGTTACCTTGGCAACAGGACCGAGCCGAGACCGGTTCTAGAGTCTTTCTTATCCCAGCCAGACAGTAGATATTTCGCTGTTAGCGAAACGAGTTGACCAATCAGAAGTCTGCAGCTTTGCGAACTTTTCGCGGTTTGCAAAAATGCATGGCATTGGTCGATCTCGTTTCGCTAAGAGCGAAAATCTACCTGATTGTCGCCACATGTCTTCCCTTGAATAGAAGTAGTTGAAATCCAATGTTTCAAAGGCATTTGTAAAGTCATTTTAGTTTTGTTTACTTTGTCCGATTCGTCGATAGGATTCGTCACAGCTGCGGACAACGGACTCTAGTGCAATTAAATATATGCATGATATTTTTGCCCAGTTTTATTATTGCCTTTATTTTATTACACATTAGTAAGATTTCAAAAATTAGTGCTGTATTGCATTTACTTAATATTTGACTCTTTTGAACTTCTGTTTTACGTTTTCGCAAGAATGTCTTGTGGCGATATTTGGAATCCGCATTACCCGAATCCAAATGCTGTAGTTTTTCCCAATGTAAGATGTTTTAGACTCATTTTAGTTTAGTTTACTCGATTTCAGAATCACATAGTTTTATGTTATGGTTTTATTCCATTATATGCATTATTCCAGTTAAAATTGTGGCAGCTCCTTACTTTCAGCTAAAACTGGCGTTTATTGTTTATTAATTTGTTTTTTCACATTCATTTTTAATGAGTAAATCCTGCTAGTGTGAGTTTTTAGAGCAATTTCGATATACGGACATTTCATTGCTTAGGTAATTTATTTTAATGTCAAGTCTAACAAAAGCATCATGGCAACCTTTTGCAATGGATGAAACTTCTTATTTAAAAAAAAAAAGTAGAATATTTTCATCGTATCAATTATAGCATAGAAAATAATTCTAACAGGATCTCTAACCAAATTAAAATGTGCTCTTAAAAACCCCTCAAATGTACAAAAACAATATTAGAGTCTAAGAAAGCCCATTTTTATATTATTTTGATTTGTCATGTGCATATGCTGGAATTTTTTTTCTTGGGGGGGGGGGGAGGGGGGGGGAGTGTAGTAATATACTGTTGGTACATTCTCTTAGTCATGTTATCTTACTATTTTCAAAGATTAAGGGGGCCTTATCAACTCCTTTTGTACGCATTGTATAGATATAAAATGCTCTGATAAATTCTCTCGCAAATTTCAGTGCAAAAAGACACAACTTGCTTACATTTTTGTTTTTCTGTTTGTGTTTGCATCTACTCAAAGCCTTTAAAAACTTCATGTTAAAACTAGCAATAGATAGTAAAAATGTTTGTGACTGCAGTTGTAAATAGGCTGCTTGTTATCCTCTTAACCACCAACACCTAAATTTTAGCACAATACTTTAAGAAGTGCATTAAAAAATATCCAATAAAGTGTCCAACTGTATGATTAATGACTTTTTTCATTGTTCATTTAACTTTAGCAGTGGTTTATCCAGATTTTTCTGACATAATTCTTTTTTGTGAAGCTGTGAATTTTTTTAAAGTGTCAAGTGGGGTGAAATGGTTTTAAAATATTATCTATTTTAAGATGTTCAGTTAAAATTAAGTAGGGGCTCATCTTGGGACACATTTTTGATCAATTGTCAAAATTTTACCTGGTATTCATTTTTTTAACATTTGCCTATATTATTAAATAGCTTTTAATCTTATATCCATTATGGAAAAATTAAAAAAATATATTTATTAAACTTGTGCTTTGTCCTAAGGTGTACCACCTGGTGGACACCTTGGGGCAGATAAAAATAGATGTGAAAAGTTCAATAATTGAATTACAATATACATAGTTGTTAGTTCAGGAAAAGAAATTTATTTAAACTGAAAAAGAAAAGATAACTATTGTAAATTTTCTAAATGTTAACGATGCAACAAATATTTGGTTGATATTTGGTATTCGGCCTGTGTATTCCTTTCCAATTTTTTTTCATGCTCCTAATTTGAAATAATGTTCTTTTTATTTGCTGAAGCATATATAAGCAAGAGTATGCACATCATTAATTGTTGATATTTCGAGGCTTGTAAAATGTTGTCTACCAACTTTCTTTCCTTATCATCGGTGAATATTTTTCGACTTTGTTTTTGATATATACTTAAAGCAGGGCGCGAAATTTTTCACTAGGCATTCAAAGGGAGACGTTGCTGTTGCGATACATGTATGAATTTATTTAAGTGCATTGTATGAAAATGAAATTATTATTTTATTTAATCATTTCCACTCTTCTTGGAGCTAAACAAAACAAATTTTTCACACTAAGAAAAACTATCGCCACTCTCTCACAATGACACTCTGCCGCTGTCAGTAGGCGGAAGCCAATGAAATTAAACCTCTAGTGATCAGAAAAAGTAAAAACAGAAGATGCTTCAAAGGTACAAAATCTTTACAGGTAGACTGTGATTTCAATAAGATATCATAGATTACTGTGGACATTTTTGTAAAGTGGTTATTAAAATGGGATAATCAACTGAAAAAAACACATCACAAAATTGCATTGCTGATAGACAACTGCTCTGCACATCCACAAGAATAAACAACTCCATACGTTGAAACACTGATAGCTTGGAAACAAATCTTTTGATTAATAATTGAATTGATTTGAATGATAATATTAAATAAATATTTTATGTAGTTTCGTGAATTTAATTTACTGTACCATGTCTATTTAAAATGTTTTCTTTGAAATACTTGTCTGTAGTTTCTAATTTTTCTGTCAGAACACTATAGTAGGATATAAGCAATTATGATCTTTTCTTCAGAACAAAGTCTTTCATAAGGAATTTCTGGGATGATTTGACATTTAGCAGCTGGGTCTTTACTCTTTACACCTCCTTTCAAGAAGTATTGTGTATTGTTAGTTGACGCTTCTCCTTCCAAACTGCCAGGTTAAAAAATACTACTGTAAAATAAGCAGAAAAAAACCTATTTACTATAACTTTTCAGACTACCGAAAATATTTATCTTACACAGATTCAAAATATGTCAAATTTATGAATCATGTTTTTGAGTCATTTGAAGGTTTTTTTTCCAACTTTAATCTGGAGATGATTTCCTTTGCAAAATTTATTCTTATTAAATAAAAGCCGACACTCTCAGTTAATTGGTAGTTACTTGCATTGTTTCTACTTCCTTATATATAGTGCCAAAATTAGTAGGGGTTTACTTTTTTTTTGCAAGACTGTAGAATTATTGTTTATTCTTAATTGTTAATTCAACGTACTTAAATTTTAACTATCAAACTGCCTTAAATAATATATTTATCTATCTTGCAGCAAATTCCTTATCGTGGAGTAATTCCGGGTGGAATTCATGAAGGTAAATTGATTGAAATAAAGGGCCATGTTCCATATGGAGCTGATGTGTAAGCAATACTTTTTTATTACAATTTAATTTTCATTATTTCAAACTGTGTTGTGTTTTGTATATTTATAACCTAGTGCAATGATTTTTAAATCCTTAGTTACCTTGGACCCTACTTCACATTTTCCTTGCTTCTGCGGACCACAAGGATTTAAGATTGAAATTCATTATTATGCATGCATTCTTTATTTATGCATACACTAATAAAATTATGAAGTAAAACCTGTAAAAACAGAATCTGCCTATAACAGAAAAATTCATGGGCCCCAACAAACGAAATAACATAAAATTTTACCTGATATGATACAAACCTGTCTAAAACTTTTTTTTCACCAACCAAATTGTAATGATTTCATCAATGAATTATATCAAATTTAAATTTGCTATGATACATTAAAAAATAATAAGATCAACAAAAACTGTTGAAAATATGATCATTTAAAATATTTACAATTTCATTCTAAAAAGATGTTCAACAAAATGCTCTCCAGAGTATCATTCTTTAATCACAGAATTTCAGCCTATTTGAACTTGAACATTTTTACTGAAATTACATTTAGCCTGTAATTTATTGTGATGAGATATTGATTAATGTAGTTAAAGAATATGTATGGCGATACACTATACTATATCATTTAAGCAAAAAATTAGAGAAGGGATACAGGATACACAAAAAATAATTGTGATGTTGTCCTTCAGGATTAGGGCTGGATTATTTATCAATATATCCATAGATATTGATATTTCTTAACTATCGCAATAACAATATCTAAACTTTGACTCAGTTGATATATCCCAATAAAATAAGTGTTTAGCAAACACTGCAATTACGAGCACGAGCCCCGAAAAAAATATCGTAAAATATCTCAAAACTCAATAAAATAATGTTTTGCGCTCACCGCCAGAGCCCCGGAAAAAAAAAAAAAAATCCATTACAGTGTCTTCAACCTCCTGTCTCATCCAAAACAGAAAATCTACCTCGATAATCTTTCTTTCCGCCAATTATCTACGTAAGAAATTATCCCAATCATTGCAATACTTTCCTTCACTGTAAACCTAGATTTCGTTTGACTGTCTGCGTAAAATACTGAATAACACGTATCATTCGTTCTTCTCTCCTAACTGTGATCGGCCAACACGTATTGCAATAACTCCAGATATTGATACCCTACGAATAATCAAATGAGCTCTGGTTATTCGTTGTCGTGTTGTTTGATATACAGGTTTGATACGGGTTATCATCCAGTCTATACCTGAACAGCTGAAATGCTCCGCTTGCGAGCAACCAATCAGAGTCCGCTAATGGGAAAGTTTGGCTCTTTGTTTGTGAAAAGCTCAAGGTTAAAGCAGTCAATCACTGCAATGATTGGTTGCTTTTAAGAAGAGCTTTCCAGTCATTAATGCTTATTCACATTGTACTTTGTTCTTTCTTCTTTGCGGTTTGTCGTACTTTCAAGACAGCGAAGTTTTCTGGAGTGAATTTAATATATCCGTCTTGATCTTTTTCAGCTATGAAGGAATATTTATGAAAAAACAAAATTTAAATTAGTATAAAACTATTTTGAAATGTGATTTGAGTATTTATATTTTTAAAAAAAAGTTTCAATGTTGTTTTCTTGTAGTAAATAGGTAGGAAGATATAA
Source organism: Maratus speciosus (assembly GCA_963932465.1). Lineage (NCBI taxonomy): Eukaryota > Metazoa > Arthropoda > Arachnida > Araneae > Salticidae > Maratus > Maratus speciosus. Next base: position 545,420,140 of record OZ010789.1, on the reverse strand, counting down.
CTATAGTGATTTTTTTCCCATTAAGAATGAATTGATACCTTAGAGAAAGATTGAAAAGCAACATTTCTGTTGCGTTTATCATCCACTGAAACCTATTTATTAACAAGTATATTAGCGTGACATGTGGCATTAAATTAATTTTAGTTTTTCTCGAGCTTTCTTTTTTTCCCCTATGCTAATTAAAATATGATCGTCAACGTCCTAAATTTGAGAATATTTTATTTTAGTTTGTATTTTATAGTTTTCTCAGATATTCGCAATGTAATTAAATAGTTAAAATGTTACTGATAAATAATGCATTGAGTAGGAAGAATAGGAAACATACTATTTTTGAAGGAAACAAATGGCATAAGTGTAAACAGATATCAAACATTGGTTTCTTTTCTAAAATATTTTTTGTATAAATATATATGCTTATTTTAATGATGCTTTGTGAACATATAGGTATAAGACATTGATTCGTTTGCTCTCTACATCTGTTTTTAATTAAATTGTTGCTATTATACCATTTATGTTTCGAAATTAGAATGCACAATTTAAAGTAGTTATCGTGATATATCACCAATATCAATATAAACTTGTTGATATATTGCGATATTAAATTTCTGATATCGTCCAGCCCTATTCAGGATACATAATACACGCAAAAAAAAAAAAAAAAAAAAAGAAAGTAAGAAATACCAAGAAGTCTTAATATTAGACAGTAAATAACACTTTCACAAGAATACTGAACAAAACATCTGAAATTTATTAGTGTTGTTTCCTCTTAATACCATGATAACTAATTAATGTCAAATCTATTTCTTTGCATAAATGCTCTACAGGTATTTCATTGTCATTGACAACTAGTTAAATAATGTAAAAGACCGACAAATGTATTATTGTAAAAGAAGCTTTTTGCAGAAGTAATATTATACAATGAAGAATTTCTCAAGCATAATAAGCTGTCAAATTTACGAATCTGTTTTTCTCATAATGTTTTTCTTTTTGTAGCATGTTTTGAATAGGGACACTACAAAATGTTCAGCTTGTATTCAGTCATGTATTACCAATTTTAGATCAAATATTAAAGTATTCAGTGTGCTGAATATTTTGATATTTGGCAAATTTGACCACATAAAAAACCCTCTTAAAAAAAAAATAAACTGTCAAGTGCGAGTACTACTCATGCTCAGAGGGTTCTGTACTGTAAATATATAGATTGTTAATTGTACCTATTATTATTTAAAAAAAATTGTTGCTAAAAGAATAATGGTACTTTTCAGTTAGCTGGGCACCAGTGTTACATATACGTATTTATATACATACATAATCTATAAATACTTGGGGGCTCTGCCCCCTGCAAGCTACGCTCGCCAACCTCCCCATTCAGACACCGAAGAATCTAAAAACATGCTAATCTGATCGGTTTTAAAAACATTAGAGAAGATTGAATTATACTGAAAAAAACTGTGCAGATCTCCCTGTAAATGGATTTCCATTCAATTCCCTTTGATTGCAAAAATTTAAGGCCGAATCAGTTGCTGTTAAGACATTCAATGGTTGTTTTCGTGTTTGATTAAAGAGGATCAGTTAAACATTTGAAAAGAAGCTAAAATAAAATGAATTAAGTGTACAGAGTCTTTGTCTCCCGGTATTTTAAAACAATTTCTATAACAATAGCCTAAGTCATGTGACTATCGTCAACAGTTCCGGGGAAACCACTTTGCTTTTTATATTCCAGGTGCCATTTTGGTACATTAATGTTAGCCAGGTACAGATATGTCACCAAATATTATTCTATCGCCATCATTTCATCTATATTATAATAGTCCAAGTCATGTAACTCATATAAATAAATATGCTCTGATCCCTTCGCTTTTCATATGGAAGTTTGGCTCAGATATCATATACGGCCCCATATTGGCACGATTTTTTTCCGACGCTAATTTGGGGAAAACATCAACAGCATAAACAACATCCGGCTTACCAAATCAAGCAAAATAACAATACTATGGTGCCAGTTAAGTACCGTTGCGTATATGACATTGGCGTCAGAAAAAATCGTGCCAATGTGGGTCCGTATATGACATCTGTGCCAAAAGTTTTCCATTTTGATTAAAAAATCAAATTTCATTTTTGAATAAAACTACATAAAAGTTTCCATGGTCTCAAAAAATTCTTGGTACTGTTACGCTAGCCGGGTGCAAATCTCGCCAATAGCTATTTTTCAAGTCGCCAGTTAGCATTTTTTTTTTTTCGAGTGTTTAAATTAAAACATTGCTTTGAAGTTGAAATTAAATGTCATGGTTTGTTACATCATTTAATATTTAGCCAGATGTCATATAGGTGAAGTATAGTTTGGCATAATTTTTTTTTTTTTTTTTTTACGAAAATTTGGCGAAAACCTAGTTTTCGAATACCATTTACCTATGTATTTTTGGTACTACTTAGTTATCCCATTGACCAAAAATCTATCACCAAACTATAAGATTAAATGCCATTAATGGTTGATCGTAAATGTCACATTCACTTGACTTTAAGCAAGTTACACGTCTTTACGTCAAGTTTTTTTTTTTTTTTTTATGATTTATTTGTATATTTATTAATGTTATACCATTTTATTTGTTCTTTCATTATTTAAAATAAAAATTATGTCAATTTGTGTAATTTGGTGAGTGGTTTGGCGATTTATATAATTTGATGAAATGGGTCGACGGAATAACTAAGTAGTACCGTATTTTTTAATTGTTTTCTATTATTTTTAAAAGAAAATAACCAAAAAAATAATTAACTATAGAACAAAACTCTTTATGTAATTTAAATAAAGAAAATAAAGTAAATAAACATTTATTATTAAATAAACAACTATAGCCGGGTTACCACGTCAACCAAAATAATGCCATTTTGGTGCCAATTAGGTACCCCGGTGCGTATATGACATCTGTGCCTAATATTTTTCTTTTCGTTTCGTTTAAAAAAAAAAAAGTGAAAGCCATTTATTTTAAATGTTTCAGTTTGTATTAAATAAAATGATAATTAAATACAAATTGAATTATGAATAACAGTAACATGATACATTTCTTAGCACACATTTAAGGGAGTCCAAACTGGTCACCAAATTAGTTTAAAATAGTAACCTTTTCTAAAATCTAAAAAAAAATATTTGTTATGATTAAAATTTGAGTTGCCATCATTAGAGAAAAGTATATAAAATTAGATAATTTAATATTTCGAAAACTAATTCGAATTTAAAAATTGTAATACCAGTTTTGAGATCTGCAGATCAATATGGATTTTTGGTGTTAATTTCATCGCAAATTATTCCGTATTTTAGGAGAAATCGCAGTGAAACATAATCAGTTGTTTAATCAGTCGTTTCATAGAATCGTTACATAAATTTGTTTCAATTCAGTCGTTTCATAAATTCATTTCATTAGGATTTTATATATATAGGGTAGATATATATATATACATATACAGTAGAAACTCTTTTATCCGAAACTCTTTTAACCGAAACTCTCGGTTAACCGAAATCCATTTTTAAAGCTTTTTACTCTCATTCGTTGTGTACAAAATCCATTTTGAAAGCTTTTTTTTTTAAAACTATCATATTCTTTATGTGCAAGCAGTTCTTTCCGAACTATGAGTACATATAAATATTTTCGATCCCCTTTCTTAGTTCCTTTGAATTTAACTTGAGCTCCCATAAGCTGCTGAGTGGAACGAAGAAAACGAACAAATTAGCAATTCTAAAGCTTTTGAATGTTTTACAAAAGGTTTGCATGACTGAAGCAGCAGAATCGAAACTGTGACAAACAAAACATTTTTTTAAACCCTTGTGATATATGTAAAAGGTACTTAATTTCAAAATAAAAATTCAAGTAATTTATTCTCGTTTCTATTTTGCTATTGCTTTATTTTTTATTAGGAACTTGTTACCATAATAAGAAATATTGCATATATTTCTCCTTAATCTTAAAATTGAAGTATTCTCGATTTCCCGAAAGAGGGTCGGTCCCAATTATTTCAGATAATTGAGGTTCTACTGTCCATATATTGTATATATATCTATACATATATATATGTATATATACATATATATCTATATACAACACTGGCACCTGGCTAACCGAAAAGTACCAGAATAATAAGACTTTGTAAAAATAATACAATGTAGGGTTGGGTATAGGTATAGTATACACTAGAAAAGTATGAAAGGGTATACCAAAAAAGTTCAAAAGAGGGATGAAGCCTTAATAATATCAAATAGTGCTACTCCGTATTACTCTTTCTTTAATCTTATCCTAATCTGTTTATTATGAACTTAATTTGGTACTGACAATAAAAGTAGAGCATATTTAAACTCCATTTGACATTTCATAAAATTAAATTCAGTGTAGTAAGAACCTTCTTTTTTTACAGTGTAGCTAAAACAAAACCCTCATTTAAAGTTTAAACTTAACATTATGCTAAGCGCATTTCGAAAGGAGGTCGCAAAGATGCAATGCTGCTTTGGTCCATGCCTCGTTTTCCCAGATAGGTTTTTAATTAATTTTTAAAGACACTGGAGGCGTATTAAGAGATCCACTCAATGCACACTAGTCACGAATCCCATACTACTTCTGTAATTAATTTTAATTAAATTAGTCAGTTTTTAACAACACATTACACAAATATATCATTGAAATTTGTGATCTAGGCTCTAAAAGCCGATGGTACATAGAGTACGCACCCCCTGTCATTATGTATGTCCAAACCATCCGTGTCTTTAAGGGTTAATATCTCGGCTAATTTTGGATGATTTTTTTCAAAAATCATTATCAACAATGATTTTATATTTCTGATACGATATGTACCCTCAGCACTCCTCAACACCTTTGCTGAATGCTCGCAAATCTAAATTTGTATGTAATGGAAAAATGCACTTTTCTCAAAAACAATGCGACCTAGGGTAGTTTCTATAACTTTCCTGCAAGGTTTAAATTCCTACCACCTCTAATTTTTTCATAATTATAGTTTGAATAGTTTCGGAAATAGATGGGAGAAACATATTTTTGCACTACATTTTTGATGATATCTCTAAAAATATTCTACCTAAAATTAAAAGAAATGTATTTTTGAGTTCAGCGTTAGGAAAGCTTTCACACGATACCCCACATGATATACAAAGAATAGATTTTCTTTTTCAAGTAACATAATTAGCCCCTCTACATTTTTCCTAAATATATTTGTGAATGTTTAATAACCTGTAAATATGTGGGTTAATACTCTTTATTGCTTCCCCAGTTTGAACTTTCCACGTTCCATAGTTTACGTATAAAATGGCTGTGACAGACAGACACAGGAGTGATCTTATAATGGTTCCATTTTTACATTTTAAGTATGGAACCCTAAAAACAAGAATTTGTTAACTGTTATTTTTGTCAGTAAATTAGATAAAAATTCAGAATAATTAAGAAATAGTCAGTCATATTTAAATAAGTTATTTTTTTGTTTTAAAAGTAAAATTAAAAAAATTAATTGTTAATGATGATATTCATAGGATTTAATAATGTATAAATGCAAGCTCCTGAATATTCTCTGGTAACAATCTGTTACTTGTTTTTTCACTTACAGGATATTTCTAAATTAAATGGAACAAACTTTCAGGGATAATAATAGGCAAGAAGACAAAAAGATCTGCTATAGAAAAGAAAACCAGGAGCACAATCCACTTATTCAATGAATCAATTCTTTTTTGGCATATTGAAGACATTACAAGATGTGCTGAAAATTGTCGCCATTCAAACTACACTGATGCTCCATTATTCTTAAGGCAGCTGCTATTACTGTGTCACTGACTATAATTTAGTGCGCTTTTATTAATTTTATTGCATTTCATACAAAGCAAAGTTAATCTCATTAAATTCTTTCTAAAATATCTTCAAATTCTTCTAATAAAAGTTGTGAACGAAAATTCATGTTCATTTTGTAGTAAGACAACCGTGTATTTTTTAGTAAATAAATGGATTGTGACAATGCTTTCCTGCACAGAAATTGTTAGTCTTGACACATTATCACCTATAAAAGTTTGTTCCAAAATATTAAAAATACCCTGTATATTTCGAACCTCTAAATATAACTGCACATTCCAGACACTGTTCATTAATACACTTAAAACTTAAATTAACATCATCAAGAAAGTTCTTGCTGAGTTTCCATTGTTCGATTGGTTTGTTTTCTACTCACCTTAGTCCCTTCCTTGCAAACACTATATGACTGTAAAAATATCCTTCTAATTCCTCCTAGTCAGCCACAATTAGTTTAAAGACAAAGTGATAGCAGTTTGTAAAAACCATAACTTATTTTTTTTTTTTATTTATTTATTTTTTTTTTTATTATCTTTGATTTTGGCATATTTGTTTTTGAATATAAGGAAATTTTATTCATTCATTTTAATTCAGAGGAGGCAAAGAAGTTTAGTTTTAAGACTCTCTTCTTCAGAGTTGTATAATATAGATGCACGCCCGTGCGCGGAAAATTTTCCGCAACATTTGGAACTTTGCGGAAAATTTTTTTTGGGAAAGAAAGAAAAAAAAAAACGTAATTTTTGTTTTTGTAACTTTTTTTGTTTTAAATACCGAAATATTAAAAATATTTACCAATTTTTTGTACGATTTATTTATTGTTTGCCAGGGGTGATTTTGTTCCGAATTTTCTGAAAACTTAAGGCATTCGGTTCCAAAAATTTTTAAAAATCAGCCATTAGCCCGAAAATTCAGGCATAAAAAAATATTGTGAATTTCAACAAATGGTCGCCGAAAAAAAATCTCCACTTTCGTCAAATCATCGCGGAAAAAACGCGAATTTCGTCAAAAGACTACGAAAAAAACACGAATTTCTTCAAAGTATGATAAAAAAAAAAAAAAAAAGTTAATTTCGTCAAATCGCAGAAAAAACGCAAATTTCGTCAAAAGAGTGCTGGGAAAAGCCCGAATTTTGTCAAAGGAGCGCGAAAAAAATGCAAATTTCGTAAAAGAATCGAGGAAAAAAAATTAATTTCATCAAAGGATCGCGAGAAAACGCGGATTTCGTCAAAAGTTCGCGAAAAAAGTCCACTAATTTCGTCAAAAAATCGCAGAAAAAACGCGAATTTCGTCAAAGGATCGCGAAAAAAGCGAATTTCATCAAAGAATTGCAGAAAAACGAAATGTCGTAAAAGGGGCGAAGGAAAAAACGAATTCCGTAAAAGCATGACGGAAAAAGCAAGAGTTTTGTCAAAGGATCACGAAAATACACAATTCTGTGAAAGAATCATAAGAAAAACTAATTTCGTCAAACTTTCGAGAAAAAAACACTAATTGCGTGAAAAGATCGCGGAAAAACGCGAATTTCGTCAAAAAACCGCGAAATAAACAGCAAATTTCGTCAAAATACCGGGAAAAACATGCAGATTTCGTCGAAAGATCGCAAAAATACACGAATTTCGTCAAAAGACTGCAAAACAAACAACAAATTTTGTCAAAATCTTGGATAAATCACGCAAATTTTGTCGAAAGATTGCGAAAAGTACATGAAATCCGTCAAGATTGCAAAAAAATTGTGAATTTTCTCAAAGGATCGCAAGTTTTGTGAAAAAACAAACAAAATGCGGTCAAAAGATAGAAAAAAACCCCTGTAAATTTTTCAAAAGATCGCGGAAAATGCAAATTTCGTCCAAAGATCGCGAATTTCCTCAAAAGACCGCAAATTTCGTCATAAGACCGCAAAAATACGCAAATTTCGTCATATGACCGCAATGCGAATTTCGTCAAAAGATCGCGAAAAATAAGCAAATTTCTTCAAAAAATTGCGAAAGGTACTCGAATTTCGGTAAAAGATCGCAAAAAAAACGCTCAATTTTGGTAAGAGATCGTGAAATCACGTGAATTTTGTCAAAGGGTCACGAAAAACATGCAAATTTTGTGAAATGTTTGCGGAGATTTTTGTATTTTATTTTGTGATTTGCTGAATTTAGGTCCCTAAAGGTTCCATTTAATGGGGAATGTATGGTCTGTTTTGGTCCCAGGGGCGTCTCCCTTGGGGGGCAGCCTCCCCCCCCAATATTTGTGAAGTTGGGAAATTTGAGCTTAGAGTTGGGAAATTCTGGATTTTTGAGACATTATGAAATTTTTATTGTTTTGGTGATTATGTTTCTGACTGAGTATTGTAACAGTAAGCAAGTTAAATTATCAAAAGAAATACAAAAAGAAATCAGCCACACTCAATCTATCATTGTATTTTTCAGTTCTACAAAAATATTATACATCTACCAGACCTAAATTTCTCTACTCCTATCCACCAATAGCTGACTATCCAGTTCCGTTATTTCCTTCAAAACTTTGTTCCTTTCTCAAAATTTTCACCCTCCCAAAAGAGAATCCAGCTATTTTAATCCAAAGGGATTGCAGCTTCTTTTGAAAATTGGAGATCACTTGTAGCACAACAGAAAGGAATGTAGTCACCTACTTGAAACACAGCTGGGCAAGAAGATTTGATGAGTTTTCACAAATTGTACTAATTTTGCGATTTTTGGACAATATTTTACTCATTCTCGTGATTTTTTTTGCTCCGAAAATTAGTTAACCCTTCGCTGTCATGACAAAAGCATTATATGAGCAAATGTGAATATAAGAAGTCGTTAGTGTAGATACATTTGCCACATTTTACCTTTATTTGTGTGCGGAAATATATATATGTCCTGTTCATTTATATTTATAGGTGTTTAGTAAATTTTAAACCAAAAGTCCAGTGTTGTGTGTTTAAAGCTGTTCTAAAAAATGACTATAAATCTTAGCATGAAAGAACCCTTCATAATAGGAAAAGAGTTTTCATGCAAGATTTTGGAGCATCTAAAAATCCATTCGAGGATGAAAAAGGTAAAAAAGTGGATGATTTGAATTTGGAACAGAAATATGACCATGAAAGCAGTCCATCAACTGAAGAAAAAAATCGACATACAGGTTGACATAAACACTGATAGGTTGCACTTGAATAAAATTTTGAAGAAATAAAGATTTCCTTATAGACAAGTTCATAAACAATTATGAATATTAGGATGTGATTGAATAAGCTGACTTCTGAAAGCACCGTGGGAAAACGGTTTCACCAAATGGAATAGATAAAAATAATAGCATAGCAATGGACATTGATAGACATAAGTTTTACAGGGAAGAGTTATAAGAAATACAAGAAAATTTCGGCAATTTAGTAATGGGCTTAAATGACAATGTTCCCTATATTAGGAGAATATTGCACCAATACATTCCATATTTAAATTGCAATTGTGCAAGGCAAATTTGAGTATCACTAACTGAGAAAAGTTAATAATGTTTCCACCTGGATATGAGAAACCGGATGTACATGACTTGCAGAGTCAAATAGAAATAAACCAAATCCCAACTCACTTAACAAACCTTTTCTCATGCCATGAAATCCAAAGACTATTTGGGTCACACTGTTAAACTATATACTCGTACCTTAACATTCACAGCAGCTTATCTTTATAGCGTTGCATCTAATGAAAGAATCTTTAGTCAAATAAAAATTTAATAAATATATATTGCAAGCTACAATGAGGTCTGACAGACTTGACAGCCTAATGCTTTTAAAATGTGAAAGTGAAATAGTGGATTTTATTAAACTGGACGATGTTAGGTTAGCTTCATCAGAGTTAGCTTCTTTGAAGACCAAAAGAATTGATGTTAAATGAAAATTATTTGGATGTGCCAATCCCAAAACCTTATTCTATCCCATACATGTTAATAGTACTTCAAAATTTGCAATCACAATGTTAAAATTAAATAACAATTCTATGCCCATAATAATGAATTCTAAAGGTTTAATTGTGTGCATTTAATTTATAATTTGTTTAATTATGTGGCTTTAAAAAGGAGATAGAAGCATTGCATTTTTCAAACAAATCATTGAATTTCGACACCCATGCTCTTAGATGTCTGCAACCAAAATTCCAAACCCAAAGAGCTCAAAAGCGATACCTTTGGACAGTATACTAGAGGTCTGCACGGGCCGGAATTTCGAGGCCCGGGTCCGGCCCGGCCCGAACGAAAGCTATCTTGGCTCGGCACGGTGCAAAAATGGGAAGTTCGACCCAAGCCCGACCCGTTTGCATTTTTACAGTTCTCGGCCCGGCCCGTACAAAAATCAGGGAAAACAGGCCCGGCCCGACAGAATTTCTACCAAAAAAAAAAAAAAAAAAAAAAAAAAAAGTTTTTTCTTAACATACAATTACGATTCTTTTAATGAATACTACATACATATTTATGGGAACATTTTACAGTATATTTTACATTACTATGATGTTCGCAAAACAGAAAACACACAATAGTAAACATTACCGATTACTTACAGTGTTTTAGTCATCGTGTCTACAGACATTTCAAAATGGAAATAAGGATTCATTAAAAGATTAATGTAGTTCATCAGAATAAAGGATTAAAAACATAACTTTTGAAGCTGTATAATAAAAAGTAGATTTGTGAAAATATTTCTCTCATTTTTAAGGCTTTTCTCAAATCCAAAAGAGCTACATTTCGACACATTTATGAATTCTTTTCTTTTCGGAAACGCGTAAGATTGGCAAGCATTCTTATTCAGAAGCTATGTAAATGTCGTTTTTTTTTTCATAGATAAAAGCAATATATCTTTCTGAAAATACTGTCAAAGTTAGCGTTTTGAATCGAATTTCCGGAAGCGATGGCACAGGAAAGGAAAAAAACGTACAGTCACGTGACAGGAATCTCTTTTATCTCTGTAAGTAATTTATCAAATATGTAAAAAGCTATTCGTTTCCAAATGCCTTCAATAGGCAGGCCTCTCAATTTTATGCCTTTATAGTTAAATATTTTGTCAGAAAATGTGTCTGAAAGCTTCGCATTGCTGAGCAGTGAGTTTGAGAACCTCCTTAAGGTATATTTCCAAAGATACTGTTCAGAGAAGTTCATTATCACTATTAAAACTACAAAACACAATGACTGTTCTACACATCCTGAGATCGATAAGACCAGTTCCGTCCTGGCATCAGTCTGCTGAAAAAAAATTAAACTCTGAATCAGACATCTTGTAACTGTACGATGCCGATCTCTATGATGGACATGTTACATTTCTGTATTGATGTTGTTAAACTCGCATCGGCTTGTGACGCACATTTATACTTCTCGAGAAAATCATATTCATTGAAAATGGCTTGTATTTTATCTGCTTTGCTTAAATTCTTATATCGGGCCGATAGGCCCGATATTTTTTTGCCGGCCGATTTTTTTGTCGATTAATTTTTTTGCCGGCCCGGCCCGTTTATTTTGTCTGTCGGCCCGGCCCGTTGAAAAAATTGTCCTAATTTTGCCGTCCCGGCCCGTTTGAAAATTCGCCTTCATTCTGCCGGCCCGGCCCGCGGGCCGGGCTGGGTACGGGCCTCGAGCCAAGCCCGGGCCCGTGCAGACCTCTACAGTATACACCCAAGCCCAATAAGGAAGTGTAACCAAATATGAAGTTTGACTAAATTTCCATGCATTAGTTTTTCAGATATAGCTAATGCAAAAATCGTGAAAAATGCAGCACAGCAGTGCCACAGATATATACAAAAACCTAATAAGCACTAAATTATGTCAAGGTTTAATAGAATATGAAATTTGATCAAATTCTGTGCAACAGTTTTTGAGATATAACTATCGCTAAAATCATGTAAATCGTGAAAAATGCAGCATAGCAGCGCCACCTTTTGGGTAATCTACACCAAAAACTAATCAGCATTAATTTTTATCAAGGTATAACTGAATCTAAAGTTTAAAATTCCGCGAATTAGTTCTTGGGATAGAGCACCCACAAAATTTGTGTCACATTCACACAGACAGACATTTTCTAAAATCAGTCAAATCATGTTCAGGGTCTTCCAAAACATATCAAACCGTCGAAAACCAGTTGTAGATTTTTTTTACGAATTCAATACTTTCGTCTTGTAAAGACTGAAGAAAGTAAAACGCGTGTTTGTTTTTTTATTAAACAAACCAATAATTAGAATTTTTATATTTCTAGTTTCAAAATTTTTCTTTGGAAAGGAATTTTTTATGCATAAACTTCATTATCATTATTACACACTTTGTGCATATCACTTTAGTTGAATGTTGGAGGAATTTGTTTCAAGTTGGGAAATTTTCGAACTCTCCCCCCCGAAAAAATATCTGTAGCTACGCCCCTGTTTGGTCCCTTTTTTGAAAAAAAATGGTCCCCTTTTACTATTATTTACTACAAAAGTTGAGTGGGAGTCCTGTATGCTGTATTTATAGGCTTTTCTTTGATTAGTTAAAATTACTGCTCTAAAATAATATTTTTTAAAGCGAAATAAACTGATTTATTTTTTCTTCCTGCTGCTAATTTTTCATTATTGCAATCTTTATCTGAGTAATTATTCTTTCAAATGTGAAAATATTTTCAAGATAGCAATCATTTTAATTTTTAGGAGTTTATTAGCATTAGAATTTGTCTGCTCCAAAAACAGAATTTTAATTTTATTGCTACAGAGTTAAATTTTTGCTGCTACAAAAATGGTTTTTTCTGCTACAAAATCACATTTTTACTGCTCCAAAAATGGATTTTACTGCTCCAAAATCACATTTTGGCTGCTCCAAAAATGGATTTTACTGTTCCAAAATCAGATTTTTGCTGCTGCAAATGTGCTCCAAAATGTCTTTAGTGCACTTTTATCCCTGTTCCAGTCTCTTTAATGATGATACCTATGAATAGACCTCTCCCTATAAAATGTGAATGTTTCAGAAACAATGCCCTATTATTTTTGTGAACAGAGTGACTGTCATTTTGTGCGAAGAGGTTACATTATTAAGGATTGGACTGTTTCTAAATGCATTGACAAAATAATTGATAATAATTCATCTTTTCTTATGTATTTTTAGCTTTATTATTTTTTTAACTAAAATAATTATTCTTTAATTAATATCAATTAATTTTTAATTTAAATGGTAAGTACTTTAAAACTACTGTTTTTAATATCGTCAAAATAGTATAACACATTATTTTATTAAACATTAAATTAATTTGCAGAAAGTTTTTAACCCAATATTTGCGTGCGCAGAAAGTTTTTGCTTTTATACAAGTCTGCTCTTCTTAAATAATAACTCAAAGCATAGTTTTTTTTACTTTAAAAATTATTTGTGCAAAATTCTTTTCACAAATAAATCAAAATTGAAGTATTTGTATCAAATATAATTAAATATAATGTAGAATTGTTTTAAAATCAAAAATCTTGAAACTTTGAAATATTGAAGTATTTGACTAACTGAATATTCAGTATTCAGCACAATAGTTACTATTCAGATGAACAAATATTAGATTTATCTGGATTTATCTTTGGCCAAATATTATTTGATATTTGCCACAATCAGTATTCTTTTAACATAATTAGAATTGTTATATCTATATAAGGAAATTTAATTAATTATTTAGTTCAGTAAAAATTAAAATATTGAAAAGTGGCTACTAAGCTAAAAGCTTATACTGGCCACAATTTTATAGAGCTTCTTCTGATTATAGGAATGTCCATTGCTAATTGTATCAGTGTGATACAAATGTTACAATATAGAATATTCAAATATACAAATTTTTCTAACAATTCATTGAAATAAATTATAGCACATTTGAATTTTTAATATGTTTGAATTTCATTATGTTTTATTACACTTTGTTCTACTTTTTTGTATTTTGCTAATGATATTTCTAATTGTCTTTTAAACATAAACTTTAAATTTTATAGGTTTACTGTAAATTTACTAACAGGATTAGATCAAAATTCAGATCGTCCATTTCACCTTAGTGTGAGATTTCATAGTCGTACTGCAGTTAGAAATGCCTTACAGCAAAATAAGTGGGGGCCAGAAGAAACACATGGCTTGTTTCCATTTGCAACTGGCAAAGATTTTACCATGCTAATACTTGTTGATCAAGCCGCTTATAGAGTAAGAAAATTATGCTTTATAATAGTCTTTTCTTGAATATTTTATGTGATTATCTTGAATGTTATGTTCTTTTTTTAATTTTCATATTGTATGTTGTCTTTTCTATACACATGTCTTTAAAAGACTCACACTAGTATTTAATAATATGATTGTGAATAAATAAACATACCTTATTATTTATCTACCAGTATCAAATCATATCATTTAAAAATGCATCAGCAACATTTGTTCTATTGTCAATATCCCCCCCGCCAAAAAAAAAAAAAAAAAAAAGATTGCAGGCATTTAAATTGGTCTCTTTGACAGAAATTGTACTTTACTTTTATGATATAATTTATTGTGCAAACTAATTTCTAAACTTCTTGGCAACTTTTCCAAAAACTTCTGATGATCCCTTCACAATGAGCATGCTTTACACAAATTTGAATTTTTTAACACCAATATTTCCAAATAGAAATCTTTCTGTAATTTAATTGCAGAAGTTCTGTGTTTAAATAAAGGATTCAAATTTCAGTACGTCTTTGTTATAGGAGCCCCCAAGGATGAATCGGCAAGTGACATAGCTATGCCGCCAAGTTCGATTGTAAATCTCTTAAAGGGGCTATAACATTAGCAATTTTGGAACCCCCCCCCCCCCACGTTACCTACCCCTAATGATATCGTAATCAGTGTTTAAAATTTCTTTTTATTTTTACATTTTTTTTTATGTTATTTTTATATGTTTGCAATTATATACAGATATGGTTATACATTTATTATCTGTATACTTTACTGATTTAATGAAGGGAAAAAGTTAATAAAATATCTCTTATATGTGAAATTGCATTATATTAAATAACACTTTAAAGGAATATTTACTATTTAAAAGTATTTGATAATAGCTTTTTGTTATGTATATGTCTTGCATTTTCTCCCTACACAGGTATAAGCAGAACTTTTTATAAACAGAACAGTTGGACAACATTCTTCCCCATTTTGCACTATTAAATATAACAAATATCATTTCGAACCTGGTTCCTCTAATGATGAATTGTATGAGCATATGGCAGAAAGAAAGGAAGGGGAACATTGGTTTATTCCATATTTTTAAATAAAATGATTTTATAATTATTTAATAGTTTAAATAATAACTTTGCATTTTCATAAAAATAGATGACTTTTAAAAAAAGACGAGTATATTGATATAAAAAAGAGAGAAATTTTGGTTGGATCAAAAATGATAAAAATATTAAGACTAACCGTGTTCCACCCAGAGATATCTTCCGATATCAAGTACCAGGCCTCCCCTCCCCCCCCCCCCCTTTAAAGTGATAATGTTATATATGTACAGCCTCAAAGAAGTAACACATGTTTATGCTGTTATATTGCTTTTTGTTGATCTTCCAGAACATTGTCTTTTTTTTTTTACTGCATGTTGTATTGTTTTTTTTCTTTAATCGCCTTATTATTTTGGAATGTGCATGAGTTAATTTTTAAATATGGAAACAATCTTTGACCTACCTAGTACTGAGTTGGATGCAATCTCATTTTTTCTAAAGTGAGGCCTTTTACCCAACAAACAACTATGTGAAAATGACCATATTATGAAACTGTAGTTCACTAACGATAAAGTTGTATGGGGATGCAATGTAAAAAAAGAAAAATAAATAAAAGGGCTCAGTGTTTGAAATTTGTTCGAGAATAGTGTTTGTAACTCCAAGATTTATGTAATGTTGGGCAGAGAAATATGCAAGAAACAGCTACAGTGAAGCTTCCATTTAACAAAGTCTCATCGTTACACTTAAACACTTCATTATGAAGAAAATTCGTTAAATAGAAATCAACTTAAATTCATGAAATTTGTATTATAAAATACCCATGCATAAAATAGAAATCTTGGATAAATGAATTTTGATTTGGACAATAACTTTTTTTATTCAATGTAGCCTAGAATAATGTTTAAAAAAAAACACATAATAAAGAGAGTTAAACAAAAATTGAAGCGTAGCATGCCTTTTCTTTTTTTTTTCGCAGTATTCCAGATCCTTAACTTTAAAAAAGTCTGTAATATTACTTTGTACAGGTTTCTTATAAAATATTTGCTGTTCATTTTAATTTTTGCACTTTTGTAAGTATCTGAACAATTTATCTATAACATTTTCGTGAAACTGGAATCCCCTTCTTATTATATCGAAGAATTCTCCCCTCCTCCTCCCCCATGTCAGTGCCAGAATTGCTGTATGAGAGAGTGGCAATAGCAAGTATTTTTCTTAGTGGGGAAAGAAATTTTGTTTAGCAACAAGAAGAATGGAAATGATTAAATAAATAATTTAATTTTTATACAATCCTCTGAAATAAATTCATACATCCATCGCAGCAGCAACATGTCCTTTTGAATGCTGTACACACATAAATATGAAAGAACTTTGTTATATAGAATATATTTTTTATAATACTGAGATTAATTTGTGTGTTAATGGTGTCCAAAGTCAAGGTTCAACAGAAAATTTTGTTAAGTAGAAAACTTTAAAGGAAAGTTCCACTGTATATGTAGGTGAAAATGGAACAGTTGATTGGAATAGTTACATGAGTGTAGTGTGTTCCTACAAGTAAAAAGTTGTGATTGGGTACAAGATATGACTTCGCAGACCGATCGCGTTTTAATATGCGAATCGAGTTTTCACAAATTCTGGAATTTCAGCCGTGAACTCGATGTGGTGATTGTCTGTGCTGGCGCCTCCCGGTCTATAAGGCACGTAGCGACCCAGCGACTTGGCAATTTGGTGTTAGTTTCTCTTCATCGAGTTCGATATCACTCTCATTTAACTCATTGTCACAAATGTTTGTTTCTTTTATCGATTTGCAATTATCATTTGTACAAAAAAGGTATGGTATTAATCATACCATATTTCTCAGTCCACTAAGTTTGAAATTCCTTACTATCTTGCGCTTTCTGTTTTTTAGCCAAATGGGCCATGTTTAATAAATGCTACTTTACCATTCCAATCTAATCAGTCTTATATTACCAGCCTTAACAGTGAAGGGAGTTTAACAACAAAAAATCATGCAATAAAAGCAAATCAGAATAATAATAGTGAAATACCCAGCCGCTGAGTTTTATACGTAAATAACAGAATTGTGTCAGCAGTCAGTCGTCTGCCAGATAAATTATCCCTACCCCTCCATTAAGCCCACACATAAAAAGATAAAAATCTTCGAAAGCGTGATTGTGAAATTATAGTTTTCATTTCATTTTACAAATGCTTTAGCAATCAAATTATTATTTTTTCTTATCCGAAAAAAGTGGTATTTTATTAGTTTTCTTAATATTTTTGTCATTTTAATTGACTAATCATTTAGCAAATTACAGCAACAGTAGCCTCATGTGCAAATCAAAATGCGTTAAATGATGCAGAAATTTATGAAATATTAAAGCAAAAAATAATTTGATTTGTTGTGATTTATCAGGATTTCTCTCTCTGCATATGAGAATTACCGGCGCCAGCAGAACGAAATCGAGGAAGTGAGTGTGTGGAGATGTTTCTGAGCGGGTAGTTAGTTCAATGATATGAATGACAAGTGCACTAATACTTGTTATAGAAAACAAAAGCTATTTTCGGTCAAGCTCGTGTATTAATAAAAAAATAATAATGAGGTGCAGAATTTTGGGTAGATTCAGTGAATTTTGATTTAAAATTTCAATTAACGGCGTGCCAAAAATATTCTCTCGCGTGCCAGCGGTTCGCCGACCCTGTTTTACATGATAGTCTTTTTATCAAAATGATAGTAATTATAGTTCTACTATGAAAAACTATCATTGTCTCAAAAAATATTTATTAAATTTTTTTTTATATATTTTTAATAAAACATATCTAACATTTACGTGCCATCTAGCAGTAAAATTTAAAACTTGTCATTTTTATTACATAACTTGTTTCCATATATTTTAAAAAGTTTATACACCCAGAACTTTTAAAACATATTCCAAATACTTTAACTTGTAGAGAGCACTTCAAACATGTGCACTTTAATTATGACCACCCTCTAGTTTAGCTTTGTATAAATTTGTTCTGACATTAGTCCTTTTTTTCACTTTATTTACTGAGCTAAGTAGTGATGCTGCTTGTGAACAAAGCAGAATACAGTTGCGATATTAAGTATTTCTTAGTAAGTAAAAGTTATTAAATGTCGATAGTCTTTTACTGATGACAGTGTTTAAATCAAATAACAATTTTATTCAAGTAAAGTGCATATATGTGTGTACATATTCTTTCTAAAAATAAATCGACATAAGTATGAAAAATTCAGTTGCTCAAACTATAAAAAGGTTTAGTGATAAGGAATATTAAGCATTATAACTTTTAGTAAAGCAAGTGGTTTAATAGCATTGGACTGATTACTGTGCACATAGTAATGTGATTGTAATAGTTCAAAACAAATTTTTGAATAATTAAGAACCTGAATTATGAAAATAATGCCCTAAAATTTTACTTTCTCTAAGATATCCCAATTACTTTTTTCATTGAATTATGTTATTTGTTAATTTTTGTACTGTTATACAATTGATATTGCTTCTTTAAAACATTGGATTTTAAGTAATTTGTATTACTTATGTATACTGTTAATAGGTAGCTGTGAATGGACAACACTGCTATGAGTTTCCTCACAGAATTCCATTTCAACGGGTGACATCTATCTTTATTGATGGTTCTGTTCAAATTGATCGAATTGAGTTTGTGGATAAGATGACTCCAGTAAGTTTGTCTATATATATTTTTTTTTTGTTCTAGCTTATAGACTTCCAAATAAATAATATTTAATATCTGTATTTACGCTAAATCATGCAGTGATGGAACAGCTGCTCCAATTGCGCCAAATCGATAATGCTGCGCATTTCTGCGCCAAAACGATCATTTTCCAACAAAATAGCGCCCAACTGCGCCAATTCGATACTAAATCTTGAGCCAAATCGATCATTTTCCAACCAAATTTCGCCAAAAGATCACGAAAAACACGCGATGTTTGTCAAATGTTGACGGAAAAAAACGTGAATTTTAACAAAGGATCGCTCAGGCATGAGATTTTTCCGCGGATCCGCGGTTTTCAGCTTTTTTGTCATTTTTTAATTTCTGATTTTCCGATTTTTTTCAAATTTTCGCTTTTTTGCCATTTTATTCTATTTTTAATTTCTCCTTTTTCAAGAATTTATTTCGTGCAGACATCCGTTTTTTATTCATTTAAATAAAAAAAAGAATCATGAAATGATTTTAATTCGCATAATATTCCTTCTATTTCAACACTTCAATTACGAGAAGTCTTTTATCGCGTGCGGTGGTTATCCTATTTCATCGCGATCGCTGAACCAGGGATGATTCTGTTCCGAAAAGTCCAAGAATTACGGCAGTCATTTCCGAAAATTTAAAAAAAATCGGTCATAAATCTGAAAATTCGGACATAAAATGTATCACGAATTTAGACAAATGGTCACCAAAAAAAATCAATTTCGTCAATCGTTCTAAGAAGAATCGCCAATTTTGTCAAAGGATCGCAAAAAACGGCAATTTTCGTCAAGAGATCACGAAAAAACTGCAATTTTTGTTAAAAGATCGCTAAAACACGACAATTTTGTCAAAAGATCGCGAAAAAACTGCAATTTCCATCAAAGAATCTCGAAAAAAAGGCAATATCCGTCAAAAGATCGCGAAAAAACACAGATTTCGTCAAAAGATCGCGAAAAAACGCAAATTTCGTCAAAAGATCGCGAAAAAACGGCAAATTTCGTCAAAAGATCGCGAAAAAACGGCAATTTCCGTCATAAGATCGCGAAAAAACGGCAATTTCCGTCATAAGATCGCGAAAAAACGGCAATTTCCGTCATAAGATCGCGAAAAAACGGCAATTTCCGTCATAAGATCGCGAAAAAACGGCAATTTCCGTCATAAGATCGCGAAAAAACGGCAATTTCCGTCATAAGATCGCGAAAAAACGGCAATTTCCGTCATAATATCGCGAAAAAACGGCAATTTCCGTCATAAGATCGCGAAAAAAACGGCAATTTCCGTCAAAAGATCTCTAAAAAAGGGTAAATTTCATCAAAAGATCTCTGAAAAAGGGTAAATTTCATCAAAAGATCTCTGAAAAATGGCAAATTTCGTCTAAAGGTCGTGCAAAAAACGCAAATTTCACGTTAATGTTCTGTATCCTGGTAAAATAAATTTTTCATTAGAGTAAGTGAATAATTTCTGCCTAATTCGTGTTAATAATTTATTTTTAATTTACGCAAAGCTAAATTGTATATTAATAGCAATTATATTTGTTGCGCTTGAAATTCATGTCATTGTTCAAACGTCGTTCATGCAGTTTTCAGCTTTTTTGCTTTTTGGTCAATCTCATCCCTGATCGCTATTTCGTCAAAAAACGAACAAAACGCGGTCAAATGATCGCAAAAAAACTTGATTTCGTTAAAAAAAAATCGCGAATAAAACGCAAATTTCGTCAGAAGATCGCGAAAAGTACGCGAATTTTGTCGAAAGATCGCGAAAAGTACGCGAATTTTGTCGAAAGATCGCGAAAAGTACGCGAATTTTGTCGAAAGATCGCGAAAAGTACGCGAATTTTGTCGAAAGATCGCGAAAAGCATGCGAATTTTGTTGATAGATCGCTAAAAACACGCGAATTTCGTCGAAAGATCGCGAGAAAACCGTGATTTTTGTAAAAGGATAGCTAATTTCGTCAAAAAACGAACAAAACACGGTCAAAGATAGAGAAAACCCCCGCAAATTTCCTCAAAAGGTCTCAAATTTCGTCAAAAGATCGCGAAAAACACGCGAATTTCGTCAAAAGATCGCAAAAAACACGCGAATTTCGTCAAAAGATCGCGAAAAACACGCGAATTTCGTCAAAAGATCGCGAAAAACACGCGAATTTCGTCAAAAGATCGCGTATAACACGTGAATTTCGTCTAAGTATTGCGAAAAAAACGAGAATTTTGTCAAAGGCGCACTAACTTCGTCAAACAGCGAACAAAACGCAGACAAAAGATCGTGAAAAAAAACGCGATTTCGTTAAAAGATTGCTAATAAAATGCAAATTTCGTCAAAAGATAGCGAAAACACGCAAATTTCGTAAAAGGATCGCGAAAAAAATGTGAATTTTGCCAAAGGATTGGTAATTTCGCCAAAAAATGAACAAAGCACGGTCAAAAGATCGTGAAGAAACACTACTTTTGTTAAAATGTCGCAAAAAACCCCGCAAATTTATCATAAGGTCGCAAAAAAACACGCGAATTTTGTCAAAGGAAAGCTAATTTCATCAAAAAACTAACATAATGGGGTCAAAAGATTGTGAAAAAAGCGAATTTCGTCAAAAAGTTGCGAAAAACTGCAAATTTCGTCAAAAAGTTGCGAAAAACTGCAAATTTCGTCAAAAAGTTGCGAAAAACTGCAAATTTCGTCAAAAAGTTGCGAAAAACTGCAAATTTTGTCAAAAGATTTCGAAAGACATGCTAATTTCGTCAAAAGATAACAAAAAACACACTGATTTCAACAAAGGGTCCAAATAACACGCGAATTTTTTCAAAAGATTGCGAACAATATACAAATTTGGTCAAAAGATCACAAAAACATGCAAATTTCGTCAAAGGATTGTAAAAAAAAAACACTAATTTTGTGAAAGAGTCGCAGAAAAAACTAATTTCGTCAAAGAATCGCAGGAAAAACGCAAATTTTGTCAAAGAATCGCAGGAAAAAAGTGAATTTCGTCAAAAAATTGCAGAAAAAACACGAATTTCGTCAAAGAATACCAAAATGATATTTTGATGCTCCAAAATAAGCATTTTTGCTGCTCCAAAATAGTTATTTTCTGCTCCAAAGTGGCTTTTTGCTACTCCAAAATAGTTATTTTCTGCTCCAAAATGAGCGTTTTTGCTGCTCCAAAATGGCTTTTTGCTGTTCCAAAATGAGGTCCATGCTGTTCCATCCAGGGATGAGAATTTTCAGTCTTTTGGCGGATTTCCGCTTTTTTGTTGTTTCAAGGAATTTCCGCTTTTTTTCCTCAAAATTCCGCCTTTTTTCCGAAAATTCCGTATTTTTTCTCCTGCAAAATTTTGTTATTTTCCGAAATTTTCTCTTTCCTATCGATTCCACTTTTCTTCCGATTTTGAAAGAACGTTCAAAGGTGATGAAAAAACGGCAAATTTCGTTAAAAGATCGCGAAAAAACTACAAATTTCGTCAGAAGATCTCGAATAGACGGCAAATTTTGTCAAAAGATCGTGAAAAAGTGGCAAATTTTGTCAAAAGATCGTGAAAAAGCGGCAAATTTTGTCAAAAAATCGTGAAAAAGCAGCAAATTTTGTCAAAAGATCGTGAAAAAGCGGCAAATTTTGTCAAAAGATCGCGAAAAAGCGGCAAATTTTGTCAAAAGATCGCGAAAAAGCGGTAAATGTCACCAAAAGATCGCAAAAAAACTACAAATATTGTCAGAAGATCGTGAATAAACGGCAAATTTCGTCCAAAGATCGCGATAAAAATTGCAAATTTCGTCAAAAGATCGCGATAAAAATTGCAAATTTCGTCAAAAGATCGCAAAAAGCGGCAACTTTCGTCAAAAGATCGTGAAAAAGCGGCAACTTTCGTCAAAAGATCGTGAAAAAGCGGCAACTTTCGTCAAAAGATCGTGAAAAAGCGGCAACTTTCGTCAAAAGATCGTGAAAAAGCGGCAACTTTCGTCAAAAGATCGTGAAAAAGCGGCAACTTTCGTCAAAAGATCGTGAAAAAGCGGCAACTTTCGTCAAAAGATCGTGAAAAAGCGGCAACTTTCGTCAAAAGATCGTGAAAAAGCGGCAACTTTCGTCAAAAGATCGTGAAAAAGCGGCAACTTTCGTCAAAAGATCGTGAAAAAGCGGCAACTTTCGTCAAAAGATCGTGAAAAAGCGGCAACTTTCGTCAAAAGATCGCGAAAAAGCAGAAAAATTTGTCAAAAGATTGCGAAAAAAGCAAGATTTTGTCAAAAGATTGCGAAAAAAGCAAGATTTTGTCAAAAGATCGCGAAAAAGCAGCAAATTTTGTCTAAAGATCGCGAAAGCGCAGCACATTTCGTCAAAAGATCGCGAAAGCGCGGCACATTTCGTCAAAAGATCGCGAAAGCGCGGCACATTTCGTCAAAAGATCGCGAAAAAGCTGCACATTTCGTCAAAAGATCGCGAAAAAGCTGCACATTTTGTCAAAAGATCGCGAAAAAGCGGCAAATTTCATCAAAATGGTGCAAAAATACATGTATTTAGTGCTTTTAGTGTATCCTCCCCTTCCCCCTCTCTTGTAACCTTTCAGAAAATTTGCTGTGAATTTCAATTTTTTTTTTACTCAGAATCACTCCTGATTCAGAATTCACACTAAGCTGGCTGTAGGTCCTGGTCCAATTAGCCCGTGTGACGAAAAATAACTAACCATTGTGATTTTCACTAAGTTTTTTATTTTTGCTAAAAAATTTATTAAAATTATGACACACAAACTCTATTCTTAATTAAATTATTTCATTTTCAGGGGCGGTCATGATTCTGATAAGTCGAGCATTTCATATGACCCACACTCAATGTTTTAAGAGCTGTGTGTAATTTGGCTATTTTCACTCCTGTAATGTAGTATACAGGCTTGTGCGCTTGTCTCCATTTGCCCGGAAATCAGACCCTGGTTTTATTTCTTAAAGTATCTTTTACGGATAAAATGTGGTACAATTTTTTGTTTGCGCGTGGTTTCAGTCTTTTTGCTTTTTTGCAATTCTCATCCCTGCATCACTGAATCATGTTGTATATGCATATTTGTTAAAGTCTTAAGTCACTGTTTGCAAAAATGTAATGATATCTGCGATTAAGTTATTTACACTAAGTCGTGTTGTATGTATATATATATTTATAAAGTTTTCATTGAGAATACAATATTTTGTATATACATATTTTAAATATATAAACAATTTTCAAATATTTTATATTTTGCAATCATTTTTTAAATATTAATTTGCTTAACTGTTTTGTTAATGATGCTGATCAAAAACTAACATTCAGTTCAACTAAAATCTTCTTTCTGTCCTCTTACTCTTTGATTTTTTCATTATTTTACTATTTATAATGTGCATGATAATTATGTAAAAAAGCATAGTAATTAGTTCTTTTTATCTCTTATATCGCATTTAACTAATCCCATTTCACTATTCTACTAAATAGCAATATTCTGTTGTTTCCACATTTAACATATTTATATTAATGCTACAGTCAAACCTGTCTATCTCGAATCTCTCGGGAGCCAAAAAAAATTTCGAGATATACAGGTTTTATATAAACAGGCTAAGAAAATTTCTTTACACTAAATACAAAACACTGAAGGTTAAAAATAGTAAGTTTTATTTACATAACTTATGAAAAGTATCCGTTAGGAGTTTTTGTTGCAAAACTTTTTTAGATTGGACAATTTTTTGCAGTTTTACAACAGCAGGGAAGCAATTCTGATCAATATTGTCCTGGGATTCAAGAAAAATTCTCAATGTTTCAACGGCTTTTTCTGCTTCTTTTGGTGTAACAACTCTTTCTATATTCATGTTGTCCTCATTATCATTTTCCTCTTCATCATCAGAAATCCCTCAAATGTTTTCAAAAATTTCTGAATCAGTGATTCATCTACATTTACAAAATCTTTAAATGAACTGTCAAAATTTAGTACATCTCTGATAATCATCCATTCCTTGGAGTTTTCCTCAATTTCCTCCGCCGGCTTTTCCTCCTTTTCTTCTAGCTGTTGTTCCCCGACAGTGCATGGCTGGTCAAATCCAGCCCTTTTAAAGCAATTCTTTATAGTTTTTTCCGTGACACATCTCCAAGCATAGTCTATCATCCTCGTAGCATCCAAAACAGTTATGCTTGGAAGTTTTTCACCATCTTCAATTGCATTGATGAATTTTCGAACGAGTTCTTTTCTATATTCAACTTTAAAACTCTTAATAATCCCGTGATCTAACTTTTGAAGTTGTATTTGGGGGTAGAAATTTTACCGTAACGTTCTTTGTTCGATGAAGAGCAGAATTTTTCTGTTTTTCAAGCCCATTGATTTATCAACTTTCTTTAACCACTCGCCAAAAATTTCGCTGGTCATCCAAGATTTTCTGTTTGATTTATAGAGAATCTAAAATGATTTTACTTTGGCAAAACACCTTGGTTTTGCTGAACGGCCAGTCATTACTGAAGGAAGTTTTTCACTGTCATTTTGATTAGCAGCTAGAAGTACAGTTACTCTCACTTTACTTTGCTGGCCTCCTTTGCATTCATCTCCTTTAAAAATTGCTGTTTTGTTCGGCAAACATTGGAAAAAAAGGCCAGTTTCATCAGCATTAAAAATATCAGCTGGATCATATCCTTCTAACAAAGATGGGGTGTTTTAAGCCAATCTTCGATAACACTTGTTGGTACAGACGCGCTTCCTCCAAAGTTTTCTGAATACAATGCCATGTCTCATTTTGAAGCTTTCAAGCCAGCCATTACTAGCTTTGAAATCGCTAAGTTCCAGTTCTTTTGCAAAATCTTCAGCTTTTTTACTCAGCATTAACCCACTGATAGGAACTCCTTCTCCACAGTATTGCTCAAACCATTTTTTTACACATTTGCCCACATCGGGAAAAGTGCACGCACTGTTCTTTTTTCATGGTTTTAAAGCTGTTTTCAAAGTTCTTCTTGATAAAATCTTTATTCTTTATGATGGTGGAAAGAGTACTGGGTGGAATTCCAAATTTAACACCGACCATACTTTCCATCACAGACGGATTTTCCTTCAAAAAAGTCAAATCTACATCTTTTTTTCGATCGATAAAATGTTTAATTTTCTTTTTACACCTGACATTGTAAGCTCTAAATTAGTGAAATGTGTTGAAATGATTCTTTACTCGTTACTCATTTGGCTAAGTGACTGTAGCAGCCTGCTCTTTCTTTCTCTCTGCGCAGCACGAGAAGTTTTTCATTTCGACCAATAGCATCGCACCGTGCCTTCTTCCCCCTTCGGAGTGCTTTTGGTCACGTATTATGCAGCCAAGTCTAGGCTCTCCAGAGCACGCAGAATTATTCTCGCACTTGGAATATTTGGCTATGTGTTGTAAAATTTAGCAAAGTTTATTTTTTTTAATTAACCTTCTGATCATTTGAGTCACCAAGATATTTTCATGATACCTTGAATATCTTCTAAAGGATCACAGACTAAGAACGAGTTCTCTTTTCTGCGAAAAATTAGAATAGACTCTCACACCTCTTTTCTCCAACCCCCCACATCGTAGAATCTATCTTAATTCCCGTGCAGTTCCTGAGCATTCCCTGCGGTGCAGAGAGTGGCATATGTCCCCTAGGAATTTCACTGAAATGAGGACTACCGAGTTACAAACGTTTATTGATGGGGTTGTTTGTTATTCATAAAAAATATGGATCTTGAATTGAAAAGTGGTGTTTCTTTTGAAAATTCGGGATAGGCATGTTTAGAGAAAAAATAATTTGAGATAAGTTTGGAAAATACGTTGATTTTTGAATGAAAATGCAGGGAAATTTAAAAAATTTGACAGATGCAGTTTTTTGAGATAGACAGGTTTGACTGTATTACTTTATTACCTTGCATGAAACTCTTGTCATTTTCTTTAAATTTATTCTTAAATTCCTTTCCTGCTATAGTATCATCATCCAGTAACTGGCATTCCTTCTATACCTGTTTATCCTCCTGGACATCACTTACCTGTATGCTGTTTTCTTTTAATTAGTCTTTAGATAATATTTATTATGTATTTAACTCCTTAATGCCTGTAAAAATATTTTGATTTTTTTTTATGCTTAGAAATTATTTGATTTATGTCGTTAAAGTATGATTTTTATGATGAAAAGGTTTTGGAACGCTACTCAAAAGAATTACTATTTTTATACTCCTTTATTTAACTCAACCTGTTTTTTGTATGTAAAGATGGAATTTTGTAATCGATTTTTAATGCCCCTCCTGAAATGCTAGAATTATAAAAATTATCTACAAAGGTATTTTCAATGACCGTACAACATTTTAATATTTTAAAAATTTAATTATAAATTTATACATTTATTTTAAGGCATTTTTCTATTAGTCCATCACAGGTGATAAATCACCAAATTCTCTCTGTAACTCATGCAATTCTATGGGAGTTGAAAAAACAATGGATTTTATGTGGTAACAATCACTCTGTGATATTGCTGTGAAACTTCAATGATGAAACATTTTAAAGACTAAAAAGAAGAAAATAAATTAAATAAAAAATGAAGAGTGTAATTAAATTATAAATAAAAATTGAAGAGTGTAATATTTTTTTTAAGTATGCTTACATTAATAGATTTATGATTATATGTTGAGAAATTATGAAAGGATAGTTTAAATAATGTTTCATTTTTCCCCTGTTGCTCTGTCTTAAAAAACAGCAAAAATTATGTATTTTTAAATAAATTTGCTTGTTTTTGTGCTCTCTACCAAGCATAAAAAAAGTAGTGAATTTTTCATAATCGAGTACACTGCCCATGCTAAATGAATGAATTGTAACGACAATTTTTGAGAAAAAACATGAATTGCAGTAAAAAAATTAGGCATGATTTTCAAGAATTGAATGCTTATAAGTGTTCTTTAAAAGACTATTTTTACTTTTATATTTATTAAATATTTACTAGGAATCTTATTTATTGTTGAAAAAGGATTTGTTATTAAAATCAAAGTTAACTATACAATATTATTTAATTATTCATATCCATTTTATATTTCTTTTATTAATATTATTGTTATTATTATTTTAATTAAAGCAAAATGTGACCAACTTCTACGTGCTTACAGCTAAGGCTTAACAAGATGAAAATAATATTTTGTTAAATTTAAGATTGGCAGTTTATAAAAATTTTTGTCAGAGTGTTAATTTGTAGATTTAATGCAATTCAATTAATCTACTTAAAAAGGCACAGAGAAGTTTTAGTCAAATGATTTTTAACTATATGCCTCACAGGCTTACAAAATAATACTTTTGTGAACATCGACCTAACCTTTCGGAGTTTTCCGTGGTTTTCTTCGAACCTTGGGTAACCTTGTGTAAATCCGGGTTAGATACCCTTAGAAAAACGCCCACAGAGGACACCCCTCCTCAGGCTTATATTCCTCATGTAGATAATCGGGCATCATAAACTATACCACAAAATAATACTTTTTTTTTTCTGCACAATATTGAGTGATTCTAATGTTTTTCATACCAAAACCAACATTTCCCTCTTTTCTATAAGGCTTTTCAGAAGGCAAAAATGAATATCTAGAAAAATCACATGGAAGATCTAGTAGAGTCAGAGAACTTCATTAGGGAAAAAACTTACAAAGTAGCTGCATTTTACAATTTACCAATTTGTTATGTTTGCCATAGCTATCACAAAGTGGAAAATCATTCTAATGCTTTTTCTTCATCTTGAAGAAAGATCCATCCCCCTGTGACATAAATAAAAAAGGAGGCATTAAAATGTGGCGTTGAAAATAAGAAGAGTTAATTGCTGTTAGATAAAATAAATATATAACACATTGAAGAGACAGCAGTTATAAAAAATCTTCTTTATTTGTCCATTACTTGAGAGGTTGGACGGTAATTAGAAGAGGTAGGTCAACGTACATGGCGAAAACGTTCCACGTAGAATTATTAAAAACTTGAAGTAATTCCATGACAAAAATGAATGCTGGTTAAAATTATTTCTTTAGAGAATGCCTTGATGATAAAAGATCCAAATAGAAATGTATAAATTAAAAAGCCGGAGATCGAAGATAAACTTATATATATATATATATATATATATATATCGAGTATTAGCTATTGAAGAACATCATAGTTTTAGAATCTCTCTTTGAATTTAGGCACACGGCCCGAAATCCAAAAGACAATCACATTGTCAAAAATACCATATCAAAGCTAGTTAAAGACTGTTAAAAAACTGGCTGCACTTGGTATAAATACTATGTAAACAGGATTTACAAAAGTATTGGAAAGAAACAATTTAAATCTGTTAAATTAAACTTACGTATTATGAGTAGAACAAATAACAGCAGGGAGAAACCAAAACTACGCTTTACGCTTTAATAGGCTAGCGAAGACACACCTCTAATATGACGTGGTCGACGTCACTTGCAATATGCACTGGTTCTAAAAATAGATCAGGGGGAAAAGCTACCTACTTTCGGTAAAATAAAGGGGGAAAAAAAAAAGCGATTTTGAACGATGCGTTGAGTCGAAAAGAAATCATTTAAAAGGACGAGATAAGAATGCTGTATTACAAATAAAAAGTAAATGTGATTACTACATCACACCCCCCACCACTACTGTGAATGGTGGATCCAAGGGAGCGACGATGGGATGATCATCCCTCCCTTCAGCAATGACAGTCTCCAGGTTGCCATATCTAAGCCAGTTTTAATGCTTTTTAACCTCTCAAGTGCTTACAATGTATACATCTGTTTTTCTTAAATTCCATTACATAAAAGTTATCTAATAAAATACTGTTACCCCAAGAAGAGCTTTTTAAAAAATATATAATATAAAAGAACAATAATCAAAAACTTTATAAAGACACACTTTTACAATTTTTTCGGCTATAAAATGAATGAAAATTAGCATCTATGAATGAGTCTGGCAGCCAAAAGTTCTCTCATAGAAGTGTAAAAATCCAGTTTTCAGCCAGCTATCCATAGCTACTAAGTAAATGTTTCTTTGATAATTTTTGACGCATTCTTTACTGAACTACTTTAGAAATAAACAGGCTGTTTTATATGCAGCAAATCTTTTTAAAATACATGTTGCAATAATTCCGAACACAGGAGTTACATTGATCTCAGAACAGGTATAGACGACAGAAGTCTTTACAATATTTTTCATCCAAGAATGGAGAAGAATCATTAAATTTAAGGGGAAAATGGAGTTTTTTCTCTTTTTGAAAGACTCGGAACATCCTCTAGCTTTTCTGGAGGGACCATGGTAGTAACATGTAAAAAGGCATGTTTGATCTGATTTGTTCTATTCAATGTAAAAGTAATGCTTCATGAATTGTTACATATATATATATTTAATCATTATCTATAATGAGAAACTTGCCATAGTGGACTTTCGTTATAATCTGGATATGAGGGGCTCACAGCCATAGTAGACCAAGTCCATTTTGAAAAAAAAATGAGATAGTTCATTTAGAAGGTGCATAAAATCTATTTTATCCACTCCCACCGTAAACTAAGTCTGTAAACAGATGACATATATGAGAAGTATGTTAAAACAGACTTGGTTCACTGTGGGAGTGGATAAAACAGATTTTTTGCACCTTCTAAAGGGACTGTCTTTTTTTTTTTTTTTCAAAATGGACTTGGTCTACTATGGTTGTGAACCCCTCATATATACTGCTGATTTGCCTTTATCATGTGAAAATCCCAAGTTTGTAATACCGCCCCACCCTTGAAAATTCTCTATCTGCCCTTGGCCCCCAGTAGATATTTTTGTCTTGTGAACAGTTCGCTTCTGCTTCTTATTCAGCAAACAGTAGTACCCTGCTATGATATTTAGACCATCTGATGCTCTTATGACTAAATTTATAATTTATCTATTATAAACTCTGATGTTTTTGGGATTAAATTTTTGATTTGCCGACCAGTCAGAAATTCTTAATTTGTATCAAAACTGCATGTGATAGAATTATTTAAGTATTTTTTCTAAAATCAGCTTTAAAATATGCATCAGAAACAGCCTTCACTTTAAAAGAAAAAAATTTATTGTCTAGGCCTATGAGTGTGATATTATGAAATTGCATTATTCAAATAAAAAATTTCTCTCTACTAAATTCTAAATAAAAGTTTTGTTTTTCTAATATTAAAGAGGTAAAAAAATATGCAAGAATACATAAAAAATAAATTCTTATATGATCATATTTTTAAAAATAAAGTATGAAAATACAATATCTGTTTCTTTTTAACACTTTCCAGCATAATTAAAAAGTGTTTATGAATTCAGTTTGTAGGTCTGCTGTCTGCCCATGTTCTTAAGTCTTAACTCTTGTAAATATGCTCTGATTGAGAAGAAATTTTTGTTATTGATGTTTGCTATAGAATGTTTGGTATTAAAAATGAAGTATCTAGCATTTATAGCTCGTTTACAGGGACAGACAAAAGAATTTGTTACATGTTATGTAGGAAAAAATAGTTTCTGTTGCATGTTAATAATGTTACAATACTTCTTCAAACATAATAAATTGATATTCATCACTGGGGTGAACTAAAACATGCTTTCTCGGGAATATAGAATAAGCAGTGTGTATAGTTTGTGTACAGGGATGCACAAAAAAAGTCCATTCTGTTATTATCTATGAGGGAAAATTGTTTGCAATACATTTTAATGATGTTATGATACTTCAAACATAATGAAATTAAAAAAGAGCACTGAGATGCACTACATTTTTTCTATAGATTAAAGAGCGTGTAGCATTAGGGTGGTCACAAGCAACATGGGGGGAAAAAATTTTAACGTTTTCTTCGAGGGGGACCCTCCTAGAAGTTGCCAATTAGTTAGAAAATGAGATTGGCAAAGTTTCAGCTCAAATAAATAACATTAACTCGTGCCTCATCGAGGTTGAATTCTTGAAAATTTGCAATTTTTGGCAAAAAATTGTCGTTTTCCTTTCTTTACGTGAAAAATATTTGTCTTAGAAACCTGATTCTTGTTTTATTTCATAGAAACTGTTGTTGCCTTGAACTTTTACTTTCATGAAAACTTATATTTAATGAACATTTAGTATTTTTCAGGACAGCTAGTGAACCATACCCTCAAACTCTGCATTTTTTAAACATAGGTAAAAAATGACAAATTAAAAATTTTATTACTTTTGATAATTGTTTTGTATTTTTATTAATAGGCAAAAACAAGTGAACAATTTTTGTAACTTTAAAAATGTTTCACGAATTATAATTGATTATTAGTTATCTAGTTCTGTGTCTAGTAAGAAAGAGCTTCTCGATTTGTATTGCAGTTGAACCTCTGAATTTCTCTTGTTATTACAAGGCTGTTTTTGTTATCTGTTATGGTTATCTATTTTTAGAATTGACGAAACCTTCAGTAAAACCCCCTTCCCCTCTTGATATGATGGCAGAAATGTAAGATTTTTTAAATTGGTCACATGTCTCATCAAATCATCGACAGTAAGCAGCCAAGTAATTGTCAAGTTTTATGTATTTTATCTTATAATATTCCCAAAATGAACTGAACACCAGAGAAGCTGCTAGACTTAGAATACATCCACAAGCTAACCACAGACATCGACTCTGCAAATAACTGTTTCGTAAACAAAAAACTGAGCTCATAAAAAACAGATTTTAAAATTCCCGTTTAGAGAGAACTGTTGTTCACTGGGGTGGAAAACTGCTTCACCATTTTTTGAATTAAGAAAATGTAGAGTGGATAAAAGTTTTAATTAGTTGTGGGGATGAAGAACAGTTACTACGAGTTCCTCAACTTGAAAATAGTATCGGAACAATTCAGGCGAAAGCTGTATTTTCAGCAGTTGAAGAGTTGGAGGAAGTTGGTAAAATCCAAGCAATATTTTTTTATACAACTGCAGTAAACACAGGTCGCCTCAGAGGAACCTGCATTTTTCTATAGCAATTGTTAAAGGAAAAGTCTTCTGTATTTACCATGTCGCCACCATACTTTAGAAATTTTCCTAAAAGCTGTTCTTGATTGTAAAATGGACATAATCACTGCCCCTCAGCCAGATATTTAAAAAAAAAAAAAAATTCTGATCGGGTGGTCTAAATTAAACCAGAGTAAGTATACAAAATGCTATTGAAGATGAAATACTAGGTATAAATAGTTAATTCGGAAAAAATTTCAAATTTTCTTACAGGAACTTTTAAAAATTAACAGCTCAGGGATGATTATAAAAAGTTTATCCAACTTTGTTTAATTTTTATAGAACTCCTTCCTGCACATGGTGCTTTTAATCATGTCAGATGGATGGCGGCACAGGCCATTCATTCTCTCAAAATATATTGTTTCAGGGATCATCTTTAAATAACAAATTTAGAAAAAGAAGGTATCAGATATCTTTTCTTATTTTTAATCAATATTTATGTAAAAGCGTGCTTCAATACTTCCACTGCCACTTTAGTCCCCAATTCAAGACCTGCAAATAATAAAATCACTTGTTCACTATAGAAAATTTGATAAAGTTACAGACAAAACACTTGCTAAAATGACAAACCGCCTTTGGTATCTTAACTTGAATCAAGTTGCATTTTCATTTTTAGATAATACTTTGGTAAAAAAAAGTCAACATAAGCCACCTTATCTAAAACATTACCACTTAAATCCTCTCCGGCGCAGTGTCCCACGCTGGAACCACCTAATTTTAATTCCAAACTTACAAACGGCACGAAGAATATTTTAATAAAATTTTGCTTTTACAATGATAGGTTAAAGTAATTTGTTTTTAATTTCTAAAAAAGTCGTTTGTAAATTTCGGGGTAGACAATCATTTCATCCTTTTACGAACAGAATTTTTCTGTGCCGGAAAGGGTTAACGTGACAGTTGTAAGGGAAATAATTTATTTTCTTTATTATGCCTCCTTTCTTGTAACACAACTTTAATAATAAAATACACTTGAGCATTATTTGCTCTCATTTCTGTATTTTCTTTGCCCTCCCTTTTTTTTTTTTTAATTCTTTCAGTTTAAAATTTGATTTTTTTCCTTTTCTTTGGAATTTTTTTTTAATCAAACACTTTATTGGACTTCACAAAACGAAAAAAAGAAAAACAAAAGGTAGAAAGCAGATGAAATGGAATGTTACAAATTTTTTTTTCGCTTTTTCATAAAAAGTCAATTTTTAGGATTCAGGTGAATCTGGTCCTGAAAAATGCGCATATTTTTAAATTTATACATTTTTAGAAAAAAAATAATGCGTGGTTCTTCAAAGCAAAACAAACTTAAACCTCAATGAGGCACGGGTTAATATTATCCAAATGAGCTGAAACTTAGCCAATCTCATTTTCTAGTCAATTGACAACTTTTTGGAGGGTCCCCCCGAAAAAATTCGAAAATTGATTTCTTGTGACCACCCTAGTGTAGCATTTACCTTCATTTGTAGACTAACAAAAATACAGGGTGTCCATAAAAGAATGTTCTAGTTTCAATGGTATATTCTAACAGTTTAATGACTATTTACAACAAATCATACATCAAATTGAAGGTAAACTAACGTAGTTTTTCTTGCAAATGTTCAATATGCACACCTTTAGTTATATGGCACACATCCAACCTAAAGTCCAATTCTTCCCACACCAGTTAAGGGGACCTACATTAGGAAACAAAAAAAAAAAGCACTTTTATGATTTTTTTCTAAGAATACTGCATAATGGATCTTTTTGAAATTTTATCAGTTTATTGTACATATTTTAAGGTATACACAAGAATTTTTTTATTAGATTTTGTTGCTTGTACTCTAAGTTATAAAACAAATATGTTCAACTGTTTTGGAAATTTTCATCTGGGCAGTGTGCATGATTGTAGAATTATCTGAAATGCAAAAATAATTTTTTTTCATAAACTTCATGAGTATAGCTTCTAGTTAAATTAAAGGAACCCATAAATTTATTTAAAAAAATTATGTAATGGCTGATTTAAAAAAAAAAAAATTCGTTCTTATTTGTTAACTAGAAGGTAGCCTATCAGAATGACGTGTTTGCATTAAAAGAATGATATAGCATTGCATTATAAAAAGAATTATGAAGTAATAAATTTTATCTTATCTGACTAATAGGATCAGATGGGAGTGAAATAGTTATAAAAACAACCCATTTATAATTGAAACTTAATTTGCAAGAAAGAACTTCACTCACAAAATTTAAAGAACTACTTCACCAAAAACATGCAAATTAGAATTAATAATGCTATTTTAAAATATATTGTCAATTAACTTTCGTCTTCGTTCATTGCTTTAAAAAAAAAATCAATAACCTTCAATTTCTTATAAATCAGAATAATAATAATAAAAAAAATTAGAAGTCCTTCATGGATTAATTGCCGATAGCTAATGCCAAAATAATAATTATATAACTTAAATTTTAAAAAGTTTAACTCAAATTAAATCCTCATTTTTTTTTAAACATGCATAAAGAAACCTATAATAAATTTTGATCATTAAAAATGACCCTTTATCACTTAAGTAAATTGTAACAATTAATTGCATTAACAGATTTTTTTTCTCAAATTCTTTTATTAAATTACAAATGTATTTTCCCTACAAAATACAAAAATGCAAAATTTATTTCCATTATTATTATTATTATTATTATTATTATTATATATATATTCTACACGGCATTAAGTATCCCTGATAGTCTGATTATATTTTATAAGAAATATTATTCATTTTTTTCCCCCAATGTCTTCAGAGTTCAAAGAATTTCAAAATAAACTTCCTTTTTATTTTAACTAATGATAGATGGCACCAACAAAGCTCAAAGTTCACAATGAATGCGATACAAATGAATGTTTACTTATGGAGGGAGAGGGCCAAACTAATTTCAATTGAAGTTCTCAGAATATGTACATAATTAAATGTAATTCATCTCTCAAATGTTAATTTATTTTGAATAATCTTTCTAAAAATCTAACTTTCATGAAGTTTAATTCGAAAAAATAATTTTCAATAAAAATGGCCGAATGGAATATGATAAAGCGAAGTGGGATCCGGATGAGTTCAACCCCGGAAGCGTTACTTTTTTTGTAAATAATTTTAGTGAAAGCTTTAATTCATATAGAAGGCAATTAAATAAGCTTTAATTAAAAAAAAAATCAATATGATCCATTGTAGTTTTTTTTTTTTTTTTTAATTTTGCCCACCATGTCAAAAAATGTGGTTGAACATATTTGTTTATAACTTAGAGTAGAAGCAACAAAATCTAATTAAAAAAATTCTTGTTTATATCTTAAGATAATGTACAATAAACTGTTAAAATTTCAAAAAGATCCATCATGCAGTTTTCTTACAAAAAAAATCATAAAGTGTGTGTGTGGGGGGGGGGGGGGTTCAGAGTTGCCAGCTTTTAGCCAGGTCAAAAAAAGCCGGCTGGCTTTTTTTTGGTTTTAACCACTTTAAAAAAGCCGGTTTTTTATTTCAAAGTTGGTTTACAGTTAATTTGTTTTAAATTTGGATACATTTT
This sequence comes from Maratus speciosus, assembly GCA_963932465.1. NCBI lineage: Eukaryota > Metazoa > Arthropoda > Arachnida > Araneae > Salticidae > Maratus > Maratus speciosus. Next base: position 545,383,928 of record OZ010789.1, on the reverse strand, counting down.
TTATATACTTATAAATATTTTCTACTAAAAAAATTAGATTTCTATTAAATTTTGTCAAATGTCTTTATAATTTCTAGAAGGCAACTGTGAAGGCCTTATGCCTGGGGAAAATATATATATATATATATAAACATTGAAAAGAATATAAGTTAGGCTCCAAACTGCTGTTTTGAAATTCTATATTACATAGCTCCAGATATACTACACATTTTAAAGATTATATTTAATTAATGATAAAATGTAGCATATCAAAATGGAAACATTCTTATGTGTCCATATGGTGAGATTAAGTTATAAATGTTAAAAGAGAAATTAGAAAGGATGTAATATTTGAGGAAAGTGGTACATAAGTGTATAAAAAATAGAACATTTAACTAAGAAAAAAATAATTCTCTAAATAAAATTTTGAAAAGCTTGTTGCTAAACATATTCATGCATGTATGCTATTCATAATGTTTTTAATAGTGAGGGTGTTTTTATTAATGACTATGTATAATTTTAAATGTTTACTAGAAATAAAATAAGACTTGTATATGTATATTAATAGCTCTTAAAATTAAGTAATAAAACATGTAACTAAGTAACCTTTGTCCTCTTTAATTTTATAAAGCAGTACAAATGAAAAAATTGGCAGTTGGTATGGCTCTTTTTAAAAATTAGCTGACTTATTTGCAATTCTGACTACAAATCACTAGCAAAACCATCTAAGTTTTATTCCAGTATTAATTACCTCATTATTGAGAAATTGGGTTACTTATTAAACTATAAATCAATTAAATGTCATTAAAAGTAATTAAAAACACTTTAAAATGTGTAGTTTATAATTACAATGCTTCATTGTATAAAAGCCAAAAAAGGCCAATTGTGGCCAAAAAAAGCCGGTTAAAACCAATAAAAGCCACCGGTCTGGCTTTTTTTAATTTTAGCCGACTTTTTTGCAACCCTGGTTTTTTTGTCTCCTAATGTAGAAGGTACCCTTAACAAGTTTGGAGTAATGGAAGCAATAGCCTCTTCAATTCTGTGTCTTAACTCTGGCAAATCATTAGGTAGTGGCAGAACATAGACACAATCTTTTATAAAGCCCCAAAGAAAAAAAATTGCATGGCTCTACCGGTTTTTAAATCTTCAGCCCAGCAATAACGCTTTATGCTCAGGAGTTGCCATTTTGTGTATGTGGCACTGCTAGCGATTGAATAACAAAGCAGTACTTGTGCATGTGCTTATCTAAAACTGTTTGAGTTAAGTTACTCTTTATTTGTGACCTTGAATCAACACTCTACAATGCTTACAGTTAATATTATTATAATTTATAACTGGGACATTCTTTTATGGACACCCTGTATTTGGTTGCAGGATGGACTATGATAGATTTCATCCTTTGAAAAAATGAAAATTCATAATTATTCTATTAGTGTTGGAAAGTGCTTCATAAGCTATGTGTGATAGATAATTTTTCATTCTAACTTTACTTTCTTTAGAAATACTTCAAGAATATTAAAATAGTTGTATGTTTGAAATAGTTTCATAAAATAATTTAACTATTTTCAGTCATAAAATTGTTCCTGAACTACAGTAAACTAAAAAAAAAGTCACTGTAGTTTGTAAGTCTCATTAGATAAGTGCATGTCTGATGGGATAAAAAAATGCAAATTTGCTCTGCTGACTGTGAATTTATATGTCTGCCATATAGGCTAACAATTCTTAAGCATAAATTAAAACCTAAATAAAAATCTAAAATGTCTTTGAGATTATCAAATTTTTGTTCATGTAACATAGATCATATTAGTTCCGCACCACTCATTAAATTACTGTAATTTTTGCATCAGTTACAGCATAAAAACAATGTTAATTTGACTGTTTCATTTGATTATTTTATTATTTCTGTACAGCTTGTAATATCAGAAATATAAGTTTGTTAATGCAATAGTTTGTAAATTTATGTGAACTTGTTATTTAACTTTTTTCTATTAATGAAAATATAGGTAAAAAGCTGTCGTATTTGTTACATTGTGGCCCAAATAACATGATATAAAGCTCATTGTGGCAGTATAATTCAGAAATGCTTGTGCATGCAAGATAGATCATGGTCTCGCAGACCCACAAATGTTTTTTTCTAGGCTATGAACAGTATTCAGTGTAGTGTTGACTCTAAGCCACTTTAGCAGGGCGTAGCACCCGGCAGCCCTTTTTATTTCTTTTTTGTGCCTGGCAGCTCTTTTAAACCCTTCTGATGTGCTCGGCTGCCCTTTTTAACACTTCCTATGCTCCCCGTGGCAGTTCAGTTGATCCCGGGAAAATGTCACAAATTCTAGAGACTCTAAACAAACCAGTTCAAAATATTTTTTGTGAACAAGGTACAAGTGTACCTGTACCCTTTTTGCAAAAAAGTGCCCCTTTTTTTAGAATAATGGTGTTCTTGTTTTGAAAAAAATGTACTTTTTTTTAGAATAGCCTTTTTTGAAAAATGTACTCTTTTTTTTTTTTAGAATAGTGTTCCTTTTGTGAAAAATTCCCACCCAGCAGCCCCTTTTTTTTTAGAGTCAACACTACAGTGAGAGTGTATTTGGAATAGATGCAGAAAAAATCATTGGTAAATGGAATAATACGGCTCCCTTACAGTCCAGGCATCCATGCAACTCTTAACTATATTAATGATAAAATTTATAGGAGTGTTCCTAGTACTCTCCAGCCTTTCATCTTTTCGGTGTTGATAAAATGAGTACCAAGCTTGCTTGAGAATTAAACGCAGAGGGTTCCGCGCTAGACTGACTACCTGGCCAGGACGTATGCTGTGTAGCACCTCGGGGCCCAGGGTCAAGAAAACAGGGATGGGCTCTGTCGGCCCTCTTTCATGTATTGTATAGCCACAGAGTTTAGTACACTCACAGACCTCAAAACACCTATTAAAAGTGGGATTAAAACACTTGGTACAGACATTCTTTAATAAAGTAATGATAGAGTTTCGAATTAGACTCTGTATCACTGTATCTGCAAGTATTTTGAAAACAAGTGGGTATGTGTAATCGAACATCACATAGAGGGTTTCGTTTAACCCTTTCAAAATGCTTTATCGCTTAATTAAAAAATCCAAATCATTAATTTATAATTATTAAATCCTTACATAGATGGCAGCATCATTAAATTTAATTTTTTAATTATTATAAAAGGATGATTTTAAAAAAAATCAAATTAAAAATATCCAAGTCAAATTGTTTAGATAAAATTCAAGATACCAAAATTTTAAAAATGTAGCTGAGGTTTAAATAAATTTCTAAAACCAAAAAAATTGTTTAAACAATATTTTAAATGCTGAAATTTCTTAAATTTAGTGCTTATTCAAGCAAAATTTTAATTTTCAAATTTTTTTAAAACAAGACAAATTGTTTAAATGAAATATAAAATTTCGAAATTTCAAAAATTTAGCAGAAGTTTAAACAAATTATAAATTTTCGCAACTCAAAAAAAGAATATTTTAATTTAAAAAAAATAACTGATAAAATATTTTACAACTTTTGACCTTAAAATGGCAAAAAAGTTAGATATTCTGTAAAATTGAATCTATTAGATAATAAATACTATTCCGTAGAAATAATTTCAAACTCCAATACTGAGTTTTGAACCAGGAACTTTTTGATTAGCAGGCAAACACATTACCACGTATCTAAGTAGCTTGTGCGAAAAAGACTGAAAATAAGATTCTGTTTTATTTCAAATCTAAATCGCTAAAATGGTCGGATGTCATTAAATTAATTCATTTAATTAAATTAATATAAGACTTTATCAAAATTTTATGATTTGTCGTGTGATCAGAGGTATTCAGCAATAATTATGCAAAATTTCAAGTTTCTAACTTATATAATTTCTGAGAACAGCCTGTGTTTACAGATAAACAGACAGATAGAGGAGTGAGACGAATAGGGTTTTGTAAGATGAACGAAACCCTAACAGTGTACATTAACTAACAAATGAATGCTATTAGTTTTGAGTATTTATCTGCCGTCAATTTTTCATAATAGTGTTAACTGGGTCACATATTTTATCAAGTGCATCATTTATTACGCAATCTTAAAATCATGTTTGTCTGTATAGCATATGATACTAGCAAAAAGGAACAAAGGCATTTATAACTATTATTCTTTAAATTTTAGCTAGAGCACATAATGTAAGTGCATATTTTTAAAAGTGCTAGCAGTACTTTAACTATTAATGAAGAGCGATATTTCTCAAATTTAGTATTTTCATAATATTGTTTTAAAAAATATTTTTTTTATTTTAGGGTATGCCATCAGTATGTCCGCCACCAGTTGGAATGCAGCCTGCAGTATGCCCGTCTTTTCCTTCAGTGCAGCCTGCTGTATGCCCAGCATTTCCTGCTTCAAATGCTATTATACCACCTCCAGAAAATATAAGCTCCAATCTTTCACCCGTTTATAATCCTGTAAGAAGTGTTTTGATTTTACTGTATATTTTAACATTATCGATTTTTAACTCTGTCATTTATGGAAGTTTTTTTTTTTTTCTTCTTTTCTTTAAATAAATATAAACATGAAAGAAATTAAATGAAATAGATAGGGAGATACTTAAAATATAAACCATTTTAATATTTCCAACTTCCCCCCCTTGTTTTAAAATAAACTTCCATAAATAGATATGTTTCTCATTCTAAATATATTTATATAAATGAAAATTAGATTAAAATTAAAAGAAAATAATTATTGGTTTTCATTTCAGAAAGTATGAAACTAGTAACAAAGAGTGAATGATCACAGAACAAGAAAGTGTAGTCTAAATTTTTATCTGCAGAATATGAAATCAAAGCCATAATCTTGAATTATCTTTTCATATATTTTTATTCATGCATTTTGTTCATTAAAATTAAACAAGCAGATCTATCCCCCCCACCCCCCCTCTCTCACTCACACACACACACACAAAAGGGGAAAAAAAGTGTTTAGCCCTATGTATCTTATTAAGAACAGTTCTTTGTATTCAATTTCTTTAAAATAGATGTTTCAAAGTTATACTTTTCTCGCTGTTATAGATAGTAATTGTGGTCTGAGCGAAATTTAGGTATAGATAACATGAGGCCAGTCCTAGGATGACAAGTAAAGAGTTTGATAGTATTGTTTGTTTAATTTTGAAATGCTGTCAAAATCTTAAATTTATAATTGACTAGCACTTCCTGTTTCATACAAAAGAACTGATATTTATTGGAAGAGTGAATTTAGTCAGTGTGACTGTTTTTAAAAAATAATCATTATGAAGTCACACAAAAGTAAGATATGAAGAAATGTAATAATGAGATATGAATATTTCATTATATTGCATAGAGCTTATTATAGAATTTGTCTTTAAAAAAAAATGATATTTTTACTTCATCTTTTTCTTCTTGTTTATATTTTTTTAGCTTACTATTATGTGTAAAAAGAATATGTGTACAATTGTATCACTTTAAACTAGATTGTTTTGTTGTTAAATGATCTAAAATTAATATTTTAAAAATAAAACTACATAAATATTTTGATAAATTTGGCTGTTGAATATATATTCATACATATATATATATATATATATATATATATATATATATATATATATATAGTTAATAGATTTTGAACTATTTTATTGCATTGTAGACTATACCTTATGCCTACCCAATTTATGGTGGTTTAAAGCCTGGCATGATGATTTACATCAGTGGCAGACCTGCTGCTAGTCCTTATAAGTAAGATTTTTTCCTTTTGCATTTTACATTAATAATTAATATTTTAACAAGTTTATTTCACAAGTTTTTCAACAGTTAATTTTGTCTTTTGTTGTGAATATGAAATGTGATACTATGAACTCCATAAATATGGATTTCATCTTATAATCTACTGTATTTGTTCTTTAATCATGTTAAATACATTTCTTTTGGGAAGAAAAAAATAAAATATATCCAATTTTATCACATGATTAGAGGATTAAATTAGAAATCTACAAATTCCTTTTCATTTTAGAATGATCATTGCATTTAAATTTTCAATCTGAAATGGATAAGTATATAATCGTTAGTCTAATTTTATACATCACACACACACACACATATATATATATATATATATATATATATGTGTGTGTGTGTGTTATTTTGTTAATTTTCTCTGTAGTTCAGTAGTTTTGGGATTGGATGTGTAGTGTGTGTTTTTGGTATATGTATATATATATATATATATATATATATATATATATATATATATATATGTATGTTTAGGTGTTGGTTGTTTTACAATAGTATGAGGCAATATCTTATAGGAAGGCTTGTTAAAAGTTAAATAAAAAGTAAATTTGGTAGTCTAATAGTTTTTTGAAATGTTTATTTAACACAAAACTAAGATTTTTTTATGAGGGTGGGGGGGGGGGGGAGATATATTATAATTAAATATTTCATATTTCGAATGTTTAATTGTTTACAATTTGTTCAATCAAGTTTTTAGTTTTTCTTCAAATATTTTTCTATCTGTGTGAATTATTTTACCTTTGTACAGTCAGCCAAAAAAAAAAAAAAAAAAAAAAAATCATGCGTACAGCATAGATTATGAAACACTTTCCAACACTCCCTGAAAGCTTTAACGAAACTTCGTTACTTAGGGAAATAGGGTAAATAAGATAACTAAGTAAACATTTAAAGATCTGATTTCATTAGTTACCTCTCAGAGCCAAATATGTATTCCAATTCTTTTGAACAGCCCTATATTCGATCTGTATGTTGATATATACACTATATAATGGAAAAATTTAGTTTAGCAAGAAAACGCATAACAGGTTGAAATTAATCTTTCAGCAATTTATACTAATAGATGGAAACATACTTGAATACTTTTGTGTACAGCCCTGTAGTTTACCTAGTACCTTTATTGCATGCCACTATTTAGCTAAAATTTAATTCAAACTAAAACACGCTTAAAACTACTGAAATTACATTTCCAGAAATTATCACCCATAGACGGCCATATATCCAACTAGCATTTATACACACTTTATAGTATGCATAAATATAGTGAACAAGTAGGTAAGTGTGGTCACAGATCACACAGAGGGTTTCGTTTAATATTCCTTTCAAAACACTTTCTCCTTTTGAAAAATATGTTAGTTCCACATTTCGCAACCAGGGGTGCACTCTATTCTAAACAAACCTCTATCTGAACGAAACTCCGTTTTATATACTATCCGTAGATATATTAGTCGAGGGGATTGGACCGATAGCACCCGAGATAAGTAGGCGCCCATGGCGGTAAAAAGTGGAACTAAAATATGTAAGGCTATGGTGCATAATATGAAAGAATGGTCAAAGGGGTGTAGGCAAAAGTTGGAAAAGTGCTCCCTGGGTGAAAAGGGCGGAGGTTAGAAAAATTGCTTAAAATACACAAGTTAGAGCCCGGAAGAGTAAATAATATAAGACTTTTTGAAATTTTTATGATTTGCCGTGTGGTCTGAGGTATTCAGCTATACGTATGCAAAAATTCATGTCTCCAACTTAATTAGGGGCTCTCTTAGAAAGAATTGCTTAAAATACATATGTGGTAGCTCAAAGGGTTAAACGTAAGACTTTCAAGATTTTATGATTTGTTGCCTGGCCTCAGTTGTTCTGCTATAAGTATGCAAAATTTCAAATCTCCAATTTAATAAGGGGCTCAGTTAGAAAGAATTGCTTAAAATACGCATGTGGGAGCCCAAAGGGTTAAATGTACGATTTTTTCAAAATTTTATGATTTCTCGTATGATATGTGGTGTTCAGCTATAAGTATGCAAAATTTCATGCCTCCAATCTTAATAAGGGCTCACTTAGACAGAATTGTTTAAAATACACATGTGGGAGCTCAAAGTGTTAAATGTATGGTTTTTTTTCAAAATTTTATGGTTTGTCATTTGATGTGAGGTGTTCAGCTATAAGTATGCCAAATTTCATGCCTCCAACCTAATTAGTGACTCACTTAGAAAGAATTGTTTAAAATACACATGTGGGAGCCCAAAGGGTTAAGTGTACGACTCTTTCAAAATTTTGATTTGTTGTATGATGTGTGATGTCAGCTATAAGTATGCAAAATTTCAAGTCTCCAACATGTATAGTTTCTGAGAACGGGCTCTGTGACGAACAGACAGACAGACAGACAGAGGAGCAAGACGAATAGGGTTTCGTCAGATGAACGAAACCCTAAAAAAGCGCATATCATAATTAAAAATGCATTTCGAGCAATCATTATTAATATATAGTAATTCGGGTACAATATAATATCTGAAATCTTTTTAGATACACCGCAAACAATATCCCCTACACCATTATGAACTTTTGTGTGGCCCTGTAAATAAACAATAACTATTCTTTGCCCCTCATATTCAACAGAATGCATATTTTAGTGGACTTCATAAATGAATATCAATTTTAGTATGTTTGAAAGAGTGTAACACCATTAAAAATCATTTGAAACGATTTTTTCCCATTGCCCGTAATGTAACGGAAAACTTTTGGCTGTCTCTGTAAATGAACTAAACATGCTACAAACTTCATTTGCAATAGGGAACGTGCTATGGTAGAGGTCACTAACATCCAAAAATTTCAGAACGATCCAAGCATATTTACGGGAGTTAGAACGTGGACAGACGGCCATACGGACGGACTGACAGACAAACCAAATGCATAAACACTTTTCAACTTTGTTGGAAAGTGTTAAAAAAGAGAGAGAGAACATCCCATATGTTTTAATCACCACTTTGTCTCAGAAAAAAAGGGGAAATAACCATTCAGTTTGAAACTGTCTTTTTTCTTTTTATGCTGAAAAAAAAAAGCTCTGCGGGTCGTCTTCATACTGAAATTGTACCAAATTCTAATTGTACCTCATTTTGAAGACTTATTGTTACCACATGAGATCTACTTGAGTTCTTTTCAATTTTTTTAGTTATTCAACCTCTAAATAATCGCAATTTTAATGTTATTTGTTTTTATTTATTTATTTTGTGTGCTTGTTGTTGTACCACATATTGCAGTGTGCACCAGGCAAAAAGCAACAATAATTCCTTGACATTTACTATGTACAAGACTTTTAAAACTATAATATTAACAGTAAATCATGAAAAAATATCAGTAGTCACTTTTTACGAGCCATGGTAAACGCAAAACTGATACACATCAAAGTGTTGCGAGTAAGCCAACTGCAAGTTGGAAAATTTTTATAAAGCATCTTTTATAACCAGAGCTTAATTTCAAACAAAAAAGGTACCGGTGCTCTAATTTTCTGCAGTAATAAAAACCTTCCTGTAATCCCCCCCCCCCCTCCCATCATGTCCCCTCCACCTGCATATTTTTATTTCATACATTGTTTATGAAATTTAAAGCAATTGCTTCTCTAGCAAAACTTTTTTTAAATACATTTTGACTATGTCCATATTCTATATTCATTTATAGAAAATAAAACCTAATAAATGAACAGAGCAAAAAGATTAAAATCAGGAGTGAGAAATTTGGCCAAGATTTCTTATTAATAACAAGCAAAACACACCACATAGGGCTTTGGTGAGCAGTATTTATATACTCTGGTGTGTTCTGATTATTATTTAAATATACACTAAAAAGGTGAGCAGTATTTATAAACTCTGGTGTGTTTCGATTAATATTTAAATATACACTAAAAAGAAAGAAGTACCGAAGTGGCATAACACAAACAAAAAGCAACGAGTAAACATAACAGGACCACGGGCAAAAACGGTAGATATGGTTCCAGTTAATTCTTTCATTCCTCATCTTTGCTTGGAAACCATTGAAACAGAAATCCATTAAGTCTACATATGACAATGCTAGATGGAAGGAATGTTCTTATGTATGAGATACGCTACGTCGCATATGCAAGCAATTTGGTAGGTTTTAAGACCCAAAGGATTAAAAATTGGAGGAACAGGAAAGGATAATTTTGGCTTCGGTATTTAGGAAACGCTATTCTGCAGGGCTCCAGAGCGCTATATTTTTTAGCTCCAGTGAATTCCGACCAATATTAACCCTTAACCGTAAACGTGAAAATGCCGTGCACAAACAAAACACTTAATAATTTACCAAATAGTGAGCTCAAACATTTAATCTTTAATAATAGTGCATTAAAAGGACCAATTTTTTAATATAGCTCCATAAAAATAAATTTTGAATGTTGGAGATAGAAAATATTAAGAGCAGATATGTAGACGCAACCATCTCACAGACGTACGTTTCTGGTTAAGGGTTAACATAATCACTAAAAGCAAGGAAGTACCGGAGCTGAGCTCCAGTGGGCTCTGGTGCAAATTAAACCCTGTTTATAACAGCAAGTGTTGATTAGGTACCAACACTTTCACCAGTTTTCCAAGAAGCCAATAGATGGGCTTAAACCTGCTTATGACAATCTTTTTTAGAATTATAAAGCAATAGAAAAGCATGTCTTGTAGAGTGCATTGGGAAATGAAAGGCTAATGCTAGTTTGTCAAACTCCTCCTTTAACTTGTCTTCTTAAATGTACTTATTTAAAATAAATAATTATTTAGAAATATTACTTAATGTTAATATTTTTTGTTTGTAAAAATATATAACAAAATGCATTTAACTGATTTTTTTTATTTATTTATTTTTTTAATATAAATATAGGTTTACCATCAATTTACAAAATGGTACTGCTCCATATCCTCCTCCTGATATAGCTTTCCATTTTGATGTCCGATTTTTCAATTTCACTGTTATCAGGAACAGTCGCTGTAACAATGCTTGGGCTGCTGAAGAATTTAAAGTTACTCATTTCCCATTCCAGCCAGCAGTAAATTTTGATATGATAATCAAAGTCGAAAGTGACAAATATATGGTTGCTCTTAATGGTCAGCATTTCTTGGAATTCAGACACCGTTTAACTCCTCTTTCTCGTTTTGATACACTTTACATTGAAAATGATATAGTTGTCTCTTCAATAAGATTTGCTTAGCTTACTTTTTAGTAGGGATGCAATGGATATCCAGTGAACACACACTGCATCCAACCAATATGTTGGATGATTGGTAGTATCTGGATATTAATATTATGTGGTTAGAGCATCTGGTCTAAAATTACGATCAAAGAAACAAAAGATAAAAATGTAAAATAACTAATAATAGCTGTATTAGGAAATTTATTTTTTAACTGAAGCTCTATTTTTTACTGCGTTTTTGAAAATTCCATATTTATGACCCACTTTGTAAAACATAGAAATTACATGCAGATATTTCTTTCAAGAAACTTTGTTTTGTATCTTTTATACTCCTATAGCTGCCACGAAATTAGCCACTGGGATAAATTGTTACTTAAAAATTATAATAAAAACATGTAAAGAATTGAGAATTTCTTTCCTTTTTTTTTTTTTTTTTTTTTTTTCAAGATTGTAAAATTATAGGATAAAAACAGTAACTGTTCTGTATTTATTGCTAAAATACAGTTGCATTTCTTTCCACAAATTAACTCCACTTCTGAAAATAGCATTTCCTAAATGTGCTGCTTAATCATGAAAAATATTTCTTTTACTACTTTTGTTACAGTAGAAAAGTTAGTGAATAGTAGAAAAAATAGTGGATTTACTGTTGTTAAATGAAATATATGATAGTAAAGTTAATAAAAAAATTTAAAAAATAAGATAAAAAAGAAAATAAATATTTAAATTGACTAATCTTAAAAAGCCTTATTAAAGAAAGAAAAAAAAAATTGGTGTATAGATAAATAAAAAAGGAAGGAAGAAAAAACATACTGAAGCCAGATGACCGAATATCTGGTATCCATCCAAATAGACATCTGTTGCATCTTTACTTTTGAGTACTGATTGGTGGTAGTGTTTTACCTTATATTTCAAATATTTTCTCTGATATGATTATCTATTTTTTATACCTATATTCAGAATTATCATATGTGATGTGACAAGCTTTGAAAACTTAATGATTGTTTAAAATATACTTAAGTATGTATCCCTAGCTCAGCTATTGAAAATTTTATTTGAGAGTGCCTTGAAGAAAAATGTCTTTGTAAATTTACACATTTTTACTATGTAATTTTATGCTTTATATTAAAAAAATTAAATGATATTTTGTATTGATTTATTTATTTTAAAAATATTACACCTTTATCAATTGTTGAGAAATCCAATTTCATGCATTGCAGAAAATTATTTTCTAATCAGTAGTAGAATGTTTTGAAAGGAATAAAGTAATTTAATTTTTTCTATAAATCATGATGGAAATTCAAATTCAAAAAGTATTGAAAATATTTTTTAATTAAACATTTATTTGCAATTTTGACATCAACAACTTGATATGTTTATAGATATGAGCAGGCCACTAGAGAGAGTCTTAAGAGTTGTGAAACAGCACTGGAAACTGGCAATATGAAACAATTAAAATAATAAATCTTTGTAAAAAATCACCGTAAAATAAAAACAATACATAGGATGTGTTTCGAGCTAAAAATATTAACAGCTCGTCATCAGCTGATGACATGATGTTAATAAATACCATTATAGAGTTCGGGGTGGGGGTGGGGGGGGGTTGCACTTTTTGACTATTAAAAACACAAAATCTCAAATCTTCCAGGGGACACATCTCATTGCCCCAGACCACTTCCTGAATTCAACACTGGAATTTAGTCATTCAGTAAAAGAACAATAAATTGAAAACTACTTTTTTTTAACAAAACTTTTTTTATTTTACACTCAAATATATACTCTATGATCGTGATCATTGTTTAAAAAATTGAAAATTTTTGAATAGGTAAATATAGAATAGTCAAGTAAAAATTAAAGCTCTCCAGCAAAAGTCTACTAAAAATGTACTTTTGCATGACCTGCGCTCAAGTGACAGACTGCAAAAATCGTAAAAATATGTTTACCCCATAAAATGTGTTAAGAAAAATATAGCGGTTTAAAAAAGTTATCTTTGATAAAAGTATTGGTTTAATGATATTTATCATATAATATTAAAGTATTAATTCTGATCTTGATGATGTCTTTGTGAGACAGGAAAGAAAAAAAATTGAATTCTCAAGATTTAACTGTCATTTTGCAAATTAAAAAATAACAATAATTAAAAATCGATAATGCATTTGTATGCATTATTGCTATAATATGTATGATAGCAACTTTCCTTATTTATATTTTTATATATTTTAAGTAGTACTATATATATATATTATTTTTACACATTCATGTATGTTGTTTTAATTTCATTCAACTTGTTGGTATTTTTAATGATTAAATACTTGTACTCTGTATTGTTATCTTCATAAACAGTATATAGTCGCAGCTTTAGCATTTTTACAATGAATATTTGCTTAAACTGAAAAAAAGTAATATTTTTTTACCATCTTTGGAGTGTGATAGGTAACCCAAACCATCCTCAGTGTTTCACTTTGTAAATTAAAACAATGTGTATATATTGCATGTGTGCTTTAATATAACGAATGTCCAATATGTGGACTCTCATTATAATGACCAATTTAACAGTTCCAAATCTTTGTTTAATCACTCTATTTTTTATCTAAAATAATCTGAGAAATACTGATGATGACGAGGATACCCCAACCCACCAATATCAATATTTTTTACCTGTTCACCCTATTGAATACAACCCTTCTTTATAAAGATTACATTTACTATACAAAATATGACTGTGCTACAACAATTAATTACAGCTTGAATTATAAGTATTTTAAGTTGTCAGCTCAGCACATTATCTTTTTTTCACCGAAACTTGATTTTAGGCAGTAACTCAGCAAAACCAAACTTTTGACTCTGTTCAAATATTAGCCAATGGTACACTCTAGATTCCAGTTAATTAGGACACTTGCATTCTAGTATGATTCGTACCAGTAAAGCAGCGTTCCGATTATCAGAAGTAAATTTATACACATTAATTAACCGTTGTCCTAAATCATCAAAATCTACTGTAATTATGGATCTCTCAGGCAGTAGCCTTCCACTTAATTTTTATGTATGTATATATATTTTTTTCTCTGCAGGGAAAAGGGTTCTTCTAAAAATTGCACTTAAAATAATTTCACTTTTCAATCCTGAGCAGATAGAGTTGCCCTGACCCAGACCCGAAAATTCCATTGAAGGTCAATTCGAAACACAACCAAATAATTTTCGTCAGCCCGAAACCTAAATAAATGAAAATTAATATACATTTAATGGAACTATAAAATGCAGTCTACATTTATATCTTTAGTATCAATTTTATCTTTTATAGAGAAAAAAAAAAATTCAAGTACTGTAGAGCCACTAAACAGACAACGCCCAACTCCAAATTTGTCTGTTATTCGGAGTTGTGTGCTATTCAAAGGCAAAAATATGCAAATAATTGTGTTGGGAATTGAAAAGTATTTGCTTAATAGAGGTGTCCATATGGAGGTTTTAACACACATGCTAATATGAATAGCAGACAAATTTTATGGTTCTGAGGTGTCCACTATTCAGGGGTTATACTATGCAAAAGATAATTCTTTGGAGTGTCCATTATGGAGCTTTTATTGTATATACTTTTTATAATGAAAAATATTTAGACTTTCTTTTGAAAAATCGGGACAACCCAAACCCTTCTCAGAAGAGTGAAAACCCAAACCGAAACTGACCTGAATACAACATGGAGCAAGAAAGTAGAAATCAACCCGACCCATAACAAAAAAGTAAAAATCAACCGACCCGCAGCTAAAAAGCAGAAGTCAACTCTTTGCAACAATCAAGCCAGCAACATACTTAGACAAATACTTTCAAATGAAGTCTTTATGAAGATAATGTAGTTTAAACTGAAAGAAAAAAAAAATTGAAGCTCTGTAAAGAAAAAAAATCCCTACCGGCTCGGGCCTACAGGCAGAAGTAGATTTCGAAGTTAAATACTAAATTCACCAACAAAAATTAAATCAAGATTAGAGATAAACCCAGTTCCTTCACTAAGAATGAGCTCTAGGGAGCTAAACATTTTGAAAAAATTCTAATATACACGAATACACACACGCATGTATATGGAATAGGTTTAAAAATGGCTAAAGCAAATTCGGAGAACCTCAAAGTGTTAAAATATGTTAATATTTCCATAGTCGGGTTTTTATCATGTTTTAATACGTTTCTTCAAACTCACATGGCGTTACATATTCGCCTGCTGAGGTCCATTATATTTCTAATATGACGCAATATTTTGTTGTTTTTTTTAATTCGTCAAACTATTTATTTCATTTTGAGTTTTCATTCTGAAATCTTGCTCTTGAAAACTTATGACGTAATATTCAATTTGTTTTCCATTCGTCAAACTGTTTATTTAATTCAATTTTTCACGTGAAATTCTTGCAATAGAGAAACAATTGTTGTGCTGAGAATTTTATTGCGTTTTTTTTTTTTAAATTGTTGGCAATCGCTATAACGAAAAATATTTATTTTTTCCTTCCATTGTTGTGTAAGAGCTGGTTTTATCAGAATCCTGTTAAGACTGTATTAAAAATTTTGAACCCTTCCCATTTCCATTCCCTTGGGCCGATTTTGCTCATTTTCAATCCCCGCCGAGATATTAGCCATCCCAAAGTTGTTGGCGAGTTTGAAGACGATCTGTGCATAATTGCGACTTTTATCATGCGGACAAAATTTAGTACATACATACATATATATATAAACTTTTTAGGTGGGGGTGGTTTTGGGTTCCTGGGGTCCTATAATGAAAAGTTATGAAGGAATTTTTCAAAAGTCGCACCATGGTAACGACTGCAATAGGTAGTATTTCTTACGAAATCTACCTAAAAAGGTAGGTGTTTCAAAATATTTCTCATTATTTCAATTTTCAGAAATATTTGAAATTTTATACTACATATACATTTAATGAATTTAAGCCATTTCAGTTAATTTTGAAAAAAAATTAATATATAAAAGCCATTACATAAACACCCGAGGTAAAATAAAAATGTATTTTAGCACACTGAAATACTTTACTAACATAGAACATAGTAAGCAACATACATAGTACATAATTATAGGTAAAGGCATATCATAAGAATGTCTTTATATAAAAAATTCAAATGAACTATATTCATGAAAATAAAAGGTATGTATTTTTACTTTCTTCTATCTTTATAAGAAGAAAGTATTTAATTTGTGAAAAACTCAGACTTCCAGTTTACGACGGATTTATACGTTTTAAAAAGGTCCTGAAGACGATTTGATGGTTTTTAGAAAATATCTGTCTGTATGTGACAAAAGTTTTTTGGGTGCTCTATCTCAAGAACTAATGCACAGAATTTCACAAAACTTTAGATTCAGTTAGACCTTGATGTAAACTAATGCTGATTAGTTTTTGGTGTACAGGCCTAACAGGTTGCCTAACAGGTAATGTGGCTAATGCTGCATTTATCCCAATTTTTGCAATAGCTTTATCTCAAGAACTAATGCACGGATTTTCATCAAACTTCAGATTCAGTTACAAGTTAAGTTGTTACTTATCAAGTTTTGGTGTTTATCGCCCAACTGGTAGCGCTGTTATGCTGCATTTTTTCACGATTTCAGCAATAACTCTTATCTCAAGAACTAATGTACGGAATTGAATAAAAATTTAGATTTAGTTAAACCTTGATATAAACTCGTGCTGATTAGTTTTTGGTGAATATCACCCAACAGTGGCTCTGTTGTGCTGCATTTTGTATGATTTCTGCAATATCTCAAGAATTAATGCATGAATTTTCATCAAATTTCAGATTCAGTTAGGCGTTGACGTAAGCTATTACTGATTAGGTTTAGGTGTAAATTGCACAGCATCTAGTGTTAGTATGCTGAATTTTTCACGATTTTTGCAAAATCTATGTCTCAAAAACTAATGCACATAATTTAATCAAACTTAATATTCTGTTTCATTTTCATGTAAATAGATCCTTATTAGACTTAGATGTAAATTTAACTACAAGTGTGGACTTCTAACTGGGTGGGCTCCAAAATTCAATGATTTGTTTGAAACAATGTGTACTTACATGTTACATCTTGTTAAATGCATCCAATTCAATGAACCTATATGTTACAATCCTCGTGATGGACATAGATGTGGCACTGTGATAGCGAATTTTGAATTATTAACATGTATGACATAGAGGAAAGTTTTGGGATTGGCACATGCGACTAGTTTACCACTTTTTTTCTTCCTACTTATATATTTTAAATATTAATATTCTATTCATTATTTGATTTTAAAGCAAATTAACAATTTTATATCTTCTATTATATTTAAAACTAATTTGTGAGAAACAGTGATACTTAATTAATTTAAATTCATATAACTTATACAATTTATAACTTGTAAAATAGCATTACAATTATATTGCATATAGGGGAACACAATGTATTTCTTATGTATAGTATAGTATATATAATATATAAATAATGTAGTATACAATAATGTAACATTGCATATATTGTACTTTTGAAAAAACCCAATTTTCCCCGGGGAAAATTGGGTTTTTCATGGACAAACCCAAAAAAACCCATGTGGGTTGGGTTTTTTCAAAAAACCCCGGGTTTTTGCGAACCCTGATCTCCATTGGGTTATATCTAATACTCAGAGAAGTTTTCAGTCTTGTCTTCGATGGACTTGCACCCTTGCCTGGCTTTTATTGTGATCCAACAAATTTTTAAGCTATATCAGATTGTTGCATCTTACAAGGAAGGTCTCCTTACTGGGCATACTCAGAATATTTTTAAAAAACACAAATTAAACTACTTATGTATGTAATAAAGGATCAGTCAAATTTAGCGGCGGAATTACAGTAGAAAGTCTGTAAAAAAATAAAATACTTTCGAGTATTTGTTGCGAAAAGAGACGAAACCGTCACGCGTTTTGGCGAACAGTAATTTTTCTTGCCAAAAGCAAACGATTTTAATGCACATGAAAATTGTTTGTCAATTGATTTTTAGAATGCGTGTAAAAAGTATTTAATGAATTTAAACGTAATCAATGAGAGAGTATAATAAATACATTTTTTCGCATTACATATTTATGTTGCTTGTTATTTAATTTTATCACTTTAAAAACAATATCATATATAAAAAATACTTTCATATATTTAAGTGTATTCCAAAATAAAGGAAAGATTAATTTACCTGTTATTCATTTCAATATCAAAGAATTTGTTGTTTCCATAGCAACAAAGTTGAATTGACTTGACAGTGCTCCATTGGACTTAATTTTGAGATATTGAAACAATTTTAATTTATTTTAAATTTTGTTTTAATTTATAAAATTTGATATTTTACTTTTGTTATATATATATGTATATATATGTGACAAAACTATAGTTTAATTCAAACTAAAACTGACAGAACTATAGTTATTTAAGTTAAATTTATTTAAACAAGTTCAATATGAAACATTTTTATCTTAAAAAGTATTCGACATAAAAAAGCATTTTTCGAAATTTCATTTCATCGCTAACTGATGATAAATCGCCAAATAAATGTAATTTTCGTTATTTTTTTATGAAAGTTCTGTCGAGGTTCTGCCCAAAAATTTTTTATAAACATATATATCCACATGAGAAGAACACTCTGTAATTTTTTCAGATTTTTCTGAATATGCCCGTATGGAGACCTTCCTTGTTAGTAATAATCTTACATTTCATTTGTGGAAACATTTTTCTTTTAATATACGAGAATGGATCTAAAAAAAAGAAAAAGTTTACCAGCAGCAGTTTTTGAAAAGTAATTATTGTGAAAGGAATATTTTTTCCCCAGAATGGAGACAGATGGCACTAGTTAAGTTGTCTCACAGCGGTTGTAGGCATTGTAAGTTCGCAGACGTGTCAGAGCGATTGAAATGGCAAGACATTTAGAGAAGTGGTCTTAATTATGCCACTTTGATAAGGTGCCATCCGGTGCAAACGTCCTGGCATGTTGAGTGATGGTGTGATCCTCCTGCATGACAATCCAGGTTCCATACTGCTCACCAACTCAAGAATTGCTCCAAAAGTTCCAAGGGGAAATCTAGATCCACCCCCAATACAGCCCAGATTTGACACCCAGTGACTATTTCTTTTTTCAGAGATTGAAAAATACTTATCTGGGACAAGGCTCTCTTTAGACAGTGATGTGAAAACATCTTCTAAGAACTGGCTCAATAGGCAGGGACGTGATTTCTACCAAGCTGTGTTAAATAAGTTGGTCCTGCACTCAGATAAATGCCTAAAAAGATTTGTGTTCATATTTTCTGCCTATCGTTTATAAATATATTTTACTACTCTTGTAACCTTTTTTTAAAATCCATCCTTGTATATAACAAACCTCTTTTAGTGCATGTTGGTGTGTATTACATATTGATTTATCTACATCTACTTTTATTTTTTTTTTTAGTCTACATTTAATTAATGAATGAGAGAAGAAAGATATGCATGATCCCCACAAACATCTCATACTGCTGCTTCTTTCTTTAAGAAACATTTTATTTAAGAAAAAGAAACAACGTATGAAGGCACAAATAAAATATGTTTAAAAGCATACAGCTGTTTCAAAACCTCTAAGGTTTCCTCATCAGTGCTTAAAATAAAAGTAAAATTCGCATTTCACCGTTGGCAGTAGAGCTGAAAGGTACGCCTTTCTGACTCTCTGTCCACCCCCCTTCCCTTTTTTTTTACACAATGTTTTATTTTATTTTAAACATTGATGAGGAAACCTTAGAGGTTTTGAAACAGCTGTATGCTTTTAAACATATTTTATTTGTGCCTTTATACGTTGTTTCTTTTTCTTAATATATCGGCACAAAGTACAATCCTTCTCCACATTTTAAACATTTTACTTCTCTGACAGAAATTAGTTACCAAGAAATCTAGATATTATCAAGTACTTTTCAGGTACTCTTGTGACAAACAATAAGGCACTACATGCAATACAGATGATTTAAATTAATTTATATCTAGATGCAACTGATGTTTGATATGATTGACATACCTCCAGAACAGTACTGAAATCTTTTACTGGTCGAAAAATAGTCCTAATCAAATTTAATTACTTTTTTTAATAACCTGTAAGGCATGGAAGGATGTGAACAATTAAGGATTCTTTTTAATTAATAGAGATATGAATAATTTTGTCCCATACAATTAGAAATATGTTTCCATTTGTACCTGAAAAGTCAGGAATTAATGAAAATCATAGTTATTAAAAGATATTTTCAGATGTGGCATCTCTGGATATGCCTAATTAATGGGATTACTTTAACTAATTCTAGTTCTTGTTTACTTTAACCAAAATCAACCACTGAACAATAGGATTTAATGACAATAGTGCATAAGCATGATGTCTTGTCCATTGTTGTCACATGCAATGTACATATTCTATTTATTTTGTAGATGAGCCATTTAGTTTTTGTAATGAAGGCTGTAAGTTAACTGTTACTTCTCCACTTTTCTCTCTCATAAAAAAAACTAGTTGGATGTGCCAATCCCAAAACTTTCTTCTATCTTATACATCTTAATATTTCAAAACCTAGTTACACATGTTAATACTTCAATATTATTAGTTCAATACTATACCAACTTTGATTTTCATCTTAAATTTCTGCTCAAGTCAATTAAACGGACTAAAAACGAGTTAATCTATATCATGATATTTGTTAAAATTATTAATTTTTCCTTATTCTGTCGTTATCAGCAGTTTGCGAATAGCCGGCATAGCAGGAAGCGAGTTCCCGCCGCTGCATGAGCCGCCGATGCACAATAGAACTACGAAAAATCAAGAAAAGTATACAAAAATCGCTAGCACGGAGCCCCTTTACCGCGCAATATTTCCAAATTCAAGGAGAACCTGTTAGCCAAAGCCAAAAACAAGCACAAACATTTTGGTTCAATTCTATGCATAATTTTATACGCTGTTCGATGGTACAATAATGAAAATGGCACAGAGATCGGAATTATAGTGCCCCCTTCTTTCAGAATTTTTTCAAGTTCAGGGAGGACTTGTTTGCCATAGCCAGAAACATGCACAAAATATTTGGTTCAATTATATGGATAACTTCATACACTTTTCGATGGTACAATAATGAAAATGGTACAGACATCGCAATTATAGTGCCCCCTTCCGGCAGAATTTTTCCAAATTCAGGGAGGACCTTCGTGACATGACCAAAAATAAACACATAAAATTTGGTTCAATTCTATGCATAACTTCATACACTTTTCGGCGGTACAATATTCAAAATGGCACAAAAAATGTACAAAAATCGCTATTACAGCGCCCTCTACGAGTGATTTTTTTACAAATTAAGGGAGGACCTCCTTGCCATAGCCAAGAACTTAAAATTTTTTTTGGTTCAATTCCATGCATAACTTCATACACTTTTGGACGGTACAATATTCAAAATCGCACAAAAATCGCAATTACAGCACCCCCTACTGGCGAATTTTTTCCAAATTCAGGGAGGACCTGCTTGTCATATCCAAAAACTTAAACTAAAAATTTGGTTCAATTCTACGCATAACTCCATACACTTTTGGATGGTACAATATTCAAAATCGCACAAAAATTGTTATATCAGGTTGAGTCTAAAGTTTTGACCCTTTTTTTATTTTAATGTTGACGACAAATATTTACAAAAATACAAAACATTAGTGAGGATAGTAATCACCATTAAGTTCGATAATCTTCTGCCAACGTTTTGGCAGTTTTTCAATGCCTTCCTCGAAAAACTCTGGGCTACGTGAGTCGAGAAAGAGGTCAACCTCTTTTTTGACCTCTTCCAAAGAATTGAAAATTTCACCACTAAGGTGCAGTTGCAGATGCGAAAACAGATAGTAGTCGGAAGGTGCCATGTCCGGACTATATGGAGGATGTAGCATTAAGTCCCATTCCAGCTTGTATAAGTTCCAATTCGTCCACGCACTGACGTGTGGCCTGGCATTATCCTGGTGAAACATAATCACCTTGCGTCGGAACTCCTTACTTTGCTTTTCCCTAATTGCTGCGTCCACTTTATGCAGCATGCTGCTGTACGACTCACTGTCGATGGTCTGGTCACTTTTTAAGTACTCCTTGTAGATAATACCGCGACTATCCCAGAAAACACAGAGGAGGATTTTTTTATAGGTCAATGTGCGCCTGGTTACGGTCCTGACCGGTACACCTGGTTCAGACCATCCTCCTTTTCGACTGGTGTTGTCGTAATAAACCCATTTCTCATCACACGTAACAATCCGGTTCAAAAAATCACCCTTTCGGTGATATTCGAGCAAGTTTACACAGGTCCGTTTTCGTTTTTCTTTGTCATTTTGTGTCAGATCGTGCGGCACCCATCGATTGAATTTGTATGTCAAACCAATGTTTTTTAATGCTCGAATTATGGTTGTTTGAGAAACATTGAAGTGAGGTGCAAGTTCCCGTGATGTAGCATTTTGATCTTCATCGATGGATTTCCGCAATTCGGTCTCATCAATCACAGTAGGTCGACCAGCACGTGATTCATCTTCGATGTCCAAATTCTTAATCTTAAAATTTTGATACCATCGTTTGACTGTACTAAATGATACAATATCCTCACCTAAACGTGCACACATGTTACGGTGACATTCTGTCACTCCGGTGTTGCTACAGAACTCATAGTAGATGATGGTTCGAAGCTGGATACGTGATAGTTCCATTTTCGAGGCTTCGTGGAGGCTACAGATGATAATTTTTCAAAACAATAAATACACAGTGTTGTAGCACACGTCTTCTTCTTTCGAAATCAGAAAACCGTATGTAAAAATGTCACTTAACTTGCGAACGCCAGCTGTTTTAGTAGCACTATTCTGCGAAAGGGTCAAAACTTTAGACTCAAGGTAATATCAGCGCCCCCTACCAGCGAATTTTTTCCAAATTCCGGGAGGACCTGCTTGCCATAGCCAAAAACTTATAATAAAATTTTGGTTTAATTCTATACATAACTTCATACACTTTTTGATGATACAATGGCAACAGACAGACGGACGGACGGACACACAGACAGACAGACATTTTCTATAAACATGTTTTTTGGAATCTCTGACCCCTAAAACATGCAAAACCGTCGAAAACCGGAAGTCGAAAAAAATTTCGATTACAATACTTTCTTCTATTGAAGATAGGAGAAAGTAAAAACTAAAAATTCAGATTCTTCCATGTGCGAAATATGGCAGAGTATTATCAAAATTACAGAATTTTGCCACCAAAAAAGAAGTGTGCATTAAGGGATGGACTCTCATTAATCCATCTCCGTTTAAGATGTATGGCCAGTATCCAGATAGATTTTGTGCTGCTAGTGAAACAAGATTGGCCAATCAGAAAATTTGCTTACTTAAAACAGTGAAAAGTTCACAAAAATGCAGGCTTCTGATTGGTTAATCTATGTCTGGTTAATGAAGACAATTTTGTATTTCCCATAATTTTTTATTTGCAATTAATGTTAAGGTTTTTACATGCTACTCATTGGATAAAGTGGTCAAGTTTTGGTTATTGAGGGATCCAGAAATTGTCTGTGACAGTGGGAAAGAAAAAATTCTAACACCAAAAGGCTGAGCTCAGCCTTGCTTTTTCTAGCACGCTGTGTCTTGCTCTATCTTGCACTGATGAAGAATCTCGCTAGTAGATTTGAAACAGCTGTTTGCTACTTTTCACATATTTGTGCATTTTTAAACGTTGGTTTCCTGCTTTTAATATTCCTGCACAAAGTCTTTAATTGCTATTTTAACAAGGGATTATGTTACACCATTGAAATGCTTGCATCATTTAATACTGTCTTTGGTTAGTGTAGGTGAAAAATGGCCTCCTTTGGAAATTTGCACGAACGAGAGTTCATTGTATGAAACTTTATCTAAAAACGGATAAACAATAGCAATGTAACATGAACTTTTAATTTGAGTTGAATCACATTGTTTCAGGACAGATTGTGTTTACTGTGTACACGTCTATCTAAAACCAAAGATGTATCTTGTAAATATATTCTGACATAATGCTCGTTCATTATTGGTATTAACTCTTACTGTTTGGTGACTGATTTTGTTTACCGAAAATGGTCAATTGGAAAGTAAACAAGTATCCTAATTTACATGACGTGAAGCATACAAAATTTAAAGGTTATTAGTATTCTTAACATGAAATGTTCTTAAATTCTATTTCAATTAGAATTAATGAATAGAATCATGTTAAATTCCGAACATAATAGGTGAACTTTGTCCTTTTCAGAAAGTGAATTGATGAGCTTATAGATCGACATTAACATCATAAAGTATTCTTGAAATTTTAAAATGGTTTTATTTGAAATTTTAATTAAAAGTGGGAAATTTTCCATAAAAGTGAATAACTGGTTGAATTACTTCAAACAGTTTAAAAAATACTTTGCAACTGCAAAAATAAATTAAATTCCATTAATACAAGAAAAGATATCTAAAGTGATTTTTTTTCTTCTGAATTATGTGCTTTGTGAAGCAAAAGATTATTTCAAAGTTTTAAGGAGTTTTGTTGAGTACTCATCACATTCAAAAGTAAACTTGATTTTAAAATTTTGAACAAAAAAACAATATTTTTATGAAACTTTTACTAAAGCAAAACCAGGATTTTGCTGTCGATTGCCAATGTACCAAAATGCTTCATTTTGCAAGGAAAGGAACCATCAAAATCCTCATATTGCAATTTTTTTTTTCTTCCCTCTTGTGTACAGGCAATGACTCATTCATTTTACTAAGCGATTGATGCTGCTTATCACATTCAATCATACCATACCATATCATTTGCATCCCTCTATGTCTGGTAAAATTCTACTAAATTAGAGAAACACACCCTTTATTTTTTTTATCACTTATCCTTTTCAATCTAATTTACTTTTATCCCCTAACCTGAAAATTCCTGCTTGCACTAGATGATTTAAGTTCTTTTTATTTTTTCGGTCCTTTATATTAATAATGATTTTTATTACATAGCCATTAAATATTTAACGTTAGTGCCTTTTTACCAAGCTAACTTCTTGGCATAGTTTGTTGATACTAAGGCTTACAGAACTTGGCGGATATTCCCATGTGTGGCAATCCAACACGTGTTCTATGTTATGGTGTTGCGCAACCAGTGGTGTAGTCGTAAAAAAAACAGAGGGTATACGTTCTAGGCAGAGGGTATACCCTAGGGTATATATTCTATAGGTTTCTTGAGAAACAGGGGGTATACGGTGTTCCTTAAAAAAATCCAGAGGGTATACGGCGTATACCCCCGTATACCCTCCACTACATCCCTGTGCGCAACACCTACGATCTTTCTGTAAATTGGAAGTACG
The DNA here is from genome assembly GCA_963932465.1 of Maratus speciosus. Taxonomy (NCBI): domain Eukaryota; kingdom Metazoa; phylum Arthropoda; class Arachnida; order Araneae; family Salticidae; genus Maratus; species Maratus speciosus. The sequence continues at coordinate 545,358,632 of OZ010789.1, read as the reverse complement.
TATTTTTCAGCTATACACTTTGCCGATGCACTAGCTGTATGGCAGTATAAGAAGTATTCATTAAGGATAGTTATGATGCTCAAATGCTTATTTTTGTAAAATATATTTAAATGTACAAAAACCAAAATTATGATTTATCTTACTAAAAAGGTGCTAAAAATACATAAAATAGGTGTTTAAAACATAAACGTCGAAGATGTTAAAAAGTCAACATCCAAATGCTTTCAACTGATTCAAACAGTCATCATCAGGGGAAAAAAAATTTAAGGTATGACCGCTGGTTAGCTGGAGATGAGTCTATTTCATAAGGAGGAAGGGGGTTGTTCAATGGTTATGTTCCAAACTCGCCAGACATTATACCAGATCCAGGATATATTCTAGGAGAGCACATCATCACAAGTATTACTTTCTCTAGTTAAAATTTCCAATGATTCTCTGAGTATGGAGATGTAGTAATGCGAAGTATGGGCTATGATTCTTGCATTTCTGAAGTCCATGTTGATATCTTGTTTCTGGTTTATTATAGTTTACATCTCGTAGTATGTTCTTTAAGCCTGTCTTTTAAATTTTCTAGTTGTCATAGCTATGTAATTGAGTTTTTTCTGTTTTACTTTATGTGTAAAAGGTATTATATATATGCCTGAGATTTCATTATCAAGAATTGGGTCTATTTTTCTGTGTGCATTTGGCAGTTTTGTGATCGAGTTAATATGACACTTCTTTCATGCATATCTAATTGTTTGATGTAATTGGGGGACATATTTAAAACTGCAAAATATGAGATCATTTTTAATACCACATTCAATTGACTCTTATGTTGAATGTCGAAAATTAAATTATTAATATATTCAGGAAGAAACCATTTTCTATCAAAACTCTCTTAATAATGATTAACTCATCTTGCAGGTAACCTGTAGTATAGATTTTGATGGCCCTTTTTATATAAAATTTATAAGCTGCGGATTTGTATTTAAACGGAACATTACTATTGTGAGATTATATTATTTGATCTGCATGGTTTTCTGTAAACTTTCCTATCTATTTTATACACCGTATTGTTTCTTATTAACTCTACAGCTAAAAAGGGTAATGTTACTTTTTGTTCAATCTCCAAGGTGAATTGTATGTTTGTGTCAAGGGTACTTCATTGTTTAAGAACTCTCAAAGTAGGGATTCCATGGTTCCAAATTAAGAATATATATCAACATAACGTAGCCATAATTGAGATTTTAATTCCAATTTAATTTCCTCCTCTAGAGGCTTTAGCTTCGATTCTGCAAGTAATCCTGAAATGGGTGAAACTCTCAGGGCTCCTTCAGTTATTATTTGTAATTAAGTCAATGTTTGAATCTAATGTTCTTTTGATTTCATTGTTATAAGCTGGGTTATTACCAATGAAGTACTTTATGATAATTTCAATTTCTTTCATGTTGATCGAGGTTTTTTTTTTTTTTTTAACCTTTTTTTTCACTTTGGTTTTTCTCACCCTTTAGATATGCATTGTTCAACACCTCTTTGCTATAGCAACAACAGCTGCAGTAAGATTGTGTGTCCACAGCAAGTGATGTGTGGATGGTGTCCTGGCATCACGTGCCAAGCTTAATTATAGGGGTTAGAGAATGATTTTAAAACAAATCTGTTTTGGTCCAATTGCTGAGGTCAGACAAAAATTAAGCAAGAACTCTGCACAAAGTCATATCTCAAATTTGATAGTTTAATTTCGATAGTAAAAATTGCAATAAAATGTTTTGTGACAGTAGAAAACTAGAAGAATTCTCACAAAAGTCTAATATATAATTTTATTGATATAAATTGGTACAAAATATGAAAACTCCAAATTAACAATTGTTTGTGATACAAATAATTTAATTGTTGACTTTGGCTTTCAAGATGCAACACATTTAACATCTGGAAATTTAAAAAATGACTAGATATATATATTGTCTACATTTTCATTGACTAGACTAACTTTTAAAGTAAAAACTAAAATTTATTCTAAATATTAACAAAAACAATACAAAGCAACCATATTAAAAATGGTTAAAGAATAGTTTAAAAAGTTAGAAGTTCGAACAATGACCATGTTCGTTATGATTCTTTCATTTTATGATTTACTAATAATCTAAAAGCAAATAATTTTCCGCAAATGTGTATTAAGTATTATTTAAGGGGGTCATCCATCACCTTTCAAGAGGATAACCACAAAGTGTGACAGGGAAAGGCGGTGGGTTAACACATTGTGACATCACATCTAAAATATGCGAGGCTAATGAAAAAGACAGGCTACCGCGGTGGGTCTGATTATTCTTTTTTACAGACCGCTGGAGTCACGTGATGCTCGAATGCACAATGAAGGTGTGCGTTAAGAGCATCACGTGATTCCAGCGGTCTGTAAAAAAAGAAGAATCGGACCCACCGCGGTAGCCTGTCTTTCTCGTTAGCCTCGTAAAATATGGATAGATCAGCATTATTTGCAATAAGCATAATAAAGTTTATTAAAAATATATATGTATTTTAAGGTAGTTTTCAGTATATTTTTTTGTTTTACTTTGAATTACAACAGCTTGAAATAAAAGCACACAAGATCTTAATGGTTTTATAAAATTTATAATAAGTGAATTATATACTATACATATTTTTTCTTTTGCATCAAATTAACTTTAAATTAATTAGTTACAAAAATGTGACAGCACAAAATAATGAGGGTATCGCATGAATGTGGCAGCCTGTGACATAGGAAGTAGAATGGTACAAAATGAATCGAGGACTCCTAAGCTATACTATTTTATCGGTGCAAACATACTTCATTTAAATTGGAAATTTTGACAAACAAAATATCGTGCACTTTACAAAGGGAGAGTTAAAAGTAATAGCACTTTTAAAATTTTGATAAAGCTATTAGTTTGGTCTGATGTATCATATAAAGGTTATTTCTTTTCCTTTTCTCTCAGCTAAAATTGATCACAATCACTGGATTCTTTTATGGTATTAACCCATTAACCGCCAAAACTATTACGATAGAAATTTTCAAATTTCTTGTTAAAAGTAGTTTCCCACCACAAATTCAGTAAGGTAAATTTCGCTTTACTAAAATAGCAAAATTCCTGCCAATAAATAAGATATTTTTTTTAATTCTAAAATAGTGGAGCCAATGTAATTAATTCATTGCATGAGCAATTATTTTGACTGTTGCGTGAACGCAACGTCAGTGGTTAATGGGTTAAGACAATATTCTTTAAAATTTAATAAAATGCAATAATAGTTCATAAAATTTTTAATTGCATTTAATCTTACTTTAATTTTTGAAAAACAGCATTGTAAAATGCAATTTTCTTACAACTTTAATCAAATGAAACAATAAATATGCAAGAAATAAAGATTGCCTTTATGTGTGACTATTTAAGTTAATAGCGCAGATAAGCTTTATTATACAAGGTCTGTCCAGTAAGTAATGAGGCTGATTCCATAAAATTCATTTATTTAAAGGTAATTTTAAAAATACTTAATATTCTTCAAAATAACATCCTTCTGCATTAATACTGTTGCCAACAACTCTGCCACCCATTTATGCCCACCTGGAAGTTTTCAACTGAAATGCTGTTCAGAATGTGCAATACTTTTTTTCTGCAAGTTCTGCAGATTGTAAAAACGATGTTCTACTAAGCTGGATTTTAATCAACGGGATATAAAAAAGACAGGCAGAGACAGATTGTGAGTGTATGGTTGTTGGAACAGCATTGTAATGCTGTATTTTGGCAGGAAGTGGGTCACTTTGAATGATGTGCTGGAACCAGCTCATCACATATTTTCTGCATTTGAAGTTCTTCCGCATTTGACAATTTGATGCACAGCCAATTTCATAAGTCCCAATGTCTCCACAATCATTCGGACACCTATCCGACTATCAAATACCAAAAGCACTGATATTTTAGCCACATTGTCTGAAGTTCGAGAACTTGATAGATGCCCAGCGTGTTGTTTGTCATTGATGTCCTCTTTTCCATCTTTGAAATCCTTGTGCCACCTAAACGCTTGAGACTTGGTCAAAAAATCCTTCCCCTAGGCTTGTAACATGGGAAGCCTCTCAGTAGTCGATTTGTTTAATTTTACACAAAACTTTATAGCGTATCTCCGCTTGGCAGCCGACGTCATTCTGAAAACCTAACGCCTCATTCAAACACGTGTCTGCTTCACAAGCGATCTGAGCGCTGCAAAGGCTCAAGGCCAACTGACTCCAGCTAGAATCTGTAGCTGACAGTCCCCACCACATGTATCACTCGCAAACTCCGTCCGTTTGGCCTTCTGCTTGGCGCGGCGAATTCAGTCTCATTACTTAATGGGCAGACCATGTATATATACAATCAATATAAAAATGCAAAACTGTTCAAACTTCCTTCTACACCTAATTCTCTGTTTGTGGGTTGAGGCTGGGGGAAGGTGAGGGAGGGCAAACCATGAATATATTTTTCAGTTCATATAAAATAAGTAGCAATTTTGAACTGTACAGTTCAATCAGTATTGAAAGTAAATGACTAGATTTTTGCATAAATACTTTTACAACTTTTGCTCACAGATATAATGAGACTATGTAGAAGTTCATGTTACCTTGAATGCATCTATCCATCTATGCAATGATTACATGGAACATCTTTTTCTTTATTTACAATATTTTTAAAGTACAAATTATACATTAGTTATGCTGTCAAAAATAAAATTAAATGGGTTTAAATACAGTACAATATATATGAGAATGTGAGTTTCAAAGCTTGCCTTATCCAAAATTAAAAAAATTAAGTTTTTTCTACCAATCTGTTCTATTGTTGAACCTGCGTCATAAAACACTACAATATGCAAAAAACTAGTTTTATCCTGTATTTCTGGCATTGTAAAATTGTGGTTTACAATGAAAACAAATGGATGCAGTCAGAGGTTTTTCGTGATTTCACAAAATTTGATTTTATGGATAAGGTGAGTTCTGAAACTCCCGTCCCCTCATATATATATATATGAGGTGTATATATATATATATATATATATATGAGGTGTATATATATATATATATATATATATATGAGGTATATATATATATATATATATATATATATATATGAGGTATATATATATATATATATAAGGTATATATATATATGTGAGGTATATAAATATATAATGTTATATACTGAACACAACTTTGTTATGCTAAATACATTTTTACTTCTTATTTTCCATCTGTCCTAGAAATCTGACCACTATTTTATTAATATTGCAAGTAGTTTTTAAGCTTTATTCTTTTTTGAAGCAAATCTTTTTAAACATACGAATAACTGCAATATTTTTTTTTAATTGGCTTTCTGAAATAGAGGTACGAAATTTCATTTATTATTCCCATATATACTATATGGGAGTAATAAATGAAATTTCGTACCTCTATTTCAGAAAGCCAATTAAAAAAAAAAATATTGCAGTTATTCGTATCTTTCTAAAAAAAAGTAACTACCGCTGTCACCGCCGCCGGTTTTGAATTTTTTGTGACAGGAGGTCTTTCTTCGTTAATATTAAGAAAAGTAATGCATACAAAACTATGAAAATCGGTAGTATGATACAGAAATGTTTGATAAACACGCTGAGGCAGACAGTTTACAAATCGAAGAATTATTTTAAGAGATATTTGATGCTAAAGTTGGACAAAATCGTTCCACTAAAAAAGTTTTATAGGAGCAAAAACTATTTATGGGAATTTAATCATTTTTATACGTTTGAAGTTCCCGGTGTGCAGACTGTTTTTCTTTTTTTAATTTGACTAATTTTTTGAGGTTTTATTTCTATTTTAAATTCAAATTTTCAGCATTTCTAGAGATATTTTTTACAGATTTTAGAAAGTGATATTAATTTAAACTGTTGCCAACTGTATAAACAGTGGAAATAATAATGTTTTTTTCAAAAAAAAAATATTTATACTTGTAAATAAATTAAAAATTTATTTACACGTGACTATTATAAACAGAAAAAAACATTTGGAATTAGAATTAAATAATTATGTACAAAAAGCAGAACTTATTAAAAATTACGTCATAAAAACTATAATTACACGTGCATTTTAAGAGAGAAAGGAATCTGTAAAATAATAAATTTATTAACATGCGTTAGAAGTCTTAAATAGGAGAAATTACGTCATATTTACGTCACATTACAGTTACTACATAAAATGAATACAAAATAATATTGCAAAAAGGTTTAAATTCAGAAATTGCGCTAGACATTTATTTGATATTTTGAGCGGATACTTTTCAACTATTTTTGTTAGGAAAGCGCAAATAACATTTCATTTCTAAAACAAGCATTTCCACGTGAATATTAAAAAGAGAAAGAATAGTTTGGTCAAAATTACGTCAGATTATAAACGATTAATTTAAAAAGTCTTATTTAAAAGAACTTTCTTTTCGCTTTGTTAAAAAATACCGGGAGACAAAGACTCTGTTTACTTAATTCCTTTTATATTAGCTTATTTTGAAATGTTGTTATACGTGTCTACGTCAAAGACGAAAAGAGCAATTGACATATGTATTTTTGGTACTACTTAGTTATCCCGTCGACCAAAACTCTATCATTCGCCAAACTATAAGATTAAATGCCAATAATGGTTGATCGTAAATGTCACATTAACTTGACTTTAAGCAAGTTACACGTGTCTATGTCATCAAGTTATTTTTATGTCGACGTTTTATTTGTATTTTTATTAATGTTGCACTAATTTATTTGTTCTTTCGTTATTTAAAATAAAAATTATGTTAATTTATATAATTGGCGAGTGCTTTGGCGATTTATATAATTTGGCGAAATTGGTCGACGAGTTAATCAAGTAGTACCGCAGCGGATTTGGCCTTAAAATTCCCCATCAAAGAGAAATGAATAGAAATCCGTTTATAGGGAGATCGCCACTGTTTTTTAAATTATAATTCAATCTTCCGAAATCTTTTTAAAGCCGATGAAATTAGCGTACTTTTAGAGTCTGCGGTGTCTGAACGGGGGTTGACGAGCGTAGCTCATAGGGGGCAGAGCCCCCTAGTGATGTAAAAAATTACTTATACTTCAAAAACTCACACAAAAATCGAAAACACATCTCGACCAATTATGGCTCATAAACAGTACTGCAATTCAAATCGTTTTTCTATGTCTGTAAACAAACGGTAAATGTCATGCACACCGTAATCTTTAGCAAGCATTTTGCAATGGATTTAAGTGATTTATACCATTTTCAGTATCTCTCTATCCTTAAAAAAAGTAACTTACACTGTCACCGCCGCTGCCGGATTTGAATCTTTTGTGACCGGAGGTCTTTCTCCGTTAATATTAAGAAAAATATTCCATACAAAAATATGAAAATCGGCAGTATTATAAAGAAATGTTTGAGAAACACGCTGATGCAGACAGTTTTTAAATCGAAGAATTATTTTAAGAGATATTTAATGCTAAAGTTGGAGAAAGTCGTTCCATTAAAAAAGTTTTATAGGAGCAAAAACTATGCATCAGAATTTAATCATTTTTAGATCATTTTACACATTATAATTTCCCGACGTGCAGAATGCATATGTTTTTTTAATTTGACTCATTTTTTGAGCTTTTATTTCTATTTTAAATTCAAATTTTCAGCATTTCGAGAGATATTTTTTACTTATTTTAGAAAATTGTACTAATTTAACTTGTTGCCAACTGTATAAACAGCGCAAACAATAATGTTTGTTTCAAATTAAAAATTTATTTACACGTGACTATTAAAAACAGGAAAAAAAACTTTCAAATTAGAATTAAATAATTACGCACAGAAAGCAGGAACTTATTGAAAATTACTTCATAAAAACTATATTTACACGTGACTTTTAACAGAGAAAGGATATTGTAAAATAATAAATTCATTAACATGCGTTAGAAGTCTTAAATAGGAGAAATTATGTCACATTTATGTCACATTACACTTGTTACATAAAATGAACAAAAAATAATATTGCAAAACAGTTTAAATTTAAAAATTGTGCGAGACATTTACTTGATATTTCAAGATGAACTTTTCAACTATTTTTGTTGGGACAACGCAAATAATATTTCATTTCTAACAAAAGTATTTTCACATTAATATTTAAAAGAAAAAGAAAAGTTTGGTGAAAATTGCTTGAGATTAAAAACGATACATTTAAAATGTCTTTTATTTATTTATTGAACGACAAACATACGACTTGTGTGCTTGACATGAGAGCCCGCTTAAAATGTCTTATTTAAAAGAACTTTCTTTTCGCTTTGTTAAAAAATACCGGGAGACAAAGACTCTGTTTACTTAATTTATTTTATATTAGCTTATTTTGAAATGTTTAACTGGTTTTATTTAATCAAAGAGGAAAACAGCCATAGTATCTTTTAACATCAGCTGATTTTTTCTTAAAATTCCCCAATCAAAAAGAAATGAATAGAAACCATAGCTGCCAACCTTTACGCTTTTTTCATACCACTAAAATTTTATAGAAAATATTATCTCATTCAATCGTCGAAATCTCATGATTAAACAAGGCGAAAATCTCCTTAAAATTTTAGTGGTAGCCAAAAAGCGTAAAAGTTGGCAGCTATGATAGAAACCCATTTATAGAGAGATTGCCACTGTTTTTTAAATTATAATTCAATCTTTCAAAATCTTTTTAAAGCGATCAAATTAGCGTGCTTTTAGAAACTGTGGTGTCTGAACAGGGGCTGGCGAGCGTAGCTCGTAGGGTACTGTTTAAAAAGATTCCCATACATATATGGGAATAATAAATGAAATTTCGTACCTCTATTTCAGAAAGCCAATTTAAAAAAAAAAAAATATTGCAGTTATTCGTATGTTTAAAAAGATTTGCTTCAAAAAAGAATAAAGCTTAAAAACTACTTGCAATATTAATAAAATAGTGGTCAGATTTCTAGGACAGATGCAAAATAAGAAGTAAAAATATATTTAGCATAACAAAGGTGTGTTCAGTATATAACATTAAAACTTCAATGAATTTTCATCAACAACTTTTGAATTAAATATTTTTTCATGTGTTGTGTTTTTGTTTATTATGTGAATTAATTAAAATAAATTAATTAAGTAAAACTATGTTGAAAAATACACTCTAGAATACATTATTGAGTGAATGTTAGGAAAAAATTAAAATAAGCATATTATTTATGCATTTTTAATAACACTCTAAAAATTAATAATGCTAATAATGCTCACTACTTTCAATATTTAAGTGAAACATTATAACATTTTAGCAGTTTTATCAATTTAATCAAATTCAATTTTTATACTCTCATTTCTTATTTTTAAATACTTATGGGTAATATATCATGAGCATCATGTGAAATTTCAAACTTATTAATATGTCTTATTTCTATAATATAAACGTATCTTTTATATACTTGTACACATAATACACATTAAAGACAAAAATAAAATTTTGTAACTAATGTACAAAACCCTGATTAGTGAGAACTGTTGGTTTTTCAAAAGTAAATCACAGCAATATGAAATATTTTGAAATACAATATCTCAAGCTTCTTTTCTTAGCAATCAAAACTTTAAAAGAATACATAAAAGAAGGCACTTTATCTTGAATATGGATGTTATTGTAATAATCACCGTGCTTAGTTGTAAAAAAAAAAAAAAAAAAAAAAAAAAAAAAGCAAGAAAAAAAAAACTTATAAAAAGGTATTAAATATCTCTTCAGAGCTTTAGCAAAATTTTTAAAATAAGAATCTGAGTGACTTTCCTCATAAAATAATCCTTGAAGGCACTCCAAATGCAAAATGGTCAACAATGGTTGTTGCTTAAGTACACACACATACTTTACCTAAAGGACTAGGTTTGATAAGTCTTAAGAAGTGGCACCTGTGACATTTATATAAATTTTAAAGTATATCTTAGAACAACAGTAACAACATGCAATGAAAAATTTTAAAAACACTAAGTATTTTATATAATGTATATTAAACAGGACAGCATAAATTGATGCCACTGTAAAATAATTTAGTTACTGACACTACAGAAATATAATTTATTTGATACTTTTTTAAGTATAAAAAAAATAGTTTTTCTTGTTTTTTCATACTTTACTATACTGCTATTGCAGAGATAAACCTCCATTAAATGGCAGTATGAGGGATCACAAAAATTAGCAGTTCAAAAGTGGTCTGTCTTAGAGAAGTACATAGCAGTGGTCAGGGACTCAGAAAATTGTTCGTAAAACAAAGGTCCATTTAAAAGGAGTTTATGTAAAACAAGATTTCACTGTATTACATTTTTTTGGACCATCTTAATGAATATTTTTAAATATTTTAAAAAGAATATTTAAAAATTCATTGTAACTAATACTAAATATAAAAGGAAAGACAAATTCAAAAAAGTTTTTCTTAAAAAAGTTTACAAATACATAAGGTAAAAATGGACGGTATAGATATGCCTGAACAATGAAATATTGTAAATGTACATTTCAAGTTTAACAATTTTCATTAATAAAATTTACAGAAATTAAGTGATATATAAGGCAGGACTCATAAGGCAATTTTTACACTAGGAAAACACCTTTATGATAAACTTATATTTGATGCTATATAATTCTTAAATTATTCATTCCTAACAATGTTCAATTGTTTATTTATTTTTCATTAATTAAGATAAGAATAATCTATTAATTACATCTGTAATTACCAAAAATTGCATTTGGCTGATTTAAAATGCACAGAGCAGATTTGATATCAATGTATATATATATATATAAATAATGGTAATATAAACTACAAACTATAATGCAATAACAAAGTTGTAAGTTACATTTGATTTATGAAAAAGTCACAGTTATAAGCACTGTGTATTTAGTAGCGTCAGGTAAATCAAATTTATTTTTTTCATAATACAGTATGAACCGTTTATCTGAAAACCAGTTATGCAGAATATTTCCATTTGACTTATTTCAGAATCTTTTTTTAAAAGTGCCATGTTTGACATGTGCATTGCTTGAAACATTACGACACACATGGTATAACTTGATGTCAAAATCTAAGATTTGAAATGGAAGCTCATTTAGTTAGATATTGGACTTTTCTTTTGTTTCCAAGACATTCCCATAAATTGATTTTTTTCAAACTCTAATTAATCTTTGATCTTGTTTGCATCTGATTCTTAATTCTGGATAAATGGTTCTATACTGTAATAAAACATTGCAAAGGCTGAATTTTACAGTGTTTATTCAAGATGTAAATTTACTTGTTATAATGAAATACAAATGATATTGTAAATAAATTCAAAATTTGAAATTGGAAGGTGTATTACCAAGGCTTATTAAGTAATTAACAATTTTATTAAAGCATAAATCTCTTGCTGCACAATGTAACAGTGTCATTTCAAAATTATTATCTAACTTTTGAGTTGTGAATTTTCAAGAGGTGGGTGAAGAGAATGTATTAAAAGGATTATATATATACACGTATATTTGCAAATTTTAATCACACCAGGGTGTCTATTCCAACCAGTGGCGCACCCAGGATTTTACCTTGGAGGGGGCCGAACGTTGGCAGCGAAACATAATAAAAATTAGAGGGGGCCAAAATTTCTCAAGTTTTGATTACAATAGGAAATTACATGGAGACACTAATTAATCATAAAATTACTGTGATTAATTCAGTATCAATTAATTGGTTATTTATTTTAATTAAAATTATTATACTTAAAGTTTAATTTTATTAATAATTAAAAAAAGTACTAATTTTTGAATGTGCAGAAGTTAAACATTTAAACGCCTCATAAATAAACATTTATAAAATTTCCTATTTATATCTATCTGATTGTCAGACATATTGTAGTTTAAGAAAAATATCCAAAATAGCTTTGACGAGATGAATTATTGGATGCAAATTTTTGGGCTAGTTCATTTAAATTTAACTCGTCACTCAGAATTGTATGGGAATTAATAAACTAATAGAGAATTTAATCTCTTGTGAGGTATGACAGTAAATTCTTGTAGAGGCATTGTCTCTAGTTGTGGAAAGGTTAGATGCTCCTACAGCCAGCGTGGCTTAACCGACTATGGGGCCAAGTTAAATGGATAAAAAAAATTACTTTAAAAATTCAATTAAAATATTGTTACACATAAAATAATTTTTTTTATAAAGCTCTTGAATTACTTCAGTCGCAGTTACATTAATCTCTCTGTTTATATATAATAAAGCCAGCCCATTTAATCTTGATTCTGTCATTGTGGATCTTAAGTAGGTTTTTAAAATGTGTAATGTAAAAAATTACCTTTCGCTGAGATAGGTTGTAACGGGAAGTGTTGCAAATATCTTTAGTTCTTTGTAGGTGTTGGGGTACAACATTTTATCGCATTTCGATACTGCTTCAATGGCATTCTTGCATCGAATTATTGAAAGCTATTTCTCAAATTTTCTGTCAAATTTTTGAATTCGGCATTCAAAATTTCTGAATTTGAAGAAAGTAAATCATGTATATAAAATTCACACAACTGACAAAAATCTTTTATTTCACTAGCTGTTGGAGCACCTTTTCCATTATGTAGAAAAAAATCAAAATGTTGCGATGCCGAGTGAAATGTCTATTGAATTGAGTGAACGCTTGATCAACGAATGGGATAAAAATATTTTTTTCTGAAATGCTCTGCTATAGAATCGGCTGGAACATTGGATCGTTTGTTTTGATGCAGTTTTTGGCATTTTAATGTCAATATGAATGTTATTGGCTTTCATATAAGCTTATGATAAATATCCTTGAAAGAAATGATCTAAGGCTTTACGAATAGTATTTAAGTGAGCCACAACATTGTTAACGAAATTTCAGGCAATTAAAAGGTCACTGGCAGATTTTTGCAATAATTTAGACAATGATAAAGTGTATACTAATATATTCAGTCAGCTAAATAAAGAAATTAGGAAACCAAATTCACACAACGAATTTTTAAAAAGTTTTGCCTTAGAAGACGAATCTCTGTGTTCCCAAGATGCGATTGTTTCAAAACGATCAATTACTGCATCATATAATTCTACCATGGTCATGATGGCTTTATGGCATCCCACCCACCTAGTTGGACAAACTTTTTGTAGTTTTTGATTATTAATTTCCGGTGTATGTTTGTCAATATTGTTGAGGAGGACGTCTTGTCTATTTAGGAGTATTGAAAAATTGTGTGTCATTTCAATTATGCCAATGAGGTTTCTTATTTCTGTCCCAGATACAACATTTCACATGCTAAATTTAAACTATGTGAGACCTATATCCGTTAAACTTTCCGTTCATTGATGGGACACCATCATAACCTTGTCCTACGTAAATAGGACAAATCGATATCATGTCTTTAATCCTTCTAATATTTTGCCGGGCAAGTTTTTTCCTCCAGTGCTTGCTACAGGAATAAATTGTAAGAATTCTTTACAAATTTTGTTGTCATTCTCTTCATCTATATATCAGACACACAAGGAAAGATGTTCAGTAGTAGGAATTTCACAAGTTTCACCATCAAGAAATGAGAGACATTTTTCCGAATTATTTTTTTCTACCAAACGATTCAAGATGATATTTTTACTCGCATTTATAGTTTTTGTATGTAACAGCTAATAAAGGTAGAGTTTTTGACAGAATGTTTAAAATGTTCAGTGAGGTTCTCATTCCCTGCATCGACTCTTGTTCTTAGTAAAGTTCAAAAGTTTGCTTCATTGGCGATTGCCACCTGCTCAATCGCATAAAATTGCAATTTTTATAATCGGTTCCGATTTACTGCAACTTGTGATACCTGACCCACATCAATTTTTCTATCGACTGAAATGTATTTCCTTTTTGAACATTCTGTAGCTTTTCGCAAGTTGCAATAGCCCTGAAATGATATTGTTTTTTGTTGATTATTAAATTTCTCAATGGCTTTCTTCCAATTATTATAACTTTGCATGACCAACTACCCAGCTACTTCTGATTTAGATTTTCCAACATTAGGAGGTTCAAAAAATACGCAATATTTACAATGTGCACTATTTTCAACTTGAGAATACACAGGCCAAGTATATTTTTTAAACCATGCATGTTGAAAACTTTGTTTGCGATTTGCAGCTGTAGCACAGGTTGCAGGAAAATTAAAACTTGTTGATCCAAACCGATGATGATTCAAACCGAAGTTCACTATATTACATCTGGACCTTCTGAATCTAGACGCTGGATCTCAATTGTTCGACTGGGAGAAACTTGAAACAAACACGATTCAGCTTTAATCACCAAAAGGATGTAATTTTTTTGGTGGTGATAGCTTTCTTTGTAACTTTCTGCTTTCATTCTCGCAATTAAAAAAAAAGTTTTCTAAAACTGCATGCAATAATGGGGGAAAAACTGTTGAAGTCTTTTTTTTTTTAACTGCATGGTAGCATTGCAGTGTAGCCAGCCGTATAATGAGAATTACCAATGATATATGGAAATGAGATCTCAAGCAAACGCGTTTCTCTAGTTGTGTATCTTTGAAATTGGCTGGGGAGACCCGGGTATTTATAGGGTGTCAATTAGCTTTTTACACAAACGCACACACACGAAAAACAAACTTTGATCTCGTAAATATATTAGATATTTTTCTAGTGTTTTCTCCCTTTTCTTTTGGAGGGGGCCAGGGCACCCTGGCCTAGAGAAACTCCAACTTGTAAGAGAAATGTCATGAGCGCAAGTGCGCATGCTCTGTGGAAGAAAAGTGTCCCTTGGAAGAAAAAATCATGCAAAGCTCATCTTCCACGCTTGGCGCATTCTCGCGCTTTGGTTACTTGTATTATTATTATTATTTTAATGCGCGTTCTTGCGAAATGGAACAGAGTAAAAAAAATAATTTTCCTCATATTTTAGAACGAATCAAAATATTGCAAATTGTGGGTTTATTTCTGTTTTTGTGCATATTATAATAAAAGTTGCTCTAAGGGAAATTTCTCTATTCATAAACACATTTAATATTGATTTTAAATTGATTATTTAGAATCTAACAATAGATATTTATTTATTGACTTTCTCATTAGACTTTATAAAAATATGGTAAATCAAATCACTCAACTCATCGAATTGAATAACTGAAATTACACATTTCAGTACTATTTTACAATACATTTTTAAAGGAATAAAAAACTATCCATGCTCTTATGCAAATTTTTAATCAATAAAATTTTTCTAGCATTTCTTCGCTTGCGGGAAGGGGGGGGCGTATGGTTTATCGTTAATTTTCTAAACCTTTTGAATTTAACAACCATCTATGTTAACTTTTGTGTGTCTGTGAATCTATTTGGGCCGAAAAATACAAAATATAAATGTTAACCCCAAGCATTTTTTAAAACAATTATTTTTTACATTTTTATATATAGCATATATTTTAAAAGCACTCAAAAATTTAATATCTCCATTTAATTGTCTCCATCCCTATAATTTGTATTAAACAAACATATATTAAAAGAAATAGGATCACTAAGTGATCTTACAAAAACAGAATTCATAATCGCATTAATAATCAGTAACATTTTTTAATATTCCTCGAACTTCGGGATTTTGATAACGAAATTTTAGCGTTTATTTTTAAAACTTTATAAATTTAGCATCCTTCAACTAAAATGGATATTTTTATGAATATTCAAATTTAGAACATATCTCCTATATATTGTCCAAAATATAAAAAAAAACTATGAACATATGCCATTTAACAATGTATTAAAGGTGGTCTCTTTTTTTTTTTTTTTTTTTTTTGGTATTGTGCTCTCCCAAAAATGCCGATCTCTTTCGCCAAACAATGGCACTGCGTTTTCCATTTTTCTAAAAATTTGACACACCTTCAATTACAATAAATTAGTCGACTATGACGAACTTTTCATGACTGTAGTGCCTTACAAATTGACAGAATGTGCAATTCTTATTGCCATTTTAGGAGAAGACTTTTCTATTTATCGAAAAACGGGAAAAGCTATTCGATTTCTCACAACTGGAAAAGAATATTTGCGGATAAAAAAAACCTCGTGAATATGGTAGAAAGTAATTAGTTTTAATTTGAAAACAACCTTCAAAATTCCTGAGGAAAAAAGAAAAAAAAATTGTGAAATACTTAAAAAAAAAAAAAAATACTTGTATTCTATTTACATTGGTTGTCTCCATCCTTAATTTACTTAAGGGTGTTCTCAAATCCAAAAGGGCAACTTTCTGACATAAGTTTTAATTTATTTTTGTTCGAAAATACATGAAACTAGTTGGTGTTGTTGTTCAGAAACTATGTAATTGAGTTGTTTTTTTTTTCATTTTTTTTTTTTTTTTTGCAAACGCAATAGATCTTTCAAAAAATAATGTCAAAGTGGGTGTTTTGAACCGAATTTCCGCGCGAAGGAAGAAAGAGCACTCAAAAAGGTCGAAAAAAGTGTTTGTCACGTGATCGAAATTGCTTATAACTCAATAGGTAATTGATTGATCAAAAAATGGAAAAAACAGCTCGATTCCAAATTGCTTCCATGGCCAGGCTTTGCAATTTTATACCTTTCCATTAAAAAATGAATTTGTAAATGTGTCAAAACGTTTTGCGCTTGTTGAGCAGAGCAGTTAAGAACAGCCTTAAGGCGATTCTCCAAAGAAGAATTCCATCATTGAACAACGCGAAACTTTCTGAATCATTTTTAAACATAAAAGCACGATTCTTCATGTACGATTATTAAAAGGATTTTCAATGTAACAGTTTTTTTTTTATTTTTCTTATAAGCGAATTACATCTTGAATTATAGATTATTGCTGTCTCAGAAGGCAACGTTTCCCTTTTCTGCGGTGTCGCATCCGGAAATTCAGTCCAATGGTTTAATATGCCTTGCACTTAGATAAAATGTATTCATATATTTATGCATTTTAATATTATTTTACAATATATTAAAAAAAATTATTTCTATATTTTCAGGAGCTTCTTAGTGTTAATTTTTAAAACTATGGGAATTTAAACGGCCATAAATGTTTATATTTTTTCTTGGTGGGGGGGGGAGGGGGGGATTTTGTGGTTAAGGCTTAGAACTTAGCTCATACATATATTTGCATATACATATTGCTCATAAATATATACTTCAACCGACATTACATAAAAAACTTAATTTATTTCTTACACTCCTGAAATGCATAGGAAACAAAATGAAAAAAAAAAAAAAAAATGTATAATCCCCTCTAAAATGTATATTGGTTATCTCCATACACAATTTATTTTAAGGATGCCTAGGAAATTAATAAATAATTATATAAATAAACATATTTCATGAAGTCACACATTCAGGATCTCATGGTGTGTCTTAAAATGCATGAAATTTGCAGGTAGTCATGCATGAAATTTTATATTCCAGTTCTTTAGAATCGAATATCGTTTTTAGTTTTCCTATAAATATATTACATTTTTAATTATAATCGATCGCTCCACAATGATGACTGATAACACAGATTTATTTGTCGAATGGAGAGCGCAACTTCGTTTAAATTTTTTTAACTCCCTTTTTTTTCTCTATTTGGTATTGTGCAGTCAGATAAGAAGAACAAAAAATGATCTTCTAAATTAACACTTCAGAAAATTTCCACCTTTAATCTCCTTTGACATCCCTCCCCTATCATATATATATATATATATATACATATTTTTTTTTAAAAAATTTCCAACTTAATACATACGTACCCATCCTCCCAAAATTGTTTTGAATTTATATGCATATTTGATGTATGAAGCATTATTCTTAATTTAATAAAAATGAATACTATATTATGTTACTTCTAGTGATTAGATATTTTTATGTTATTAAAATTACGACATAAACATATTTTAAATTGTAATTTTATTCGATGTTATTGCATTAAAATATATGTTTGTTTTTAATTATTAAAATATAGCCCTTGGGTGATATTAAATACAAAAACTTAGTTTTATTAAGAAGAACCGATTTAAAAAGTTATAATATTTTATTAACTGATAATAAATTATCAAAAATAAATATATAATAAATTTAGTTTTATTGACAAGAATCGATTAAAAAAAATCAGAGTAACTGGTAACAAATCAATAAAGAAACAAAATTTTAAAAGTGGAAGCCAAGAGGATCGAACCCGCTACCTTTAGCTTACCAGACATGTACTTTAACCATTACCCCAAATCATCTACGTGAAGTTTACGAAACGACTCTATTACTCCCGAGATAAGTTCATAGGACGATTTCGCGCTTGGCGATTTTTCATTCTTCGCCAACACCTATTTTCATTACTGAGGACAGAAAATAGGAAAAAAAAATACTTGTGATTCGATTACACTGAAACAAAGCAAGGATATATATACATTTCAGTCATAGAAATAAAAATAATCCGAATTATATATATATATCTTAAAATATAACCAGAAAAAGAAAGAATAATGCTGGTGCTGACAGAATGAAAACGAAACTTAAGGAAGGAAAAAAATATTTGTTCAAGAAAATTGCGAAATTCTTAGACAAAATTTTGCTTATATCCATAATATAAACATTTCTGAGCCTGAAAATTGGTGTTAAAAATCTAAACAAGCGTCAAAATATTATGAATTACATAAATTTAAAAACTCTCTATTTTCGTCCTGTGTAATGTCTATGGAAGCGCTGCAGTCGATCGCCCGCGGCGGTTGAAAACAGCTTTGGACCAATCAGAATTTATTGCCATCATGTCGCTTCTCTTTATCCATTGGAGTTTCTCTACCCTGGCCCCCTCCCTGGGTGTGCCACTGATTCCAACTCAGCCAGAAATTTCCCTGACTTTTTCATACCGATAACAGAAAATTAACTTTTGATGAGTTACATCAAAAAGTATTAAAAGCTATAAAATATTTAGTATCAGTGTCTGGCACAGCTCAGTTACAAATCCCTGTGGCTTTCCCAGGTTTTTCATACCAATAATAAAAAAAAATATCAGGTATTGAGATTTTGTGATGTTACATACAAAAAATCTTAAAAATTGTATAATAATTGCTTGATGCTCCTATATTTCTTAGTGAGAATCTTTTTTAACATGCTAAACTTTTTTTCAGGTACACTTTTAGCACCAGATTCCATCCATTTTGTCCATTCAGGATGAAATCTATATATATAAAAGCCGTTCTCTGTGTGTATGTCCTTTATACAAATCTTCAATTTTTGACTGATTTGCACGAAACTTCATGTACATACGTTTTAGAACGTGGAAAAGATCACTGTCTACTTTAAAAAACCATCAGACCACTATTTATCCCCTTTTTCTACCACTTTCCATAATTTAACATTATAGAAATATCTCTTTTTAAATTCAAACGTTTCTTTCACGTTGCCACACCCTAAAAAATGACACAATAATGTGAAAAAAAATAAGGATAACGCATGTATTTTGTTTCTATTTGCCAATAAAAATTCAGATTTTCTTGCTATATTTTTGCGTGTTTGATATTGACGTCATTCTAAACAGAAAATTCACATTTTTTTGTATATAAAATAAAAACTTTAACTATAAGAGCGGGAAAATAACGTAGCACCTCAATTTGAATGTTTTTTTAAAATTAAAACATCTATTTTAATACAAACAGTCAAATTTCATGAAAACAATTTAAGAAAAGAAAAAACGGCTAGATATGACGTCTCATTCTATCAAATCTTTTCAACGCATAATCAAACTCATTGTAAACATATGGCTCCTATATTTTGCTTACAACTTCGATTGTATACTACAGCCATATCTTATAGCTATACGTAATCGCTAAGTGTTGTATTGGTTTAGATTCAATGCTAACATTTTCTGTGATTTATAGCAAAAAGAGAGCGGTTATATACCTTTTCAAAAAAGTTCTTGACAGATGTCTTGATTTAAAATTTATGGAAAATGACATCATTTCATCTCATTGTAGATTTAATTTCAATAAAAGTTCAAATTTTCCAAATAAAATTTTAGTAACTACTACTTCATTTCGATGTATTTTTTTGCATTTTCCCCCCGTATTGTGGGAGATATTGTATACTTCTGTTACGCGCGCCAAAGAAAACATGTATTTTAATTTTAAAAGTTAAAAAAATTACCACAATGTATCAAAAGAACATCCTTTTTCTGAATTTAAATTTCGCGAGTTCCAAAATTAAAACTAAAAATGTGAGTTTTTTCATAAATGTCAAGTTAAGGCTGTTCATAAAGTTAAGGCTGTTCTCAAATCCAAAGGAGCTATTTTCTGACATATTTTTTAATTAATTTTTGTTCGGAAACGCATGAAATTGACAGGAGTTCTTATTTAGAAATTATGTAAGCGTAAGATAGTTTCCATATGTTGGTAAAGGTATAAGATCTTTCAGTTGGTGTTTTGAACTGAATTTCAGACACAACAGTGCAATAAAGGATAAAAACCGGCCGCCACGCAACCACAATTGCTCATAACTCGATAAGTAATTTATTTATGAAAAAAGGAAAAACTCATTTCAATTCCAAATTGCTTTAATAGTCAGGCCTACAAATTTTAAGCCTTTACGTTTAATGAGTCAGAAAATGTGTCAGAAAGTTTTGCGTTGTTGAGCAGGGAACTGGAGAAGCACCTTAAGCATTATTGCAAGTTAGTATTTTGTAATCAAGTTACATGCCAGATAGTCGCTTAACACATAAGTCATTCTCTATTATTTTAAACAAAGGTGCATGCCATAATAGGTGTCAGGCACACTCATTAAAATAAGAATACCCTAGCGCACAGCCCCATTGCTGAAGATAAACCTGCCAATATACTTAGAGATAAAAATAGTTTTGCATTTTTCATTCAGCTAATAAGACTAATCCTTCATAATTGGGTTCACATGATTATATAACTTTCCCCTATAATTCTATGACTAAGCAACGGAAAACAATATGTTACGCGCTAAAATTTTCCCTAAAAAACTAATAGTGCAAGTCGCATGGAAATCCGTTCTAAAGAATTCAAGCACCCGGAACGAAATTCCCATTTGAATTTTATATACTTATCAGGTTATTTTGAGTAGTTTGATTTGATATCTGCTAAATTCGTGTTTTATTTTATTTTATTTTTGGCGTTTTAATTTTGTTTGCCAATTTAGTTATTGAATATCACACGAAAGCAAACAAATTCTGAATTATTTACAATGTTTTTGAAGAATTGAGTTAATCTTTTGTATTTGGGTTGCAAGCATATTTAAAAAATATGCATGCTTAAAAGTTATTTTAAAACCCATAAAAAATTTATAAATTGAGATAAATATTACAAACAAATATTAGTGAAAGTACTTTTGTTTTCTATAATACGTTGGAACAATCGAATGTACAATGTTTAGACGTTAAACTGCAGTAAAAGAAAAATTTATTGTAGTGTTAGGTTGTTGCCACCGAAAATATGATACCAACTTTACTCATAGACATGACTTTTCTTTATACTATTGCATTAAGTGTAAACAGGTTCATCTTTCGTAATCGGATTGCACTCAACTTTAAAAATATCCATGCTTAAAAATTACTTTAAAATCCATTAAAATCAGAAAACTGAGGTACAATTTTCAAACAAATTTCATTTGAAAGAACTTTTTTCTATTCGACATTGATGTAGACAAAAAGAATTGCATGAAAGGTTGAAATATTTTTTACAGTACTTATGGAAAGCAAAGTTGGGTTTTTTCTGGCACTGTAATTTCAAATCTTTCGTTTTATAATCATAAAAAAAAAATCTGGATTTTTTTTCAGAAGTTTTAAAATTTCCCTTACTTTTTCTCAGAAGTTTCAAATTTCCTTGATTTTCCCCTGAATTTTCCAATCCATAAAAATTTCCCTGACTTTCCCAGGTTATCGAAGTGGCTAGACACCCTGTTATTCTCAAGCCTTTATATATATATATATATTTATATATATTTTTAAGAAAGGCACAGGTGCAAGTAAAATTATTTTTAGATTATGTGCCAGGTTATGTGCAAATAAATAGAAATAAAAATTCATCTTTAATTTCTCACATAAAAAGTATAATATTAATCAAATATAATTTACAAAATATCCTATTAACATTCAGCACCGTTTATTAAGTTGCATTATTACATTTATGATATTTATAGCTGAAAACATAAAATAATTGAGCACAAAAAATGAATTATCTATTGCCAAGTATTTCATGTAGCATATTTATGAAGTAGCCCCAAAAGATTATTTAAATATATATAATTTGTTTATTCCTGATACATGAAAAAAACAAAATCAATATTTAATTATATCATTCATAAAAATCTAATAAAATTAGCAAATGTTTGAAATAATTTTAATCTTGAATTATTTTAAAATAATTTAGTTATTATTTTATTAATTAACTTTTGATAATTTTAACAACTTTCCAAGGTTATAAATAATGTTAGTAGAAATTAATTGTACAATTAAATAAAAATTTTATATGGTATAAAGATTTTCAAAAAGGTAAATTACTCAACAATAACAAATTAATGTCAATCATACTGCATACAGCTGACCATTATTTACACCTAATATGAATCTTCGAGCCCCACATTCACAGCAAAACTTGGCACTAACTACTGGATATTTAGTACCACAATTATAGCAAAACCTTGGCATGCGTTGTTCTGGAATCCCAGCATTATTAACAGGTGGCAGTGAATCATCAATGTTGCTAGTTGTCTTGCTATTACCTTCACAATCACTTGACCATAATTCTCTAGAAAGTGGAGTTGCTGTTGGAAAATTACAGCTCTTTGACCGGTTGTGAAACAACTCATTTTCATTTGACCTATGAATGAAAATATTTCAGACACTCACATATTCACAGGATACTTTTTTATTTTTTTGAACACTTTAATAAAAGTCATCGTTCAAGTCATTATTGCAATATTAATGATAATTATAAATAATTAGCAGCTTAATATTATGTTATACAAGATTAAATTTACCTCAACAAGATATTTATAAAAAATACAGCTTATTACATGGAACATTAATAACAGAACTTTATGTAACATAATTATTTTTGGAAGATTCAAATTAGAGGTCTGCACGGGCCGGAATTTCCAGGCCCGGGCCCGGCCCGGCCCGAAGGAAAGCTATTTTGGCCCGGCCCGGCCCGGTGTAAAAATTGAAAGTTCGGCCCGAGCCCGGCCCGGCCCGTTTACATTTTTACCGTTCTCGGCCCGGCCCGGCCCGGCCCGTACAAAAATCAGTGAAAACAGGCCCGGCCCGGCCCGACTCAATTTCAACAAAAAATTCCGTTTTTTCTCGATATACAATTAAGATTCTTTTAATGAATAATGCATGCATATTTATGGGAACATTTTACAGTATATTTTAAATTACTATGTGTTCGCAAAATAGAAAACACACAATAGTAAACATTAACGATTACTTATAGTGTTTTAGTCAACGTCTCTACAGACGTTTCAAAATTTAAATAAGGGTTCATTAAAAGATTATTGTAGTTTAGAATAAAGTGTTAAAAAACATGATAACTTTTGAAGCTTATAATAAAAAGTAGATTTGTGAAAATATTTCTGCCATTTTTAAGCCTTTTCTCAAATCCAAAGGAGCTACATTTTGATACATTTATGAATTCATTTCTTTTCAGAAACGCATGAGATTGGCAGGTATTCTTATTCAGAAACCATGTAAATGCCGTTTTTTTCTTAGATAAAAGTAATATATCTTTCAGAAAATACTGCCAAAGTTAGCGTTTTGAATCGAATTTCCGGAAGCGATATCACAGGAAAGGAGAAAAACGTACAGTCACGTGAAAAGAGTCTCTGTTATCTCTGTACGTAATTTATGAAAAATGAAAACGCTATTCGATTCCAAATGCCTTCAATACTTAGACCTGTCAATTTTATGCCTTTATAGTTAAAAATGAGTCAGAAAATGTGTCTGAAAGTTTCGCATTGTTGAGCAGTAAATATGAGAACCACCTTAAGGTACATTTCCAAAGATACTGTTAACAGAAGTTCATTATTGCTATTAATACTTTTACAAAACATAATGCCTGTCCTACACATCCTGAGAACGATTAAGACCAGTTCCGTCCCGGCACAAGTCTGCCGATAAAATTAAACCCGGGATCAGGCATCATGTAACTGTACGATGCCGATCTCTACGATGGACATGTTACATTTCTGTATTGATGTTGTTAAACTCGCATCGGCTCGTAACGCATATTTATACTTCTCGAAAAAGTCATATTCATTGGAAATGGCCTCGTATTTTATGTGCTTCTCTCAAATTCTTATATCGGGCCGATAGGCCCGATTAATTTTTTTTATCGGCCCGGCCCGGCCCTGCAGGCCCGTTCAATTTTTTTGCCGGTCCGGCCCGGCCCGGCCAGTTGAAAAAATTGCCCTAATTCTGCCGGCCCGGCCCGGCCCGTTTGAAAATTCTCCTCCATTCCGCCGGCCCGGCCCGGCCCGCGGGCCGGGCCGGGTACGGGCCTCGGGCCAAGCCCGGGCCCGTGCAGACCTCTAATTCAAATATTTATATATTTTATATTTCCATGCATGCTGCAGGCTTTTTCTTCCAAAAATTCACTTTAAAAATCAAGGTGTGTCTCATATATGATTATTTGGGATTTTCAGAGAGGAGTGACATCCCACATAGTTGGTCAATGCAGAAGATCATCAAGAGGCCCTTTTGTATTTAAATTTACAAAATCACGAGGCAATACATTGTGAAAATTAATTTTTATAATAAATATTAAATCTAAATAAAATAAAATCTGTTTAAGTGCTTTTCTGTTTGTTTGTTTTTATTTGTTTACCCAAATGAGGTATTAAAAATCAAGGTGTGTCGGTAGATTTTTGACATCCTAAAGTTTAATGAACTTTTTTTATACATTTGAAACAAATATATAAATTCTACAAGGGAAAAAAAAAGTGAGATTTTCTTCTATTCTGTATTATTTTTATTATATGCACATAATAGCTTTAAATTTTTCCAGTAAATTCAATGGAAAAAAATATTCATTTAATATTTTTCTAACTTGTCACTCGGCAGGCTTTCAATTAACTTTTCATATCTTATTTAGACGAAATTTAAAAAATAAGAAATTAACATTATACCACTTAAGGGGATTCTTCATGCACTTGAAAACACATGCTCTATAATGTTAATCCTATGGGCAGGTGGTTTCAAAACTGAAAGTACCTTTT
Organism: Maratus speciosus; assembly: GCA_963932465.1. NCBI lineage: Eukaryota > Metazoa > Arthropoda > Arachnida > Araneae > Salticidae > Maratus > Maratus speciosus. The sequence continues at coordinate 545,333,453 of OZ010789.1, read as the reverse complement.
AAAAAAAAATCTACAACCAAAATGGAAAAAGTAAAAAAGAGTCATATTAAAGATTGATCTCAGCTATCCTATGCAAAAAAAAATCTTTTAAAAATATTCAAATTGAAATGAGAAATTCGAAAATAACCTGCCCATAGGATTAACATTATGGAGCGTGTGTTTTCAAATGCTTGAAGAATGCCTTAAAGAACCACCACTATAAGAAATATAACCACTTAAATATTTATATTAACGAATCTTAGTAAATTTTTTGGATTTAATACCAGAGATGGATTTAATAGCCATGACATAATGGTTGAGATTTATGTATCAAGTATTTTGTATATTTTCCTTCTCTCACTTTTAGAGGTTTGGAAGCTGCTTCTCCCCTTCTAAAGCCATCTCTGATGTTAATGTTTTTACTATTGAATGCAAATAAAACTGTACTAACTTCATAAAGCAATCCTCTAGTAAATCATCTGAAGTTTCTAATTGAGACAATCGTATTCTTAATGCAGCTAGCATGTCCAAATTCTTGTTTCTGAAAATTAAGAATTTTTAAAGAGTTTACCTTAAAAATGTTTTAAATAAACTAAGAGTTAAAAGTAGCTGAAATAGAAAATGCATATCATTAAATTGCAACACACTTAGACTTTATTAATTAAGAAACAATCAAAGATCAGTTTTTGGAAGGTGTTCTTTAATTGTTTAAAAACACACTGTAAGTTACGTGATACTTTGTGTTTAATAAACTTTTACAAGTTTTTAATAAACTTTTTTATATGTTTTATCATTCTCCAATTAGATTACCTTTATAAAATCTTACTTGACATGACTAATCAATAACATACCTTAAGACGCATAACAATAGCTGTAATACAAAATCTGAAGATTAGTGTATCAACTGCTCATAATTTTTTACAACAATCACAATTATTTTAGAACATTAGGTATACTTACATTGAGGCTTATGCTTATTAAAATATCACAGCAAGCATAAGTAAATTAAAAACTCAAAAAGGTTAATTACCTTTCTTTCTTATAAACAGGAAATATTTCTTTGAACTTCACAGCTTTTTTGTTTTCAATTTCTGGACTAACATTTGAACCTTGTTCATGATTGTTTTTATTTTTTGAACACATAGGTGCACTAAATAGAGAGAGAGATGAATTCCAATTATTAATTTCACATATTGGAAGCTAATGTTAAAATATAAAATAAAGCGCAAACTAACATTTGGCTCATTCCATGGTAACTTAAGTTACATTTAGAACAATTCATTAATTTTAGTAATATAACACCAAAAATAGAATTCAAAATGTAAAGCTGACAAAATTTGTTAATTAAACCTATTCAAAGCTCAATTAAAATTAAATTTATCTAATTTTTGTGTTATTTATTGAACTCTGGCAGTTATATTTATTATGTAACTCACATTACTGAAAAAGGAACATAAGTTACCATAAAAAATACAATTTTCATTCGCATTTTCTAGGTAATTTTCATTCTTATTGAGCTTTAGATAGGTTTAATTAACAAATCATGTCAGCTTTATATTTGAATATTTTTTGGTGCTATATTACTAAAATTACTGCAGTAAATTGCTCTAAATGTAATGTAAGTCACCATGGAATGGTCCATTTACTTTAAATAAAACTTCTAGGATTTTTTTTTTTTTAGAAACATACACAAATGATTTTTAAAAGATGTATCATAGCATCTTTATCAACCCACTGAGTATCCGGGGACTTTTCAGCATCTGTGTATTTAAAATACAAGCCAGATTTTTTTCATCATCTGAGCCTAGGCTTACTGAACCAATTTTAATTATTATAGTTTTAATTGAAAGCTGTTCATTTGTAGATGAGCCTACACTAGGCATTTTATTTAAAAAATCCACTTTTATATTTTAACCTAAAAAAGTTTGAATGAAATTCTTTGAAAAAGGTGGCAATTAGGTTACTTTTATAGCTACAGAGAAAAGGAAATTACCAATTACTATATCATTTACAGACGCTATTTTCTCATTACAATTAAAAAAAACTTTTTTAAATAATTAGATTAGAAAATGGCATGTTTAAAAAAAAAAAAATCACATTTTCACTCATAAAGCATTATTATGTTTCAATAATTTTTCATTCTGCTAATATTAGATGTGAAAACAGGAAATATTTCTTTGAACTTCACAGCTTTTTTGTTTTCAATTTCTGGACTAACATTTGAACCTTGTTCATGATTGTTTTTATTTTTCGAACACATAGGTGTACTAAATAGAGAGAGATGAATTCCAATTATTAATTTCACATATTGCAAGCTAATGTTGAAATATAAAATAAAGCATAATCTATCTATGATGATTATATAAATATTGTCATATTTAAAAGGAAAAGAGTATTTTCTTTTATAAAGCTAAATATTTTTCTATGAATATGAATACATCTAAAAGACATAAATTTATGAACTTTTTACTTGCTGGTACTGAGATTGAAAACTCAAATCAAGAGTGTGAATGTTCACTTGCAAAGTTGGAGCTGTCAAATATGAAATATATTAATAACCTATTACATGTTAAAATATTTTTAAAATGGTGAACATCAATATGAAAAGTATGTACGGAAAAACTGTGAAGGTAAAAACGACATTATGTTTAGCTTGCGTTGAAAAATATTTCTATATGACTGTATCAAAGGTCATGATTTTTGTTGATTTTTCATTCCAGAATACCAAAGAGCAGAGCCTTGATTAATAACTTAATCAAATGAAGTTAAATTTTTCAAAAATTTAAAAATTTGAAGTTAATGGAAATATTATTTTGGTTTCCAATAATGTATGTTTCAAGAGCTAAGACTAACCAAAGTAAGATTGATTTTTTTTATTGCAATTATTTTTGTAGGTTTATTATAAATTCAGTCTAACAGTTTCTTTTTAAAAATTTTCTTTCATTGAATTTTGATGGGTTCCACCTCATTTATATAAAAATATTATAAAATTCAGGTTGATTTAAATATTTTTTCATGGTTTGGAGCTAAAATACTTTATGTATTGTTTCATTTTCGACATATCTCAAAGCATAATTCCATTTAAAATATTTTTGTGTACAGCCAATTTAAGTTGTTTTCTAGAAATGGAAAATATGGGCCACTCAGACAGAGCAATGGTTCTTAAACTGTTTAGCGTGTCTTCAAGGGGTCCCCAAATGTTTCGTGTTCAAATGTACAATTTTTCATTTATTAAAATCATAATAATCAGAGAAAAATCTTGTGAATAAAATGAAAGGGAAAACTTAAATATTGCTAAAAAGTACAATAAAATTAGTTTATGTATCTCTATTAGTTTATATATCCTCTTATATGATATTTTAATGAGTACTAGTAAGTAGGTCCGTGAAGACAGAAAAAATATGAAATGGGATATATGACAACTTAAAGCTTAAGAACCGCTGATTTAGAGAATTACATAGTTGGATTTAAATCAAAATTTAATACAAACCTAATTTATAATTAAAAAAATTATTAACTTTATACTACTAGTTTTACAAAAAAGGAAATACCTGTATTCTCACAAATATATATTTAAGTTGTCATTTAGCGATTGTTCTGCTATATGAATAAAAAAACAAACTCAGTTTCTAATTAATATATTAAACATTATAACACTTTAAAAAAATTATCAAATAAAAATAAAATTCCATATGACATTTAGATAAAAAAGATATTTTTAGAAATTTTTCAAAAACAGTCTTATATAACAATATAATGTAAAAAATAAATTAGAAAAGTAAAATAAATAAACACTAACTATAATAGGAAAAGATAAATAATTACAAAAATAATTACTAACTTTTTATTAACTTTCAACGGTGAGTCAGGCTTTATATTTGGGTCATTAAAATCAGTATCAACCCTTGATTTGGAAGTTCTTAAACCATGAATTGGAATCTGGGGTGAAGAATGTGTACGCATCAATGATGATTCCCTAATTGATTCAGCAGATTTAACAAGACGAATATTTGAATCGTCATTCAATTTCTTTTTTGGTAAAGGTGCTTTATACTGCAAATAAAAACATATGAATATTTATTAAATTACTTTTTACTTACTGACACACTCGCACACATACACATATATAAAGTTTTATTATATAGGGTTATCGAAAAATGTGTCCCTGATTTTAAAAATAAATTGCACGAAAAATATGCAATCAATCACTATGAAACCAATATGAAATTGTAGAACATCTGAAGGAGTTTTGGTATTGGTGATTGCATTGACCTTGATGCGACTGTGCACATGTGCACCAACACCACTTCGTGACACAATGCCATTTCACTCATCAGTCAGTTTACAGCAATCAAAATCTATTATTGTGGTACAAGGTCACTTTTACTGTACATATGGTGAAGATACACATTCAAACAAAACCACTGTTCATTGGTTTCACCAGTTTAAATAAACCAGAAATGTGAACATTAAGAAATCTCCAGGCCGGCCATGCAATAGGGAGAGCTCATATTGAGGTTTTCTAAGTAATGCATAAAAAAACTCAGATTTTTTCCGATCTAACAGTGTAAAAATAAATTGTTTATCTTTATTAAGACCTTAGTTATTTTAATTCGAAATTAGGGACACCTTTTTCAATGACCCTGTATATCTTCTATTATGATATGAGCAAATCTTGTGTGTGTGTGTGTATGTAAATTTTATCTTAAAAACGGCTCTAACAATTTTTACTAAATTTTGTATCCTACCATTTTCAGGTATGAGAAGACCACTCGGCTAGATCACATGTTTGAGAAAATTCAATTAGTGGGTCATCTTGGGATCACTATGGGTCAATGCATTTCAATGAGAAGAAAGGTTCAAACAGATATTAAGTTGTTGAACAGTTGCAGTAAACAAAGTCACAAAGTTCACCAAATTTGGCAAAATATTGGTATGATTTGGCAGGAAAATTGACTTTCAAGATTAACGATGCAAAAACACATGCTTGGCACCGAGCAAAAGAATATTGCCAAATTTGATGAAATTTTGCTTTCAGAATCGAAAGGAAATTTCTAGAAATTCCCAATACGAGCCGAGATACATGATTCAACCAATCAGAGTCCACAGAACATTCTCGAAAACAGAATTCAATCAATCAGAGTAAATAGAACTTTGTCAACACATGCTTGCAGCCAAATGAAATAATGTCACCAAATTTGACAGAATTTTCCAAAAGAATTAGCTTTTAGAATCTGAAGGAATTTTCTAGACTGTTATAAAATAAAATGCTTTATAGCAATAATACAATGAGAATTTATGGTTATATTGAGTTGAACACAATGCTAACTTTAAGAAAGCATAACTTGGTCTTCCCCACTGTTGTATATATATATATGGGTCATCCTACGAAAAACATTAGGGTTTTTTTTTTAGTACATAATAGTTAATTTGTGACAGAATATTTTTCTTTAAATGTTTTATGTTTTTTACATAATATAACACATTTAAAATATACATTTGATAAAAACTGTTGATTTATAAAGTATTTATTTTTTATGAACGGATATGTATATATATATATTGTAATGGACTGTTGGAAACTGGGTATGAAAAATAATAAAATATAACATTTAACTTAAGTAAGAAATGGAAGAACACTATTATCCAGTAAAATTTGCCTTAAATTTACTCACATTTATTACATGTAAATATACCCATACTCTAAATTTCTATAAAAGAGCTTATGACTATATAATGAGAAAGTATAAATTAATAGTATTAATACGTTGTGAAAAATAAAATTTAAAATTAATCTTTCCAATTTAAACATTTTATTTATATGTGCCAAAGATTAAAATTAATAATCATGCTTTGAATTTTGTATAAAGGAAAAGAAAAGTTTTAAATAAATTGCTACTATTGCAACTTATTGTTAAGATGAACATTAATCGACTTATAGCACTGATGATGAGCTCCATATCATTAAAGTTCTTAATTACCAGTTCAAGTGTGTTTTGTCCTTTATAAGAGTATCAAATTGTCTCTTCTTTGATTCATCATACACTCACTGTATTATTCTGAACTTGTAAAAGATGTATTTTAGTTAAATGGAAAATTGCAGACAATATAAAGGAGTAACAATAGTGCATCAATTGTTGAAGAAAAGACAATCATTAAAATTTAATTTTAATTAGTTTATAATGAATTTAGAAAATTAAAAAATAGGTACTTGTCTAGTATTATCCCATCAACCACTTTCTATTTTTTTAAAAACTGTCGCTAAACAATGGGATTAAATGCCAATACCAAAGTGTGGTATTCTTGTTTGATTTAAAATACAGCTTTAACATTCAATGATAGCTATTCCAGTTTATTTATTTTGTAGATAAACCAGTTTTTTTTTTTTTTTTTTTTTTTTTTAATGTAGGATATAAGTTAACTGTTATTTCTCATTAAAAAAATATATATATATATTATATATATATAAAGATCTGGGATCTTCTATCTACAGAACTTGATGCGATAAACTATTTTCAAGATTATAGTACTCTGCTATCAAAAAAAGTGTGCATTAATGGGCATGATATGAGATCTGCAAACGGATAAACAAGGGCTATATAATGTTAAAAACTGTGATAAGTGAATATCTGTTTAAAAAGGGATCTGATCTAATCTTTCTGAAATCTTTTATAACTGCATTAAGACCTATTTATGGCTGGTCAGTTGAACTGATATGAATCAAATAGGTAAAAAAGTAGTTGGATTTAAACAAGAGTACAGTAATTCATTTGAACAGTTAGCTCCGAGAAGTTTATAGGTCTAACTTTCTAGAAAAACATTCTGGAAATATTGGAGTGCTTAAAAAGATTAGAAATTGACGAGTCTTTTTACAAAGCAAAAAAAAATCAATCTAGTACTTTTAAATTTTCTGTGTGATAGCTTCCCAACAATCTTCTGTATTCAGGATACAAGGATAAGACATTTGGCCACAGTTATTGATTGAAAATTGTGAGCTTGTAACTAATGTGACATCAAGGGAATGGGATGTAACCATTATGCATATTTGGCATTAAATCTTATTGTTTGGCAGCAGTTATTTTTTTTTATTTTATGGAAAATAGTCAATGGGATGGCAGATGAATAATTTTTTCTTCTCAAAATTCCTTTATACATTAATTAAATTCTATTTTGAAAAAAAAATATATGCTTGAATCACTATTAGCCTTTTGAATATGCTCCATTACAATAAAATTATGAGCAATACTTTCCAAAATATAGCAGTGTTTGTCACCTAATGCTATTTCTATGTGGCCGTGGATCGCCGTAGTGGTTGTCTGAAAATTAAAATGAATTGGCAACCAATGAAAATATTAAGAAATAAAGTTAAGCATTCAAAATAATTTAGAAAATGTTGCCTTGAAATATTCAATAACGGAAGCTGAAAAATAAGAAAGTGTAAAATAACTCACCCGGAGATTGAAGGTACAGTTGACACATATTTTATTGAAATATTATTTTATATGTACTGAATAAATATATAAAATTCTAATATTGAAGTAAAATATTTTCCTGGCCAGGAAATAACAGAGTGATGAGGATATACTTTTAGATTATGTTAAAAATGGGTGTTTATTTCCATCGACTAACTGGCGGTAATGTGGAAGGATGTTATGATTGTTCATATAAACAAAGTTGAGTTATACTGTCCGAATTTTAATTAATGTCCACAGTTCAGTATTCCGAAAAGTGTTTGGTTGAGAAGGATTCTGGATAAGTTGTAGTACTCAGATGCTTTCAGAAATCGCACAGAGATGAAGAGAATTTAATAAAGGGATGGTTTCCTTCCTGCAGTTGAGGAACACTGTAGATGATTCATGAGGTTGAGAAGAGGTACTTAAGAAATTATGAAGAAGTCACAGGGGACAGATGTCATCATTCTGCCGCATCATGGGAAGAGAAAGCAGCTGTAGTTGACATTGTCATGTGAATAATAGAGAGAACAGCAGACAGGTCCTCACATCCTTAACTCAACATAACACGCCACTCATGTTGCTGGAATTCTCTTGTAAAAATATTGAAAGAAAATAATAACTGGATCGATGTTCTTAGATGTGAAGCTGATGAAAGTTTTTACCTAAAAATTTTGCTCGTTACGCACGGAACTCTGACAGAACGACTGAGGCCAGAAAACCCCAGCCGCCTGACAACAACCTCATGCTACATCGTCCCGAGAGAGAGTGAGAAAAAACAAATGGCCCGAAAAGAACGTTAAAACTGACGCTCAATTTAAAATCGCCAATCAGCAACCGGCACGTGCACATCTGAGTCATCACGATAGCGATTTTCATTGCAATCGAAATATCGATAACGATTTGTATCGTAATCGAAGTTGCATTCCTGAGTACCGGCGATGTCACGTCTTGATACCAAAACAAGATGGAGGATAGAGTGACGTCACGACGTCCTTTTCCGCGAGGAAGAAAGATAAAAAATGTCTAACTGCGTCGGGAAAAAAAAATGGATCGCATGTCTTTTAAACTGACAGAAGTGATTAAATTTTGTAATGCGGATATCTCGCTAAATTACAGTTTAAAATTAATGAAATTTTGGCAAACGCTTAGAAATAAATAGTAGCATTCAATAAACATAGTTTTGGAATAAAATAATTAATATTAAATAACTTTTTAAATTTATATTTTCGGAAGTTAGCGATTGTAAGAAAAGCATTGCAAGTTACTTTAACGAACGGTTTTCCGTAATGTTTATATTTTAAAGGATCCATACATTATTAGAATTATATTTAATTGCATATTATAATATTTATTACTTTGAATAATTATTAATTATAGGATTATTAATGGAATATAAATTATTTAGAATGCTTTTTATTTGTTTACTTAATACATTTTTAAAGTTGTTTTTGAACTTATATTTAAATTTAAATAGAGAAATAATGAAGACTATAAATTAATAATCTGAAGTATTGAAAATGTAACACCTAATAAAAATATTGTCTTTTTAGGTGCATTCGTAATTATAGAAATACGTAGCACCTATAGTCGTCGTTCAGTCCGTCTGTCTGTCTGCATATAACAGAGCAAAAGCTACCCAACCGAATGGTCTGAAATTTTAAATATATGATTGTTGCAAAATTTTGTCGAGACATTTCAAATTTTATGAAAATCGGATGTATAGTTTAATTACAGGGACAGTCAAAAGTTTTCTTTACATTACGGCCAATGGGGGAAATTATTGTAAGTGCATTTTAATGATGTTACAGCCTTCCGAATGGTCTGAAATTTTAAATATATCATTGTTGCAAAATTTGTCGAGCCATTTCAAATTTTATGAAAATCTGATGTATAGTTTAATTACAGGGACAATCAAATTTTTTCTTTACATTACGGCCAATGGGAAAAATTATTGCAAGTGCATTTTAATAATGTTACAGCATTCCGAAAGGTCTGAAATTTTAAATATATAATTGTTGCAAAATTTTGTCGAGCCATTTCAAATTTTATGAAAATTGGATGTATAGTTTAATTCAGGGTTGTAATTTTAACCGGTCAAAATTGATTTTGACCAGGACACTGGATAAAAGTGGTTTTAACCGTCCAAAAGTGGTCAGAAATGGTCAAAAGTGGTCAAAACTGCTAAAAATGGTCTTAATTTTAATAATTTTTTCTTTCCAATTAAAAGTAACTTAATAAGTAATAAAAGTAACAGGCAGTTAAAAAAATAATACACTGATAAGTTAAGGAGGCTCATTAGTAAAATATGCTTATGCAATACAATAAGAAAGCTAGATCCATAATTGCCCTTTCATTGTTAATTGCGTATCAACAGGGAAAAAGTCATTCTTCCTTTCAGCTGTTGATACAAGGGTATCTAAAAAAACTGCCCAGTATTGTTTAAAACTAGCAGCTGATGCTAAAAAAGAGGTAGAAAACAAGTTTGTAAAGTAAGAAGTTTTGTAAGTGACAATGAAAACAAGATTAAACGCATGAGAGATGATTTTAAAAATGCATATACAGCCGAACTGTTTATTTCTTATGGATGTGCTGCACATTATTTGAATCTTGTGGCACAAGATATTACAAACACAAACAAAGTTAGTTCAATAATGAAGATGTTATTGAAATGAAAAATTGCAGATGAGCATATAGAATGATATTGATGCTAACATTGTTAAAATCAACAATGTAGGCATATACAAAGAAGTAAAATATTTACAAAATCAATTTATTTCCCTTGCTATAGATAAATTTGAAAAAGAAGATGCTACTATATCTGATGCATGTGACGAATGGTTAAGATTGCTAAAAGAGAAAGATCTTGAAACTTATTCTAAAATGATAGTCTCAATTTAATGAAAATGTTGTCCCAGTTCATTTTCTGTCTTATTATGCTTAATCCTGCCGACATGGGTCATGGGTAAAAGTATTTATGAAGAGCAGCAAGAAATAGCAAGGCAATGGTTACACAATAATATTGATCCTACCTTTTTGCCTCTTGTGATTGCATTTCAAGCAGAACCCTTACCATATCCAAAATCCTGTTTTTCTGAAAGTGTAAAAGATACAATTGGGCCTGATATCTGGTGCGTAGCAATGAAGAAGGTTAAAGGAATTGATATAAAATTTGTTGAATTCACATTACATCTAATGAATTGTTGTGCCAGATCGTCATCATTTGAAAGATTGTTTTCTAAATTTTGAATAATCCAAAATAAATTACGAAACCATCTAAGTTTAGAGACAATCGCAAAATTTGTTACTTGTAATCATTTTTTAAATTCAATACAAATTGCATAAAAACGTAAAAAAGCTTGTGTAAAAAAATAATTAAAACATTTGTGATGCATGAGTATCTTGGTGTTATGTTATTTATGTTATGACTTTTTAAATTTGGTATTTGCTGATGTTATGTTACTTATATTATGACATTTTTAACAAATGTTAACTTAGTTTTTAACATATGCTAGTAAAACATATTTGATTAGTAGTAAATAAATTGAATAGTCAATTTCAGTGGTCAAAATGGTCAAAATTGATTTTGACCAGGACGGTTAAAACCGGTTTAAACCACTGGTTAAAACCGCCATGGTTAAAACCGAGACAACCCTGGTTTAATTACAGGGACAGTCAAAATTTTTCCGTTTCATTACGGGGAATGGGAAAAAAAAATATTGCAGTGCATTTTAATGATGTTACAGACTATGCACTTATGAAGTGCAAAAAAATATGCATTCAGTACAATATGGGGTGCAAAAAATAATTATAAAACTAGCTATAGTACGAACGCACCTCATTTGCCACGTTTGACGAGCAATTTCCAACTTGTTAATTTTGTTGTTGACTTATCAGCCATAGATGTGCACATTATCATTTGTGATTAATTTTGAAGTATTCTCTCTGAACTAGAAATAGTAAGAATTTTATGTATACTCCATTCTTGATTTGAAAGATCATCATTTATTTAACAAAAAACAGTTTTTGATTCATAAATGTGAAACTTTTTCAGATTTAATTTTTCAAATTTTCTCTTTTTTACAAGGCATGAGGCCCCATCCAGCCAAACATCCTTAATGACGGATCTATGTACATCCATCGATTTCTGTGAATACCGCTTAACAAAATTTAGATAGTGCCACAGGGATGAAAAAAATCATATTTTCTGCAACAGTAAATAAATTTATCAATTTATACTGGTAATGAAATATTAATTATTTTTATTTTTTATATATCTTTTAAATTTTGCACTCAGTAAAATAGTTATGCTCTTCTTTAAAGTATACATATGTATGAGGATGTGAGTTTCAAAACTCGCCTAACCTGGAAAATCAAATTTTGGCAAATCGTGAAAAACTTCTAACTACATCCATTGTAAACTAAGATTTTACAATGTCAGACATGCAGAATAACACTAGTTTTTTTTTTTTTTTTTTTTTTTTTTTTTTTTTTTTTATCAGATTGTACAATCTGTAAAAAAACTAGAAACTTATACCAGTTTCTTATACATTTAAGTTTACATTATTCAAACATCTTACTTTTATTCTAGCTTTAAGTCTTTCTAATGCCTCAGAGCTAGGAGGGGTTTTGGGCAGTCTAGTTTGCTGTTCCACACACCACGCAATATGCCTCTCAGCTGCTTTCTCATTAAAATATCGACTGCAGGAAGGACACTGTTGATAACCTATTGAATTTTTGATTTTGAAAAAAGATAAAATTTAGAGCTAGATAAAATTAACAGAAACAGATATAATATTTACTTAAGCAAATCAAAAAAATATTTATTCATGGATGGCACTAGCATAATAAATTTTATTGAACTGGTTATATTAAACAAAAAATCCAGGCAATTTTCCTAAGAATAAGAAAAGGAAATGTTAGAGAAATATATTTTCTTCTATACACAAATTTAACAATTATATAAAAATAAATGAGTTTCATAAATGAGTGAGTTTTTCAAAAAAAATTATAAAATATGCAGTCTCTTCCCTATATATCAATATATCCAGCAGTATTAAATTCAAAGACTTTTTTTTCACAGCTTAATTTTAGACATGCTCCAGTTTCAAAAAAGCATACATTTAAGGTAAAGCATTTAGAGAGCCAGTTTTCTCTTTAAAAAACCCCAAATTAAAAAAAAAAAAAAATGATTAAGGCCTAAATTAGTTTCAAAGAATTGAAACAAAAAAAAAGTCTCACAGGAGACTTATCGGAATAGGAGCCAGGTGCAAAGCATTTTGCGACCCAACTACCCCACGCTCTTTTTTTGTTATACAGGCATAGTTGCCGACATTAGAATTTCAAAAAGAGGAAGGTTTTTTTATACTAAGAAAATAAAAATTTTTTTGCAATTCTGGATGTAGGGAATTAACATTTGACTAAAGAACATTTTAAGCAATACAGCATAAATTATCTCTAAATCTGGTGTCAAATTAGGCTATTGCTGCTAAATTCCACATTATAAACTGTGTTTTTCAGATAACTGAATACTGCAATCATTTTCTACCTCCTTCTATCCAAATATTTTTATTTAAATTTTTTTAGCATAACAACAGATTTCATATAAAAGCAAAAGTATAGATTAAATATACAAATACAGTTGATAAACTTTTAATTATCTCTCTATTCTAAAAAAAAGTAACTACCGCTGTCACCACCACCGCCGGTTTTGAATTTTTTGTGACCGGATGTCTTTCTTCGTTAATATTAAGAAAAACATTGCATACAAAAGTATGAAAATCGGTGCTATTATAGAGAAATGTTTGATAAACATGCTGATGCAGACAGTTTTCAAATCGAAGAATTATTTTAAGAGATATTTAATGCTAAAGTTGAACAAAATTGTTCCATTAAAAAAGTTTTATAGCAGCAAAAACTATACATGGCAGTGTAATTATTTTTAGATCATTTTATGCATTAGAATTTGCCGGAGTGCATATTGCATTAATTTTTTTATTTTGACTCATTTTTTGAGGTTTTATTTCTATTTTAAATTCAAATTTTCAGCATTTTGAGAGATATTTTTTACATAATTTACAATATGGTATTAATTTAAACTGTTGCCAACTGTACAAAACAGCGCAAACAATGTTTGCTTCAAATTAAAAATTTATTTACACGTGACTATTGTAAACATAAAATATAAAAAACAGGAACTCATTGAAAATTACGCCATAAAAACTATATTAACACGTGAATTTTAAAAGAGAAAGAATATTGTAGAATAATAAATTCATTAACATGCGTTAGAAGTCTTAAATAGGAGAAATTACGTCACATTACACTTATTTACGTAAAATGAACAAAAAATAATATCGCAAAACAGTTTAAATTTAAAAAATTGCGCGAGACATTTATTTGATATTTTTCAACTATTTTTGTTAGGACAGCTTAAATATTTCATTTCCTAACAAAAGTATTTTCACGTGAATATTAAAAAGAGAAAGAAAAGTTTGGTGAAAATTACGTCAGATTATAAACGATATATTTAAAATGTCTTATTTAAAAAAAACTTTCTTTTCACTTTGTTAAAAAATACCAGGCGACAAAGACTCTGTTTACTTAATCCATTTTATATTTTGAAATGTTTAACTAAAATTATTTAATCAAAGACGGAAGCAGCCATTGTATCTTTTAACAGTAGCTGATTTGGCCAAATTCCACAATCAAAGAGAAATGAATAAAAACCCGTTTTTAGGGAGATCACCACTGTTTTTTAAGTTATAATTCAATCTTTCGAAATCTTTTTAAAGCCAATCAAATTAGCGTGCTTTTAGAGTCTGCGGTGTCTGAACGGGGTTTGGCGAGCGTAGCTCGTATTAATCTAATTGCAGAACAAACAGATAAAAGAAAGCTAAAGTGTACATTTAATTACAAAATTAACAGTGAAATACTACTTAAATATAAAAATATATTACAATCAACCAATGTCATTACAACCAATGAATTGATTGCTATATTGATCATACAAGGTAAATGAGCTCAGTGAGGATTTTTTTTATTGTTATTTAATATATAAAAATGAAAATCTGTCTGTCTGCAATTCTATACAAATCCACAATTTGGAAGCCAGAATTCTGAAATGTTACGTACATATGTATTAAAACCCGGCTGAGGCAACTAAAGTAATCTAGAATCAAAATAATATATAGTTAATTTTTAATTAATAAAAACCACCAATTTAAAAGCAATTTCCTATCAAATTTAAACATTTTTTGTTACAGCAGTTGCCAAAAATTAAAAATCTACAATAACATTCTTACCACAACAATTACTTTTCTTTTGCAAGATTTCCACGTGAAAAATGAAATAAATAGTTTGACAAATTTGTTTTTAAAAAAGTTAATATTACGTCATAAGTTTTCTATTGCAAGATTTTCACGTGAAAAATGAAATGAATAGTTTGACGAATTTTTAAAAAAAGTTAATCTTACATCATATTGGAAATAAAATGGACACCAGCAGGTGAATATAATGTTATGAGTTTGAAAAAAAGTATTGAAACATGATAAAAACCCGATTATGGAAATATTGGCATATTTTAACATTTTGAGGTTCTCTGAATTTGTTTTCGTCATTTTTAAATCTATCTCATATATATATATGTGTGTGTGTGTGTGCATGCGCGTATATTAGAATTTCCACACAAGTTTGGGTCCTTAGAGCTCATTCTTAGTGAAGAACTGAAATAAAGATGGCTTTACTGCTTTTTTAATCATTTGGAAATGGTTGTTGTTTTCAGTCGAGGATGGGGCCAAATGATGCTCGCATTTTATTTATTTTTTAACAAAATTCAACGATGTTCTTTACTTTTAGAAGAATTTTTATTTGAATAGGTAACAGAAAGGCATAAACTCATTAAAAATTGCTTGAATGGGTAATCGAAAGGCATAAAATCGTTAAAAATTGAAAAAGTTACAACATGGGTAGGCAGAAATTATCAGATATGGAAAAATCCAAAGCCAAAGAGCGACGCCGAAATGAAAATCGTCTTGCAAAGCAAAAATAGGGGTCTCCAATTCATTATGTAGGCCATGAAAATCGAGGTCTTCAATTGATTATGTAGCCCATGAAAATCAATTACAGAATAAAAGACGAACACGAAAAAGGAAATAATCTAATGTTTAATCAATTGATAGTAAAAGGGGTCCTCGAGGGGCTCCAATCCACTAGCCATGGCGTTTTACAATCGGTCGATCCTAACCGGGAAAAATTGAGCTCAACATAGGTAATTTGTCGCAATCTGTGGATGATTTGGTGGAGCTGCTTTTGATTTGTAAACTGCTTTTCATCTCGAAACGGGACTTGGAGAGTTTATCGATGAAGGTTTTGGTCGTCTGAAGTTTGATCTTTGCTATCTGTTGTTGAAGAGGATGTGACGGGATTTGGTGGACAAAATAAATTCCAAATGGTCGTTGTAATTTATTAAATTACAATTTTTATTTATTTTTTTTTTTTTATTGTTTGTTTTATACTGTATGATTCATTTTGAAATTGATTTTTCAAAACAAACATTCTTAAAATTCCGAACAATGCCGGGTACTTTAGCTAGTTATTTAATAACATGATGAAAATGATGTCTATAAAAATCAAAATATATATGCAAGAAACATGGAGAGATTTTATTTTCCTTTAGGTTTTAGATTTTAATAAAGTAAATTTAACATAAATTTTGACATTGATATTGAGGATGGAGAAAGATTGAACACTGTAAGTCTCATTGTAACTTTTTTTGGCAGAAAATCATTAATGCACTATTTCTTATTCCTGTGAAGTAAAAAAAATATGAATTTCATGACTGTTTGATGAAATGTGTAATTTCTTCCACATTCATTTAACAACAGTTTGACTCCTTCCACGATCGCTTGATGAAATTTGTAATTTTCATTCATGATCAACTGAAACAAATTTTACAAAATTCCACAAAAATAAATAATTCTGTAAAAATGTAATAAAACATTTATGGAAATACACTAATTTGCAGAAGAATAACATGCCTGTCCACAAGGCTACAAAATTAATAACAAATGCAATTCTTTTATCTCTGGATGTAAAAAGATGAAATTTTTTTATAAAATTGAAAATAATGAATAAAAAAACAAAAATTGGAAGTTCAGAAAAAAAAAAAATCTGCCAAAACAGAATTGGCAGATAAGATAGTTTAAGATAGTAAAGATAGTTTAACAAAGAAATAAAAAAATAGTCTTATTGGAAGACTTCATAAGTATGTGCCCCAGATGCATTTCACAGTTTTATGCTTTCTTTATGGCTGGCACTGAGCACAGGGGTGTGCACAAAAATTGCGAGAGATGGAACATATATAAGATTAGTTTTCAACAGATTACTTTTATGAGCTCTCTGCATAACATATACTTAACAAAATATCAGCCCCTAACAAGGTCTTTTCCAACTTAGGGCCCAGTACAATTGCACCCCTTGTCTTGTCTGTACATGCCTCAGTGTTGTAGTCAGGGGATGGGCCCAGGAAGACACCCCCCCCCCCCTTTGCAAAGATTGAGATTTTGTGTTTTCAATGGCCAAAAAGTGCAATCCCCCCCCCACACACACACACACACACCGAGAGAAAAGTGTCTGAATTCAATGCTGGCATGCCTCTGTCTGAAGGTATTGTACATGCATGAAATATGTAATCAAAAAGTTGTTTTATCTCTCTATTCTAAAAAAAGGTAACTACCGCTGTCACCGCCGCCGCCAGTTTTGAATTTTTTGTGACCGGAGGTCTTTCTTCGTTAATATTATGAAAAATAATGCATACAAAAGTATGAAAATCGGTGGTTTTATACAGAAATGTTTGATAAACATGCTGATGCAGACAGTTTTCAAATCGAAGAATTATTTTAAGAGATATTTAATGCTAAAGTTGGACAAAATCGTTCCATTAAAAAAGTTTTATAGCAGCAAAAACTATACATGACAGTGTAATCATTTTTAGATCATTTTATGCGTTAGAATTTGCCGGAGTGCAGATTGCATTAATTTTTTTATTTTGACTCATTTTTTGAGGTTTTATTTCTATTTTAAATTCAAATTTTCAGCATTTCTAGAGATATTTTTTACATTATTTTAGAAAATGGTATTAATTTATACTATTGCCAAATGTATAAACAGCACAAACAATAATGTTTGCTTCAAATTAAAAATGTATTTACATGTGACTATTATAAAACAGAAAAAATCATTTGTAATTAGAATTAAATAATTATGTACAAAAAGCAGGAACTTATTCAAAATTACGTCATAAAAAGTATACACGTGAATTTTAAAAGAGAAAGGATATTGTAAAATAATAAATTCATTAACATGCGTTAGAAGTCTTAAATAGGAGAAATTACGTCATATTTACGTCACATTATAGTTATTACATAAAATGAACACAAAATAATATTGCAAAACAGTTTAAATTTAGAAATTGTGCTAGACATTTATTTGATATTTTGAGAGGATCTTTTCCACTATTTTTGTTAGGAAAGCGCAAATAATATTTCATTTCTAACAAAAGTATTTTCACGTAAATATTTAAAAGAGAAAGAAATGCTTGGTAAAAATTACGTCAGATTAAAAACGATTAATTTAAAATATCTCATTTAAAAGAACTTTCTTTTCACTTTGTTAAAAAATACCAGGAGACAAAGACTCTGTTTACTTAATTCCTTTTATATTAGCTTATTTTGAAATGTTGTTACACATGTCTACGTCATCAAGTTATTTTTATTTCGATGTTTTATTTGTATTTTTATTAATGTTGTACTAATTTATTTGTTCTTTCGTTATTTAAAATAAAAATTACGTCAATTTGTATAATTTGGCGAGTGGTTTGGCGATTTATATAATTTGGCGAAATTGGTCGACGGGATAGTCAATAGTACCACAGCGGATTTGGCGTTAAAATTCTCCAATCAAAGAGAAATGAATAGAAATTCGTTTATAGGGAGATCGCCACTGTTTTTTAAATTATAATTAAGTCTTTCGAAATCTTTTTAAAGCCGATCAAATTAGCGTGCATTTAGAGTCTACGGTGTCTGGACGGGGGTTGGCGAGCGTAGCTCGTAGGGGGCCGAACCCCCTAGTAGTTTACAATAATGTAGGCTAACAATGCATATTATGAACAAAATATTAATTCAATTCAAACAAACACTCATTTGTAATAAATGCAATAATATCTTCACATGCCATTGGAAAAATAGCATTATCAGAAATGCATTTTTGATATCAGTCGTGTCTGTCATTATCATTTAAATGGCTACTTAACTTACAATGAAAATAAAGAAAATAAAAAGAAAACATCAACTACAATATTTAATAACAAATGTTTCCAGGGAAGTTCTATTAACCCTCTCACTCGTGAATTTTGTTTGAAAAATTATTCTATGGTGAATAAATATTGTATTTTAAAGATGTTTAAGAGCTACCATTCAAAATATACTTTAATTGAACATCAATTTAAAAATATTTTCTTATAGCTTAAATTAAGAGCCTCATATAATAGACTCGGCAAGAAAGCTAAAGGGGCAAAAAAAAAAAGCCCTTAAAATTGAAATATTTAGTCAGTAGCCAGTGGCTGGTAAACCCTTTTAGCTTAATAGCTACATTTTGTAATCTTAATCATTGAATTAAATTTAATGTATTAAAATTCCTGCTATACTAGATTACAACATTAAACAAAGCTTCTGCTATAAAATGCGAGATTCTCATATCACCATGAGTAAAAGGAAACGTGTGTTAAACTATTACACAGTTGGGAAACTTTTAAAAAAATTTTTGAAAAAAAAAAGTGACTGGTTGTTTATTTTATTTAGTCAGCATATGGCAACTAAAAAATTTCAAGTTTAGTGAATAACTTCAAAAATATATACCTGCTGGTATTTTCTTATGCTGCGATAATCCATTATTCATGATATTGCAGTTTGAACGTCTATCACCAGTTGTAGCATGTAAATTATTTTCTTGATGCTCTTCTTTCCCTTTCTTGCATTTCCTTTTTTTTTCTTCCTGAATTAAATAATAATAAATAATTGAATCATTCAATGTAACAAAGTTCTACATAAACTTTAAAGTTTAGATATGATGATGTGGAAAAGATAATATATCATATACCGACCTTTATATCATTAACTACAGCAGTAGCTCCTAAGTCTTTAGCCCTCTGAGAAAATGAATTGAAAACATTCCTACTAATAACTTTTTTGGCTTTTTCACAAATTTTAACATGTCTATCCTATAAGTAAAATAATATTTAAAACATCCACTTTACTTCAAAGTAATTTTATGCATTTAAGCTACATGTGATTCTATACATTTTAATAAGATTCTAACAAAAACAAACTTTAAAAATTACTGTAAAAATCTAAGTAATGATTAATTTTCAAAATATTTGAATTTGCTGAAAAAAATAACTTCTTAACCCATTAAACGCCACTATATATATTAACCGATTTTTTTATGGAATCATTGTTTTTTCTTAATCAACAGGATGTCATTAAAGTACATCTGAAAAAAAAAATCAAATTTTTTAAAAATTATTTATGAAAAACAGTATGTTTCAGAAATGAGAGCAATGGCACTTAATGGGGGTAATTTTTTTTACAAAAGTATACTTTTGCCTCCACGTAGTTATAACAGTTATTTATCAATACTTTAGCGAAAAAAGGACGATATCATTCTGAAACAGACATTTTACGAAAAATTCAGATAAATTACCTCTACAATTATAATGAACATCTATATTTATAATATTACTAAAAAAAAAAAAAAACAATTTACCTGTTCATAAGCATTTTCATTATATATCTTTTTATTTTTCATCATTATGTTATTTTTTTTTTCTCTATTTTACATGAAAACCGACTGAACAATTTTTATGCAGCATTGCATTGCACTTTTTACAGGAAACTCGAGCATTTTTTTGACGCACTTTACACCTAAACTGTTTCCCAGTATTTTCTAGAAAATGCTTCATGCCATCAAAATGCACGTCATTTGACAGTTATCCAGAAGGGATCAGGACGTTCTTCTATTTTCTGTATTGCTTTCATCAATGATGAAACAATTTCACTGAGAAATTCTATCTGAGTAAGTTTTCCTTTACATTCCTTAGGGATTGGCCAAGCTGCTACAAGTCCCATACTTAGTGTGTGGATGAAAAATGGCCACCACCATCTCTTACCTCTTATTTTTGGGCGATAAATACTCAAAAACCGATAACGCAAATCGACATCTCCCATGTTTTTGTTATAAGACACTATAACATGGGGCTGCGGTACATCAATATTTTTCATATCCGCCATGCTCCATCTTTTTGCCAAACCTATTGGTTCTATAGATTCAAAATTTGAAGCCAGACAAACAACCTGATTGTCTTTCTATTTCACAATGCTAATTGTTTCCGTAGAAATAGAGTCAAATTTTCCTCTATCTTTTTCTCATATATAATAATATAATATATCAGAGTTTCCACCAGACAGTTTCAGGAGGGTGCTGCACCCTGCCTGCCCTTAGGTTTACAAGATAGCAATCCTCTTGCCCCTCATTTAAAAAATTAGCTCCCTTGTTGCCCCCACTTGAAAAAAAGTGCCTTTACTCCTTTGTTTATTAAAAAATTTACTTGCATAGTAAAAATTGACTCATTGCTGTCTTTAAAATAGTGTTCTGTCTATAAAATATTAAAAAGTAGTTTTAAAAATCAAAAGAATGCCTTTAAAATTTTCAAGAAATGCCCTTAAGAATCCAAAACATGCCCTTTGGAATCCAAAAGTGCCCTTTTCCCACAAGCAGTACCCTGCCCTTTTTTAAACCTGTGGGAAACTCTGATATATAATAATACTAGCCGCCTTTGCCCGCTACGCTGGTCGGTTTTCTAAAAAAATCTTGAATGAAACAAAATATATCTGTGAATTTGATCATGTGTTTTAAAGCAATATGGACATTTACCTGGTGTATCCAACCGAATTGCTGAAAGCAATATGAATGTTATTACGCTATTATATCTTTTATTGAGTCATACAAAATTTAGACTGTTAAGGATCAATTTCTTTAGTTGATCTGTTAGTGTAGGATTCGGTAAAGAACAATAGAACAATATGTAATATACTAAAAGCGTTCATGAAAAATTATCAGTGCAAGTCTAATCAGAATCTGTTAATTGGACTTATTGAAAAGGCTGATCGTTCATAATAATTGGGTTCAACAGCAAGCAACAGCAAATGATATGTGCTTTATACTAAAACATTCAATGATACGAGTCAAAGAACTAACCGATAAAGTTGCATCGAAATCCACTTAGCAGAATCTTTTAAACTGGAAAATATACCGAAACCTTCCCTAAAAATGATCTAATTAACAGTTTAAATCCCATAAAAATTCATTCAGTGGAACCTTTAAAAAAAGCAAATCTTTCAAAATTGGGTTCATTTGATTTAGAACTTTCCACATAATTATTTAACTAAGCGAAGTAGAACGTTATGTTTTATACTAACATCTTTTCTGAAAAATTATCTAACATTGTAAGTCCCGTCAAAATCTATTCAGCAGAACTCAAGATATAAGCGGCCGGAATGAAATTTCTCTTTGCATTATATATATATATATTGAGATAGTTAAATATAACTTTCATAATCACGTTAACCTGATTATAGAACTCTCTGGGAGGTAAGGGTAGGTATATACTGCATCACTTCTGTATTTTTTAAGGAACTCAGCTTAACTATAGCATATATACTCTCTAGTATACCCTATCTCTGCAGCGTATAGCTTCCAATTTTCTTTACTGTACCACTGAGAACGTTTTCTGCATAGCTCCGTAACTAAACAACACAGAATGATATGATAAATATTGAAAAAATCCCCGAAATATTATCTAACTTACTGTGCATTTAATTAGTTGACTTGAAATATTTCATAATCGAGTTCACTTAATTTTAGAACTCCCGTAGCAACTTAGAATGATGGTTTTTACATTAAACCATTTATAAACCAAATTTACTATTTAACAGTGTAAGTTCTACAAAATTCTGTTCAGTAGAATCTGGGTTATAGTCATATTTACAATATTTATTGCTCATTAAACCTTTTTTCTTTACATTTGAAATAAAATCAGTAACTGTTTTGGTATTTCCCTGTTATGCCAACACCATTGTCACAAAGCGTAATAGTTGGCACAAAAATGAAATGATACATTTGAAAAAAAAAATAAGCATTTAAAAAATATAATATTTGAAAATTACAGACTTTGACCTACCATTTAAAAAAAAAAAAAAATCAATAAAAATAATGGTACTACTTGGTTATCCCGTATACCAAAATTCTATTGCCAAACTATAAGATTAAATGCCAATAATGGTTGATCGTAAATGTCATATTCACTTGACTTTAAGCAAGTTACGCGGTTTACGTCATCAGGTGATTTTTATTTCGCTGTTTTAAATGTATTTTTATTAATGTTATACTAATTTATTTATTCTTTCGTTATTTAAAATAAAAATTATGTCAATTTGTATAATTTGGCGAGTGGTTTGGAGGTTTCTATAATTTGGCGAAATTGGTCAACGGGTACCAAAATAAATATTAAAAATATAAGAATAAATAAATATTTTGCAAGTAATAAAATATAGTCAATTTAAACTGCAGTCTTGAAATTGTAAATGTCTTTTGCTACTGAAGCATGGCGTACGTAATACGTATGTCTCACATTGCAGTAAACATTTCATTCTTTCAATGAAGACATTCATGGTTTTTTGAACAAAACATTTTTATATGTATAATTCCCAACTTCTGAAATAATTTTATTGTAGCTTCCTCATCATCAGATAACTGCGAAATGGTAAAATATATATCAGTATCAGTAATAAATATTTTCTATTCAAAAAATAACAAATTAAAAAGTTTTGCGAGATTACGATGGAATAAAATAAATTCCATCATTAAAAATTCCTGCATAAAAATATTCACGTTCAATAATTAGCAAATGTGGCATGGTTTGCAATAAAAATCGTTTGCACGATTAGGGTTGAAATAAATAGTGCGATACCAAACATTTTGGCATGGTATCGCAACGAAAATTAGAACGAAAAAGTACCACAGATTGTTTGTTTTTTAGTTTTAGTTTTTGAGGCGTTTGAATTTTTTTTTCTAATTGACGAAGTTTTTTTATTTAACCAAAAGGATTGGTTAAAAAATTATTCAATTTGAATTTTTTCCCTTGCAGTAACAGAATAAAAAGAATGAGTTTTTAGAAATTATCACTTGAAAAATTCAGGTTTTGGCGCCAAAGATAGTGCCAAATTAGAAAAATATGAAATATCTCTCGAACTATCTGGTTTAAAAGAATTTAGTTAGTACCATTCGATTCAGCATACAAAAATACACCAAAATATGTTATCAGTTGAAAAATAACTATAAAATCAGATTTTTAAGGATTTTTTTTAAAGTTCTTCCTCTTTTTTACCCCCCTTAGGGGTGGAATTTCGGAAAATCCTTTCTTAGCGGCACACTATATCATAAGAAGTATTTTTACTCCGATTTTCAAGCTTTTAGGTTCAGTAGTTTTGGCTGCGCGTTGATTAATACAAAAACCAGACTTTCTTTTATATATATAGATAAGATATAAGACATAATAATATAATATAATATATAATAATATAATGTAATACATAATATATAATAATATAATGTAATACATAATATATAATAATATAATGTAATATATAATAATGTGTCTAATAAAGTAAGAAACAGATTTTAAGAGTAATGCTTCCACGAAAATTTTACTAGGAATGAGAAAAAAGCAATTCCAAAGCTTCTATACAGACTGTTTTAGCACGCATAATAAAAGCACTGTATTGGGTCTTCCTAATTTGTGTCCTTGAAAACTAACGAAAGCGCCATTGCTCCCGTTACGGGAGCAACTCGTTCTTTCTTGAATTGTGATCAATCTATTATACTTATTAACTACGGATTTATGTTGTATTAGACAATAGACAATTATAAACATATTTTAAATAAAAAATATAATTTTTATTAGTAAGTTATTTTTTAAAAAAATTCTTGCAAAAGCGGTCAAAAAGCTAAATTTTGTCTTTTTAAACACGTTTTAAAAAATAGAAATGAAACTTTTTAAAAAAATTACAGAAGTCATCTCATATATTCAAAATAAAAATAACAAACGTTTTGACAATATATAAAATACTCATTTTAGAAAAAAATCCTAAAGTAATGTTCTCAAAATGGGAGCAATGGCACTTAATGTGTTAACATTAAAAAAAAGTGCTTGTAATAAATGAGATTAGTTTTGAGAATTCAGAACAATACTTTATATCTTTGTTTATTAAACAACAGAAGAATGCAAATGCCACCAAAAAGATGAAAAGCAAGTATATAAACCTGCTTTTTAGTTTTATCAAGATTATCCCCCCCCCCCCAACACACACACACACCCTCTTGGTTTATTCCACTAAGCAGTTATCATGTTTTATTATCCAAATATGAATTAATTTCCGATATAAGTATGGCTAACAGAGTTCTACTGTAAAAGGTAATTAAAGTGAAGGTATGTGCAAGATATTTTATCAAAAATAAACAAAATTTTAATGAAATATAATTAAAGCAGCATTTTGTAAGTAATTTTATGAAAGCATAGAAAAGCCTTCCACTGCCTAAAGGGTTAAAGACAACGAAAAACTACATTATGCAGTCAAAAATAAATTTTATATTAAGAAAACATATTATGAAGGTTTTAAGATATCCAATTAAAATTAAATATATCAAACAACCCAAACACATTCAGTTTTAAAACAATATTTGAGAAAATAAGGATGGCACCCAATCTATTTCATTGCTAAGTTAACGAACATGCAAATTTAAAATGTTTTGTATGAGTCAATCCAGTTATGGAAAACAGTGTAAAAATGTTCATTAAATGCAAAAACATCAATATTTAACCAATTTCTTAAAATAGCAGGATATGCAAATTTAAACAAATATTAAATAATATTATGTAAACTTTGAAACAATTCTTTTAAATATCATTGTATTTTAAAGATTTATGAGGTTATAACATGATAATAACTAGGGATTGACCGAAGCAGCAATTTTGCCGAATACCGAAGCTTCGGTCAAAGTGTACACCGAATACTTAAAAATTTTTAATATACATTTTTTCATGTATTAGCTTTTCTAATAAACTTTAATTAAAATTAAATTCTTAGTAATTTAATTCAGTTACATTTTTATTCTTAAATCTAACTACACCAAAAAAATTTAATGACAACTTTCCACTCACAAATTCATTAACCCATGACTTATTTTTTATTATTTTATCTCTAGTCAATACCCAAAATAACGTATGAAAGCATTAAACTATACAAGCTATTATTAAGGATAAGGATTGTTAGAAAAACTAAAGTTCATTCAAATAAAAAGAAAAAATGTTGTCATTAAGCTGATTTACTGATTGTCTAATTATAAACGTATTGAATAGGAATGTTCCCAAATACAAAAGGTATATCAATTTATACATTTAACTATTTTCTGTCAAATTATTGATACACATTTATATTTTGATTAATAGTTTAACATTGTGGTGATGAAGATAACAAATTTGAGCAATTTTAATGGTTATAAAAGCTATAGGATAGGCATAGGGGTATACTTATTCGATGAATTTTCTTTAATATACACCTTAGATATACAGAGATGAACTCTGACGTACTTATTTGAGCTGTATGTTAAAGAAAATAAACATTAAATAAATTTAAATTAAGAAAACTAAAGTAGAAATAATTAAAATTAAAGTATAAGAGAAAGATGCCCACCTTCCTTACTTTTTTTTTCCTCATCGTAGATAGTTGTTTTGATTTCACCCCTATATAGGCTATTTTAGGAAAGAAAAAGTTTTATTTATATTTAAAATGTCCTTTGACTTGTTTTTTGTAGTGCAACTGAACTCTGAACTCATGCACATAATATTGAAACTCATCGTTTAGCCTATTCTACTTCTAATTAAAAAAGAATTCTTCTACTTCTAAAAAAATACTTAACCGTAATTATTCGTCCAAAGCCGAATATTCGGTTTGCATGCCGAATCACCGAATCGACTATTCGGTCAATCCCTAATAATAACGTATCTTTTTACTCACAAGGTAAATGCTCCTATAATCACTTACATTTCCCTACCACCCTGTAATCTGTCGCAATGCAGAGCTGCCACAAGCAACTATTTTTCTATTCTATTCACACCACTATTTTTAAAAAAATTTTATTTCGTAGTATATTTCTCTTGCAAATGCTCTCAAACTGTATGTCAAAGATTTTTGTTTTGAGAAAGTGGTGCGAGGTTCGCCTGTGGCAGCCCTGCAATGACATAAAGTGCTTTATAAATAATTTATTTTTGTATGGATTGAAATTTTTTTATGACTGTACATTTTAAACAAATCAGTTCAAAATATTTTTTTGTGAATAAGGTACAAGTGTGCCCTTTTTGAGAAAAATGTGCCTTTTTTTTTAGAATAGTGTGTCCTTTTTGAAAAATCCTGCCCGGCGGCCTTTTTTTTCTACAGTCACCACTAGAATCATTATTTTTTGCTTCCTAATTTGTTTGTTTAAGATTATCAACAATAACCCAGGTTATAAAACATGTAAGGGATGGTTATAAAAAAAATAATAATAAATGTTGAATTTTTATTGGTTATTTTTTTGTCAATTAAAAATTTTAGATGGTGTCTATTACTAGCACATTTACCCTACATATAGATAGATATATAAATACATAAATCATTTCAGAACTTTTTTTTTTTTAAACATTAGTGAGCTATGGTCAGAAAGGGTAATTCCTGGTCAAAAATTAACATCCAATAAAAACTATTAAAGATATTGTTCCCAATTTTGGTATGGAATAAGCACCATCTGATGGCTATATAATAAAATGCTTACTTAAATTTATAAGCATTTTTAATTGAAATATTTATAATTTTTAAGTGACCAGGAACCAAGTAACAACCATTATAAGCAGTGTTTATTACTTCCTGATCTACTGTGAATGGCTGAATCAATACCTTGTAAATTTAATGGCTCATAAAATATATACTGAATGTTTGTTTTTGATCCTATCTTGCTTAGGCCAAATTAAGTTTCCAGCTCCTTTTTCAAAAAAATTTACACAAACTTCAATAGGAATCTTTATCATAATACACAGTATAATATTTATGTATGTATTATTTTGAACTTTTGTATATGTATATTTTAAACCACCATTTTGCAATGAGAGAGTTTTTGACTTAATTGTACGGTCGGTTAACTAGTGTGTCTTATCCTGAGAGCATTTACTATTTTCCTCCTTTACAGTTACAGTTAAGGATGCTACTTTACACTTATGGTTAAAAAAAAAAAAAACAGTTGTAAGACAATACTAGTTTTTAGGGTGCGCAGTTATAATAAAGTAAAATACCAAATATAAATATTGTAAAAATACATTATTAAGTGCTGACCAGGAATTACCCACAAATAAGGCCTTAGTTTGATTTGCTGATATAAAAGTTTTTAATATTTAAGGAAAAATTTTATAATCACTTTTAAAAACTATGATATGTCATAGTTGAAATGAAATAAAAATAACTTTAACTCATAAGAATGACACAGATCTTTGTAAAAATCAAGATCAATATTGTTTTGCAGAAATTTGAGTAGTAGTTTTGAATACATATATTTTTTTCAACATTAAATTTTAACTAAATGAATAATTAAGGTATATATTGCAAAGCAAAGGATTCAAAGTATCTTTCAAATTTTTTTACAGTTTAATAAATTGCTATTTTGATAATGAAAATGACCAAGGATTACCCCAGAAACTCAGTGACCAGGAATTATCCCAGCTGACGCTATTTTATGTATACTCAGAGTCAGATAATATAGACGAACACGCGAACGCCGTTCGCAGAAAATTTTAAAAGTTTGCAGACAGTTTTGATGGTTTTTTTTTTTTTTTTTTTTTTACAAATTTCTTTAAAAAAAATTAAGACCCCGGTCGGAGAATTGGTGCGATGCACATCACAGGCTCTTGAGAAGGTCCGCAGACTATTTTTCAACTGGAAGGAAAAAACAGTTTTCTTTAAATTTTTAAGAAAGGGTCATAATATTAAGGAATGGTTTGTCTTAAAGACAGTAGATAAACTGATGAGTAAAAGTTCATCTCTTCTCATTCATGGGCTAATAACTTTATTTTAACATTCATTTATTCATATTTCAGTTATTTTATAGATTAATAAAATAACAGTTTTGTTGAGCAATCATAAATTGATATCTTTATATAAATTAATGATTAAAATATTTCACTTTTTAATATTTTTTTTTTAATTTTTCTTTAGTTGTCTGTATTAAGCATACCATTCAATACTACATTTCTTGACAGAGTTTTAATAATGCTTGTAAATTAATATTTTTCTTTTAGTGGTGTTGCTTAGTGGCACTCCACTCGCATATAACTTTTCATTTTTGCTGTTAGTGGAGATATAGGATTCCGGAGGGGTGCAGCGTTTTTTTGCAGAAAATTTTTAAGAAATTATTTGAGTTCGCAGACAGTTTCACATTTTATCCAAGTCTGTGTATACTATATATTCTTTTAGATCTTAGTTTTATATTATCTGATGACATTGATTTTTACTATCATCATTTTCAATTTCAGTAACAATATTTATTTGAATAATTTTAAATAATTAGTTATGCCAACATTACAGTTAGTTTAATCATTATAAAGCCATTATTTTTGACAAAATTTAAAGCTGCATACACCTGTAACAAAGTATTTAGTATCTTTACTTTCCTTTAGCATTTTAACAGAATAACCTTATTCTTATCTAATCATTCATGAATAGTCTTTAACATATGAAAAGAAATGCAATATAGAATTCTACCAGAAAATGCTGATCTGTTAAACTTTTTTTAGAGAATAATTAACTAATCTTAAAAATAAAGACAGATATGCTTGATTTTCTATTCAATAGATATTTTCTGTATGTTACAGAAGTTTAATTTTAAAATAACTGACTTTGAAACAACATTTCATGTATTTCAGAGGTAACAAACAGTTGTGGAAGTAAGAAAAATATGAAACAAATACACTTTAAAGAAATATATATGTAAGTTTTATATTATTTTACAAAATGAATTACAACTATAAAACTTTTGAAAACTCCCAATAATAGTTTAGCTTAATATTATAACTAAAATACATTTCTTGACATTGCTAATACTAGTTATTTTTTATATAAATTTATTTTTATTGTCAGTATAAAATTTCAGGCTAGATGTTCTACTATGTAGGGTCAGGTGGGGTAAAGTGGTCAGGCGGGGTAAAGTGGTCATAATTCATAAAAAGGGCTAAAATCTTGACTAATATAGAAATTTGAATAATTTTCTTTTAATTTTAGATTTATTAAGTATTGATCAAAGTTTCTCACTCAAAAAAACATTTTTAATAACATGTTTGAGCCACTGAGCACTCATTTTGTCTGTCTTTGTTACACCTTGTTCTTTTAACTCTTTAATTAACTTTTCTGCTGCATTTTGTTTATCCCAAATTTTGTTAAATTGGCAGTTCAGAAAGCTTTTCACATATCTCAAGAACATATTTTCATTTATAGCTAAGTTATATTTATCACAGATTTTATTTTATAATAGTTTTAGTTACATGGGGTAAAGTGGTCATAGGGTTAGGCTTAACTTATAGATATTTGATCTGAGTTAAATTATTCATTATATACAATGCCAGTTTATTAAATACTAATAATTATTAAAAACTAACTGCAAATAGTTATTATTTAATAATAGTTTATAATATGGGGGTTAAAAAAGGTTAGGTTTAATTTTTAATAGGTTCAGAATAGTGAATGAATTAACTAAGTGTAAACCCGAATTGCTTGCAAAGTTTACATCAACTAATTTAACAACCAACACATTAACTACTTTTTCTAATACCTATACTTGTATTATATAAGAAAATGGTCCACAAGAAAGTCCTGAAAGAAGTTTTAATGTTGATGAGGCTGGAATGGATATGGATAGCTAAAATAGTTCAGTTTAAAAAATTTTACACAATGCAATGCATTATATAAAATTCAGAAACCAAAGGAAAGATAATGTTTAGTGTTCCTTTTGGTATATCAGCTAGTGGTTATTACATTCCCCCATTCGCAGTTTATGAGTGAGTATATATGAATTAGGGATAAAGGGTGGTTGTGCAGGAGCATTGTATGAATCATGGAATCTGGATAGATACAGGATTCTGTACTTGAATCTTGGATGGATCATTTTATTAAGTAGATAGTACACCGAAAGCTTACAAAAGCCTGCCCTTTTATTTATGATTGTGATGGACATAAATGAATTATGACGCTGTGAAAAATAGCTATTGACAATCACATTATAATACTCTGCCTGCTACCTCATACTTGTCATAGTCTACAACCATTGGATCTAGGTGTATTTTCCCCCATTAAAAAAAGCCTGGAAAGGAATTTTAAAGAAACATTATCAAGAAAACCGACTGCAAAATATGTAAAAAAAAATTAAAATAAGCTACATTGGCAACATTTTCTACACTCATTTCAGATGTGAATAGAATTGTTAGACATAGTTTTAAAGGAAAAGGAAATGTGTCCAGTCCAAGATCGAGGTAGTATTGGCAGAAAAAACACTTGCATTATATCTGCAAAAATAACAAGAGGAATGGGATACTTAAAAGTTGCTTAAATTTCCAAGAGGAAAAAAACAACAACAAAATATCCTTAGTCAACATTATCTTTTGAATCCATTTATAATCGCTAAAGATGACATCTCAAACCATATCTATAGGACCTTGAGTGTTGCTAAAATATGAAATGAAGAAATCAATAAAGCAATTTATTGGGAAAAAACATGATTATTTTTCTTAAAGTATGTTAAAAAAAATCCAAATTTGGCAATCATTATACTTTTCCAGAATCAGATGTGATCAAAATCCTTGAAGAACCAAATTTAACATTACAAATTTACACTTTAATAAAATAAAATGGCAGATAACTTATTATAAAGGTTGTTAAAAATGTTTGTAAATAATAAAGTGTCACTTTTTATTCATTAGTTTATTTTTTTATTACACTTTTTCAATGTGACCACTTTACCCCATGCACTACTCACTTTACCCCACCCCCTGGGGTAAAGTGGTCATAAAAACATGCCTGGAAAAATATGTTATAAAAAGGTGCTATTCCCCAAAAATATTTCTGAAATGGATATGGATGTACTCTAGAGTAATGTAATGTAAAATAACACCCAAAATTTTAGAAAACATCACAGAAATTCTGATGTTTATAGCCTCTGAAAGTTTGAAAAGCCTGTTTTTATGACCACTTTCCCCCACCTGACCCTAACTATCGACAATTTTCTGGCTTACTGGCTAAGTACTAAAGAATAATAATTCTGATATCATGCAGGAAATTATTTAAACTCACCAGAGACTGCAAATTAAAAGTTCGTCCACAGACACGACAAGGCTTCAAAATAATATCTTCTTTCTTAAATTGATCATTATCTGAAAAGCAGGGATAAGCAAGATGATCAATAAACTCTACGGAAATTTAAGTTACATGCAACAGTAATGAAAATATTACCATATAAAATAATTATGAACTAACAAACAATATGAAAACTAAAATAAGCTAATTTGAAGGTTAAAGATATTTATTTATTAATCTCAGATTTATCATTGATTTTGCCAGTTTACAGATTTAGGAGCCTTGACATTTCTTTTTTTTTAATTTGGAGCTATTTGAACTAAAAATAATTAGAGATTTGTTTCCACATGAATCAGTGATGTCACTAGGCATTTGTAATGAATAGGTCGGTACTTTTCGGTTAGCCGGGCGCCAGTGTTATATATACACACATATATATGTATATACATATATGTGTGTATATATAACACTGGCGCCCGGCTAACCGAAAAGTAACCGCTAGGTCCTTTTGACAAATGTGGGTCCTCTTTTTAGAGATACTTATAAATTTAATACAAAATAAGCTTTTTTGTGATTATGCACAAGATACTTGTCCTTTCAAGAGAAAAATCATGCAGCCTGAAGGGCCATTCACAATTTTACTATGCACATCTTCTCCAATTTTTCGCTTAAATAATGCAACATAGTGCAACTGTGAGACTTGTTGCCAAATTACCTAAACAGCTACAAAACAAAACTAATAAACTACTATGTTTATGTAAAAAAGAGAAATGCTTTTGATCACACATGTTACATAAATTATTTCCATTTGTATACAATAACAGATAAATGACTTCTATATATTAAATAAATTGTACCTATTGACAAAATAAAATTGCTTGTACAGCGAAACAGTCGTAGGCCACTTTACCAAATACCAGTACTTAAAATACTAGTGAATAACTTACTTTTCTTCCCAAGGTTCTGATAATCTTGATATCTGACATGCAAAATATATACATATTAACACCTAAAATAACGACGTAACAGGGGTCGATTTAGAAAAAGAAAGTTGCATAGCAGTAACTGCTATACAAAGTCAGTTTTGAATAGCAGTTAGACACTTTTGTATAGCAAGTAAAAAATAGCTAACGTAACTTTTAAATCTTGAAAATTTACAACAAATTAAAAAAAAAAAAAAAGCGTACTTCCTCGCTGTACTTCCATTGTAAATAAACACTTGGGGAGGGTGAAAACACAACATATGTCGTGTAAAAACACCTTTAAATTTTAACTTTAAGCAGTGATGCCGCTGTACTTGAAAAAACCTGGGTCCCTTTTTTACAAAAGCGAGTCCCCATCAATAATAATTTATATTTTAAAGGAATAAATGAAAGTTGTTTATTAAGATAAATGAAATGCATTAATTATTGTTTTAACAATAATTAAATAATGAATTAAAACCAGCATTATTTGCACTCAAATAAGATATTTTTAAAAAATATTAAGATAAATTTTCTTTACTTTTTTAAAAGTAAAAATGCAAGATACAATTTTAATTGTAAAATAATGTTTATTTGAGAGTAGAAGATACCAAGTTCCACTAACAAGTATCACTACCAGTAATGTTCGCATTCTTTTAAAAAGAGGCAAGGCGGGTTTATTGAAAAAGATATTTTTGCTGAAAAAAAGAACACTTATGTTAAGTAAAGGTGTACTTTTCGTTGAATGAATGGGTGCTTTCATTATTATACTTCCCATTGAATTATTTGTCAGCATAGATCTGTGTTGGAATCAGACATTTTCCTTGGAAGGGAAATTTATATCTAAATCACTAATAAGCATCAAATCTTAAATGTTCTGAAGGCGGGAGACACTTCAATGCAGTAAGAACGAGGGGGGGGGGGGGATTTTTACTGGTCCACCTAATGAATATAAATATTATCAAAGTACACTGAAATCATGCTGTATTTTTAAGAATCTCATAAAAAAGAAATTAAATCCCATTTTAGGATTTTTCTACCTATAAGTTTAGTTTGCACATCTTTTTTGGTGCTTTGACTAAATTCACGTTTTTTTCAGCGTTACTTTGACGAAATTCGCGTTTTTCCGCGATCCTTTTGTTGAAATTCGCTATTTTTTCGCGAGTCTGTCACGAAAATCGTGTTTTTTTCCGCGATACTTTGACAAAATTCGGCTTTATTCCGCGATTTTTTGACGAAATTTGCTATTTTCTCGCAATCTTTTGTCGAAATACACTATTTTGTCTCAGCCCTTTTACGAAAATAGCGTTTTTTCCGCTATATTTTCACGAAATTTGTGCTTTTTTCGCGATCCTTTGACGAAAATCGGCTTTTTTTACGTTATTTTTTGACGACATTTGCTATTTTTGTGGGATCCTTTGATGAAAAACATATTTTTTCGCAATCCTTTGACAAAACTCGGCTTTTTTCCGCGATTTTTTGACGAAATTCGCTATTTTTTCGCGATCTTTTAACGAAATACGCTAATTTGTCGCGGCCCTTTTACGAAAATCGCGTTTTTCGCAATATTTTGATGAAATTTGCGCTTATTTCAGCGATATTTTCATGAAATTTGCGCTTATTTTCGCGATTTTTTGACGAAATTCGCTTTTTATTTCGCGATGCTTTGACGAAATACGCTATTTTTTCGCGGCCCTTTTACGAAAATCGCTGCTTTTGCGCGATATTTTGATGAGATTTACGCTTTTTTCGCGATTCTTTGACGAAAATCGTCTGTTTTCCGCGATGTTTTCACGAAATTACGCGTCCCACGGGACGCGTAAGAGCTATTTTTTTGCGTCCCGTATCCGATTTTTCGCGTATTTTACGCGCTATAGCGCGTCCGCGGCATCCCTGCTTTAAGTGTACATGACATAACAAAGGGTGTGGGAAATATGCATCGCAATGATTGCGATTTAATGCATTTCTTGGATCGCATTTTAGTTAAATTTGAATCGCAAATTGCGATGCGATACCGCTTAAATCGAACCCTGCGACGTAATAATTATGAAAATTAAAATAAGCTAATTTGGAGTTTCAAAGCAGCTTAAAAAGGGTATTTCTTAAGCAAAATTGAATCAAACCACCTTCATCATTATTTCCAGCACGCAAGAAAGCACTTAGTAAATTAGTTTACTAGGTTAATATGAAAATCCTTACCTGCACATCTAAAAGAGCTAACATAACTTTCAGAAGACGACATTGAAATTTCTTTGCAAATTAATATATTACTTACTCTGAAACACGATACTCTATCGACTAATATTTAGACTGTAAGTTATAAAAGCTCAATTCCTCAGGATTAATAAATTGCGTATTCCGTGTTCGAATGCCTCTTTTGTTGTTTATTAAACAAACAAGGAGTAAAGTAGAAGTGGAAGTTTTTTTTCTATCTGGAGCATGTTCGTAAAACTTTGGGAGGGGGAAAGTCATGGAGGAAAGAGATAAATTGAGATGCAGTATGTCCTAAAAAAGGTTTGCAATATGAAACCATTATTATCTCTCAAATTTAAACGTCCACAGTAGGGCTACAGGGCCTAGAAGATACAGTGTGGAAAACGGCTACAAAATAGTGCTAAAAAGTTGAATCCCATAAATGTACAACGAAGCTGAATAACAAGATGTCGATCGTAGCGCCATCGTAGTGATTTAAAAAAGATAGTCATTCTAAAAGAGACTCTTTAACATATTTCACGTCATTCCTTAACTAAATTAGCTTATAACACACTAAAATATCTTATATTTCTAGTTTCCGATATTTAACATTCTATAATTTTTGAAAACACAGTGTTTATATTGAAAAGAGTTACGAGATGGCGCTCGTATCAGCATATTGCCGCTGAGCATTGTTGGAGATTTATGGGATACAAGTTTTTAGCACTTTTTAAAGCATTATAGACGGGTTGCACATGACGTCACATGTCTGAAATCGCTTCGTATGGCGCCCAAATATAAGGCGAATATGGTACTCTATTTTTGATTTTTTAGTCTTATTTGCACTACAATAATAAAAATAAGGAAGCTCTAAATTAAAGAGAAAGATAACACGTGCTTTTAACGGCAAACGGGGAGTTCTGTGCTCCACGTGTGTGCTCCAGAAACTATAGTATCACTCGTTGCTAATAGCAACGTGACGTCAATGCAAGGGGTCTATAGGAATAGCCGTTTTCCACACTGTATCTTCTAGGCGCTGTAGTAGGGCCAAACCTCAGAGTAAAGATAAGAAGTAGAGGCCGAATCCCATTGTTCTTTCCGTTAGAACTTGAAGCTAACATGTTTCCGCTTTCATCGCCAAAGGGTTGTCTTTTTTGACGGCGTTCTCCTTATTGGCAACTGTCAGATTTGATTCATGCGAGAGAAATGCCGACGCAAGAAAGTTTCAGCAGGAACCGGAGGAGAAAAACTGGTTTGGCGCGTTTTCTCTACCCACCATCACGTGACGTTGGGTAGTGATCCCGGCTTCAAGAAAGGTTTGCTATTTCTGAATCCAGTTATATCGTTATATGAGAAGCCTATGGGCCAAACAAAATAAGCGCCTAGAACAGGGACCGAATTCTTTAACATCACTCGTACATTTTTTTCTCTAAATGAAAGTGATCTGCTTGTTTTTAAGCATTCCAATGTATTAGGAATTAAAAACTGTATTACTAAAAGTTTTCTTCTTTTTTTTTCGTGAAAGAACGTTCTTGTGTTTGGGCCTACTGTAGTGGATTTTAGGGTTACTTTTTTGGCGTCAACCCCACTATAGCGCCTAGACTATATAGTGTGAAAATAGGCTATCCATGTAATACTTAAACTAGTATGTTGTGGCCATCACAAAACTTTCTTCTATATAAATCACGTCAATTAAATCATTTAAATAGTAAAAGAAATTACATCAATTTATTCATATAAAAGTATACCTGAATTTGAAGTTTGATGAAAATTCGTGCATTAGTTATTGAGATAGAGCTGTAGGGGAAATTCTGAAAAATGCAGCACAGTAGCGCCACCTGTTGAGCGATTCGCACCAAAGCACAAACAGCACTAATTCATATTAAGGTATACCGGAATCTGAAGTTTGATGAAAATCTGTGTATTAGTTCTGGAGCTAGAGCTACTGTGGAAATCACAAAAAATGCAGCACAGCAGCGCCACCTGTTGAGCGATTTACACCAAAAGGTACAAAACATCAATTCATGTCACGGACTAACTGAATCTGAAGTTTGATAAAAATCCGTGCATTAGTTCTGGACATTGAGCTATTGTGGAAATCGAGAAAAATGCTGCATAGCAGCGCCACCTGTTGAGCGATTTACAGCAAAACATAAACAGCAGTAATTCATATCCAGGTATACCTGAATCTGAAGTTTGTTGAAAACCCAAGCATTAGTTCATGAAATAGAGCTACTGCGGAAATCACAAAAAATGCAGCATAGCAGCGCCACCTGTGGAGTGATTTACACCACAAGGTGCAAAACGTCAACTCATGTCAAGCACTAACAGAAACTGAAGTTTGATGAAAATCCGTGCATTATTTCTTGAGATAGAGCTATTACGAAAATCGTGTAAATGCTGCAAAATGCAGCATAGCAGCGCCATCTGTTGAGCGATTTGCACCAAAACGTTACCAGCACCAATTCATATCAAGGATTAACTGAATCTGAAGTTTGATGAAAATCCGTGCATTAGTTCTTGAGATAGAGCTAGTGCAGAAATCGCGAAAAATGCAGCATAGCAGCGCCACCTGTTGGGCGATTTGCACCAAAAACTAATCAGCACCAATTTATATTAGGGACTACTTGAATATAAATTTTTATTAAATTCCGTGCATTAGTTCTTGAGATAGAGCGCCCACAAAATTTGTGTCACATACACACAGACAGACAGACTCACAGAGTCACAGACAGACATTTTGTAAAAACATGTTTTTTGGAATCTCTGACCTCTAAAACGTGTAAATCCGTCGAAAACCGGAAGTCGAAAATTTTTACGAATCCAATACTTTCTTGTAAAGATAGAAGAAAGTAAAAAGCGCTAAAATATTGTATCCCTTAAATGTGCAATGATACTGCTGCAATATGCAGATCGCAGCGACATCTGCAGGATATTTTCTACAACTGCAAGAAATTGCTAGTCTATACCACAGACTTCTAATACAAGTAGACTCCAAATCGGCAACCTTTTCTTGACTCCTACATCTCTGCCCCCCATCACGTGATGGAAGCAGATTTAGCGCGCCAAACCGGTTTTTCTCCTTGGAATCTCTCTCCAGATTCCCGCCGAAACATCATCTGTCAGCGTTTCTCTTGAGTTAACCGCACTTTTGCTTTGCCAATAAAGGGATTACCGCCAAAATACGGCACCCTTTTGGCGATGAAAGCAAAAGATGTCGGAGTCAAAACCTTCCCGAAAGAACAATGGAATTGGGAGTCTACTTATATTAGAAGTCTGTGGTCTATACAATGTAATACTAGTAATACGAAAATCCCGCAGATGTCGCTGCGATCGACACTTGGGATTTTAGCAATATCGTCGCACATTTAAGGGATACAAATTTTTAGCACTGTTTGGATAGCATATTTCCACACTAGTTATTCTAGGCGCTGTACCCCCACCATACTGCATCTCCATCTATCTGTTTCCTCGATGGGAGAAAGTACTAGAAACTTCATCCAGCCAAAAGATTTTTCGAGGAAAAGTTTTGCCAAAACATTGGGAATTAAAACGACCTATAGAGGCGCTGCCCGCAGCCTTCGCTACAGGAAAATTGTCCCTTTAATTTTCCTTTAACTACTGCTAAAGTGCCATTGAAATAATTCTTTATTGTAAATGCATTTGAGAGTTTTAGATATTCAAACTCGGAATAATTTTTACTTTGTCATATAAGACAGAACACAAATGTCACAGGAAATCTGAAATTGTGCAAAAGAATAATCATTCTGAACAAATTTAAAATACATGTAGTGCAATGTGCTTGTACGGTAGTATCCTGAAGTCAGTAGTTACATCTTTTCTCCACCAGATGGTGTATTCGAGCAAATGTGATGCGGTCGCGAACTCTTGAAGCTGGGATCACTCACAGACTTCTAATATAAGTAGACTCCCAATTCCATTGTCCATTGGAAGGTTTTGACTCCAACATCTTTTGCTTTCATCGTCAAAAGGGTGCCGTATTTTGGCGATAATCCCTTTATTGGCAAAACAAAAGTGCGGTCAACTCAAGGCAAACGCTGACAGACGATGTTTCGGCGGGAATCTGGAGAGAGGTTCCGAGGAGAAAAACCGGTTTGGCACGCTAAATCTGCCTTCCATCACGTGATGGAGGGCAGAGATGAAGGAGTCAAGAAAAGGTTGCTGATTTGGAGTCTACTTATAAGGAAAGGGCATGTTTACAAACAAACACTTCCGTCAACCAATCTACCAACTCATAGACTTCTCATATAACTGGACTCAGAAATAGCAACCCTTTCTTGACGCCGGGATCACTACCCACCGTCACGTGATGGTGGGCAGGGAAAACACGCCAAACCGGTTTTTCTCCTCTGGTTCCCGTTGAAACTTTCTTGCGTCGGGCGTTTCTCTCGCATAAATCAAATCCGACAGTTGCCAATAAGGTGATCACCGCCAAAAAAGACAACCTTTTGGCGATGAAAGCGGAAACATGTGTGCCTCAAGTTCTGACCGAAATAACAATGGGATTCGGCCTCTACTTCTTATCTTTACTCTGAGTACCAACTATATTTTTGCCATAAAGATCATTGCAGGAATAGTCTTGGCGACGGACGCCAATCATATCAGAGACGTGTTAAACGTAGACCAATCAAATTCATGCGTGCAGGTAGGAGTCATAAAGAACGGACAGGTTTTCTTGCTGAACCAACAGTAATTCAACCAACAGTGACGTCAGCTGCCCTTTCCTTATATTAGAAGTCTGTGGGATCACTACCCACCGTTACGTGTGGTGGGCAGAGAAAACGCGCCAAACCGGTTTTTCTCCTGCCAAAATCGCCTCGGAATTTCCCTCCGGTTCCCGCTGAAACTTTCTTGCGTCGCCCAACCTCACACCAACCCCTATCACCTTTAATGCTAGACCAAATTTCACATGTTTTTGGATATCCTAAATATGATTTAATTGTATTTGAAAAAAATTCTGTATATTAAAATTGCATGAGTGCTGCTATAATTAATGCATAAAATACTAAGAAGTTAGAACGCTGACGATAGAACATACTTCCATCTGTCAAAAATCAGACTTTAAATATGGCATTTGTTTTAAAAAGGCCAGTATGCATATTAAAATACGAACTTTTATATTTTATATGGTCCCTGCAGTGGTAGTACTGGTCCTAGGCAATATTTCAAGACATACTTTTTTCGATATTTCAAGGCAATTTCAGAACACATTTACCCAGCAAACAACTTTTTTTTTCCCCTCAACCGTTTGCAGAAATTCGCGATTTCTCTCCGCTATTGTTTGCCGAATTTCGCGTTTTTTTTCATTGTTTGCCGAAGTTCGCGTTTTTTCCGCTAGCGTTTGCCAAAATTGGCAATTTCCTTCCGCGATCCTTTGCCGAAATTCGCGATTTTGTCTTCGATCGTTTGCTGAAATTGGCGAATTTTTCCGCAATCGATTGCCGAAATTAGCGATTTTTTTCTGCGATCGTGTGCTAAAATTCGCGTTTCTTTTCCTAAATTAGGCTGGGATTACGGTCACTTAAGATCACTTAGAGATTTACGATATAAACAAAACGTAAACGGCATTACAGTGCCTCGCGATCTTACGACAGCTTGGAAGCAGCCGTAAGTTAAGACACAAGTGGATGCGCGCGCAACCACAACAAATGTAACTGCGGCTTGTGATTGGCTGACTGCAGGAGGACTTACGCCGAAGCACGAGGACTTGCGCCGAGGCACCGTAATACGAAGTTACGACTGATCGCAGTAGGGCTCCTATAATACAGGCTGAATCGCCAAGCATCTTGTTTCCCACTTTGACCAATGAGCGATTGTTGCCCACGCGGCGTGGCCAATCGTTTTTCTCCAACTGGCAATTAAATGGCGGCGTGAGTCAGCCCGTATTATAGGAGCCTTAGATCGCAGGAACGCCTATCGTACGATCGAGGGAGGCAGAGTAATCCCAGCCTTAGTGTTTTTTTTCCCGCGATCGTTTGCCGGAATTCGCGATTTTTCTCCGCGGTCGCTTGTCGGAATTCGCGATTTTTCTCCATGGTCGTTTGCTGAAATTTGCAATTTTTTTTCCCGATCGTTTGCCGAAATTCGCGTTTTTATTCTTTAATCGTTTGCCAACATTCTCTATTTTTCCCTACGATCGTTTGCTGAGATTCGCGATTTTTTCTCCGTTATCTTTCGGCGAAATTCGCGTTTTTTTCAGCCATCGTTTGTCAAAATTCGCGATTTTTTCTACGACAGTTTGGCGAAATTCGCGATTTTTTCTGAGGTTGTTTGCATAAATTCGTGATTGCATTCTGTGATCGATTGCTGAAATTCGCGATTTTTTTCTCGTGATCGTTTGAGAAAATTCGCGATGTTTGACGAAAGTGACGATTTTTTGCTCGAATGATTGGCCGGAATTGGTGATTTTATTCATGGATTGTTTGACGAAATTCTCGGTCGTTTACGCGGCCTACATCAACACGATTTTTTTTCGACTCCGCGAAAATCGCTGAATAACCGATTAACGAAATTCGCGATGATTTTCCTTCCCGTCCGGCTGACAAAATCCCGATTTTTTCCGTCTGACCAGTTGACGAAATTTATCAGTAGTTATTTTATCATCAGATGACAAAATGTTTCACTATCTTCTGGCTCATACTTTTTTTTCTCTCCGATGCACTTATTAATTCCAAAATACTGATTTCGTGGAATTTTGCAAAAATAAATGATTCGCGGGAATATATACAGGCTGCAATATGTTATCTATCGCCGACCTTTAATTTCTCAACCGTTGGCCGTAGACATATAGTTTCAATTACAAAAACGTTTCAAATGAGCTAAATATTCATGTTGTGGCATTATTTAAAGTAAAAAAAAATCTATTTTATAAAAGTTACGAAATCTAACTTTTTATACGGTCCCCCAGTCTTTATAGTTATATTTAGTAAAAGTTTACATATATCATAACACATATAACACAAAAAGTTTGACATCTGTACTGCAAAAATTGATGTAGTTATTAAATTTCAAAATTTGAGATTTTTGCACATGATTTTGTCTTTCATTGAGGGATCAGTTAAAAGATGAATTAAAGTAATTCGAGATCAAAGTCGGTGCAATGTCCTTTTTACGGCAAAACCACCTTTAGCCGGTATCGCCAAATCAGGGAATCATCAAAGAGGGTTATTTCATCTAAAAATTTGAGCTAACTTTTATGGGTCGAACAACATTCAAACGTCAAAGTAGGTAGAATCGACAACTGGAAAATAAAACATACTAACTAAGGACTAGATAAATGGCAGCGGAATTGCACTCTGATTATGATCTCGAATTACTTTAATTCATCTTTTAACTGATTCCTCAATGAAAGACAAAATCATGTGCAAAAATCTCAAACTTTGAAATTTAATAACTATGTCAATTTTTGCAGTCATCATTCAGATGTCAAACTTTTTGTGTTATATCTGTTATGATATGTGTAAACTTTTACTAAATATATCTATAGGGACTGGGAGACCGTATAAAAAGTTAGATTTCGTAATTTTTATAAAATTGATTTTTTACTTTAAATAATGCCACAACAGGAATATTTAGCTCATTTGAAACGTTTTTGTAATTGGAACTATATGTCTATGACAAACGGTTGAGAAATTAAAGGTCGGCGATAGATAACATATTGCACCCTGTATATATATTTGCGGAAAAATCATGACTGTTATTACTATAGTACAAACTCGCGAAATTTCAAGACAGGTTACCATATTTTAGGACATTTTTCAGGAACTTCAAGACAAGAACAGCCCCTGTGTCCTAAAAGAATGTTGTCCTTAATCTAAGAAGAGCATTTTTAAAAATATCGCATTCTTTTACGACTAAAACTTACCAAATTATAATATTTTGAATTTTATGAAATTTCAATGTTTGCCATGTACCTGTACTAAATAACACTTCTTTCTGTTTCTAGTGCTAGAAAACACTGAAATTACATAAAATTCATAATTTGGTAATTTTTGCTTGTAAAAGAATAGTTTTTTTTTATTTTTTTTGTTTTGTTCCTCTTAGATAAAAAACATTTTTCTAAATATAATCTATAAGACCCAGAGACTGTATCAAAATGAAATTTCGAATTTTATTCGGTAAAGTAAATACTATATCTGAAATATAAAAAAATTTTACTTAATTTCTATACTTTTTGTAATTGGAAGTATGTTTCCTTCATCAGTGGTTTATGAGATAATTGCACAGACATGTATTTTGAATCATCTGATCAATATCGCTCTGAAGGAGAGGAGGGGGCCTGCAAAAAGTCAAGCCTAGAGGCCAGAGTAGTGGTTAATCCGCCTCTGCGCTACTCTAATATAGATACATCCTAACTTTGGCTGTTATGTGACATTAAAGTATTGTAGTCGTATCTGTCTCGTTAAAGTGCTATTACACAAGGGGTCAAAGTTGCTTCAAATTCCAAGCGTCTCCATGTTATCTTATGGCTCCAGAGGAGTTGCTTCGGAATCAAGCAACTTTCTTCTGTCTTTGAC
Source organism: Maratus speciosus (assembly GCA_963932465.1). Classification (NCBI taxonomy): domain Eukaryota; kingdom Metazoa; phylum Arthropoda; class Arachnida; order Araneae; family Salticidae; genus Maratus; species Maratus speciosus. The sequence goes on along the minus strand of OZ010789.1, from coordinate 545,289,792 downwards.
ACCTGAAACGAAGCGACTCGCCAGTAACAGCCAATCAAATGCTTAAAATCTGACGATGGAAAAGCCTTTTCCTGAACAGCCAATGAAATGTTTTGAAAACGAAAAAAGTAGTTTTCAAAAGTGGGAAATAGGATGAGTGGCAGGCGATTTTTATTGCTTGGAATTCTTATGTGTAATAACACTATTAGTTGCAGCCCTATGTGCATGTCGACACTCTGTTATGTATAAAAGCTCTCTATTTTAGAGAACATCGCAATGAACCCTATTCTCCCTTTGGGTTCGAGGCTGTGATTTCGGCAATTTCCCCAAAACACGTGACCACACGACACAAGAATATGCTCCTTTACTGTTCTACGGCATGCAGCCATGAGTTGCGAAATGAGTCGTTGCATGATTAATGGTCACGATGTCGGGAATGTTTCCCCAAAGTACGTGATTTTGATGTCACAAGAATAGGGTCCTATGGACCCTATTCTTGTCATAGATTAACATACAAGATCGGACACTCCCATAGAGCATAATGGTAATGTGATTGCGATCATAGCACCTTTAGTGACAATGGGGGAAAAACTCCCCATCCTTGTAATATTTTTATTATTGAGTATTTATCGTATTGTGATTTTTCTTTTTTTAATGTTGCATGTTTACGTTTTCAAAAGAAACTTACACCGATACATGAACATAGAATAGATATTCTATTTTATGTATCTAATATCTATTCTATGTACATGCAGGGATACATGCTTTTTTTTTTTCATGATGAGTGAACGATTTAAGTGCAATAAAAACAAGGTAAAAATTTCATCTTGAATGCTATATATCAAAAGCAATGGTGTAATATAAAAATATACGAAATATTGCATTTTAAAAGTCCCAGAAAATTTCATAATTATTCTCATTTGGTACGAGAAAATTTTTATAACAGATGTTTTATTAATTTATGAAGTTAAACATATTTTACAGTCATTACAATAACCTTTTAAAATTTACGCACTTTCACTTTCTTACAGATAAAATAAAAAAATTGTTTTTTATGTAAATAATGTACAATCAATTTAATAATATTTATAATATTAACACATAAGAAATAATGATAATAAAATTACAGATAGGGAAAAATTCCTTTTGACAAATTTTTAAAATTATATAAATCTAAAAGTAAAAAATAAATAGAGGTACTGATAATGATCTCAATGAAATTTTATTCGATATGAATAAATTGACACAATACCTGAATTTGATTTTTTACAATTTAATCTCATGAACTTACATATTTACATTCTTAACAGAATTTTCTAGGGTTTTCCTTTTATATTATTACTTTAATTATCATTTTGTAAGTTAAAGGTGAATGATAGAGGTAAGGCATAATAACAAAAAAAAAAGCAGCTAAATAAATAAAGCATAAATACATCGTCTGCCTCTCTCTCTGCCCTGCTTCATTTTAGGAAAAAATCGATATTCAAAACAAAGTGTAAACATAGGTAAATTTTGGAGGCTTGTGAATTCTTCCCCCTTGTCGGTAGTGACGCTAATACTGTTGCCATTACAGATTTTGCCATACATGTCACATCTTGTATGTTAAACTATGATTCTTGTGTTCTAGTGTGGCAATAACCCAACCAAAAAGTGCTAAAAAATTGTATCCCATAAATGTTAAACGAAGCTGATCAAAAAATGTTGATCGCAGGGTCATCTAGTAGTTCAAATGTAAACATTATATAAGGATTCAATTGAGAAAGCGTTTCGACAATAAGGGGCTAGCAGATGTTGTTGCGATCAACATTTGCCATTAAGCATCGTTCAACATTTATGGGATTCAATTTTTTAGTGCTTTTTAAAGCCAGATTCCACACTATCTTTTAGATGCTTTAACCACAATTTGAATATATTGTTGAAAGATACTATTAAAATTGTTAAATTTAATGCATTTAGCTCTTTCCAAGTGTTGTATGAAAGATTTTGAATAATACATTATGGACTGTACTTTAAAAACGAGTTGCAATTTTTCCAATTACAGTTCAGTTTGTCAGTCAACCTGCCTCCTTAACTGTATGATTGCCAGTCCTTTCTTTAATTTATATTGGAATGCATTATGGAGAAAGATGACAGCATGTTTCCTTTTGAAAAATTATAACAAAAACATACATAATTTTTAGAATGATACTTAACTCTTAACCAGAAACATCAAATATTGTACGCAAACAATTACATGCTATTTGCATGACTGTTAATTTTGATAAAATACTGTAACAAATAGATAAATTTTTATAACTTACCATAAACTAAATATAAATCTTCATTTTTCAATACTGATGCACTAACAAAACATACATTTTAATGTGAAAACTAAAAAATAGGTTTTGAAAATACTAGTTAACATGCAGTCTCATAGAAGGCATATTACTAATTAAGGTTTAGTAGTCTGACAGACTGTAGTTTCTGATTAAGGAATAAATCTCGTCATGTAGTTGTTTGCTGTAAAATAATTTTTGTATTCTACAAGTAAATATTTTATGTAAGCTATATTAAATTATGCAATGCTTTTCTTATTCTATCAATAATTTCACAAGATTATTATTCTTCCAAATCCAAAATTACGACATGTGAATTAAAAATTCTCGATTTGAGCAAAAAAAAAGAGCAGACAGTAGAATCACCACAAGGCTTCCAAATAAATACACTAAACAAAAATTTGATGGAGAATTTTACTGCACAGAGAGCATGAATCTGCTCTGAAAAAGGGTGCCAGTTTTTAATGGCACTATCATGTATCGAATACCAAACTGTTTTTGAGATCTTACTTTTAGTAGACCCTGCCTTTTTCTTAACATACATATGCAAAAAAATAAAATTAAATGATTTATTTAAAAAAATATGAAATTAACTGACCTATGCAAATTTAATCTTTGTTATTGTGAGACACATGTAACTCACAGGACATAAGTAAAGGTTGGTTGATTTTTGACGGCCAATTATCTGCACGAGGGATATTGGCCCAGGGTTGGGGGGGGGGGGGGTGCTCTTTGTGGGGGTCTTTCTAAGGGAACCTAACCCGTATTTACACATGGAAATCCATGACTCGAAGAAAACCACGAAAACTCCGAACGATTAGGCCGACGGGCGCGATTGGGTTCGAACCCAGCAGACATGAGTAAAATTAAATAGTATGTAGATATTTGAGATCATGGTCATGGCTAGGGTGGGATGGAGATAATTTTATTATTTCATATGGGATGGGGGTCAAATAATATTATTAAGACATTTCAACATTTTTATTTGCGACTAAATAATAATAAGTTATGCAGGTATGCATATATTTTATTATTTGATTATATGCTCATATTTCAATGTATGCATGTATTTTAATTTTACATAAACTATTTATTTGGATAAAATTTCTTTTACTCATGAATTGGACAAAGAGCAAGTACTTCATTTGTCTCAAATTATCTAGCCCATAATTGAGATGTTATATAAGGAATCTTTCAGATTTAAAGGGTAATTTTACCCTTTCTTTGGGACACAAATTTTTATGCACTTATGTTGGAAAGTATATAGTAATACAGTAACTGATACAATGCAAAAATATTTTTCTAATTTAACTGTACTACATGCAATTTGATGAATCATCATATGAGTAACTTTTAGGCATAAAATTAATCAGTTTTTTATAATTATCTGATAATTTTCTTTAGCATATGAGTAAGATTTTTGGATTTTTAAGTACATAGTATGTTAAATCAAAATTAATTTAAGGACACTTATAGTACAGTCAGTAAGGTACTTTGGTTGTCCATAAAAGATAATGTGTTAAATTCTCAGCTCTAGGGTAAAGACTCCTATGTACTGGGATGGAACCCGCTGCATGTAAAATGTTGACAATGTATCATTACCTCTAGAAAAGAATACAATAACTAAAATTTTACATTCTATTGATTAATTACAACTAATGATTATACGATTGACTGTTTCTTCAAAAATGAATATCCCGGAAAAAAATATCATCTTTAATCTGAAGTATATCTGATGCACTTACACGTAATGAAAAGTGATGCTATACTGAAGTGCTTTTAGTTAATCCACATAAAACCCCCAACGGTTGCTTTCATGAATATGAGAGTTCTTGATGTGCAAAATATTGTGTTCTTTGGTCAGACACTCACATGTTCGAAGTATGTCAAGTATTTTGGTATCTATTTTGACTCTAAATTAAGTTGGAAGAAGCACTTTAAATTTTGCCTGAATAAGGAAACAAAAATCTTTTGAACTTGTAGAAGTGCTGCTAGTAGAACCCGTGGTTAAAGTCCCAAAACTATCCTTTGGATTTATAGGATGATCATTTGTCCTATAATTACTTATGGTTCCATTGTTTGGTGATGTAGGATAAAGTTCGATTTAGCTAAAAAGGAATTAAACAAGCTCTAGTTATTGCTTCAGAACCACTCCTATGGCTTCTCTTGAGCTTCTGTTTGGGTTGCATCCTCTTTTTATGTATATAGAAGCTGAACCTATCACATTTAGTTCATTGGAAGGCTTACTCAGACTATTTGTCTTGGAAGAATTTTGATTTTGCAACAATTTAAAGTATGCCTTTGATAAACTTTATCAAATTCTTTTGTTTTCATGAAGTGATTAGAATTCTTCTTCTAACCATAATGATAGGAAGAGCTCTATTTGGTATACAGATGATTCAAATATGAACAAGAACACCGGTGCTAGGGTCTGTTGTCCTGCTGATGGCATTAAGAACTCAAGTTCTTTGATCAGCTTCTCTACTGTCTTTGCCTTTGTTATGCTGCAGGAATAGGTGTGCTCACATTTGCTCTGATAACCAAGGAACATTACTTGCTATACATAAAAATGTTATAACCTTCCATGCAGTTTAGGAATGTTATATTTTACCCTGTCAACTGGCAGTTGGCAAAAGGATCTCTCGCAACTGGGTACTTGGGAATTCAAGTGTCAGTGGTAATGAGTTGACTGATAAATGGTCAAAGGAAGAATCTAGAGAACCTCATATTGATTTAATTTGTTCAAGAAAACATGCTGAGTCCTCCCACTGAATACATTTTGTAAATAAATATATAATTTTTTTGCATCATACAACTTTTGCATTTTTTATTTTCAGGCATGCCGCAAATAATTCCTGATATTTTTAGTGTGCTGTCAACCAAAAAAGGTTGAGAAACAGTGCATTAAATGATAGCGGCAAGCAAAATAATTTAACCAAGGTTGTCTTAGTGTTAAGTGTAAAGAACTTTTAATATTCAATAGAAATGGCATTAGGAAAGCCATTGTAAGAGGGCAATGACCCTTCAAAAGGCACCTTACTGTTTTAGGTGTAATGAATCACCCAACCAGTAGGGGTTGCCTTTGTATGGAAGAAACTGCTATGCATGTTCATGTGAGTATGAAGGGTTTTCTGCTTATAGGTTTGAGCACATTGGTCAATATATAATTAGGTAATTAAGCCTTGGGAGCTTTATGACATTCCCATGAGATGTCTGATGAATTGTGCTTCGGCTATTGGTCATTTTTAGAATTACTTTCTGGGGTTAATACAATAGACCTCTGGTCACAGTGCTAGGTTCTTCGAACCCCCCATCTAATCCAAGTCTAATTTGAAGTACATTTTAATAATTTTCATTAAATCACAAATAAAAAATTTTAGAACTTTGCAATGATAAGGAGAAAAAAAAGAAAGATTTTTGCCAATTTTAGATTATTTTTAGATATGATTCTTAACTTTTTTCTCTAATGTACCATCTAATATATCAGTACAGATTATGGCAAAAGAGGAAGACGGGTTTTTTATGAAAGTATATTTTTACTAATATTTCTTAGGTAATTTCTACATAAGTTCGTTTTTACTTACTCTATTTTGGTAGATTTATTTCATTATTTTAAATATTAGTACTATCACTAATATAGATAGCATATTTAGTTAAAATAATGATAAATCAAAGATTTTTCATGCAATGTTTGACATATTTGTACTACTTCAGTTAACAGTGAAATGGAATAACCTCAAATGAGGGTGGTGAATTATTAAATATACAAATAGAAGTGTTATCTTGCATCTATCAAAGTAAAACTTTGCATTAATTTACAACTTAAAATTTGATTTTCTGTTTTCAGAATTTGACTTGAAGTTTTGGTGGTAAGGAGTCAGTTTTACTTGCAGATTTTTCAGTCCAGAACAAGCTCTATTTAGATACAAGTATGTTTATTAATAGCACTAACTTTTGCGCTACTTCCTCAAAGTTCTTTTGCTTCCTGCAGATAATAGTCCACTTTTATTATTTTATTTAGTAGAGAAAGTTTTTCCTTCCCTCCTCACAGAAAATTTGCCAGGGCAGGGGAGAAGGTGAGAGATCATGAATAATATATATATCAGTGGCGTGGCGTCCGGTCATCGCTGGATGCGGCGATGACCAAGCAATATTTTAAAACTCTTAATAAGCTTTTAAAACTCTACGATCCAGTTTTAGCAGAACATTTGGAACATTGGAACATTTGCCCCCCAAAAACCTGCTCTTCCGCATATATAAGGGGTAGTTCACATTACTTCTGCCAGAGGGCAGACTTCTCCATAAAAGGAGGAAACTTTAGTTTTATTGGCTAAGACTATTTTTAATGATGGGTTTTCTAATATTATACAGGTCTTGCATCACCCACAGCTAATTCTAATTTTAATGTTAAATATTATTTATGAGGTAATCATAGTATGAACTGTCAAATCAGACAAAAAAGTTAATTAAGATTTAACTCTTATAATGTAATAATCAATATTTGATTTTGGCACTAATTTAACTTTGTACTTTAAACATATTTAATTTGATTTATTGATCTGAAATTACTAGCTGTCATTCTGGAGAAACATGATTAAATTTTTATGATTCAACTGAGCATGAAACAATCAGTTTGTTTATTCTATAAACCATGATGATGCTTACAAGATAATTTAATATGTTTTATGATAAATGTCTTCTGTCAACAAAGGGTCTTCTGTCTTCTTTTCCAAATCTGTTTCATAAATATCAATTAGTGTCAAAGATTTTTATGATGAAGAAAATCTTTTTAATTATTTGATTTAAGAATGTATGGAAAATAAGTTGGGTTCCCTGATTTAAAAATTTAATTTCAATTTTGAATTTTAAAAAGGGGATTCTTTTTATTTATTTATTTTTATCCTTTCATATATATATACAGTAAACCCTCGATTTAATGGACTAATTGGGTTTAAGATGTGTCCGTTAAATCACAAAGTACTATTTATAATATTATTTTGTTATAATTATAGTACATATATATATTATTACATACTTGTAATTACATATATTATTACAGTGCAAATTCCATATATATATATATAATATATATATACAATATATGTATATACATAAATATATATACCACACTGCAGTGAGAATCAAAGCACGCGCTTTCGGCGTTTCGTGTTCTTTCCCCTTTTTTAAGGTTTCGTTCATTTGATCACGAGACATTGTGTCGCCACAGATATAATAAATATTTTTTTTATTTTACCGAGAAATCGCTTTTTAAAAATAGTAAAAAGAAATGCTTTGTCGTTGTTCATTGCTTGATTTTTTACATATAAAAGCTTAAAAGAGGGTTGCGTGTTGATTCTCAAGTAGGGAGGGGGAGGGGGGCAGTAATACTTTTTTTTTTTTTTTGTCCGAAGCGTGTTTTATCGTTTTAGAAGCTGTTTTATCATGGAGGCTACCAGTAAATAATAGTGATAAATAAATATTTGACATTTGTCAAATATAAAAATTTGAAATACGGGCATTGAATTTCAGGTTAGGGAGAGGGGAATAATTTTAAATTAATGATTTTGATTTGTTAATTTAAGGATAAAGTGTTTTAACAGTGGTATTAAACGAAACCCTCTGTGCGATCTGCGATCACACTTACCCACTTGTTTTACTTTAATTTTTGTTTAATTTTTAATTTTTATTTTATTTTATTGTTTTTTTAAATTAGTCCGTTGAACCGAGGTCCGTTAAATCGAGGATTTACTGTATATACATTATTACAAATTTGTCACATACTTTGCAATACTTTTTATTAGATATTTTCATATAATTTTTAATAAAGTATTTTGTATATTTATTTTCTATTTGCATGTGAAATTTACTTGGCAAAGCCCAGTTCCACCAAAGTATATACTATGACTGCTGTATACTGCTAGAGGCACTGGGCCTCCCAAATCAACTGTCTGGATGAGCAAAACAAAGCTAGTTGAACTTAATTGAAAATGGGAAAGAACAACTCTCTTAGTATTTGTAAATTCATGTCTATTAACCATACAATTACCCCAACTTGCAGAAAAGATATAATGCAAATCTTCTAAGAAAAAAAAAAAAAAAACCTTTTTTGTCTTCTTTATCCATTAAAACAATTTACTGAATCAAACATTTTACTTCTTATGTTCATGTTATAAGAATCTAAAGAATTTCATTCACATACAAGGTAAGATAACATTAAACATATATGGCTCATGTTGTAAAAAAAAATTAATAAATAAAATAAAATAATGCACAATGGAAAAAGGAAAATTATAGTGATAGGGTATTTTAAAAAGGATTACAATGCTAGAACTCACTGCACACACATATATATATATATATATATATATATATATATATATATATATAAAAATACAGAAAGGATCAAATAATAAACTCACGACAAATTTACTACCTATCTCGGAAGAGGGGATTCCCTTCTATCTGTCTTTATATTACACTTTTTACAAAAAGAGATTCTTTTACAAGGAAGTAGACTCATTAATCCGCGTATGATATTCTCCATATTTTTACTTTAATGACGCAATGATCATGAATAATAATAATAATAAAAAATAATAATGAGACATATCAAAATTTTTTAGTTTAATTTTTAACAGGGTAAAAGTTTGGTAAAAACAAATATAAAAATTACTGCTTTATGTTTTTTACTGGAAACTGTAACATGTTTGTTAATAGAATTTTTACATACCTTGTAGGTGTTTAAATAATTAGTTTTCTTTTTGTGTGCAAAATATTACTCATTTCAATGTTTCAAAATGAGATTCTACCATTATATTGAATTTAAATATATTTTACAAAATGAGATTAATTTAACTATGAAATAATGTGTGAGTAAAATTAAAACAGCTATAAAATATTTTAGAACACGCAATGAAAGGTATAAAAGAGTAAGTGAGATTTTTGCCTCTCTGTTATAAATTGCATAATAGTGCATGGTTGGTTGTATGCGGTTTAATGGCACAAGGTTCCCACAGGCATACACTGTACCAAGTATACAGGTGCAAGAGCTAAGTGAAATATATATTAGTGGCAAAGATGATAATCAGCCTTGAAGTTTTGAGTTGTAAAACAAGTTTAAAATGACACATACACTTCCAACACACACAGGATACAACATAATTAATAACACATATATTTTTTAAAAGATTCCTTTTTTAATATTTTCTATTAAATACTTTCATTAAAAAGAAAACAAACACATAACTCACATTCACTTTCCATTTAAATAAAAGGAATAAATAATAACAGTAAAGTTTTATGTGTTTAAGTGCTAATTTGGTATAAACTAGACTTTGAGGTGTAAAAGAAGTAATAAAGAAAAGGAAATTGAAATGAAAGATTAATTTAAAAAAAATATTTCATTTTTATAAAAGTGAAAATATAAAAATATATACAAAAAGAATAAGTAGAATACAACTAGAATAAGTTATGTACAAAAATATAAAGTATAATCTCTGTACAATGATAAAAAATAAACCATCAAATAAAAATCTTAGAAAAAAAATTTATACAAATCTTCACATGACATTTTTCATAGTTGATAATATAATATATGAAGGAGCTTCAACACATAATAAAACATAAGTGAATATCTGTTAATACTTTTATTTAGCCCAAATAATTATTTAGACACTTTCATGTTAATCATTCTAAGGATATGAAAATAAATACAATTTATATATGTACAAAAGCATGCATATTTCTAATGTTCTGAATGGAATTAAAATTTTTCAATTACATTTTTATAACAAACACAGAAAAAAGTATATTGCTAAGAAATGCATATTTTTACATTAAGCTATTTTACATTGAATACAAAAACATTAAAGAAGGTATTCAAAGTAAGTGTATATATAAATATTCAAACTACAGGCTTATTATTCACAGATGATGTAAAAAGCTTCTCAACTTCTTGAAATGTTACTTTGGCAATTTTTAATAAAAGTAATTGTAAAGCATAGTCCAACACCAGAGCTCCAAAACCTTTGTAAAGACCAGATGCACCTTCCTCTGAGACTATAGTGTGAAAGCAGTCTACAACTCCTTCATATGTAGATATAACTGGCAAAACTGAGATACCAGCATCTAAATTATCAATAATAGTTCTTGTTCCTTGAAGATATAACCTGAAATTTACACAAACAAAAAGAGATTAATATGAAATACCTATATATATGATGTAAGTATACATATTCTCTACATTATAATACTCGGCAATTAAATTCCATCCCTTATCAGTGTCTCCAAACCCTACTTGGTCAACTCAAATGAGAAATATTCGTGATTATACAAATGCAATTTGATTTTTGCTTATTTGATTCTTTTTACGTGAAGTCTGAATTGAGTCCATTTTCCTTTCATACAGACATTTAAATATATAACTCACTATTTCCATAGTATTCTTATTATACTTGGAAGGGACAGCAGGGAACACTGTTAAGGGGTTAAGGCATTATAATATACTCAGGGCTGCGTAGTCGGTGGGAAAAATAGACAACTCCGACTCCAGGAATTTTAACAGATCCGACTACGACTATTTCGCTCAAAAATGGGCCCGACTCTGATTCCACAGCCCTGAATATACTACTGATAAATAAAACATTTGGAATTTCATAATGGCCAATAAATTAAGGGACATTTTCTTTATTTATTATTTTAGAATCAACATTAAACAGGAAGAATTTTTCAGAGAAAAGCTATAAAAATAAAATATATAAATTTAGAAGAAAAAAAAAAATTCACCTGTGTAGAATAGTTTCTGCAGGAAAAAGTACAATGTTTGCAACAAAGGCTCCTAAATGGATTGTTGATATGTTGTTTAAATAGCTCACTGCAGAACTTTCACTTAACGAATTATCCTAAAACAGAAAATATATAAATATATAACATGAATGTGGATATATTTTCAGTGAGAATTTTGCATTCTTAAATAAGAAAGAATATAGGAAAATAATATTTTGTAAAAGTACGGAGTATTATAAAAATGCCAAGTCAAAGTTAAAATACAAATCTAATCAAACTTTATTCTAATATTCAGTATCTTCTATAAACGGCATAAACATTTATCCAAAACCAAAAAACAGGTCTTATACACTGTGATGTTACCAAGGTGAACAGTATGCATTCCGTAAGATTTGTGTATATAAAATTGTGAGCAATGTGGAATGAGCTTAAATGTCAAAGATAACTTATTATTTCTACAAAGGGGACAAATAGGATAAAAAACTCTTCCAAAAATTAAAGAACTTGAAATACTTAAAAATTTGTGTGCTGGGGGAAGGAGGATTTTTTTTTTTCTTTTTTTTTTTTTGGGGGGGGGGGTGATCATTCAATTATTGTTATTTCAAAAGTAATAAATAGGGTTGGAAAAGGGTTTTTAAATGAAAAAAAAAATCAAAGTATGCTGACTTAAAACTGTGTAATGAAAGGGGTAGTGGAGCTGGAAATTTCAGGGGTGAAAATTTGGATGATTATAATTTACTAGTGTAAACGCCCGTCCTAGGGCAGTGAGTAGAAATCGTGGTTTTCCCTTACAATTTGAAATAAAAGACAAAAATATTCATATATTATTATTCCATAATCGAGCTATTTGGATTAAACATAATAAAAAGTCAGTAAATTGAAATGCAGTTTTCAAACATTTTACATTTGAAAGTACACCCTCCTTATTCAGCAGTGTAAAATTTAATATTATGCGATGTTGAGAAGTTTAAAAAGGCAAAAGGGACTAATGATTTATCAAATCAATTTTTCCAAAATAAATGAAACATAAAAGCCTGAAACAAACAAATTAAAGCCTATGTTTATTACATTAATATTCAGAAAAGAAAGTATTTTTGTGTTAGCTTGGCGTTGTGTTAAATCACCAAATATTGTTCCCTTTAACATCATTCATATTGCACTAATTTCACTTAAAATAAACACCTTTAACCAATTTCACTTAAAAAGCATAACTTTTATTTAAAATACAAAACAATAATAATAATAATAATAATGATAAATACCATAGCATTTTATTTCAACTTCAAAACATTGTTTCTAAATCACACATGCAAAAAAAAATAACTACTACTGGTGAAAAAAACCCGTTATTAGAGAGAGAGATTTGCCTCCCAGATAGCATAAAAGTACCGAAAATAGAGTTCAGTTTTCTAAGACTGCTTTTAAATTAAAAACTATTTTTATTGGTTTATAGGTGAATGATGTCAAAGAAAAATAATAGCTAAATACAACAGGAGTTAAAATATTCAATGCGCAAAAGTTTTAAAATTTTTATCAATGAATTTTCAAAAATGAATGACTCACTTTGCATTGTTTCTATTTTCAAAATTAATCACAATTTCTGAAATGTTCATTTGTTTATATCGGTAATCTGATGTTGGAAGCTGGTTATTTTTAATTTAGAACTTAAAACATTATAATTGTACAGTTTTTGAAAATTTTAGAGAAAATGAAGAATAGATGTGATACAATGTAGATTATTTCCATAAGTCGAACAATTGCCTTATTTATGGCATCAGAATGATGGCCGTGATCAATGAGGCAGTCCAACCAGAATTGTGAGGGACACACAGAGACTTGGATTTTATATACACGAGTTGGAACCCGTCGAAATTCGACGAATTAAAATGTTTAGAATGGAACTGTCAGATCGAATTTATAATAAACCTACAAAAATAATTACAATAAAAAATTCATTTTGCATTGGTTATCTAATTCTTAAAACAAATAATGTCTTAATCTAAAATTACCAAAATATTATTTCCAAAAACTTCAACTGCTTAAATTATTGAAAAATTAAACTGCATTAGAATACATAATAAATATGAGTAATTATGTTGAAGCTATCGTTTGAGGCTCTTACGTTTGTTTTTAAGGGATGAAAAATCATTAAAAACGATTTAGCTTTGTCACATCATAAAATTTTCTCTCACAAAATCTAAACTGTACGTTATTTTCACATTCTCAAAATTTACATACGCACCACTCAAATTCACAATTTAAAAGTATTTTAACGCGCAATACATTATTAATGAACGTATTTCCAAACTTAAAGTCATGTTTGTCCGATACAACTTTTCATATGAACATTTGCATAAAATCTAATTCTAATCTCAGTAGCCGCGAAAATTTACCCTTCAGAAATTTGCCTTTAGTTGTCATAGTATTGGTCAAATATTTAGTTTTATCAAAGAAAATTATCATTTTGTTTTAAATATGACATCATTTTAACACACTGAATCACTTTGTCTAGCGTCTCAAACTCAGTATCAGCGTAATGTAAAAATATTGAAATACCTTCTTCAATCTTTTGATTTATAAAGAAGAATGCGTGTTTTTTTTAATGGCTGACGTCATTTTCTGTTCAAAAATTAGAAAAAAGTTACTTTTATTTGTAATGTGAAAATGGCATCAATAAGGATATAATCAATAAAAATAAATAAACCATGAATATTTCCCCGTTACTTTTAATAGAAATGGAGTACTTCAGTTGCCACAATTACAAAATTGGTACTAAAAACTATAAAAAAAATTAATATCTCAAAAATAAATTGAGATAGAACTTTCAAACAAATTGCATATAAAAGTACATTTTTTTCCCTATACGACGGTGCAAAAATTGAAACTGTGCGATGTTTAGAAGTTTAAAAATTTGCTGTTGCGAAAATTGCAAAACCGAAATTTCATTTCAAATTTCAAAGTGTTGCCATTCGCAGAATGACGTATGCATTACGCACAGATATGTTTGTCCTTTATAATATAGATAGATAGGATGCAACTCAGAAAATAACAATAAAAGAGGAAAATGTGAATGAAGTAAAGTTTACAACATTTTTCATAACATTTATATGTGAATTTTATAAACTATATTGTATTAAATATAAAATAAATATATTGGCAAATATGTTATGTTAAATATTTTATCATTTCTGTTAAAAATTCTTTCATCTAAATGTAAAGTTTGGTTTCCATGTATTTTAAACAAAAGAAAATAATGTAAAAATAATAAATAGTTAATTATAATTTTCATATGTAGAAAAAACCAATAACTTTGATCAAATTGACTAGCAGGATACTTTTTAAATAGTTTCACTAGCAATATAAAAGTACATATATAACAATAAAATGACGGTGATTTTTGGCTCCTACCTGGGGCACGTTTTGTAAGAAATCTCATATTATTTTAGAGAATATAAATATTAATGATAATAATGTTAATAAAAGCGACATTCTTACTCATACAAAACTAAAGGCTTACTTTGCGTAAATACAACATACTTTGCATGTTTTTATATATACAGGGCGAGTACAAATGATGGACCTGATTTTAAAAAATCATATTTTCGAAACTACTGCACATAGTATAATAAGTGATACATAAATTTAAAGAGAAATATACCAAGATTTTTTCAGTTACAAATGTTCAATGTGTCTGGTTGCATGGCATACGTCCAATGAATCTGTAATCCAGTTCGTTCCAAACATTTTGTAGCATCACTTTGTCAATGGTTCTGAATGCTGCACAAATGCGTTTTAACAAGAGGATCATACATCGAACATTTGTAACTGAAAAAAACTTGGTATATTTCTCTTTAAATTCATGTATTGTAATATGTACAGCAGTTCTGAAAATATGATTTTTTTAAAATTGTGTTCATCATTTGTACTCACCCTGTATAATATTTCAACAATTTTTTTCTAGTTACTAAAAACCAAGATTTTATTTCAATATATAATATGTTAAAAGAATAATTATTGTAGTCATATATAAATCAATTTATGGATATATAACACTCTGAACACAGAGACTAGAAACTGGTGTCAAAAATCAATATACAAGATTTTGTAACAGAAAATAAGATGAAACTGGTGTGAATCAGTAAGAACTAAAAGATCTTCTTAAAACACCATCAAAAACTTTTTAAATGTGCACATTTAAAAGTTTTTGATGGTGTTGTAAGAAAATATTTTAGTTCTTAAGATTTTGTGTCATCCCTGAATCCACAATCAAACGTTATTATATTATAGACATAAAACCACTTAAATATGCCCCAATGAATTTGAAAAAGCATAATATTATTAAAATTCAAGCAGATAAATTAGCATAAAAGACGAGCAAGGCAACAGAACGGATTGTTTAAATAGTTTTGATCACCTGTCCCAAATATTTTCATATCTTGGAGATCTTAAGGTATGATTTCAGCCAATGAGGAAAACTTCTGCACAACAATACACTCAAAAGACCATCTCATTCTTAATTTTTAAACACCAGTGTAGTTCCAGAAAATGTAATCAAATTTTCAAAGTGATTTTAAAATACATACATTTCTAATTATATTAATTTTTAAAAGAAACCCACTTCACAAACTTTAGAAATTCATAAAGATTTTTGCAATTTTATAAAAACTGGAGAGCAGAGATTGAATAGCTAGACAAATTTAAATCAGTAACATTTTTTAACTAGCTTAAAAAATGAAGGAAAACAAAAACGGATTTTTCTTTTCTGTAATCCTTAAACTCTTCTTCTGAAACTTGTTATTCTCGGCATTTTTAATGCTGTTTATGCATCATGCATAAAAACTTATACTATTTAATAAATAAACATACTTTTTCTTTAGTTCACAGCATTTTAAATCAATTAAGATAACCCAGAAACAGATTTGATGAGCTCAGTGACGAATTTTACATCACAGCCTTTTAAATCAATTGAGGTAACTCCACAACAGTTTTAATGCGCTTAATGATGAATTTTACTATTTATTAGCATGATGATGAGAGAAAGATTGAACAATGTAAGCCTCATTGCAACTTTTGTTGGAGAAAATCATTAATGATTATTATCATCACAGAGACAAAATGCTGCAAATTTTGTGACCGATTGCTGAATTTCATGATTTTTTTAATTAATAAACAGAACAAAACAGCAAAAGTTTAGGACAGGAACTTTTAATAAAACTTTTTCAACTTTGCGTGACAAATTTTCAGCAAGGAAAAGAGCAAAAATATGCTAAAACACAAAAGACTGAGATCCTATACCAATATTATTCTACAGAAGAATTTTGCAGCCATTCAGAGAAAAGAAATTCCATACAATTTTTGTATATTTTCACCGATCATGACCCTCAGATCCCTAAACCACCCTCCGTTAAAATGTTGTTTTATATACACATATATATATCACGAAAATTAAATTTCCGCATTTTATTAAAATTATTCCATAGAAATTTTGTTTCTAAATTACAATCCTAGTTTATTAAGTTATTCCCTATCTTAAATAATATTCCATTCATTTAAATTCATTCTGTTTAAAACGCGTATTTAATTTCCATCAAAATCTTCTAAAAAACATTTCCCCTTAATAATTTTTCTTCAAGACCTTTTTATTTCTCAATCTTAAATTGCTGATACTTATTCTATTAAAGTTATCTGATTTATACCATGTCTTTTCTTTTCATCTTTTTTATACCATAACCCGATTTCCCGGGTAATTTTGGGTTCGGTCAATTCTCAATTTTATGCTGCTTACAATAAAGAGTTCCCCAACTTTGACGCATGCTCAGTGGTTCTTTCTCATATCTGCATTGGTGTAAAAGATCATCTGCTTTTGACTATTTAATCTGAAACATGAGTGTGGAGCTCAAGATGTTCGTGACATTTGTTCTTATAAAAAACTACGTTGCTGTCCAGAAGAGGTCACTGAAATAATTGAATGAAGTTCGATCATCATAGAAAAGGGAGTCTGTAAAGCGATTGCGGGAAAAGCTGTTTAGTGTTTTTTAAATTGTGGTGGATGTTTGGCCCATGTATTATGATGAAGGAAGAAATAAAACTTCTTTTGTAAAAAATGTTTTCCTTTTTTCGGGAAACTGCTAGTGAGTATCGACGAATGCCATAGGTAAAATGTAAACGATTGCAGATAAACTATTCAATGTAGGTATCATAATAACGGATGCTTAAGTTATTAGAATGTTATGGAGTGGTCTTTGCTTCCTTTTACACCATTCCATGACATATCACCCAACATCATCACAACAATACATCAGATATTTGTCATGTTGTAACTCTTGTATTTATGAACTGATTCGGATGCAACTGAGAATGTGTACAGGACATACCAAGCTCTTGATTGAGTTTGTTAGCCAGCTTCATCCACCATCTTGTTTCCAAATAAAAGCCTTTTAAAATTTGAAAAGAAAAAAAAAATTAGAAATTGAAATTTTTTTTTCTCTTGTTTGACCTTGATACAAGGATTCCAGAGCATTTTTTGTTTTGTCTGTAAAGATCTAACAAATGACTGAAATATAACAGTTTGAATTTCTAGAGAGGTTGACCTTTTAAAACAATCTGATTTTTGTCATGTGACAGCACACGTATTTAATAACCAATTTGGATGTGAAGCAACATGTACACAAGACTCATCAAGTCCTCAACTGAGTTTGTTTGCCAGCTTGTTTCAAAATGACAGCCACTTACGAAAATTTTTACTTTAAAATTCAAAAATATGTAAAAAAAAATTAGAAATTGAAAAAGTTTTTTCTTTAAGTGTTCAACCTTGATACAAAGATTCTGGAAATTTTTTTGTCACATCTTTATCTCAAACAAGTGGGTAAGTGTGATCACAGATCGCACAGAGGGTTTCGTTTAATATTCCTTTCAAAACACTTTATCCTTTTGAAAAATCTGTTAGTTCCAGATTTCACAACCAGGGGACGCACTTGATTCTAAACAAACCTGTATCCGAACGAAAATCCGTTTTACATACTACCCGTAGATATATTAGTCGAGGGGATTGGGACCATACCACCCGAGATAAGTAGGCGCACCTGGCGGGAAAAAATGGAACTAAAATATGTAAGGCTATGGTGCATAATATGAAAGAATGGTCAAAGGGGTGTCGGCTGAAGTTGGAAAATTTCTCCCCGGGTTAAAAGGGCGGAGGTTAGAAAAATTGCTTAAAACACATAAGTTAGAGCCCAGAAAGGTAAAGAATATAACATTTTTTGAAAAATTAATGATTTGTCGTGTGGTCTGAGGCATTCAGCTATACGTAAGCAAAATTTCATGTCTCCAACTTAATTAGGTGCTCTCTTAGAAAGAATTGCTTCGTATACATATGTGGTAGCTCAAAGGGAGACGTAAGACTTTTTCAAGATTTTTTGATTTGTCGCCTGGCCTCAGGTGTTTTGCAATAAGTATTCAAAATTTCAAATCTCCAATTTAATTAGGGGCTCACTTAGAAAGAATTGCTTAAAATATACAAGCTGGAGTTGAAAGGGTTAAACATAAAACTCTTTCAAAATTTATTATTTGACGTATGATCTGAGGTGTTGAGCTATAAGTATGCAAAATTTCACGCCTCCAACCTAAATAGGGGCTCACTTAGAAAGAATTGTTTAAAATATACATGTGGGAGCACAAAAGGTTAAACGTATGACATTTTCAAAATTTTATGATTTGTCATTTGATGTGAGGTGTTCAGCTATAAGTATGCAAAATTTCACGCCTCCAAACTAATTAGGAGCTCACTTAGAGAGAATTGTTTAAAATACACATGCAGAAGCCCAAAGGGTTAAATGTACGACTTTTTCAAAATTTTATGATTTGTCGTTTGATGTGAGATGTTCAGCTATAAGTATGCAAAATGTCACGCCTCCAAACTAATTAGGAGCTCACTTAGAAAGAATTGTTTAAAATACACATGCGGAAGCCCAAAGGGTTAAATGTACGACTTTTTCAAAATTTTATCATTTGTCGTATGATGTGAGGTGTTCAGCTATAAGTACCCAAAATTTCATGTCTCCAACATAATTAGGGGCTCACTGAGAAAGAATTGTTTAAAATACACATGTGGGAGCCCAAAGGGTTAAATGCAGGACTTTTTCAAAATTTTATGATTTGTCGTTTGATGTGAGGTGTTCAGCTATAAGTACCAAAATTTCATGTCTCCAACATGTATAGTTTCTCAGAACGGGCTCTGTGACAGATGGACAGACAGACAGACAGAGGAGCGAGACGAATAGGGTTTCGTCAGATGAACGAAACCCTAAAAATGGCTGAGGTATAGCAGTTTGTACTTTTAGGGTGGTTGACGTTTTGACACAATCTGATTTTTGTCATGCAACAGCACTCATATATATCAACCGATTTTGATGTGATTGTGCATGTGTATAGGACTTACCAAGGTCTGGATCGAGTTTGTTAGCCATCTTCATTGGTCATGTTGTTTTAAAATCATGGCCACTTTAAGATATCACCAAATTTGGCGACCAAACATAAATCGGCCTAAATGAAACCCTCTTGGATATAGTTGACTAATTTGGCAAAAATTCTCATTCAAATTGAGTATTAACGAAAACTGGGATTGAATATTTAATAGTAACCCTTTACTCTTTGTAATGAAAGCTACCTAACACAAAAGACTAACATCCTATACCAGGGTTGGCAAACCTATGACACGCGTGCCGTGCCTGGCACGCAGGAAGATATTTTTGGCACGCCGTTGATTGAAGTTCTAAATCAAAATTCAGTCAAACTCCCAAAATTCTGTACCTCTTTAATTTTTTTTTTATTAATACACGGAGCTTAATAGAAAATAGCTATTGTTTTCTATAATAGGTACTTGTGTACTTGTTATATCACTCAACTTTCCTGCTTAGAAATATTTTACCTTTTCCAACCCTCCATTTCCTCGATCACTTTATCACTGCACCTATGATTCACATAGAAATCTAGCAAATAATTATTCTTTGATGTAATATTTCTGCATAATTTAACGCGTTTTGACCAGCACATGGGGCTTTATATAACTTTTGCTAAAATTTGTTAATTGGTCTTTAATTTTTTTTAAATGATAAAAGTATTAATAAAACTAATAAAACATTACTTTTTTAATAAGTTATGAAAAAATAACAATTTTATTGCTAAAACATTTGTAAAATGAAATGAAAACTATAATTATATTTTTTCTATAACTGTTTTTATGATTAATTAATTTTTTCATGTGAAAAATGTTTTGGTTCAAGTTTTCTATAGTAAATATTATTTAATTTAATACGTATGTTGGTATTACCTGCAGGTATGTTAACTATATTTATAATAATCTAATAACAATAATAAATAATTTTGACACTATTATTTATTATTATAAGAATTAAACTAATTTATAATTCACTATTAAATTAATTCGCTATGTTTTGCGGGAATGGAACATGGGGGGGGGGGGGGGGAGTGGTGTTGTTGGCACGCCATGTTTAGTCAGATTTTTTTTTTTTTTTTTTTTTAATATTGGCACGCAGATGTAAAAAGGTTCACCGACCCTGCCCTATACCAATATTGTTCTGGAGAAGAATTTTGTGCTGTTGCCATGGTTTTTCTACTCCTTCCAAAAAATGCAATTTATTTCCTACATGAAAAATGTGTTTGCAAAAAATCTTTGCCATTCTGTGACATTGCTGCCATGTCGCCACAATTCTGCCAAAAGCCATTTTAAAAACTTTGGATAACTGAGAGGTTACAGTGGATTTTTATAAACATTTCTGCTTTATTAGAAAAACATTTTGTATTCTTTTACAGTGAAAAATTACAGCCAAATAGTACAGTTTTAAAGAAATATATGAAAAAGATTTCTTGTAAAACATATACTACAGATTATGGCATTGCAAAGCAGTACTGTAGTCATAAAAATATCAGAGTGTCTATGCTACAAGTAGAAGGTATATGCTTATGAGCATATGTTACAGCTTTACATGATAAAACAAAGATATATAGTTCTTTATAAAATCCAGAGGGTATACAATGTATACCACCAGATACTTTTTACTACAGACCTGTTGTACAATCATTATAATAATTTTGAAAATTTCTCTTCAATAATATAAATAAAATTGAAAGTACTATATATGGCATTGATATTAATGACTTTTATCAAGATGTATTTTCATTGGTTTGATAAAAAAAAGGACAAATTTAATTTTCTCTAAAAATGTACAATGCCTTCTTCTTTTGATAAAGAATAAAGGAATGATATAAGAAGAACACATTAGACACCAAGAGTGATATAAATGCTAAGAACTATAAAAGTTTAACTATGGATAACAATTGAAAAAAAAAAAAAATTTTTTCTGAATTACACAGTAAAGGAATATCAGAATCTTTTATATTCATACAGAAATTCAGAAATAATGCTAACATTACATTTATAACACTGAGATTTTTATAAATGAATTCAGAAATGCCACAGTCACAGAAATTCATTGCAAATTAGCACAAATGATGCAAGTAATCAGAAAGGATGCTTAGCGGAAAGATGATTCTTAAGGACAAGGTGTGTGTGTGTGTGTGTGGAAGGGGGCGGGAGGAGGAGGAGGGCAGGCTTTTAACTTTTAGAGCTAAAAGCTAATGACACAAAACACATAAAGTACTTACCAATACTTAATAATTTCTTTAGAAGCTATCATTTTGTGTTGAATTTTTAAATTAAAAAATATTTTTACATTATCATAAAAAGCTCTTAAAAATATGATAAATGAACAAATAAAAATGCTGATAAACTGGAAATTGATTTTGCATTATATTAAAAAAATTATCATAAAAAAAATTTCCTCTCTTTCTCCCTACAGTTACACAGGAGGTCCACAGATTATAGCTTATGTATATTTCACAAGATTGTATGATATGGTATAAAAATCCATAAGGATCGAATTAAGGTATTTACAAATTTCTAGTTCCATACATCTATTTAAATAAAACAAATGGTGAGCAGCTAAAATTTGAAAGGACTTTGAGGTTTATGTTTTATTTTCCATTACAGTCAATCAGTTTATCATCTTTCACACAGTAGCAGAAAGTTATGGTTGTGTCTGTGGCAGCAATTTAGTGGAATGAAAATTGTTTGTGGGAGTCATGGAACTAAGACAGAAGGAAAACAATCTTTGCGTATCTTTGCATTGCATCTTCCCTGCCAGCTGTTTGCCACCAAATTTTTTCATTCAATGTTAGTACCCATAAGCACTTGCGGGAAAGGGTTTATAGTAACAAAGCTCATTGGATAGTAAGGTGAAGTTATCGCTTAGCATTAGGGTGGTTTCAAGCAGTTTGTCAGCATAAAATCCTGACTGTCCCTGCACACTTCAGAGCTAATCTGGTCGGTCGTCTTCCTTCTCGTTCTTGTATAATTCTATGGCGGGAGTAACATGTTGCAATTTTCTTATGTATGTTATAAACGTTACAATAAATATGGTTTTTACTGATTAATATTATAAAAATACAACTATATTTCAATTCACTATTCTTTTTTTCTCAATCATACTGATTGGTAAAGATATCATACGGATTGAATTTTTCCAACTGAGCAAAAAAAGTCCAAGCCGGGATATGAACCCAGAACCTTGACTTAAATTGCCAATGTTCTATCGATTGAGCTGACAACTGGCAGGCCTATTTTGCTCAGATAACCTTATCAGTAATAACATCTGGTCTGCCATGTAGACAGCTCAACAATGGAACTCAACATAAACGATGGAGTACTACGACACAACTACATAGATGCATTGTTACTTTTTCTCAATGATACAGATTGGTAAAGATATCATACAAATTGAATTTTTCCAACTGAGTGAAAAAATGCCTAAGCCAGGACATGCCCACTGGTTGCTGGACCATGTAGCTCAATAGGTAGAGAATTGGCAATTTAAGTCAAGGTTCTGGATCCTGGCTTGGGCATTTTTTTTGCTCAGTTGAAAAAAATCAATTTGTACGATATCATTATCAATCTGTATGATGGAGAAAAAAATAATAGTGTATCTACGTCAGGGTTGGGTTTTTGACATGACAAGCGTCAAAAACTGGTTTAAACTGTCATAAACAGGTTTAAACCGTCAAAAACTGCCAAATGCATGTAACACACTAAAACATTTTAACAACAATAGGTAAACATTAAACAAGTCAATGATTTATGTGATCTTTTATTTAAATTTATTGTAATTTAATAATTAAAAAAAAAATAAATTGTTAATTACCATAAAATATTTTTAATTTTCAATCAGAAGAAAATCCTTTTGTACAATTAAATAATGTGGATCAATTTTACCCCCCAGCATGCTGCAGCACACAACGTGTTCACATTTATTTACACCCAAATGATTTCTGAGTTTAGAGTGTATGAAGCATTAGAAAATAGCCTGTCTCTTAATTGATGCTGAACTAGTAGGACTTGATAGCAAAAACATTGCTAGATGAGCAAGTTTTGAAACAGGCTCAAAAAGCTATTGCATTTAATGATACCTTTCCACCAAGTAATGGGGTCTTCCCTATAGCACTGAAATAAGAAGACAGGAAAGGGGATTCTTTAGCTTCATACACAATCAGGTCAGTTATGGGTAAGCATCCATAAATTCTCTCTGTAGCGCAAGCACGAGCTGAATCAAGTGATACATCAGTCAACCCTTCCCCTGATGGTTGAGATGCAAAATATAAGCCAAACAATGGTATGGTTTCATGATTTGATCCCTTCTATTATGCACTTTTTTCAATATGGGGCTTAAGTGAATTTTCTTTTAGAAGACCGAGCCAATTTTGTTCAGTTTTAAAATCGAAAACCTATTTTTATATATTTTAAAGAAAGCTGTTTAAAAAGAATTTTGACTTTAAGCTTTTTCTTATTATTATTACTTCTCTTATTTTGTAAATGTTTGATTAATAATCCAATTTCAATTTTGAATGGAATGGTTATTGCCTAGACTAGAATAACATCGATGCATATTATCTTGTTACATATACAAAAAAATATGCACTTTTCTAAGTTTTTATTTCTTATTTTAAAAGAAACCTAGCTAGTGCTTTAAGCTCTCAAAAGTAAGAGAAATTAAAACGATTTTAAGTACCGTATTTTATGGAAGAAACGCTGTGGCGTTTATGGGTTTAAAAGTTAATTTTCTTTCAAGTGCGGCATTTACACCATGTGCGGTGTTTACGATTTTTTTTTTTACACGCGCGTAAAATTGGGATAAAATAAAAATTCCTTTAGACTGTTTTAAAGTTCCCTGCCCAACAACTTTATGACTTTGCTGATAATGAAAACTGTGACATTTCTGATGATGATAGCGTACCATACAGCATGGAAGAAGAAAATTTACAACTCATCCATTCTGATATTGAAGACTCAGATTTTGAGGTCTTCGAATAGAAACTAAAGATCGCCTAAAGTAGATATGACCCACTCATAAAAGGCGTGCCAAGTTGCACCGACCACTTAAAAAAAAACATGGAACACCTAAGGAGAGGGCCTGAGTCCCGCGCTCTGGGTGGTTTAAATACCAACTGACGTCTCCTTAATTTAAAAATTACATAAAAATATTTTAAACATGATTTAAATATTTTAAATAAAATTTTAGACATCTTAAGATATTAATGAGGCACCCTACACTTACACTGTTCAGAAAACTTTGATTAAAGTTAGGTCAATGTGACGCTGTTGGCAAAAGTAGCATTGCCACGGGTGCGGCGTTTACAACAGGTGCGGCGATTACGATATTTTTAATCTTATTCATGCCAGTTTTCAGTAGTGCGGTGTTTCTTGCATAAAATGCGGTAAGAGAAAAAATTTACAGCACAGGTGAGTTTAATGTCTACTTTTTAAAAAACACAATTTTACAAAAAAAAAAAAAAAAAAAAAAAAAAAAAAAAAAAAATGAAAATTTTACCCTGTTAAAAAATTCCACTTAATGTACCAATTTTTGATATACAGTAATGTGAATTTAAAATATCACATGTAATGTTGTAATGTGTGACATTTAATGTGAATTTTTACAGATCAATTTAGTATTTAGGTTTTTCACATGACGGTTTAAACTGTCAAACTGACACATGTCAAAAACCTGCAAATCCTGATCTACGTACTCATTGTTTAATAGAGTTCTATTACCTGTGGTGTATTCTGTTGAGCTGTCTACATGGCAGACCAGATGCTATTACCAATAAGGTTATCTGAGCGAAATATAGCCCAAATAGCTTAATCGGTAGAGCACTGGCAATTTAAGTCAAGATTCTGGGTTTGTATCCTGGTTTTGGCATATTTTTTCACTTAGAAAAATTCAATTCATATGATTTATTTCAATTAAAATATAACCTAAATAAGTAAATAACAAAACTAATATTTTATGAAAAATTAGACAATAATAAATGTAAAGTGGTTCTTTAAGGTTGAAGAGAAGTCTAAAACTATTTAAAATTATATTGAAAATCTATTTAAATGTATAGCTTTTTATCTTACCTAATTAGTGAAATCTACAGAAGAAATAAAGACAATAATATAAATAAAATAAAATAATAATTCATAATTTATTTATATTGTCAGTGACACATATGCAATATGTCAGTGGTCAGCTGCCCTTAACTCTGGTATAAAGGAAATTAAATTTCATCTAGCTTGTGCTAGGTTTCTCCTATTTTGAACTTTGTTGGAAACCTGCTCGCATTGACAGCTGCAACAAGCAAAAAAAAAAAAAAAATCTGCGACACATGTCACAGACTTTCTGCTACTGGGATCCTTGAAAACTTAAAATGAATTAGGAAATTAACAGCAAAATATTAATCTTTTTTTGTTTGTTGCAAATATACACCAATAACTTGAATTAACTGTCAACATATACTTTTCCAATAAAAAAATAATTTTCGAAATTGTAATACAAATTACCATTTGTAACTGTCTATGCTGCTTCATTGTGATGAACCAACGAACAACAGATTGCACAAGTGAGGAAATTATGTAAACAGAAACACCATACAGGGCAGTAGGAAGA
The DNA here is from genome assembly GCA_963932465.1 of Maratus speciosus. Taxonomy (NCBI): domain Eukaryota; kingdom Metazoa; phylum Arthropoda; class Arachnida; order Araneae; family Salticidae; genus Maratus; species Maratus speciosus. The sequence continues at coordinate 545,263,658 of OZ010789.1, read as the reverse complement.
ATTAACTGCCAGATAGGTAATAAACGAGTAGAATGTGGAGTTCCCCATTTAAAAAGACGACATACACCTTCTTTTAAACAATCCAATACACCAGGTTTTTCACTTGCAATATCACTCTGAAACATTAAAAAATTCAAATATAAATATAAATGAGACTTTAATATTAGTTTAATATTTGACAATTCTCTTTTTGAAAGAAAAAGATTTTATTGCAAAATATAAATTAATAAATGTCAAATCTTACTGAACTTATGAATTAATTCTTATAAAGTTTTAAAATTTTCAATCCTTTTATTGAAGATGAGTTTGACTACTTAAAAGTGAGGGAGCAAATAAAAAAGTTTAGCATCCCCCATTTTTAATTGACTGTCTCATGGAACAACAACAGAAAAAAACAACTGGAAAACAAAAGCAATGGATACAACTATTTTTTTCAAAGTAAATTACTTTTAATTTAACCATTTCAATAAAAATAAATTAGTTATAGGTTAATTGAATATTACCCAGTAGCAGAAATTTCTCCAACTGTCTGCGACAGATACTTCAGGGGCAAAAAATAATCTGCAGGTAAAATAATTTTACAATTGAAGCATTAATTAAACAAACAATCACTTACCTGTAGCGTTTTTAGGCATTTTATAAATTGTTATTAATAATAATCTTAACCTTTTAAATTAAGTAATAAAGACCTAACATAATATGAAGCAAAATAAAGGTTCAATGAAAAAAAAATCTGCAAAAGAGAAAAGAAAATCTGCGACGCTCGTCTCCCGTCTAGAACTTTCTGCTACCGGGGAATATTATAAATTTATTTTTTCTAATTTAGGCAATGTATAGATAGTTCTTTAAAATAATTAATAAAACGGATATAAAATGCAAATTTTGCATTAAAAAATCTTTCCAGTGCTTTTTAAAAATGAAAAAGATTAGTAATTTAATTTTATTGTAGACTAAGCAAAATGAATGAGAGATATTTAATCTAAAGCTTCACAACATCTGCTACCCAGACTTTTATAACGGTGTTATAAAAAAATCGTTTTAAATGTGATGTTTTGATTACAGCACAGAACCATTTATCCAGAATGGTTGGGGTCAGATGTATTCCGGATAACTGATTGGGCATTAAACCAACATCTATTTGATCAGATTTATGGAATATTTGTGGCTATGATAGTGTATTGATCTCAAATTAATTATTAGACTATTCAGAAAGAATCAGGTCCAAACAAGATCAAACACTGATCAAAGTTTAAAAGAAGGCAATTTATAGAAATACCCTAAAAACAAAAATACCCCTTTTCCCTATGCATAAACACTCAAAATGTCCAATATATAACTAAATATGCTTTCTTTTCAAATTTTAGTTGTTGGAATCAAGTTATATCATGCATGTTGTAATGTTTTAAAGTAATATACATATCAAACTGGGACTGTATGGCTCATTTTTCTAAAATAAGTCAATTGGAAATATCATCCTGGATAACTGATTTCTGGATAAATGGTTCCATACCGTATATCAGTTTAAATATGATGTTTTGAATGTATCTTTTTAAATATGAGGTTTTGACCGTATCATTTTAAATATGACAATTTTCAACAATTAATGTTTTCCACATGTAATAATTTAATTATTTTAAAGTTTGCCTTCTTTTTTTAATATTCTATAACTAAATTTTTCAATTGAAAAGTATTTGTAAATACTATTTGCTCTTTTAAAATATGGCAAAACAGTTATTTCACAAGATGAAATAAATTTTTGTTCAGATAATGATAAACTGGAAAAACATAAAAAAGTAGACAAATAATAATAATAAAAAAAAAAAATGATTGCACACTAGACACTACACACCTTAGTCCAGTCAAGTACGTTCCTGCAAAAGATGATTAAATTGCTAGGCATAGTTTCTGATCCTATAAAACTTATTTAACTGAACTATCTTGACAAATTTCAACATTAAATAGCACTTAAAGTAATTCAATTTAAAAACTGTCTTCTTAAATGTATTTATTATACATTTCCTATAAAACTACCAGTTTTCATGTTTTTGTATGCAATACTTTTTGCAGTATAAGCTAAGAAAATATAAAGATTAGAATAAATTTATTTATAGCAGCAGAATTAGTTACTATTTTTTTTTTAGAATAGAAAGACAGATTGAGTATTTAATAAATTAAAACACAAGGGCCCACCTGTGCATTGTCTCACCTATGCTCTGTTTTAAATAATGCCTTCAATCGTGTATAAATTATTGTAATACAGTACAGAACCATTTATCCGGAATGCTTGGGGTCAGATGTATTCTGGATAACTGGTTTTTCTGGTTAACTGGTTGTGTATGAAAGCAGCATCCATTTGATAAGTTTTGTGGAATATATATGGTTGTGGCATTATTTCTGATATTAAATTAGTAGATTACTTGGATATCAATGCAAGAAAGATCAAAAGTTAACCAGAGTTTTAAAAAGAAAAATTATGGGAATCCCTTAGGAACAAAAATTCTTCTGTTTCCTCTGCATGAAAATTAAAACATTTAAAATACAATAAATATGTTTTTATTTCAAATACTAGATGTTGTCATCAAATTATACAATTGCTTAAGCAGAGCCTATGTCACACTGGCAGTGTGTGATACCTTATTCTGCAAAGATTCTGAAATCAGTCTATCAGAAATATCATTCCGGATAACTGGTTCCATACTGTATAGTTATTTAAACTATAATAACATGACAAATATCTTCGTCACTTATATTGTAACACCGCATTTAAATTTAGACATACTATGTTTATAAATTTCTGCTGAAATAATTAATTGTTGATTTAAAGTGGTTACTTACTATTTTTTTAAGAATGGAATCTATATTATAAAGGACAAACCTAAACATGTCTATCTCTAATGCTGATGTCATTTTGAGGTTGACAATGGCTAACAATTAAATTTCACCTTTTATATTTTTGCTAATGCAATTTTTTTAACTTTTAAACATTGCACATTTTCAAATTTTACACCATATTCATACATGTACATTCATACATGTACATATGAACATTACAGTATCACAGAAATTTGAATTTTAGAAAATTCTTTTCTTTTGCACTCTTTTCAATTTCGAATTTATTAGATTATTTTTGTCTCTGGCTAGCAGTTTGATCATCGTTAAATGTATGCTAAGCATTGCATCATGTTACTTTTATTCATAATTTAATTAACTATCTCAATCCTTCGGCAAATAGTAAGATTCTGATAGAGAAAACACGAACTCGTTACTTTTATGTTAGCGGACGCAGGTGATAAATCGTCAATTATTGTTCTCTTCTCATTTATTCGTATTGCCTTAATTTTACTTAAACTATAATTCTTTCACTTATTTTATATAAAATGTGTAACTTTAATTTAAAATACAAACATTTAAGATACATGCCTTTCACTTGTTTAATTTTTAAAAAAAGAAAAAGAAAGGAAAAAAAAATGCCAATTTTATTATCAAAGCATTGTTTTTAACTCACCACGCAAAAAATAAAAACTGCTACTGGCGAGGTAAAAAACACCATTGGCGAGTTTCGAGACTGGCTAACATAAAAGTACCAAGAATTTCTTCCGATCATGTCAGCATTGTATAGCTTTTTCGTTGTTATATATTTAATCTTTCTTGAGAAAACCACTTAACTCACGTAGGCATTTATGCTTCATGTTCGTTTGAGCTGAGCACAGCTGTCTCAAACGCAACGTGGTTGGCGCAATACTTTTTTTTTTTGTTTAGCCAGTTTGGCGAGAAAACCAGGTTTCCGGGTACCTGTTACACCTAGCTGGCGAAAGTAGTAAGTTAGTTTTAATTATTATAAAACTGTTTATTTGGTATAAAAACACAATTTTATTTTAAAATACTCAAAACTTTGGCACAGATGACAAATACGCAATTTTGGGTGATTGGCGCAATTTTTTTACTACGCCAATTTGGCAAAAACATCAACAGCATAAACAATAACATCTGGTTTACCATATCAAACAAAGTAGCGACACTTTGCCGCCAACTGAGTTCCCATTGCATACATGACACTGGCGTCAGAAAAAGATCGCGCCAATAACTTTTATTGGAAACACATACAAATTATTTTATTATAAAATGCACAAAGTTTAATTTAATGTAAAACACATGCAATCTCTTCTACAGGATTGTCATATGAAGGATAATTTCATCAAAATCTCTGGGTTGCTATTGAATAAAATTGCCATTTTGGTGCTAAAAGGATACCCCAGTGAGTCTGAGGCATCTTTGTCTCCGTTTGCTTATCTGTTGAAATACGTTCGATAATATGGATATTTTTAAACCAAATTAATAATCTTCCATATTTGGGTCCATAGCCAATAAGCCTATTTAGCTAATACAATTTGGTACAATGGAGTGTTACTATGAAAGCCGTTAACGATATTCACAGTTGCATTCATTTATATAGTTGAAATATCATTTTTTTTCACCTGAACCTTTGTAATAGACTCGACTAAGGAAGATTAGAAAATCTAATATCTTAGCTAAAGCCCGTCAATCTGATGTTATGCACATAATAAAAGTATATCAGATTATTGTTTTGAACGCCACTGGCTATTGAGAATGGTAGGTATGATTACGATCAACAATAATTTTCGGTGATCAAATTAGTGAAATCACACTTCCAGAAATTATCATCCATTGACGACCATGTATCTAATTCCTTGTCTTACCCTGTAAATCATTTTATCTGTATTCTACAAACATCCAATGCAAAATTCCAATGCTAGCAAACAATCCTAGAATGCAAAATTTAATTCAGCGTAAAAATACATAACTCATTTAAAAACCACCTTTAAGCAATTTACGCCCATAATCAGTAGCGCTTACGAATTCTTTTTTGTAGCTTTGTATGTGATCTATAGCATTTATAAACATCACAAAGTATGCAAAAATTTAGTTAAAGTTAAAAAAGTCTATCATAACTAAAAATGCTCATCCAGCAATGTACATTACTTCGGATACAGTATAGTATCCGAAACCTTTTGTTTGTCTCTGTTAATGATATGCATTTCATATTATACAGGAAGTAAGTTGTAGTAAACCTCAGCAATGTATATCAATGTTACGATATATGAAATAGTTTAACACAATTAAAATACACTGGGAACAATTCTTCGACCTATACCATTATTTAATGGAATTCTTTTACAGGTAGTCCCTGTAAATGAATAATAAATGTTCTACAGAATGCTTATTTTAGTGCACTTCATAAATGTATATTAATTTCATTATGTGTGAAAGTGTGTAACATCATTAAAATGCACTTGAAACGATTTTTTCCCATTGGTCGTAATATAACGGAATACTTTTGTCTATCCCTGTAAATAAATTGTAATTGCTACAAACATCTTTTCCTCAGTAACATGCAAAAATTTCAGGGCTTTCCGAGTATATTTACGAGAGTAAGAGCGCGGAAAACGGACTGATGGCCAGACAAACCGAAGTCATAAACATTGTTGAACTATGTTGGAAACTGTTAGAAACATTCCAAGGTAAAACCTTATTTCATTAATTAACACAAAAATGAAGTCAAAAATGTTTTCTAATTGTAAGTTGAGTCTCTGTACACGAACGAAGTGCCTATCGTTTACCATTTTTTTTTTGTTTTTTGTTTTTTTACCTGAAAACCTTTTCACATTCAGCTCAATTCATTATCAAAAGTTTTGTTTACATTAGGAACGAAACCTTGAATGCCGATAACTTCTTAAAAGGTATCATTTCTCTAAAAAATTATTTTTATTTTAAAAATCTTTCTAAAAATGTAACTTTCATGCAGTTTTATTCGAAAAAATAATCTTGATGGAAAATACCAGGCTGAAGTTGAAGTGGATTTGTGCTTTTATAATTTGGATAGTACGCGCTCGTTGGCAGGTTTATCGCTGTTTGGCATAATTTGATAATTTTAGAATAACTAACAGTTTTTTGCATATTAAGGATAGAAATTTCATTTTTTTAAAACTAAATTTTATAAAAGCACGTAGATTGAGTAATTACCAGTCCGAAAATGCATTCCATGCTTTTTTCTGTCCATTATTTAAGTCTCTAGCTTAACTGAATTGATATATGCTTGACGAAGATTTTTGTCATCATTTTCAGTATCTCGACATTTTTTTAAAAATCTTGTATCTCTGTTTATAATTATTTTATAAAGATGAGTTTGCAGGGCTGCCACTGCTGAATGGCATAAAAAATAGTATCTTTACTAGCCTACAATGAAAAAAGTAGTAGCCAAACTAGTAGCATTTGTACAAAAATAGTAGCCAAAATAGTTGCATGCTTACTTAAAAAAAAAAAAGGGGGGGGGGGGGAATAGGCAATGGTGGGATTCAGCCGGTTCGCACCGGTTCGGTAGAACCGGTTATTAATTTGTGTTGAGTTCGGCAAACCGGTTGTTAAAATGATACTTCAATCACATTTACACTAATTTACTTTCCTTAAATGTTTATCTTCACAACAGTGTTTTTTTTTTTTTTTTTTTTTTTTTTTTAAATATAATACTGCCACATTTTCTGGTTTGTTTCATTTAATAAAATAATGTTTCATTTGCAAAAAATATTTTTCCTTATCAATCCTGTAAGAAGCAAATTTAACTTTAAACTAGTATGTTGTGGCCATCACAAAACTTTCTTCTATATAAATCACGTCAATTAAATCATTTAAATAGTACAAGAAATAACAACGATTTAGCCCCAATTCATATCAATGTATATCTGAATTTGAAGTTGGATGAAAATTCCCGCATTAGTTCTTGAGATAGAGCTATAGCGGAAATTCTGAAAAAATGTAGCATAGCAGCGCCACCTATTGAGCGATTTACACCAAAAGTAAACAGCACTAAACGATATCAAGGTATACCTGAATCTGAAGTTTGTTGAAAATCCAAGCATTAGTTCTTGAGATAAAGCTATTGCGGAAATTGCAAAAAATACAGCATAGCAGCGCCACCTGTTGAGCGATTTACACCAAAAATTAAACAGCACTAATTTATACATCAATTCATGTCAAGGACTAACTAAATCTGAAGTTTGATGAAAATCCGTGCAATAGTTCTTGAGATACAGCTCTTGTGGAAATAGTGAAAAATGCAGCACAGCAGCGCCATCTGTTGAGCGATTTACACCAAAAATTAAACAGCACTAATTTATACATCATTTCATGTCAAGGACTAACTAAATCTGAAGTTTGATGAAAATCCGTGCAATAGTTCTTGAGATACACCTCTTGTGGAAATCGTGAAAGATGCAGCACAGCAGCGCCTCCTGTTGGGCGATTTGCACCAAAAATTAAGCAGCACTAATTTATATCAGGGACTAACTGAATCTGAAGTTTGATGAAAATTCGTGCATTTTTTCTTGAGTTAGAGCTATTGCGATAATCATGAACAATGCAGCATACCAGCGCCACCTGTTGGGCGATTTTTACAAAAAAGTAATCAGCACCAAACTATATCCTGGACTAACTGAATCTGAAGTTTTATGAAAATCCGTGCAGTAGTTCTTGAGATACAGCTATTGCAGAAATCGTTAAAAATGCCGCATAGCAGCGCCACCTGTTGGGCGATTTTCACCAAAAACTAATCAGTTCTAGTTTATATCAAGGTCTAACTAAATATGAAGTTTTGTGAAATTTCGTCCATTAGTTCTTGAGATAGAGCGCCCACAAATTTTGTGTCACATACAGACAGACGGACAGACAGACAGACAGACAGACGGACAGACAGACAGACATTTTGTAAAAACATGTTTTTTGGAATCTCTGACTCATAAAACGTGTAAATCCGTCGAAAACTGGAATTCGAAAATTTTCATGAAACCAATACTTTCTTCTTGTAAAGATAGAAGAAAGTAAAAAAGATTGAAATTTTGAAGAATTTTCGGATTCGAATCGACATAGAATAACCCTGGTTACATAGCATGCTTATTTAACATTACAATAACTACTTATATTCGAATAAAAGGTTATTTTGATTTGGCTACTTCTTTTGAAAATATATGGAATGTTCCCTGTTATTGCTGAGCAATAGCCAGTATAGTTAAATCAATAGATTTAGTGACCAACAGCATTTTAAAAAAATACTGTTCTTCATAGAAGACAACCATAGATGTCAATCAAAGTAGTTATTTTCGTTCCTCAGTCCTGTAAGTCATATTTAAAAAAGAATTTTCCATGCTCTAACGAATGAAAATACATTGTATAGTTTAAAATTGCCGAGTCATGATACTTTATATTTTACGAATTTCCAGCACTGGGTGGCTCAATTTTTTGTGCCAAGAAATGGTAAAAATTCTAAATATCATAACTCGAGAAGTTTTCGTTGTGCAAAAAATTCTCTCACTTGTTGTAGCATGGATAACGTTTATCTAAATATGTGATAGGACACAAAGGACCTAATAAAAATTTAATTTTTTTAATTTTTTTCTGAAGTAAAAATGGTCTCTAAGGTAATGAAGAACAACATTTGAAATGTTTTTGAAATTAGAATTATTCTATTTAACCATTTAGGAATTAGCTCTTGATCAACGATAAAAAAGGGAGCAATACATATTTCATAACTGATATTTCCTTGATGACTGTATATTTTAAATAAACCTACTCGTCTTTCAAAAACACTGCGAACAAGAAATATAAGCATAATAAAGGATGAAAACTTATGATAAAATTTATTAAAACATTTCAAATGCTTCAGAAGAGAAAAGCACGTACAAAAGAAATACGATGAGGGTTTTATTACTTCAGAAACTTAAAAGAAATATCAAATTTGTAGAACATAATAAATATTTTAGTGAGCTTGGGAACATACTTTTTAAAAACGACGTAATGAATTTAAAAAATGGTAAGCTACTAATTTCTGAGCATTTAAAACCAAGTTGTAGTCAATTTGAATATAGGAATAAACAAGTTTTTTCTTCTTCAGATTAATGGAATATTGAAAAAATAATTCTTCCATGGAAAACAGCTCATGAACTATTATTTATATTCAGTGACACTTATAATTAATATTAATGATTATTGAGGGTTTTTCACTATATTTTAAATATTTTGCTAAAACTATAGAGTTTTTGAAGGTATTCAAAAGGTTAAAAATACTGTCAGAACAAAGGCTGCAAGTTCAGCAGAAATGGGAAAAGGGATTTTTATAGATAACCATAATATGGTCAAAGAGGAGAAGTAGACTATTTCTAATGTTTCAAACATAATGGCAAATAGTCTAAATGGCCTAAAAACCTCTAAAAGAACAGGTTCCTACTTTTGCAATGAATGCAAGTTAAGAAAGATGTACACATCCGATAATGTTCGAGTAAAGACAAAATAAAATTGAAAGCGAGGACACTTATCATGAAACTAATACATGAAAATATCCTACAAGTTAGTTAATATTTTAAAATTATTTTCTACACTATAATCTAGTTTTTTCTAAACCATTTATTGTTTAATTTAAGTATTAACTATATGAAATAATATAATAATTTTTTGAATACCTTTTTAAGTTTTAAAGTTATTTTCAGTACAGGGTACCCAAAATATTTCGAATTTATTTTTGATGGTTTCAATCCGAAAATTTATAGTATGATGCATTTCACCGGCAATTGTTATCCATGGCAGTTACTGTATGAAAGGTTTTTAAAAGATGTTGCAAGTTTTTAAACTGAGCTAAAAATTTTATTAGTGATGCAAAATTTCCAGATCTATATTCTTCGTATGCGCGTTATTGTTACTACAAAAATGATTTTAGAGTCACTTGGAACAAATTATAGAAGACGACATTGACAAATATCTCTGTGAAATTTGTGACTTTAGTCACAAAACCTGACATAAAACATGCATTAAAAAAAAAAAAAAATCAGAAATCAAGCACCTAAAACTTACAAGAGTCAATTTTTCGAGATTAACTTTGAAGAAATTACAAGCATTTATCACAAAAGCAAGAATGTAATGCTTGATATCCATTGAGTTAGTACCTATTCTTATGAGATTACAGACTTCAGCAATACTTCTTACACAATCTTCTCACAGCACATATGAGTTCTATAGCACATGTAGTGTTTTTAATATCTAACTGATTGTAACTTTAGATCATGGACGTGGGTTGGTTTTGGTTCTTAAGCTTAAATTTTTGCTATTTTTTTCATTATCCTTATTGTATTATACTGTTTTGATGCATTTTCTGATAGACATTTTGGTCAGGATTTCAAGATTGCCTAATATTTATTAAATAAATTATGTTCTTTTATAGAGAAATGTGTTTCAGGAATTTTTTTCCACTGTACCAAAAGATCAAAGTTTTTAACAATGTTCTTATAATAATGGAAAGTGTTTAATAATCAGTACGTGAGGCATCTTTTTCTCTTCATATTAATATGTAAAAAATCATTCGGTTAGCGAACCGGTTGTTACATTATTTGAATCCCACCACTGGGAATAGGGGAAGAATCCTCATTTGTTATCAAAATAATAACCAAAAACTGTTTCATGAAAATTCACACCTTATTGTACACTTTATGTTTCCATCCTAATTTGCCACTTTTTGCACTTTTAATATAAAATCACACATTAATTATTATTTTAAAAAGAATGCAGTTCAGTTTTCACAAAGTAAACTGAATATTTGCATTTCTGTGAAGCAACTGGAAACAAAAAAACTTTTGTTATTAATAATAATCGGTACCGGATCAAAAACTTGTTAAAAATATACACATTTTTTGAAAAAAAAACATCCTAAATTTGGCATTCTGTAAATCAAGAGACACAAGCCCATTGACTTCTGCTTTAATCAGGCCTTAATTCTAAAAGAAAATCTTATTATAAGCTACAACTTTAAATGCGTTCGATACAACTTTAATGAATTAAAGCAGGAAATCTGTCTATAAAAAATAGCTTAATCAGAAAAGATGCATTTGATTAAGAACAGGCATGTGTAACTTTTGTGTGCAAAACTGATCTAACTTTTACAAGAAGTTTATGTAAAATAGCAAAACTGACATGAAGCCGAATTTTATAGCCACCAATGGATTAAACAAGAAATAAACAATATTCTAAATTGTTATTATCGACATTTTAAATCTATTATTAAATTTAAAAACTGTGTTAAAAAATATTTTTCTTTTATTATCAAAGACTGATTAATATAACACAAGCCAAAATAGGTCCATTAATTTCTGGGAATACCAATTTTTTTTTTATCCTGTAATAATCAATATTTTGGACTTTTAGAATGGGAAGAGGTTAAAAACAAAATGTATAGATATATATACAGTGGCGCACCCAGGGATGGGGCCAGGGGGCCCTGGCCCTCTCCAAAAGAAAAGGGAGAAAACACTAGAAAAATATCTACAATATTTACGAGAACAAAGTTCGTTTTTTGTGTGTGTGCATTGTGTAAAAAAGTTAACTGACGCCCTATAAGTACGCGGGTCTCCCCAGCCAATTTCAAAGATGCACAACCTGAGAAACGCATTTGCTTGAGACCACATTTCTATATATCATTGGTGATTCTCATTACACGGCTTGATACTCTTATACGGATTGTGAAAAAACTGCAATGCTACCATGCAGTTTTTTAAAAAAAGGACTTCAACAGTTTTTTCCCCATTATTGCATGCAGTTTTAGAAAACTTTTTTTTTTAATTGCGAGAATGAAAACAGAAAGTTACCAAGAAAGCTATCACCGCCAAAAAATGACATCCTTTTGGTGATTAAAGCTGAATCATGTTTATTTCAATTTTCTCCCAGTCGAACAATTTAGATCCAGCGTCTAAGTTCAGAAGGTCCAAATGTAATATAGTGAACTTAGGTTTGAATCATTATAGTGCAAAACCCTCACTTGGTTCGGTTGCATCCTTACCCATTCCTTTTCCTTGGACTTGGAATACTATACAGAGTTATATGCGAGTACACAAAAGTTACACAAAAATTTATTTTGTATTTTATATGGCTATTTTGCAATGACTTTATTGACAATCATATATTAATCTTAAAACAAATTTTTCAGCTGCTAAAAGTAATATGCATGGAAACTCTTCAGTGACATTAGCAAATTAAATTTGTAAAATATTTTTTTGAAATTGAATTATTTCAAAATATAAAAAAAGGATGATTTAAATGCTAGTAGTAATGACGTTATTAACACTATAAATACAGATTTGAATTCCATTTCCCTAGTCCCAAATCAGCCAAAGCCATCGAATAACCCTGAAGAATAGTATTTCCTTAGATGATAGCAATTAGAAAGACATCGTATTGTTGAAAGAACAAACATTCAATACTGACGATAACTTAAATATTATGAAAAAGTTGTGGGATCCAGAAACAAATTTTAATTTTCCCGCAACTTGTGCTACAGCTGCAAATCACAAACAAAGTTTTCAATACACATGGTTTAAAAAATATATTTGGCTTGTGTATTCTCAAGTTGAAAATAGTGCACTTTGTAAATATTGCGTATTTTTTGCACCTCCTAACATTGGAAAATCTAAATCGGAAGTAACTGGGTAGTTGGCCACGCAAAGTTATAATAATTTGAAGAAAGCCATTGAGAAATTTAATAATCAACAAAAAACAATATCATTTCAGGGCTATTGCAACTTACGAAAAGCTACAGAATATTCGAGAAGGAAGTACATTTCAGTCGATAGAAAAATTGGTGTGGGTTAGGCATCACAAGTTGCAGTAAATCGGAACCGATTAGAACCGATTATAAAAATTGTAATTTTATGCGATTGAGCATGTGGCAATCGCCAATGAAGCCAACTTTCAAACTTTACTAAGAAGAAGAGTCGATGAGGGGGATGAAAACCTCACTGAACATTTTAAGCATTCTGCCAAAAACGCTACATTTATTAGCTGCAACATACAAAAACAATGTACAAATGCGAGTAACAATATCATCTTGAATCGTTTGGCAGAAAAAAATAATTCGGCAAAATGTTTATCGTTCCTGATGATGAAACTTGTGACATTCTACTACTGAACATCTTTCCTTGTGTGTCTGATATATAGATGAAGAGAATGACAACAAAATTTGTGAAGAATTCTTACAATTTATTCCTGTAGCAAGCACTGGAGGAAAAAAACTTGCCCGGCAAAATATTAGAAGGATTAAAGACTATGATATCGATTTGTCCTACTTATGTAGGTTATGTAGGGCAAGGTTATGATGGTGTCCCATCAATGAGCGGAAAGTTTAACGATTTAGGTCTCACATATAAGTATATATCCACAAGCTTTATATGTTCATTATGTCTCACATAGTTTAAATTTAGAACGTAAAATGTTGTATCTGGGACAGAAATAAGAAACTGCATTGGCATAATTGAAATGACATACAATTTTTCAATACTCCTAAATAGACAAGACATCCTCCTCAACAATATTGACAAACATACACCGGAAATTAATAACCAAAAACCAAAAAAGGTTTGTCCACAACTAGGCAGTTGGACGCCATAAGGCCATCATGACCATGGTTAAATTATATGATGCAGTGATTGATCGCTTTGAAACAATCGCATCTTGGGAAGACAGAAATTCGTCTTCTAAGACAAAACTTTTTAAAAATTCGTTATGTGAATTTGATTTCCTAATTTATTTATTTAGCTTACAGAATATATTTGATTACACTTTGTCATTGTCTAAATTATTTCAAAAATCTGCCAGTGACCTTTGAATTGCCTGAAATTTTGTTAACGATGTTGTGGCTCACTTAAATACTATTCGTAAAGCCCCAGATATTTCTTTCAAGGATATTTATCATAAGCTTGTATGAAAGCCAATAACTTTCATATTGACATTAAAATGCCAAAAACCGCATCAAAACAAGCACAAAGATCCAACGTTCCAGCAGATTCGATAGAAGAGCATTTCAGGAAAACTATTTTTATCCCATTTGTTCATCAAACATTCACTCAACTTAATGGACGTTTCACTCGGTACCGTAACATTCTGAATTTTTTTTTCTACATAATGGAAAAAATGCTCCAACAGCAAGTGAAATGAAAGATTTTCGTCAATTGTGTGAATTTTATATGCATTTGCTTTCTACAAATTCAGAAATTTTGAATGCCGAATTCAAGATCAGCTACAGAAAATTTGAGAAATTGCTTTCAATAACTCGATGTAGGAATGCCATTGAAGTAGTTTTGAAATAGGACAAAATGTTGTACCCCAACACCTACAAATAACTAAAGATATTTGCAACACTTCTCATTACAACCTGTCTCAGCGAAAGGTAATTTTTGACATTGCACATTTTAAAAACATACTTAAGATCCACAATGACAGAATCAAGATTAAATGGACCGCCTTTGTTATATATACACAGAGAGATTAATGTAACTGCGACTGTTCTCAAGAGCTTTGTAAAAAAAAAAATATATATATTTTATGTGTAACAATATTTTAATTGAATTTTATTGAATCTTTGAAGAAATTTTTTTATCCATTTAACTCGGCCCCACAGTCGGTTAAGCCAAGAGGGCTGTAGGGGCATCTACCTCTACCCTTTCTACGACTAGAGACAATGCCTCTACAAGAATTTACTGCCATATCCCACAAGAGATTAAAATTTTCTATTAGTTTATTAATTCCCATACAATTCTGAGTGACGAGTTAAATTTAAATGAACTAGCCCAAAAATTTGCATCCAATACTTCATCTCGTCAAAGCTATTTTGGAGATTTTTGTTAAAGTACAATATATCTGACAATCAGATAGATATAAATAGGAAATTCTATAAATGTTCATTTATGAGGAGGCCTTTAAATGTTTAACTTCTGCACATTCAAAAAATAATACTTTTTTAAATTACTAAGGGGCTCCGCCCCCTATGAGCTACGCTCGTCAATCCCCGTTCAGACACTGCAGACTCTAACAGCACGCTAATTTGTTTGGCTTTAAAAAGATTTTGGAAGATTGAATTATAATTTGAATATGACAATTATAATCTGACGTAATTTTCACCAAACTTTTCTTTCTCTTTTTAATATTCACATAAAAATACTTTTGTTAGAAATGAAATATTATGATCATCTTAAAATATCAAATAAATGTCTCGCGCAATTTTTAAATTTAAACTGTTTTGCAATATTATTTTTTGTTCATTTTACGTAATAAGTGTAATGTGACGTAAATGTGATGCAAATTCTTCTATTTAAGACTTCTAACGCATGTTAATGAATTTATTATTTTACAATATTCTTTCTCTTTTAAAATTTACGTGTAAATATAGTTTTTATGACATAATTTTTAATGAGTTCCTACTTTTTATATTTTCTGTTTATAATAGTCACGTGTAAAATAAATTTTTAATTTGAAGCAAACATTACTGTTTGCCCTTTTATACAGTTGGCAACAGTTTAAATTAACACAATTTTCTAAAATATGTAAAAAATATCTCTCGAAATGCTGAAAATTTGAATTTAAAATAGAAATAAAACCTCAAAAAATGAGTCAAATTAAAAAACTAAATGCAGCCTGCACATCGGGAAATTCTGATGCATAAAATGATCTAAAAATGATTAAATTCCTATGTACAGTTTTTGCTCCTATAAAACTTTTTTAATGGAACGATTTTGTCCAACTTTGGCATTAAATATCTCTTAAAATAATTCTTCAATTTGAAAACTGTCTACATCAGTGTGTTTATCAAACATTTCTCTATAATACTACCGATTTTCATATTTTTGTATGCAACAGTTTTTTTAATATTAACGAAGAAAGGCCATGCTTAAGCATTCAAACTGGATGCCGATCTGCCGGGAATATCTGAGCAGATTTTCATTGGTCCATTTCCAAATCAAAACTTTTTTTTTATATACTAGGGAGCTCTACCCCCTACGAGCTACGCTCATCAACCCCTGTTCAGACACCGCAGACTCTAAAAGTACGCTAATTTGATCGGCTTTAAAAAGATTTCGAAAGATTGAATTATAATTTAAAAAACAGTGGTGATCTCCCTATAAACGGATTTCTATTCATTTCTCTTTGACTGGGGAATTTTAAGGCCAAATCCGCTGCGGTACTACTTGATTAACCCGTCGACCAATTTCGCCAAATTATATAAATCGCCAAAGCACTCGCCAAATTATACAAATTGACATCATTTTTATTTTAAATAATTAAAGAGCAAATAAATTAGTGCAACATTAATAAAAATAGAAATAAAACATTGAAATAAAAATAACTTGATGACGTAGACACGTGTAACTTGCTTAAAGTCAAGTTAATGTGACATTTACGATCAACCATTATTGGCATTTAATCTTATAGTTTGGCGAATGATAGATTTTTGGTCGACGGGATAACTAAGTAGTACCAAAAATACATATGTCAATCGCTGTTTTCGTGTTTGATTAAGTAAAGTATGTTAAACATTTCAAAATAAGCTAATATAAAAGGAATTAAGTAAACAGAATTTTTGTCTCCCAGTATTTTTTAACAAAGCGAAAAGAAAGTTCTTTTAAATAACACATTTTAAATTAATCGTTTTTAATCTGACGTAATTTTGACCAAACTATTCTTTCTCTTTTTAATATTCACGTGAAAATACTTGTGTTAGAAATGAAATATTATTTGCGCTTTCCTAACAAAAATAGTTGAAAAGTATCCTCTCAAAATATCAAATAAATGTCTAGCGCAATTTCTAAATTTAAACCGTTTTGCAATATTATTTTGTGTTCATTTTATTTAATAACTGTAATGTGACGTAAATATGACGTAATTTCTCCTATTTAAGACTTCTAACGCATGTTAATAATTTTATTGTTTTACAAAATCCTTTCTCTCTTAAAATTCACGTGTAATTATAGTTTTTATGACGTAATTTTTAATAAGTTCCTGCTTTTTGTACATAATTATTTAATTCTAATTCCAAATGTTTTTTTCTGTTTATAATAGTCACGTGTAAATAATTTTTTAATTTATTTACACGTATAAATATATATATATTTTTTTTGAAGCAAACATTATTGTTTCCGCTTTTTATACAGTTGGCAACAGTTTAAATTAATATTACTTTCTAAAATCTGTCAAAAACATCTCTAGAAATGCTGAAAATTTAAATTTAAAATAGAAATAAAACCTCAAAAAATTAGTCAAATTTAAAAAAGAAATATAGTCTGCACACCGGGAACTTCAAACGTATAAAATGATCTAAAAATGATTAAATTCCCATAAATAGTTTTTGCTCCTATAAAACTTTTTTAGTGGAACGATTTTGTCCAACTTTAGCATTAAATATCTCTTAAAATAATTCTTTGATTTGAAAACTGTCTGCATCTGCGTGTTTATCAAACATTTCTGTATAATACTACCGATTTTCATATTTTTGTATGCATTATTTTTCTTAATATTAACGAAGAAAGACCTCCGGTCACAAAAAATTCAAAACCGGTGGCGGCGGTGACAGCGGTAGTTTTTTTTTTTTTTTAAGAACTAGGGGGCTCTGCCCCCTACAAGCTACGCTCGTCAACCCCCCGTTCAGACACCGCAGACTCTAAAAGTACGCTAATTTGATCGGCTTTAAAAAGATTTCGGAAGATCGAATTATAATTTAAAACACAGTGGGGATCTCCCTATAAACGGATTTCTATTCATTTCTCTTTGATTGGGGTATTTTAAGGCCAAATCCGCTGCGGTACTATTTGATAATCCCGATGACCAATTTCGCCAAATTATATAAATCGCCAAACCACTCGCCAAATTATACAAATTGACATAATTTTTATTTTAAATAATGAAAGAACAAATAAATTAGTGCAACATTAATAAAGATACAAATAAAACGTCGAAATAAAAATAACTTGATGACGTAGGCACGTGTAACTTGCTTAAAGTCAAGAAATATTATTTGCGCTTTCCTAACAAAAATAGTTGAAAAGTATCTTCTCAAAATATCAAATAAATGTCTAGTGCAATTTCTAAATTTAAACCGTTTTGCAATATTATTTTGTGTTCATTTTATGTAATAACTGTAATGTGACGTAAATATGACGTAATTTCTCCTATTTAAGACTTCTAACGCATGTTAATAAATTTATTATTTTACAAATTCCTTTCTCTCTTAAAATTCACGTGTAATTATAGTTTTTATGACGTAATTTTTAATAAGTTCCTGCTTTTTGTACATAATTATTTAATTCTAATTCCAAATGTTTTTTCTGTTTATAATAGTCACGTGTAAATAATTTTTTAATTTATTTACACGTATAAATATATATATATATTTTTGAAGCAAACATTATTGTTTCCGCTTTTTATACAGTTGGCAACAGTTAAATTAATATTACTTTCTAAAATCTGTCAAAAACATCTCTAGAAATGCTGAAAATTTAAATTTAAAATAGAAATAAAACCTCAAAAAATTAGTCAAATTTAAAAAAGAAATATAGTCTGCACAACGGGAACTTCAAACGTATAAAATGATCTAAAAATGATTAAATTCCCATAAATAGTTTTTGCTCCTATAAAACTTTTTTAGTGGAACGATTTTGTCCAACTTTAGCATTAAATATCTCTTAAAATAATTCTTTGATTTGAAAACTGTCTGCATCTGCGTGTTTATCAAACATTTCTGTATAATACTACCGATTTTCATATTTTTGTATGCATTATTTTTCTTAATATTAACGAAGAAAGACCTCCGGTCACAAAAAATTCAAAACCGGCGGCGGCGGTGACAGCGGTAGTTTTTTTTTTTTTTAGAACTAGGGGGCTCTGCCCCCTACAAGCTACGCTCGTCAACCCCCCGTTCAGACACCGCAGACTCTAAAAGTACGCTAATTTGATCGGCTTTAAAAAGATTTCGGAAGATTGAATTATAATTTAAAACACAGTGGGGATCTCCCTCTAAACGGATTTCTATTCATTTCTCTTTGATTGGGGAATTTTAAGGCCAAATCCGCTGCGGTACTATTTGATAATCCCGATGACCAATTTCGCCAAATTATATAAATCGCCAAACCACTCGCCAAATTATACAAATTGACATAATTTTTATTTTAAATAATGAAAGAACAAATAAATTAGTGCAACATTAATAAAGATACAAATAAAACGTCAAAATAAAAATAACTTGATGACGTAGGCACGTGTAACTTGCTTAAAGTCAAGAAATATTATTTGCGCTTTCCTAACAAAAATAGTTGAAAAGTATCTTCTCAAAATATCAAATAAATGTCTAGTGCAATTTCTAAATTTAAACCGTTTTGCAATATTATTTTGTGTTCATTTTATGTAATAACTGTAATGTGACGTAAATATGACGTAATTTCTCCTATTTAAGACTTCTAACGCATGTTAATAAATTTATTATTTTACAAATTCCTTTCTCTCTTAAAATTCACGTGTAATTATAGTTTTTATGACGTAATTTTTAATAAGTTCCTGCTTTTTGTACATAATTATTTAATTCTAATTCCAAATGATTTTTTCTGTTTATAACAGTCACGTGTAAATAAATATTTAATTTATTTACACTAGAGGTCTGCACGGGCCCGGGCTTGGCCCGAGGCCCGTACCCGGCCCGGCGGAATGAAGGCGAATTTTCAAAGGGGCCGGGCCGGCAGAATTAGGACAATTTTGTCAACGGGCCGGGAAAAAAATTAATCGGGCCTATCGGCCCGATATCAGAATTTAAGCGAAGCAGATAAAATACGAGCCATTTTCAGTTAATATGATTTTCTCGAGAAGTATAAATGTGCGTCATGAGCAGATGCCAGTTTAACAACATCATTACAGAAATGTAACATGTCCATCGTAGAGATCGACATCGTACAGTTACAAGATGTCTGATTCCGAGTTTAATTTTTTTTCCAGGAGAATCGTGCCGCGACGGAACTGATCTTAATCGATCTCAGGATGTGTAGAACAGTCATTGTGTTTTGTAGTATTAATAGTGATAATGAACTTCTCTTAACAGTATCTTTGGAAATATACCTTAAGGTGGTTCTCATAGTCACTGCTCAACAATGCGAAGCTTTCAGACACATTTTCTGACAAAACTTTTAACTATAAAGGCATAAAATTGACAGGCCTGCCTATTGAAGGCATTTGGAAACGAATAGCTTTTTCCATATTTGATAAATTACTTACAGAGATAACAGAGATTCCTGTCACGTGACTGTACGTTTTTCTCCTTTCCTGTGCTATCGCTTCCGGAAATTCGATTCAAAACGCTAACTTTGACAGTATTTTCAGAAAGATATATTGCTTTTATCTATGAGAAAAAAAAAGACATTTACATAGCTTCTGAATAAGAATACCTGCCAATCTTACGCGTTTCCGAAAAGAAAAGAATTCATAAATGTGTCGAAATGTAGCTCCTTTGGATTTCAGAAGAGCCTTAAAAATGAGAGAAATATTTCACAAATCTACTTTTTATTATACAGCTTCAAAAATTATCATGTTTTTAATCATTTATTCTGAACTACATTAATCTTTTAATGAATCCTTATTTCCATTTTGAAATGTCTGTAGACACGATGACTAAAACACTGTAAGTAATCGTTAATGTTTACTATTGTGTGCTCTCTGTTTTGCGAACATCATAGTAATGTAAAATATACTGTAAAATGTTCCCATAAATATGTGTGTAGTATTCATTAAAAGAATCTTAATTGTATGTTGAGCAAAAACGGATTTTTTTTTTTTTTTTGTAGGAATTGTGTCGTGCCGGGCCGGGCCGGGCCTGTTTTCACTGATTTTGTACGGGCCGGGCCGGGCCGAGAACTGTAAAAATGCAAACGGGCCGGGCCGGGCTCGGGCCAAACTTCCAATTTTTACACCGGGCCGGGCCAAGATAGCTTTCGTCCGGGCCGGGCCTGGGCCTGGAAATTCCGGCCCGTGCAGACCTCTAATTTACACGTATAAATATTTTTTTTTTGAAGCAAACATTGTTTCCGCTGTTTATACAGTTGGCAACAGTTTAAATTAATATCACTTTCTAAAATCTGTAAAAAATATCTCTAGAAATGCTGAAAATTTGAATTTAAAATAGAAATAAAACCTCAAAAAATTAGTCAAATTAAAAAAAGAAATACAGTCTGCACTCCGGCAAATTCTAATGCATAAAATGATCTAAAAATGATTATACTGCCATGTATAGATTTTGCTGCTATAAAACTTTTTTAATGGAACGATTTTGTCTAACTTTAGCATTAAATATCTCTTAAAATAATTCTTCGATTTGAAAACTGTCTGCATCAGCGTGTTTATCAAACATTTCTCTATTATACCACCGATTTTCATATTTTTGTATGCAATATTTTTCTTAATATTAACGAAGAAAGACCTCCGGTCACAAAAAATTCAAAACCGGCGGCGGCGGTGACAGCGGTAGTTACTTTTTTTTAGAATAGAGAGATAGAAGGATTAATAAAATTAAACTTTATGCATAATAATTTTAATTAAAATAAATAACCAATTAATTGATGCTGAATTAATTATGGAAATTTTATGATTAATTAGTGTCTCCTTGTAATTTCCTTCTGTAATCGAAACTTGAGAAATTTTGACCCACTAATTTTATTTTGTTTCGCTGCCAATGTTCGGTCCCCTTCAAGATAAAATCCTGGGTGTGCCACTGTATATATATATATATATATATACATTTTGTTTTTAATCTCTTGTTTTTTACCTGTATACAAGTTTATTCCTGTTTTTTCATTCCAGTTTAACTAAGGGTTGATCTAAGTATTTTCTTGATTTCTTCAATCATTTTCATTCCTTTTATTTATTTTTATTTATTTATTTTTTTGGACTTAAGGTGGCAAATCTAAACATTATTGTTATTAATCCATTTCCAATCTATTTTCTGTAATGTTTGCGTTATAAGGAGCTAAATTTTGTCATTTTAGGCTTAATGCCGACAAAATTGGATGAAATAATGCATCTTCTATGAATGAACTCACAAGCTCCATCTTTAGAACTTTTTCAATTTCTTCATTTATTTGTGATTTCAAATTTATTATATATGCATATATATATATATATATATATATATATATATAACTATGCATCTATATGTTCCCACTTTTTTTTTCTTTAAAGTTTGGTGATGGTATAAGAAGAAGGCCCTTTAAGAATACTAGACTGCCATTTTGTCATAATCAGCCTTCCGTGGATGTTGAAATTTGATTTTTGTTGTGATCAGAGAAACATTGAACACAGCAAATTATGCCATGCCAATCAGTACAGCGGTAGATCAGTGGCAAAGATTAAAAGGCTGACCACCATAATGTTTAAAATTTTTACATACCTGAGCATTGCTAAGTCGCATTTTGTAATCAATTCAGTACCAATTTTTGATAATTTTAAAATCTTCCATTTTATGTGCCAATTTTAACTAGAAATTTTATTTAATAAAAATTTCAAATTTAGATATGAAAAGAACAGCAACAAATTCAATAAATCTAACATATTTTTGACCGTTTCAATAATAAATTTAAAAGAAAGCATTTGCTGCATAAAAATTACTGTAAAAACTATATGTTCAAAGTATTGTGTGATTTTATTTATTGTTGGTCTTAAAATTTTATTGAAGTAACTATCACATGGATGTTGACATTTATGTTGTGATCAGATAAAGATTGAACACAGCAAATTATGCCATGTTGATCAACATAGCGGTAGATCAATTAACATGCTGACCACCAGATTTTTGAGCACAAAATTTGAGATCCCCGAGTTTTGCTAAATTACATTTTTTTTTAACAATTCAGTATCAATTTTTGATAATTTGCAAGTCTTCCATTTCATATGCCAATTTTAACTAGAAATTTTATTTAATAAAATGTATCTTATTCTTAAATGGCATTTATTTCAGATTGGTTACTAAATCTCAGGTATTTATGCTATGAGAGAAGAGACTAGGAACAAATCAAATGCACACAGCACAGTGAACAAATCTAGAATAAATCGCATAAAATTCATATGACAGTTAAAAATGTAAATATTTTTAAAAGCAACAAAAATTTGGAAGAAATACACTGCAAAATGTATGAGTGGGTGTCAATCAGAAAATCAATAGTTTCCCACTGAAATTTGGATGATTGGCATCTTTGAGCTACATTTATGGATGGATTGAAAAGCGCAATTTATCCATTTCAAATAGAAGATTTTGTAGATTAAAAAAAAATTGGATACTGAAACAATAAGTTGTAAATCTATACTAATGTATGTCTGTCTGCAATGGCTAGCGAAATCTACCACATGTACAAAGCTGAAAATTTTTGTGAGGGTAGTCGAAGGCCTCTCCTATTGAGACTCAGAATTTTAAATTTCGAATAATTAGACGAGTTATTAATTAAAAACCACAATTAAAAGAATGGAAAAGTATTCATAATTCAACTAAAGCATGGATTTTAATCAGACCGCGAAGAAAATTCTTTTTTTCAAACTCTACAACAGGGGGAAGGGTTGCCAAGGAGATAAAAGCCACAGATGATTTTTATACTGGGATTGTTTCGCAGGGTATAAAATTTTTACAAATACTGCAGTTATAGATTTAAAATTTATGCATCTATGCATATTTTATACTGATTCCAAGTATGTAATTTTCTTTAAAATCAGTTAATTAGAAAATTAATTATTTTAAAAAATCAATTTTTTTAAATGAAAAATAAATGCTTTCAATTTCTTATCAGCAAAAAACGAGAGACAGTCTGCCTGTGGTATAACGATAATTTTCATAGTGGGATTGTTTTGTGGTATATAAAATTTTTACAAATATTGCATTTATAGATTTGAAATTTATGTATCTTTGCTTATTTCTTATCACTGAATCCAAATATACAACTTTTGTAAAAATCTATGAAGAACTTTTTATTTGATCAAAAAATCAACTTTTTAAATGAAAAAAGAAATGCTTTCCCACAACACATTATTTAAATCTTAGCGTTTCTTTACTAATTATCATAAATTTTAAGTCTGATTTTTTATTATAGGATATATAAAAAGATTAAAAATATATTATGATATTGACTAGTAGGCTTAGCCTGCTATTTAGGTTACAGTTATAAAAATCTAAAATCATAACGTTTTCTACAATAAATATCCTTTTAGATCTGATTTTACGTAGCTCTCCAATGAATACTATTTATAAAATATAAAACTTTCAAAATGGGAGGAGGGGTGTATTCCGGGAGCATAACATTAGTCTCTTGAGTGGGCAATTTTCTAACTTTTTACGAACTCTTCCAGTGATATATCATTGGAAAGCCCTTTGTCTACTCTTTCACATTATGAACCTCCATTACCCCTTTTCCCCAATTTGTTATATTTATGGGGATGGGGAGGGGAGTGAAAGACTTGATTAAATATTGCAATTAGTCCACATGACGGATATTGTAATAGAGACTAATTCCAAACATGTTAAGTTAATAATGACGTTCTATAACATTGAAGTAAAATTATGAGTATTACATATCACTATTTTCGAATAATAATTCAAGATATTTTTAAATTTCATTTTAAAGTATCTCGGGTTCTACGGGCCAAATGACGATGAGGTTTTGTTCATTCGACTTGACATTGATAGCCTTACATATTTTAGTTCTTTTTTCCACTAGGGGCGCTTTCCTATCTCGGGTCCTATGGGCCCGGTCACAATGGGGTTTGGTTCATTCAACTTGGTTTTCAATGGCTTCGTTCTGAAGAAAGTTTGTTTAGAACAAAGTGCTCTCTGGCAATAGAATTTGGAACTAACTGATTTGACAGAGCATGCGCAACATGTCTACTATACGGTGCCGGTGAACACGTGTCTGCATTTTGTTCTGAAAGTGGTTTGTTTAGAACAGAGTGTGTCCCCTGGAATTTGGATCTAACAGATTTTACACAGTACGCAGCACGTCTGCTATGGTCAGTGGGGACCAGTGTCGGATGTTCATATAGGATATATTGCTCCACCTGGGGTGGAAATCGAGATTTTCCAGCAATAATCAGTTTAAAAATCAAAGAATTACCCTCAGGATTTCGATGTGAAAAAAAAAAAAAAAAAATGGTTATGCATAAGTCATTGATTTTTACAGTTACATCAAAATTTATCACAAAAATTATGTAGTCGTCGAAAACATACTGCACCCCCCCCCCCCCCCCCTTCATTTCCCGTGACAGTTATCTTGAGCCTTTTTACTGCTAAATATCAGGGTTTATATTATTTATTTTATTTTTATATTTTTTTCACCCGATTTTTCCTACAGTCAGCGGGCACATATTTCAGACATTAATTTTGAGTTAAAGATATAAAATACAAATTTAACCCTTAAATACCGAAAGGTTTTTGGTAGAAATGAACAGTTTTGGTGGTTTTGCCTAATTAATAGGCTTATATTTGATGGAGAAAAAATATCCTACCTCAGATTATGTCAAGAAAGGGTCTACACAATTCTGTAGGCTTGACTTTAAATCGCACAAAAAAAGAGGAAAATGTTTTTAATTTTCTTTAGGATCACCTACACAATTGTGTATGTCAGGTCTTAAAGGGTTATTGTTCATTTAAGAATATTATCATGGACCGGGAAAAGCCAAGCAGGTCAGCTAGTCATGATAAATTGTAACAGGGTATTATGTTAAAGACAAAAATAAAAAGGGAAGAGTCAGCAGATCTGTGCTGATGAAAAATAAGTTTTTTCCCAAAAATAGTAGCTGGAATTGGAAAATAGTCTCCTTTTTCTGATTTTCCTCCAAAATAGTCGCTTTTGAAGGATTCTGGGCTAAAATAGTAGCCATAGTAGCCTGATGCTGAAAATAGTCGCTTTTAGTATAATTTTAGTAGCATGTGGGAGCCCTGAGTTTGGTTTCAAATTGAAGCTTTTCTTCTTTAGATTCTTTTGGTCTTCGTTTGATTTCTCTGCGATGCTTACTTTCTTAAACATCTGAAATTTTAAAATGCCACGTTTGGCCGATTTAACATGGAGAAGTTGTCTTCAGTATAATAAGCAGTTACGTGGTTCTGGCTTTTGGTTCTTGGCGTTTATTTAATTGGCGGGGTTAGCCTTTTTTTTATAGCTTGGCTTGGCAGAACGACCGTCCTGCTTGATACGCCTGTACAGTTTTTCAAAATCGCATATATCTTCCAGGGACCCGTTCAATCGAAATTTTGAAAAAATTGCCCCAAATATCTTTTTATCTGTTGTACATGTAAAATACAATGCAATACACAAGAAGTAAGAGTGCAATAAAAACATTTTATCTGTGAAAAGTACACAAATAATTAAAGTTCAAGAATGAAAGACAAACATTTAAATCCTGTTAAAAGTGTTTAAAAAATTTGAAGTTGAATTAAATCAGTTCGTGCTCTTCAAAACAAAAATCTAAGTATTCAAAATGTTTTGGCTTGGTGTTTATTGTTGGTCCTGTTGGAGTTTTGTAACCTTAAAATCAGACTTAATCTCAAAATATGGCATAATGGATCTTATGAATCCATCCACGTTGCTTGTAACACAAACTGTAGCGGCAGCTTCAGTGACCACTCTGACACACCTTTCTACACTTTGAGTGTTGCATGGAAACTCAGCAAATGAAATGATATCTTCACGATCACGTTTGTCAATGTACATGTTTAAATCATCGCATGAGAAATTAGTAAAAATAGGTTGTTCTGTAACTTCTACCTTATCCCACTGAATCAGATCAATATAATCTGCTGCGGTAAAATTGATTGCAGGAACTTGGAATTGCCCTACTTGTGTTCGTGCTTTAAGGATTCTACGAAATCCTAGTTTGTGGATGTTTTTCTGATCATCAGTTACCATGCCATGCCAGTCAGCAGGTTTTCCAGAATAGAAAAAAGGGAATTGGGCTGGAATACTGAGATAATTATAACTTTAACTGGCTGGGGCATATCCATGGAAAAATAAACAATTTCCCAATGATTTGCCAAATGATGTTACCAAATTACTAAAACAAATATGAAGATAATTTTCCAGAGGTTACAACATTATAAAAAGATTTGATTTATGTTAAATAGTTTTCAAGACATGGAACTTTAAATTGCAACTTTGAACGACTGCATACATGATATTCTATTTCACAAGTTGTTTAAATGTCCAGAACTACCAAAATATTTTATTTTTTGTCGAGATATTTTGCAATGCTCTATTTGAATATGAATTGAATCTGTGTACCAAATGTTTAAGGCATTAAAAAGTTTCAGTGAATATCAACCTTTTTAATCCAAGCATGTGGCTGAAAAGTTTCTCAATTGTTGCTTTGTCAGCACATTTAAAATAAAAAGTGCCCAGTTAAACTGATGGCATGGAGCTCACAAGCTATTCACACTAATTGTACATTATACTCTTATTTATGTCTATTATTCATAAAATAGAATTCACTCTTTTGAGCAAAACGGTAAAAAACAAAAATCACAAAAAGCAGCATTTTTTTTGTTATAATATAAACAACATAGTTCAAATGAAGCGAAAACCCCCTCCAAACCTAATCAGGGAAGTGCCTTATCAGAATAAACCTGTATACAAATTTGAAGCAAATCGGATAATTCTGCATGAAAAACCCATTTAGCTAGATTAAGGAGGGGGAAATAGCCCTCTGTTACCCTCCCCTTTATACTTAACCAATGAACCCCCAAAACTAATCAGGGAAGCCCCTCATCAGAATGAACATATTTATACAAAATTTGAAGCATATCTGATATTTCTATCAAAAGAGTTATCGTGTTATAGGCATACATACATACCTATGTACGTACACACAGAACCTGCGGGCACATAAGCTCTCAGGTTGTGAGCTAAAAAAAAACCTTAGTACCTGGTTTAAAAAACAATAAAGAATTGGTGAATAGAGTATAAAAAATCATAATTTAAAAAGAATTTGATACATTAACTTTTTAACTCCTGATAAGCCATTTAATTCTTTTTCTTTTTGGTCATACGTATTAATAAAAAGAAAAATGTCATATTAAATTGATGTCATTGAGCTCACAGGCTGTTCGCACTAAATGCATATTACACTCTTATTTCAAAGAATAATGCCCCTCGAAAAAAAAAAAAAAAAAAAAAATCAACAAAAATACCCATTTAGCTAAATTAAAGGGAAGGGGGGTTTAGTTCCCTCATTTCCCCCCTTTATACTTAACCAATGAACCCCCAAAACTAATCAGGGAAGCACCTTGTCAGAATGAACCTTTTTGCAAAATTTGAAGCAAATTGAATATTCCTATCAAGAGTTATTGCATTACATACATACATACATACAGAACCTACAGGCACATTATTAGCTCTCAGGCTTTGATAGCTTGTGAGCTAAAAACCACTGACAAATAAAATACATGAGTAAAACACTCATAGCAAGTTTTATAAAATAACCCAGAAAAGTACTGATATTTTAGTTAAATCTAGTGTGTGCAGTAAAAATGTTGTTTATAAAGGTTAAAATAATCATAAGCAAATTTATAAAAATACAGAGGCAAAATGAATGAGTTCATCCTCCGGAGATTACATTATATTTTCAGAAATTGATTTTTAAACAGAAGCACAGATATCATACAAGCTCTACTACATTAATAATATTTGCTTACTTGAACAGTTTCAACAAGGCTTGCACAATAGAAAGGAGTTAAAATCCCATAAGTTATACTGAAAAATGAATAAATAAAATGATACATTAAGCACAAAAAATGCCATAGCACAGAAACTTTTTGAATAATCATCTCATCAGATAACAAGAAACAATCTAAATTTAAACAAAATTCTGTCACAGATTTATAAATAAACTTGAAAATATCCGGTTACCCCCTAAACATGAAATACAGTATGGAACCATTTATCCGGAAACCAGTTAACCGGAAAACTAGTTATCCGGAATGATATTTCTGATAGACTGATTTCAGAATCTTTGCAGAAAAAGGTGTCACACACTGCCAGTTTGAAATAGGCTTTGCTTGAAACAATTACATAATTTGATGACAACATCTAGTATTTGAAATGAAAACATATTTAGTTGTATTTTAGATGTTTTAATTTTTATGCAGAGGAAACAGAAGAATTTTTGTTCCTAAGGGATTCCCATAAATTACCTTCTTTTAAACTCTGGTTAATTTTAATCCAAGTAATCTAATAACTTAAAATCAGAAATAATGCCACAACCACACATATTCCACAAAACTTATCAAATGGAAACTGCTTTAATGCACAACCAGTTAACCGGAAAAACCAGTTATTCAGAATACAGCTGACCCCAAGCATTCCGGATAAATGGTTCTGTACTGTATATGTAAAAGAACATCGTGTTGTTGCATGATTTTTCTCCTCTCTCCAAAAAATGCAACTGTTTCCTAAATGAAAAATCTTTCTGCAAGGAATTTTTGCCACTCTGTGATACTGTTTCTGTGTTGCCAGAATTCTGGTGTGATTTTTAAAATCATGGATAACTATGAGATTAGATTGATTTTTGTAAATTTTCTGCTTTATTAGGAAAACATTCAGCATTTTTTTGCAGTCAAGTAGTGCAATTTTAAAGAAAATACCATGAAAAATAAGTCTTATAAAAGCATATATGGGAGATTATGCATCACATAACCATTTTAATAATAGCAATTTTGAAAATTACTATTATTAAATGACTATTTTTCTAATGATTTTGAAAAAAGGGCAAAATTTATTCTTGCCAAGTGATTTAAAATAATCAAACACTAAGAGAAAGAAGATTTTTTTAGGGGGGGGGGGGGGCTCTCCCTGATGAACCCCCTAGTGAAAGACAATATTTAGTTCTTTTTTTTTTTTTCCATTTGCTTAAAAATTACCTTAAATGGGGAAGGGGGAGTCATGGGAAAAAGCTCCTCTGATGCAAAAAAGAAAAAAAAAATGTTTCAATTCTTCATTTAAAAAAAAAACTAGTAACAGCTAACTTTTGTATTTTTAATTATTTCTTATTTCAAAGTACTCAATAATTTCTATAAGTGATAAACATAAATTTTAAAAAAGGAAAAATACCTTTATTTATTTACATTTCAACATGTTTCATTGCAGCAGATGGCAACATTCTCAAGAAAATAAAATGATAAAAATATTTTTGCAAAAATTCAAATTGAAAAACTAGTAAACAAAAACAAAAATCACGCAAACTTCGCAAATGATCATTTTATTTACTTGAGAATGTTGCCATCTGATGCAATGAAACATGTCGAAATATAAATAAATAAAGCTATTTTGCTTTTTTTTAAAATTTATGTTTATCACTTATAGCAATTATTGAGTACTTTGATGCTTTGAAGTGATTTTTATATATACAGTGAAACCTCTCTGTAAGGGCCATCTGCCGTTCCATTGAAAATTGGCCCTTATGAGGGGTGGCCCTTGAATAGGGGTGACCAAATTTTTTATTTCTCTTTCTTTTTATCCCACGTTTTTTAAAATCTGCATATTATTTCAGTAAGTTTTCTTTGTTTTTAAAAATATTGTTTTTTTTTATTCTTGCTGCAATTAAACTGTGAAGTCAATTTTCTTGCAGATGTCAATTGATCATGACAACTAAGAACTTCGGTTTTCTCATTCAAATCCAAATGTACTCTTTGGCTTGATTTAGGTGCCATAATTTTAAATTTGACATAAGCCTGAGCATAGAATTTCTAATGTAAAAATTATGCTTCAGTATGCATTCACAGTTTTAGTAAATGTGGGATCAGTTTTTCTAGATAACCTGTTATCCTTTGTGTGCCTACAACAAAGGGTCAAGTTTCCCCTCCAGCCCAACCCCTACATGTTGTAAGGTCAAACAAAGTGTGAGGAACAGTTCTTTGTCTCACTTGTGGAAAAGTTTGGGGTCCTTCATTGTGTTACTAAATCCTTCCTATCTCCCCTTGCCTTGTTTGTTGTAAGCGTAGTTGTTTGCTGAACTCTTATCTTTTGGTTCATGAATTCAATACACCTGTTTAGGATTTAAGGCACACGTGAATGGCCTTTATGAGGGGTAGGTGAGGCCCCTAACAGGAGTAAATTTAACATTATGTCTATGGGAAAAATTTTCGTTCCTAGAAAAATTGACCCGTAATAGAGGTGGCCCTTGAATAGGGGTGGCCTTTAAAAGAAGTTTTACTGTAGTTTGTTTCTTATTACATTTTTTAATTGACTTTTACATTGATATGTTGTCATTGATAAAACTGTAAAAATATCAGAGGTTTTATAAAAAAAATTCTTAGTTACTTATTTCAAGTTTATATTCTTTATTTAAAAAAGTTACCTAGATTATGGACCTCAGGTATCCCTGTTTGAAAATCTTGCCCCTCCCTGTATTTTGTTTTGCCAGTACCCATTCCCTAACCAATTGTAAACAATTTAATTCAAAATGAATTAAGATTGTAAAAAAGGTGGATATTAAGCCAATAGTATCTACCAACCACTGGTTACTAATGTAAAATTTAAATTTTCAGGTCTATATAAATGACAGATGTAAAACTAATCGCCTAAGAATAACTACTTAATTCAATTTCCTTCAGATAAATTTTTAATTTTATCACTAAATGAGTAGAATGCTAAAAATCATCTTTAAAACTTAAAAAAATATTAAAATTATACTTAATGTGCTTTATTACTTAAAAGTTGCTAAATTCATAAAAAGATGTTAAACCACATTAACATTATCCAATGTCAATTACTTCTGAGTACTTTCAGCTATACACAAAGCTTTCAACAGGAATAAAATACAAACTATTGTTACCAAAGATTGGACTTTCAAAATTTCTGTCTCTTGACCCAGGAAGTAGGTAAAGTCCATTTCTTCATTCAGACTTGTTGGATGATGCCAATTAGTGTTGATTTATGGGTGAGAGGAAAAAGAGTAGGGATGTATGTGAGGGGAGGGGAGTAGAATATTATTCATTTTGCAACTCTTTAAGCAAACCTAAACATATATATGTTACAATATAAGATCTATCTCCACGATTTCCCTATACTATTCTAAATTACTACTCTATATTCACTAAATCCTTATTCTTAAATAATCTCTATCATTAATTCTGTTAAATTCCCTTTAATTTAATGCCTCACTTGTCTAATTCACTTAATTATTATGCTTTTAGTATTCTTAAATTAAATGTTCCATTTCCGATCTTTTGCGTTTTAGAATGTTCTTTGGTAGCCATTTTTTTTTTCTTCCAGCAGAGATTTACCTTCCCGCGCTTAATTTCGGGGTTCCTTTTTGTTTTATTATTCCTCCACTCGCTCTGTCAGTACTCTTTCCATGGTGTGATATCTTTACATCTCAATTGCTTTAGAATGCGTACTACGTCAAAATTGTATTCCTATGCTTAGGAAGTAAAAAGCAGTTACATCAGATTTTGCTGAGTTTTTTTTAATGTAAACTGCCCCCTGGCTGTATGTCTGACAATATGACGTTCATTCTAAGATTTTACCTTTTTTTATGTAATCAAATGATTACTATTGATTATAGATGTTTTTACATCGAAGTTATTGATGGCACTGCATCATGAGTTGTGAGAACTGCTGCCTGATCTTATTGAATAAAATCCTATGAACAGAATTGCTTTCATTATTCGTCTCCTGGAGAAATTCCAATCTTCATCTCCATTGTTTTTTGTCATTAGCCACTTGATTGCCAACCATCTTTAATGGGAATTAATGATCGTATGCAAAAATTAAGCTGTTCGGTTGAATAGGTGAGGCTGTTGATCTAGTTTCACTTACTATACATGGTGTGTTCACAAAGTTTCAAGACTGGTCTGAGAATACAAAATTTATTAAACATTTTTGTACAGAGAACTGAACTTCTTCGATATATGACCCTTGGGCATCAACACACTGCTGCCAGCGTTTTTTGCAAAGTTCATAGGCTCCCAGGAAGCCTTCGAGTACATGGCTGTTAAGGGAGGTCGTCGAAGCTGCCTGGATCGCTGGAATTGTATCAAATTGTTTCCCTTTCAGGTCTTTCTTGATGATCCGGGAGGAAAAAAAAAAAGATCACTGGAAGCGAGGTCGGGGCGAGGGGGCTCGATCCTTCAAATGGTGGAGCACTCTAGCGTAAAACTGACCATACCCGGCGTTTCCGCTCAGACATCAGGGAAGATTGGATTGTTCACCACGACAATGCATCTTCTCACACGTCGTAAGCTGCCGCCGAAGTTTTGACTAATTTTAGCGTGGTAATACTCTCGCAAGCCCCCTGTAGCCCCATCCTCACTCCCAGCGCAGTTTGTTCCCCCGGATCAAGAAATACCTGAAAGGGAAGCGATTCGACACAATTCCAACGATCCAGGCAGCTCGACGAGGTCCCTTAACAGCCTTATACGCGAAGGCTTCCAGAGAGCCTATGAACGATGGAAGAAAACGCTGGCAGTGGTGTGTTGATGTCCAAGGGTCATATTTCAAACAATTTTAATTTGCTGTACAAAAATGTTTAATAAATTTTGTATTATCAGACCAGTCTTGAAACTTTGTGAACACACCATGTATGTTCGTACATCTATGCTCCAACTCCATGCTACATTCATCTTCTTCATCTACATCTCTATCAGGGTTCATACAGAGTTGGGAAGAAAAAAATCCAAGGAGTCCAAAACGTTTTAACGATTTGCCATTTTTTTTTTTTTTTTTGGTCGATGTTTTTATGTGCTGCATTGTTATATGGTATGTACACTCCAACTTTTAATGCCCAATTTGGAGAGAGAAAAATATTTCAAAAACAAATTTTACTTTATTAGAATCTAATTGTTAGTGCTGATGAATTGCACAATATTCACAATATATTGCTTACTGATTTCGCAAGTTTAAATACAAAATTGACAATCAACTTTTTTATGCAGTGACCAATGGTCATGTCACAGGGGTGATTCTGAGTAAAAATTCTCAGCAAATCTTCTGAAAAGTTATACCAGAGGGGGGGATAGGGGGAAATCCACTCCCGACACTAGCTATGCGTTTTCTCTGCGACTCTTTGAAGAAATTCACATTTTTTCGCGATCTTTTGACGAAATTTTCTATTTTTCACAATCTTTTGTTGAAATTTTCTATTTTTCGCGTTTTTTTCATGAAATTTGTGGGTTTTTCGCGATTTTTTGACAAAATTTGTTGCTTTTTTTCGCGATCTTTCAACGAAATTTATGGGTTTTTTCGTGATCTTTTGACGAAATTTGTGGGGTTTTTCGCGATCTTTTGACGAAATTTGTAGGGTTTTTCGCGATCTTTAGACTAAATTTGCCGTTTTTTCGCGATCTTTTGACGAAATTTGCGTTTTCCTCCCCGCGATCCTTTGACGAAACTGGCGATTTTTCTGCAAATGACTGAAAAAATTTATTTTTTTCGGCAACCATATGTCCGAATTTTCGGATCAGTGACAGATTTTTTAAAGTTTTCGGAAATGAATGCCTTACATTTTCGGAAAATTCGGACTAGAATCACCCCTAGGTCATATAAATAGAGATTAGTCAAACCCTAAACACTTAATATGTATATCACATACCTGATACATCTTAAAGAAAATTTTAAAAGGCCAAAAAAGGGGGAAATTTTGACGAATTCGCATTTTTTTCGCGATCTTATGATGAATTCGCGTTTTCTTCCGCGATCTTCTGCGGAAAATTCGCGTTTTTTCCGCGATCTTCTGAAAAAATTCGCTTTTTTTCGCGATCTTTTAATAAAATTCGTGTTTTATTTCGATTGTTAAACGAATCTGACGTTTTTTTCGTGATCCTTTGACGGAAGCCGCGTATTTTTCGCGATCCTTTGACGAAATTTGCATGTTTATCGCAATCCTTTGACAAAATTTGCGTGTTTTTCGCGATCCTTTGAGGAAATTCGCGTGTTTATCATGATCTTTTGAGGAAATTCGCGATTTATGCGATCTTTTGAGGAAATCTGCTTTTTTTTTTATCGATCTTTAATGAAATTCGCATTATTTCGTGATCCTTTGAGTAAATTTGCGTTTGCCCGCTGTTTTTTAAAATTCGCGTCGAGTTCTGCCACGATCTGTTGGAGAAATTCACGTTTTTTCACGATCCTTTGTCAAAATCTACGAATTATTTCCGCTATCGATTGACGGAATTTGACGGTATTTTTTGGAATATATTTGCGCAAAACGCGATTTTTCCGACATTCTTGGCTAAATGCCAAACATTGATAGAATTTAAAATGAAGGTCGGCTAACAGTGTCGAAAAACGGACTTTAATGAACCTAATAATTGAAAAACGGACCTTGGGGGGGGGCTGCTATTAAGATTATCCTACCCAATCAATGCTGTGCTTCAGATGAATGACATGCATAAAGGATTTACCGCGCGTTTTACAATAACGATTTTTTAGGTGCGTTCGCAATTATATAAATACGTAGCACCTATAGTCGTCGTTCAGTCCGTCCGTCTGTCTGTCTGTCCGCATATAACAGAGCAAAAACTACCCAACTTAATGGTCTGAAACTTTTTAATGTATGATTGTTGCAAAATTTTGTCGAGCCATTTCAAATTTTATGAAAATCGGATGCATAGTTTAATTACAGGGACAGTCAAAAGTTTTCCGTTACATTACGGCCAATGGGAAAAAAATATTGCAAGTGCGTTTTAATGATGTTACAGCCTTCCGAATGGTCTGAAAATTTAAATATATAATTGTTGCAAAATTTTGTCGAGCCATTTCAAATTTTATGAAAATCGGATGTATAGTTTAATTACAGGAACAGTCAAAAGTTTTCCGTTACATTACGGGGAATGGGAGAAAATTATTGCAAGTGCATTTTAATGATGTTATAGACTATGCACTTATGAAGTTAAAATATATATACATTCAGTACAATATGGGGTACAAAAAATAATTATAAAACTAGTTATAGTACGAACGCACCTCATTTGCCACGTTTGACGAGCAATTTCCGACTTGTTATTTTAAATAACGAAAGAACAAATAAATTAGTGCAACATTAATAAAAAATAGAAATAAAACGTTGAAATAAAAATAACTTGATCATAGACATGTGTAACTTGCTTAAAGTCAAGTTAATAAGACATTTACGATCAACCATTATTGGCATTTAATCTTATAGTTTGGCAAATGATAGATTTTTGGTCGACGGGATAACTAAGTAGTACCAAAAATACATATGTCAATCGCTGTTTTCGTCTTTGATTAAGTAAAATAACTTAAACATTTCAAAATAAGCTAATATAAAAGGAATTAAGTAAACAGAATCTTTGTCTCCCGGTATTTTTTTAACTAAGCGAAAAGAAAGTTCTTTTAAATAACACATTTTAAATTAATCGTTTTTAATCTGACGTAATTTTGACCAAACTATTCTTTCTCTTTTTAATATTCACGTGAAAATACTTGTGTTAGAAATGAAATATTATTTGCGCTTTCCTAACAAAAATAGTTGAAAGTATCCTCTCAAAATATCAAATAAATGTCTAGCGCAATTTCTAAATTTAAACCGTTTTGCAATATTTTGTGTTCATTTTATGTAATAACTGTAATGTGACGTAAATATGACGTAATTTCTCCTATTTAAGACTTCTAACGCATGTTAATAAATTTATTATTTTACAAATTCCTTTCCCTCTTAAAATTCACGTGTAATTATAGTTTTTATGACGTAACTTTTAATAAGTTCCTGCTTTTTGTACATAATTATTTAATTCTAATTCCAAATGTTTTTTTCTGTTTATAATAGTCACGTGTAAACAAATTTTTAATTTATTTACACGTATAAATATATATATTTTTTTGAAGCAAACATTATTGTTTCTGATGTTTATACAGTTGGCAACAGTTTAAATTAATAACACTTTCTAAAATCTGTAAAAAATATCTCTAGAAATGCTGAAAATTTGAATTTAAAATAGAAAGAAAACTTCAAAAAATTAGTCAAATTAAAAAAAAAGAAATACAGTCTGCACACCGGGAACTTCAAACGTATAAAATGATTTAAAAATGATTAAATTCCCATGAATAGTTTTTGCTCCTATAAAACTTTTTTAGTGGAACGTTTTTGTCCAACTTTAGCATTAAATATCTCTTAAAATAATTCTTCGATTTGAAAACTTTCTGCATCAGCGTGTTTATCAAACATTTCTGTATAATACTACCAATTTTCATATTTTTGTATGCATTATTTTTCTTAATATTAACGAAGAAAGACCTCCGGTCACAAAAAATTCAAAACCGGCGGCGGCGGTGACAGCGGTAGTTACTTTTTTTTAGAATAGAGAGAAGAGATAGGGAGAAACTACAAGGCAACATCCAAAATTAAGTCAATTTGGTTAAGTCAATAGGGTTAATTAATCGACCCAATCGCTTCTATGAATTTTTGAACTATCACACTATTTTAAAGAGAAGGAATTTAATTCAAACACTAGCAGACCCGCCCGGCGTTGCCCGGGGTCCGTAAATAATAAACCTTAAACAAAACTCAAGTTTGTATAATTTTATATCTTTTGAAATTCTTTTAAATGAACCTAATTTCAGAGGCCCACATTGTCTTCCGCAGCGTCTAGTGTGTTCCCAAATAGCTTTTTTCCGAACGAACCTGTAACCTGGATCCCCACTAACTAAGGCAGCATGTACCGGAAGTGATCCGCACATGCCGGAGACAGTCGAAAACCAAGTTGAGTGAGCCAGACCTCGTAGTAATCAAGCCCATAGAATCCAAAAAAATAATGCATCATTAATGTTATAAAATGTTAGTAACTGAAGTCTAACAAGGAGAGGGCCAACCTTGTTAATCAC
The DNA here is from genome assembly GCA_963932465.1 of Maratus speciosus. NCBI lineage: Eukaryota > Metazoa > Arthropoda > Arachnida > Araneae > Salticidae > Maratus > Maratus speciosus. The sequence continues at coordinate 545,225,940 of OZ010789.1, read as the reverse complement.
AGATTTTGATTATTTTAATATATGTTGTAGGGTAGAGACTCCTTAGTGTCAGGTTCAACGGATTTTATCCAACGCTCCTTAGTTCTTGAGAAACCAGATGGTCTAATAATAGTAACTAACTAAACTAAACTCTGTGGCTATACAATCCAAGAAGGATCTGGGCCGACAGTGCCCATCTCTGTTTTCTTGACCCTGGGCCCCGAGGTGCTATGCAGTATGCGTCCCGGCCAGGTGGTCAACCTAACGCGAGACCCTCGGTGTTTAGTTCCCAAGCAAGCTTGGTACTCATTTTATCGACCCCGAAGGGATGAAACGCTGAGTGAACCTTGCCCAGTTGGGACTCGAACTCTTGACCTGCGGTGCGGCAGACAGGCGTGCTGACCACTACACCACTGGGCTTTCTAATAATAGTAAACAACTTAAATACTTACATTGCAACCGCAGTCATAGGTTGGTCGTAGCTCAGTTGGTACGGCGTTTGCTGGCTGATCCGCGGGCCCGGGTTCGGTACCCGAGGCGATACATTTGTTTTTCTCATTTTTTGTTTTATAAATACACTTGTAATTATAATTTAATAATTTCAATTACAAATTTTAATATCATACATTAAATATAATGTTAAAAAACTTAAATTTATCATTTTTAGGTGCGTTCATAATTATATAAATACGTAGCATCTATAGTCGTCGTTCAGTCCGTCTGTCCATCCGTCCGCATATAACAGAGCAAAAATTACCCAACCGAATGGGCTGAAATTTTAAATATATGATTGTTGCAAAATTTTGTCGAGCCATTTCAAATTTTATGAAAATCAGATGTGTAATGTAATTACAGGGACAGTCAAAAGTTTCCCGTTACATTAAGGGGAATGGGAAAAAATTATTGCAAGTGCATTTTAATGATGTTACAGACTATGCACTTATGAAGTGCAAACAAATACACATTCAGTACAATATAGGGTGCAAAAAATAATTATAAAACTAGTTATAGTACGAACGCACCTCATTTGCCACGTTTGACGAGCAATTTCCAACTTGTTTTTTCCCTCGCAGCAATATCTCTTGCGTGCGAAGCCTCAATACAATTTAAGGAGTTTCTAAGGAGTGGTTTGCTTATCTAAGTAGTTCTAAGTACTACTTGGGAATGTTTTCATTTCTAAGGAGAGTCCAAGGAGTCTGTGCGAACCCTGTCTATTAGATCGACGAATTCGTTTTCCAGTAACCCGATATCTTTACATATATACATATACATATATACAGGGTGATTCATAAATATCGAAACAATAGGCTATTTCCTTAAATATTGCCCCTAGACCCATACTTCCAATTACAAAGTTTCATAACAAAAGGTGCAAAATTTAATGACATAAGTTGCAACTCTATGGGGGTCTATTTGAAAAAATACGAAAATTAAATTTTTATACGGCCCCCATAGTGTAAAAATTCCAATCAGGAAAACTTTCCTTATCCATTCCTGAATTAAACATAAAAAATTGCATCTACATATCTGAAAAAACTCGCAGAGTTATGGCCGTTTAAATAATTCATCAGGTTTTAAGGGATTAGACACAAATTGAAATGCGTGCAATCCAAGAAACAATGTTATTTTAAGAGTTCTAGGAAACATGTAAAATATATATTTGTTGAGTTAGAATTTTGATTTTTTATTCTTTTTTTGTGATGGTTAACCATATAATTTTCAAAGAAAATCACATCCTAATATTTCTAATGAAGTTTTTAAAAAATTTAACTGATTAGTATTTTTTAAGCGGATTTAATTTAGAATCTTTATCGAAACATCTCGAAACATAACAACATCGAACATCTCGATTCGAACACATTCGAACATCTCGAAACATAATTCATCGGATTTCAAATTTTTTTCATTTAATTAAGGAGGAAAGTATAATTTTAGTTTTGTTTTAGATATTAATTTTAAAAATATTAAAAATATTTATTTAAAAAATTATGTAACTTATTTTTAAAAAAATCATATTTTCAAAAGTAAAATTTTTTTCAAATTTGCCGAAACAAAATTAAAGTAAAATGATCAAAAAAGATATGTTCCAAGTTTGCACCTTTTTTATTTACGATTCTTGACTTATAATAATTTAAGGACAAGAAATGGTAAACAACAACAAAAAAAAAACATTATGCAGAAAAAAACATTTAAAGTTTTAAACATTCTAATGAAATGTTCAAATGCATTTTTAAAAAATGCACGTGAAAAAGTAACTTTTTACTGTAGCTTAAACTTCCAATTCAGTTTAACTTTTCCCGTTTTTCAGTTTAATGTTCCGTTTCCACCTCCTTTTTGTACTATTTAAATGTCCATAAATAAATGTTAAATGTGTAATTTGAAACAATGCTTTTTCTAACATGCCGATTAAGAGTTTTTGATAACTTTAGCCCTCACTAATTCAGGCTTTTTATCGTCCCGGCGAGGCCGTTAAAAAAATCTGTATTCTGGGGGCGGGCCAGACCCGGGATTGGCGACTTTTTTCTGAAGACTTGGCCAGGCCGGGCCTAACATAATTTTTCATACCGAACCAGGTGTTGGTGCGATTTATGACGACCAATTATCTACACGAGGGATATAGGCCCGAAGAGGGAAAGTGCCTTCTGTGGAGGTCTTTCTAAGGGAACCTAATTCGTATTTACGCAAGGATATCCAAGTTTCGCAGAAAACCACTGAAAACTCAGAAAGATTGGGCCGAAGGGCATGATTGGGTTCGAACTCAGCACCTCCAATCTACCAGCTTTGAAAGCAGAACCTCTCGGCCACTGGTTATACCGAACTGGGACTGGCTTCCTTATTCCTAGGTCTCCCTTGGGCGAAATTTTCAGTCCCGGTCTCGAGACAAACCGTATTAAAATCATTACCTATGACTGACCTAAAGCGTCCAAAAATAACTAAAATTTAGCTCAGCCCAAAAACTTTTACAACAAATGCATATATTTTAAAATGGCCATTATTTTACAATAAAACTTTAATTCATATTTTTAAAGAGTAGTATATTTTAAGGCAAAAAAAAATAAAATACAGTAAAACTAGTAAAAAAATTCTGCCTATGACAGAATCCTTCCTTAAACGGAAAAATCTGTTGATCCATGGAAAATGAATATAATAATACCTGTGAAAAATGGACTACATTTACAACTCCTAAGAAGGGAACTTGTCTATAATGCTTTTTTTTTCCTATGTGATTCTATCTTAAAAGATTTTACTTTATAGCATTTTTCATTGTCTCCAACACATGTAATATGGATTAACGATATTAAAGGAGAAGTGAATCATTTACATATAAATAGAGATTCATTAATAAAACAAATAATCACAGCTTTTGGCGCTTCTTTTAAAATAATAATTATAAATATGAAAAAAGAAAAGATGTAATAAGTATTTTTGGTCAGAACTTCTCTATACGAAACAACTTTTAACCATATCGATGCAAAAAACTATGTAGAAATTGAGTTAGGCCGGGTCAGGCTGCGATTTGAACTTTTTTCCAGGCAGGGCCGAACTTTTTGTCCTATGGGTCGGTTCGGGACCGGACCTAGATATTTTGACCTGTGCAGACCTCTAGTGCAGACCACCAGCATACTTAGAAAACAGGCTTAACGTAAAATCTATACGCTGCCTATTTCATATCCAAAGGAGAGGCACTGTCTTATATCGACTTTTAATAATGTACAATTTGTGGATGATCCCTATCTTGCATTCAAAATGAGTCAAAAACTCGTCGTTCAGAGGCATGAATAAATGGTGTAAGTCACGAATTTTGGATTTTGATATCTCTGTGAATTTTGAAGATATCGAGCTGAATTTTTTTGTGTTTAATTCAGGAATGGAAAAGGAAAAATTTCCTAATTGGGAATTTTACTCTACGGGGGCCGTATAAAAATTTAAATTTTGTATTCTCTCATATAGACCACCCATGGAGTTGAAACTTATCTCATCAAAATTTGCACCCTTTTTTATGAAACTTTGCAATTGGAAGTACGGTAAACCCTCGATTTAACGGACTAATTGGGACTAAGATGTGTCCGTTAAATCGAAAGTCCGTTAAATCACAAAGTACTATTTATTATATTATTTTGTTATAGTACATATATATTATTACGTACTTGTAATTACATATATTATTACAGTGCAAGTTACATATATATATAATATATATATATATATAAACACAATACATTACTTTTAATAATACAATATTGGTAATGAAATACAAACGAATTAACACATATATGCAACTTTTATGCATTCATAGAACGAAAAGCATATCACATGGCCGCATAGGTCGCCAGCATCATTGCGCATGCTTAGAACGAAAACCACGCTGCAGTGAGAATCAAAGCGCACGCTTTCGGCGTTTCGTGTTCTTTCCCTTTTTTTAAGGTTTCATTCATTTGATCACGAGACATTGTGTCGCCACAGATATAATAAATATTTTTTTATTTTACCGAGAAATCGCTTTTTAAAAATAGTAAAAAGAAATGCTTTGTCGTTGTTCATTGCTTGATTTTTTTACATACGAAAGCTTAAAAGAGGGTTGCGTGTTGATTCTCAAGTAAGGGAGGGGGAGGGGGCAGTAATACTTTTTTTTTTCGAAGCGTGTTTCATCGTTTTAGAAGCTGTTTTATCATGGAGGCTTCCAGTAAATAATAGTGATAAATAAATATTTGACATTTGTCAAATATAAAAATTTGAAATACGGGCATTTAATTTCAGGTTAGGGAGAGGGGAATAATTTTAAATTAACGATTTTGATTTGTTAATTTAAGGATGAAGTGTTTTAAAAGGGATATTAAACGAAACCCTCTGTGCGATCTGCGATCACACTTACCCACTTGTTTTACTTTAATTTTTGTTTAATTTTTAATTTTTTTTTAAAAATTAGTCCGTTGAATCCGAAGCCCGTTGAACCGAGGTCCGTTAAATCGAGGGTTTACTGTATGTGCCTAGGGGCAATATTTAAGGAGATAGCCTATTGTTTCGATATTTATGAATCACCCTGTATACTGGGTACATTACTGAAAAAATGTCATTACAAACTTTTTTTTTAGTGCTAATTTCAATTGATTCACGGATAATTAATTCATGATAATTTTCAAGGGGCATATAATTTTTGCTTCCTCTAAATTAACCTCTATATTTTGCTTTTAATTAAGACTTGGCAAAACTATCGTTGGCCGGTTGTACTTCAGGTCTCCCAATTTTTTTTTAACACAAGGGAGATTCTCAAAAGGTGGGATCATTAAACGTTAACTATATGTAATTTTTAAAATTTTCAAATTTAAGGCCAAATTTTTTTAATAGTATAGTATTTTGTCTATAAATATAATATATAAATATTTTAATAGTATGTCTACAAAATTATATACAAACATTAAAATACAGCAACTATTCTGGAAAATTAATGATTAAAGCATTTAATTAGTAGTTGTGTACGTTACAAATTTTGGACATTTGCAGATTTTGGACTTAAAGATTTTGGATGTTGCTCTTAGTATTTAAAAAATTCTTAAGACTAAGAATGTAGAAAATGTGTCTGTATACATATATATATGTATAATTAACTTTTTGTTATCCAGTAATAATAATAATAAAATCAAATGCTTTGTTACGTTTGTTACTTTCAGACATAACAAAATACAGAAAAATGCTTTATAGAAAAGTCCTTCTATCTTCAAAAAAGCAATAAATCAGCCAGCCATCTCTTAATGAAATTATCAAAAAATCATCCGTTTCCTTTATGCATTCGTTGTTTACCATTAGAACCACCTGGAAAAAAGTTAAAACTCTTTTTCTTGGTGGTACATTGGAGCAGTTAACGTTATGAATGTCCAAAATTGGCCTCTTTAGCATAAAATAATAAAATTTTAAGATATTTATACAAAGCTTTTACAATAAATTTGTCATTTTCTGTCTCTGAATAGAATTAAAAACTCAGTGTAAAAAAAATAAAATAAAATAAAGTCAATGATAATTAAAGTTATGTTTGAAAGGCTTAAAGTTATAACTTGTGTCCAGTGCCCACCCTTTGAGAATCACCCACAACTGTTTAAATTTACAAGAAGTCATTTCTGTGTATTCAAGATGAGTACCATTTCTGATTTTCAGCAGAATCACATATACACACCACAGACCTGAAATGACCAGAATCAAAAAGGTTGATTGCAAATAGTGATTTTTGGGGATTTCTTCAGCTGTTAACTCCTGATGTGAGGCCAATATCAAAATATCACTTTTAATACACTTCAAAACTTTATTTGAACACATTATTGTTATTTTTCATATAAATATGATTTTTAGTACTGTAAGTGGGTATTCTAAAAAATATATGTAAAAAATCTATTAGAGTTATTAATTAAAAAAAAAAAAAAAAAAAAAAAAAAAAAAAAAAAAAAAAAACAATAGACCTGCGCAAGACTTTTTCACTGCAATTTTTGAGATTATTTGCTGATATGTTTTTCATAAATTTTTATTAACTGCAATTCTTTTTATCAAACAACACATTTTAATGATATATAAGTACAGTATGTCAAAAGCCGCTAGCAAAAGCTTTAGAAAAATATCTCATTTATCACTGTGACTTTAGTATGTGAAGAGAAAGGGATGCTAACATAAAAAATAATATGTATGATGGTTTTCACCTATATTCTGTAACCCGGGAACCCCGGTTTTATACCCTTGCATATATAAAAATGTAAGAGAAACTGTAAAGCTGAAGAGAAATAAGAAATACATTGCCTTTTAAAAATATTATTTATTTTTGTCACTAAATAATAAAAACATTTGCTACTACTTATGTATCACATACATAGAAGTTTAATGTATATTATCTATATAAGAAAATGTTGAGCATGTCCTACTAAGTGACCATTTTTAAAAATAACGATTCTTTAAAGATCTCATATATATAATACGTAACAACTTGCTACAATGTTTTTCCTCAAAATTTCACAAACAGAAATTTTAGAGTGATTAAAGGAAGAAAGACAAACTGAAAGAGCAATTTACAAATTATATGTTAATTATAATTTATCAATTAAGCTAAATATTATATTTATACTTTGTTATAGTAGTATATAATCATACCATAAAATAAGAAAAATGGCAAAGCACTTACAATTTTAAGAAAATATGTTGTGCAAGCTGTTTAATTGAACTTGTAGATGAAACTTCTCTACAAAAAAATTAAAGAAATATATATGGTAAATAATGTATTTTATTTAATAAACTTTCTTAAAGTAACAAAGATTAATATCTAGAGTAGGGGATCTTTGTAACACAAACCTAAATACATGAGGTTTCGCATAAAACTAGAGGTTGTGCATTATATAAATCACATTTCACACTTCATTACACTTACCTTGTAAACATGGCCAAATATGTTTGAAATATATTAAAATACAGTAGTAGAGTTATATTGTGTTCCTTGGGGCAAAAGTTGTGCAAATTATACATTTCATTGTTAAATTTACTTTATAAACATGGTCCAAATATGCATAAATTTACTTCATTATCATTTATTACAAAAAATTATTGTGATAATAGCAATTTTATAATTAAAAATTCTATATTAAGGAGATAAAGTTGAACTAATGTATCAAATTTAGTACTCTAGAGAGTAGCAATTTTAAACAATATCAGAATGTAGGTGCTTCTTAACTGCAAAATTAATTGTTTAGTGTTTACATCTTAGAAGTTGTGCATTATATAGAATTTCTTTATAAAGGTCTACCGTTTTACATCTTTCTAAATATAAATAAATCATGCTAAATAGTATAATGAAAATTTAAGGAAAAAGAAAATAATTTTAGATATCAAATTTGATTTTAAAAAAATAGAGTTAGTTTAAATACCTGATATGATACTTTATTACATATGTAGAATATTATTTGAATATATATATATTTTTATTCCAACTGAAAGGTTTCTTTTAAATGCAAACAGTGCATTTGCAATAAAAAGCGAACTGAAAAAATAAAAAGGTTTGGCAGAATCAATAAATAATATGCCATCTCTTATTTGTTATGGTATTAAATTGCTCAAACTTATGACGAAGAAACTTTCATTCTGGTATGTGGTTTTCTTATAAGGTTCAGGAATGATACAAAAAAAGTTTCACTTTAGATTAAGAATAATACTTATGAAATTTCACATGATCACTCCAATAAATTTCAAATTGCATGGATTACATGGTTGACTATTTTACAAATTACGAGATAAATTCGATTTCAGCAAAATTTGTTGGCCTAAAATAAAGCTTCCTTGTTCACTTATACACTATTTAATTACTTTATTATTCATATCTTTAATCTAACCTTTCTTTTTCAACTTCAACTCAAAGCAACTATTTTTATTTCGTTAATCTCTTTTCAATAGCACTCCATCTAGCTTGAGTTTATTTTTCAAACTCCTTTTCAAAGCTGGCTATGACGTCATTCCGTTTTCATTCCATCACTTCAATCGAGTTACGAAACTCGCCGTGACAGCTGTATTCAAAACTATGTGGGTTCGACAGATAAGAATCTTTGAACGGCAGATGACTTTTTCTGTCATATGTAAATGATGGAATGACGTAACTTCAGACGTATCTCAACGACAGTTTAAGCATTTTAGCTTTGACATTTCTTCCTTCTTCGCTACGGTTTTCCAATAGAGATGTTGCTTGGGGAGTAAAAGGTTTTTAGAAAAACAGCTGGTCCTAAAGTCATGTATGTTATTTAATGTGAAAGAAAAACCACCTGTCTTTTAAGAAGCAGGGTACCAGGGTACAATTAGCCCTTTAGTGCGCAACTTTGCATATGTGCAAACAACAGAGTTTTGAATTTAATAGATTTTTTTTATTCGTATATATCTAATGCACACCAGAAAGTTTAAATAGCAATATTTGCTTTAATTAATAACAGACATTCCGTATTTAAATAAAGCGAAATTAACAATTGAAACTTTCTGGTGTAAAGTCAAATTCTCTGAACTACGTAATTTCTAGAACGTGTTCTATCTTGGGAATTAAAGGGTTAAAGGTTAAGTTTTATAAAATAAAAGGTTTACAATATCTTTTTTAAATTCCAGCCTATTGTTCATGTTTAACTATCCACATAAAAAATAACGTCACGAAGCACTCCTTTAAATATCATTTGCATGTTATATTAAGATTTGCATTTGCTGATACAATAAAAGCAACGGAATGTTAAAGAGCAATAATGTGAAGATACACCTGTTTTTCTTGAGCCATTGTGAGTACGCAACTTAAATTAACTAGTTGTAAGTTTTGTAGTAAGTTTATTTTTCATTTAATATCTTTTAAGTTTATTTTTAATTTAAGTTCATTTCTTTATTTAATTATGTTTGTGAAAATAAACATTTAAATATTTTCAACTTAACTACATTTTAGTGTTATTTATTTAACACTCTGCCACAGTTATTTCTTTTTCAGCCTATTCTGCATACTTTGCTTATAATTTAAATGTTTTTGTTTAAGAAGGCCAATGTATTAGGATATTTTTTGGCTGGCCCGATATACTGGGCCATCAAAATTTATTGAACATAACAGATCTTTAAATGAAAATGGGGAAGGAGGAAAGTAATCTTTAGCAGAAAAACTACAAAAAAAGAAGAAAATGACATATGTAGACATGATAAGTGATTTTTCAAACGACATTTAAGCTATCAATACACACACAAACTGAAAATAAAATTCATTATTTTGAGTTGATTCAATTAATATTAATAATTATTGATAAACTATAAGCACATTTAACTTGCATTAAATTTGATTTGCTTAAAAAGGATTTGAGATTGCTTTATCTGTGTTGAAGTGTTTTACTGCTACACCCTAAGTAAAATATGGTAAACATAAGCATCTAAGGCAAAAAACAAAAGCTTTAAATACCTCGGAAAAGGACTGAGTTCAGCTATAAGAGTTTCTATAGCTACTGAACAACCTCTCAATATGAAAATACCACCAGCTCCTTTCCACAAACATTTGAGACCCTGAAATGAAATTAATAAAAAAGGCTTTTAAAAAATTCATTTGCTACATGAAAATAAAAGCAGAGCTCTAAATTATCATGCAAGATGATTTTTAAATGTCTGTAAAATATAATTAATTGCACATTTTAAATTTTGAAATATAAAATAATAATTTACACTACAAATATATACAATCTTATGTAATTAAAACAAAACAAACCCTAGCATGCTGTGGTCCTCACAAAACTTCCTTCTATATTTTTTCTAATTTATTAATTTAAACAGCACTGTTACTCACCCACAATTAAGAAGTATCATGCATTTCTTTGAAGTTAATTTGGAATTACAGGCATTAGTGGATGAAAGAATAGTTTAACAGCATCCCCCCCCCCTTTTGGGTATTAAAATACAAAATTAGAGAAGCATATATATTTTTTAATTAATAAATTCAAACATAAAATTTGGTGCATTTCTACTGAATAGAAACTGGGATACCATACCAATATAATGTTCAGCATAAAAATGAATCAATATAATTTTTAATAAATATCTTAAGTTTGGTGAAATATTCCACAGATGCCATTACAGAAATCATGAAAAACACAGGACAGAAGTGCCATTTGTTTAGAAAGATGCACCCAATCCTAATCAGTATCAATTTATTTCACGATCTAACTGAATATGAAGTTTGCTGAAATTCCATCCGATAGATATCAAGATATAGAGCTAACAATGATAAAAAAAAAAAATACAGTGCAGAAAGTAAATTTCAGGAACTTTTAAGATCTCTTGGGCTATATACAGTGAAATCTAATCAGTAACTACTTATGTAAAGGTCTAACTGGATATGAAGTTTGATGAAATTCAATACCATAGATATCAAGATATTCATCAAGACATTCAAGCTATCATGGAAATTGTGGAAAACATGGCATAACAGTGTCACCTGTTGGATGATATACATATAAATTAAATCATTATGAATTTATGTAAAGGCCTAACTGAATCTGAAGCTTGAATAAATTTCATAACATTAGTTCTTGAGATAGAGCAGCCACAAAATTTGTGTTACACACTGAGTAACAGACCCAAAAATAGTCAAATCGTGTTCACGACATTTCAAAATGTGTAAACTCATCAAAAAATGAAAGCCAAAAATTTTCATAATACCAATACTTCCTTCTTAAGTATATAGAGGAAAGTAAAAGACATTCTTTTTTAACTCTAAAATAAGACTTTATAATCAGATGGAAAAATAGAAGATGAAACATTTCTAATACAGGAGTCCCAAACTTTTAGATTGATGTAACCCTAAATTGAAATTTTTATTTTTGCTGTACCATCAGGTAACGAATGTAATGCTAACAGGAACTCAACTACTGCTTTTTTTTTTTTAACCCTCTGAGCGTCTTGAGGCATTCCTGCATTTTCTTAAAAATGCTTATAAAAATAATTTTAATTAAAATTTTCTTTCCCTGTTTGTTTCTAAAATACACTTCATGCCCCTTTATTTGATGGACATTTTGAAATACAATTCTGTTGAAAACATTTTTGTCTATAACAGATTAAAGTTGTTTTGGGGACACTAAAAAATACACTCAAACCGCTCAGAGGGTTATTGTTTGATAGTGCCCTTTTCACAATTAGCATCTTGCCCCCTTTTTTTTTTCTTTTTTTTAAAGTGAACACTATTAATACTGCACAAAAGCATAAAAAAATTAGAGGAAGCAGAACAGAAGGGATACAACAAATTATAACTTATTGATAAAGTTGCTTATACACATACTATTTTAGATATATTGACTTGATTCACGTTACTGATGCCTGGTTCAATGTCTGTAATAACAACAATGTCTGCAATAATAAATGTCTCTAATAATTCTTTATTTATCCCTGAATTTTGCTTTAATTTAAAGAAGGGAAGAAAACACATTCTCAGATTAGATGAATTCTGCTAAATACAAGTAGAAATTTTACAGCTTTCAGAGAAATCAATGCCTATACTGCTCACTTCAGCAAACAAAACTCCATTAACTCACACTTTTTAAATTGTTCTCAGAAGCAGAAATTCTGTTTGAAGATAGTAGAATAATTTATCTCTCTCTTCAGTGACCATAACAAAGTATCTTCAGTGAAAAAAGAATTTCTAATAAAAAAATTTGTCGTAATTTTTTTTGGAAAATAGCCATTGAAATTTGCTATATGGCATTCAGCCTATTAATTTATATTACTCAGCAATTTAGCATGTATTTTTCTGCTTCATTCTCACCAACATAAATTATACAAGAGTAGAATTGATGATTATTGTTCGATATTTAAGACGTTCACAATGAAAGAACAATATTTTACCTAAAGATTTTTTGCTGTCATGAGCTGAAATATGTGAGTGGAGGAGGCATTGAAAGATTTTTATTTAATCACACTCCATCCAGAATAGAAGATTAACATACCAATATGGGAAAGCTTATGTATCAGGGCTACATGTTCAAATAATATTAATAGTGCAGAGCTGGTATATGTACCACAGTTTTAAAAACCATGTCCAAGCCGGTTTCTTTAAATTTATCCAAATCAAGCCAAGAAAAACACACCATGTGGATACAGTTCTTGTGTTAATAAATCAGAAAATATTCTTTCAGCAACAATATTTTAAAGCTTAATAATAATAAAAAGAATAAATAATTAAAAGCAACATACATAAATTATAAAATATATAAACAACTCATAATTACAAATTACAAACCTGCCTATTCTGTAATCTTATAATAACTGGAATAAGGGTAAATGGACTAAGATGATACCTTAGTGCTTTCCTATTCACCTGTAAAAAGAAATGCAACAAATCAAACTATTTCATAATTTATTAATTAACTACCCAAGGCAGATAATGAATTCTAAAAATATCTAATAAAATAAATATACTGTTTATTTTATTATTGATTTTCTTTTCAAAACTCATTTAGCTTATTAACCCATGCAAAAGGGAACAATATTATTTCTGGGATAGCTTATTAATTTGCCATTAATCAAGGTTAAAGATAATTTTAAAGAAATTTCTGACCATTACTATGAAGCACATTTTATGCCCCTTAGTGACAGCTTAGATATGTTGATAAAATATATTCTTGATAATGTCAATTTTTCCTTCTATATATAAAAAAAAGTTTTGATTCGGAAATGGGCCAATGAAAATCTGCGTAGATAGTCCCGGCAGATCGGCATCCAATTTGAATGTTTAAGCATGGCCTTTCTTTGTTAATATTAAAAAAACTGTTGCATACAAAAACATGAAAATCAGTAGTATTATAGAGAAATGTTTGATAAACACGCTGATGCAGACAGTTTTCAAATCGAAGAATTATTTTAAGAGATATTTAATGCCAAAGTTGGACAAAATCGTTCCATTCAAAAAGTTTTATAGGAGCAAAAACTGTACATAAGAATTTAATCATTTTTAGATCATTTTATGCATCAGAATTTCCCGATGTGCAGGCTGCATTTAGTTTTTTAATTTGACTCATTTTTTGAGGTTTTATTTCTATTTTAAATTCAAATTTTCAGCATTTTGAGAGATATTTTTTACATAATTTAGAAAATTGTATTAATTTAAACTGTTGCCAACTGTATAAACAGCGCAAACAATAATGTTTGCTTCAAATTAAAAATTTATTTTACACGTGACTATTATAAACAGAAAATATAAAAAGCAGGAAGGAACTCATTGAAAATTACGTCATAAAAACTATTTATACGTGAATTTTAAAAGAGAAAGAATATTGTAAAATAATAAATTCATTAACATGCTGTTAGAAGTCTTAAATAGGAGAATTTATGTCACATTACATTTATTACGTAAAATGAACAAAAAATAATATTGCAAAACAGTTTAAATTTAAAAATTGCACGAGACATTTATTTGATATTTTAAGATGATCATAATATTTCATTTCTAACAAAAGTATTTTTACGTGAATATTAAAAAGAGAAAGAAAAGTTTGGTGAAAATTACGTCAGATTATAATTGTCAGATTCAAATTATAATTCAATCTTCCGAAATCTTTTTAAAGCCAATCAAATTAGCGTGCTGTTAGAGTCTGCAGTGTCTGAACGGGGGTTGACGAGCGTAGCTCGTAGGGGGCAGAGCTCCCTAGTACTAAAAAAAAATAAAAAAAAACAATAAAGTAGAAATAAAACAATAGTGCATCATCAGAGCCACAGAAACACTATTTGGTACCAGGTGCCAAACAAAATAATGTTAAAAAGTGAAGTAACAATAGCGCCTCTCCTTCCTTTTTTGACAAACTACATAGCCCATTTGCTACGATTTTTTGGCACCATTATTTCTAAATATAAATTTTCATCTTATTTAATTGGAGAAATTCAGTGATTGAATAAAAAGCAGATACTTCTTTCAGAAATTATGTGTGAAAAAAGTCATAGCAAAAAAAAAAAAAAGGTTTTTAATTTATAAAGCAGTTATTTAATTCAATTTTTAAATTTAAATTACTGTTGTTCTGTGACAATTTAAATGAAAGAAATAAACAGTTATATTTTAAGACAAATTAATGCTTCATGCATACTTTTATGCTTCATAATAGTAATAAAAACTTTTGTTAGTATATAACAAATTATAACACTCTGTTTAATTGCTAAAGGTGTAAAATAGAAAACCTAAAAACAGTAAAAAAGTTTCATTAAACTGTTTACATGTATCAACTCCATCAAAGCCATTGTCAAATCAAATAAGACTATTCTAAAAATTGCACGATCTATGATGTAATGATTTGAAAAATCATCATTCAATTTTTCATGTGCTCTTTCAGATTATGGATAGTTACAGTATATAGGAGAGAGCATATAAAAAAAGAACCTATAGAGAAAAAACATATCTCTCTATTCTAAAAAAAAGTAACTACCGCTGTCACCGCCGCCGCCGGTTTTGAATTTTTTGTGACCGGAGGTCTTTCTTCGTTAATATTAAGAAAAATAATGCATACAAAAATATGAAAATCGGTAGTGTTATACAGAAATGTTTGATAAACACGCTGATGCAGACAGTTTTCAAATCGAAAAATTATTTTAAGAGATATTTAATGCTAAAGTTGGACAAAATCGTTCCACTAAAAAAGTTTTATAGTAACAAAAACTATACATCGGAATTTAATAATTTTTAGTTCATTTTATACGTTATAATTTCACGGTGTGCAGAATTGATTTATTTTTTTAATTTGACTCATTTTTCGAGGTTTTATATCTATTTTAAATTGAAATTTTCAGCATTTCGAGAGATATTTTTTACAGATTTTAGAAAGTGATATTAATTTAAACTGTTGCCAACTGTATAAACAGCGGAAACAATAATGTTTGCTTAAAAAAAAAAAAAATATATTTATATGTGTAATAAATTAAAAATTTATTTACACGTGACTATTATAAACAGAAAAAAACATTTGGAATTAGAATTAAATAATTATGTACAAAAAGCAGGAACTTATTAAAAATTACGTTATAAAAACTATAATTACACGTGAATTTTAAGAGAGAAAGGAATTTGTAAAATAATAAATTTATTAACATGCGTTAGAAGTCTTAAATAGGAGAAATTACGTCATATTTACTTCACATTACAGTTATTACATAAAATGAACACAAAATAATATTACAAAACGGTTTAAATTTACAAATTGCGTTAGACATTTATTTGATATTTTGAGAGGATACTTTTCAACTATTTTTCTTAGGAAAGCGCAAATAATATTTTATTTCTAACACAAGTATTTTCACGTGAATATTAAAAAGAGAAAGAATTGTTTGGTCAAAATTACGTCAGATTAAAAACGATTAATTTAAAATGTCTCATTTAAAAGAATTTTCTTTTTGCTTTGTTAAAAAATACCGGGAGACAAAGATTCTGTTTACTTAATTCCTTTTATATTAGCTTATTTTGAAATGTTGTTACACGTGTCTACGTCATCAAGTTATTTTTATTTCGACGTTTTATTTGTATTTTTATTAATGTTGTACTAATTTATTTGTTCTTTCGTTATTTAAAATAAAAATTATGTCAATTTGTATAATTTGGCGAGTGGTTTGGAGATTTATATAATTTGGCGAAATTAGTTGACGGGATAATCAAGTAGTACCGCAGCGGATTTGGCGTTAAAATTTCCCCAATCAAAGAGAAATGAATAGAAATCCGTTTATAGGGAGATCGCCACTATTTTTAAAATTATAATTCAATCTTTCGAAATCTTTTTAAAGCTGTTGGCTTTTTTAAAAAAAAACTGGTTTTAAGTTTAAAATTATCCCAATAAGTTCCCCCCACCCCCCTCTTTCACTCATCCCCACAATGCTTGAACTAGTAAAAGTTCATTTGCTGTTTTTAAAGTTTAAAGTTTATTCATGTTTGAGAAAAGGGTTTAAAAGTTAAACATTGCTGGCTGGTACAAAAAGTAAACAAACCATTACTTTCATATTATCTAAAGTTTAAATGTTAATTATTCATATTTATTACCTTATCATTCCTGTGGGACTTTCTAATCTTTATTTAATGCAAGATATTTAAAAGTTGGTTTATTTGTGAAGGTAGCAACTTCACACTCATAGCTTGCAAACTTAATCAACAGTTGTCAACAACAAACTTGTCAACAGTTTTCAGTAATGGTAGGTTGGTTGGTAACCAATTACTAGAGTTAATGTTTACTTGTTAAACTTATTTACTGAGCTGTTGTTTTATTTTGTAACCATAACCTTTTCTCAAACTATGCTAATGCTATTGAGTTAACTGTAACTGTAATGTATTTGCCAGTATACATACAGATTCAGTAGATGTGTTCAGGGTGTGTACTTGCCTGGCCAGCAGTAACTCCAAGTATGGTTTATGGAGTAGTAAGTTTACAGCCATGTTAAGGCTGAGGAATTTATTTAGATTGTGTTTTACTTAAATGTTTGTGTTTGTTAAACTTATCATTTTCTTTGCACGCAGTGAACAAGGTTGTTCATATCAGACGTCTTAATTCTTTAAATAAAATGAACTTAGTTTCCATTTCGTCTTCACATCTTCCTTATATTGCTTATCAACACAGTGATTTAATTCAATCATATATAGAGCTATGGAACAACAGTTGGACACAGAGATGTGGTATTTGGATTATTTTTTCTCCCCCAACAGTAGTAGCAGAGCGTGGTTGTTACCATGTCTCTGTTTGCCAGCTGTTTGAATAAATTCAAGAATTTTTCATTGTTTTTGAAGGTGCACAACATCAAAGATGTCGACTTATTCTGAACATACTTTTTCTTTTCCAAAATTGAACAACGAAAGCTATAAAGAGTGGAAATATAGTATTGACCTCTACCTAATAAGTCAAGATTTAGAGAATTACACATCTGATAAGATCATTGATGAAGAAAAACCACCTAGTGCAACGCCTGATGCAGAAAAGGAAAAACTGAAGGAGGGGAAGGCACTTGCTATTATATGTTTGAGTATTCGAGAAGATTTGAAAAGTATAGTTTATGAAGCTCATAAACCTTCAGATGCTTGGAAATTGTTGAAGACTGTGTTTGAACCTGTTTCAAGAGCAAGGGTAGCCCGATTAAGAAGAAATTTTATGAATACAAGATATACCCCAGATGAACCTATGAGTAGTTATTTGAACAGAATAACCCTCGCTGCTAAAGAACTTGAACAGGCGGGAAAGAAAGTTGAAGATGATGAAGTGGCTTTCCAGATATTAGAAAATTTACCTGATAGTTATGAAGGTTTAGTTGCCCAGTTATATAGATTAACTGATGCTGAATTTACTGTGAAAGGAATTAGAAGCCATCTGTTAGCAGAATATGATAGGCAGAGAAACAGAAGTTTGCAGATTAGTGATCACCTTCCGGCCAACCAAGCTTTGGTCTCAACTGAAGATTCCAGACCTAAGGAATATTTTAACAGAGATGAAGGAAGACGCTGTTACCGATGTGGTTTGAAAGGCCACCTAATTAAGAACTGTCGTGTCAAGCCGAAGAGTAAAAAACGATATCATCAGCCATCTAAAGGACGACAAGCCCATTTCGCAGCAGCCATGATGAGTGAACATACAAGTCTTGAGTTTGTCCTGGACTCTGCTGCAACTGACCATTTCTCCAATAACAAAAAGGTGTTTCAAAACTTCAGGAGCCTTAAAACCAAAGCTGCAATTGCTTGTGGGAGCACGGATATCCTTGGAATTGGTGATATACAGTTAGTGTTTAATTCAGGTACTGTAATTAAAACTTTGTTGCTCAAGGACGTTTTTTATGCACCAAAGATGACCCGAAACCTAATTTCAGTGAGGTGCTTAACTAGTAAAGACTTTAAAGTAACCTTTGATAGTCATAATGCTTATATTAGTAAAACTAGTAATGATGTATTTTTATGTGCTCCATTATGTAACAAATTTTATACTCTTTCAGCTAACTGCAAAAGAATTGGCTTTCCTGAGGCTCAAAATATAAAGTCATCTAATATGATGATGTGGCATGCACGTTATACTCATTTAAATTGTAAAAATTTAGTAAGCTTTGCAAAATCTAATAATGTTTATGGTCTTGAAAAACTAGAGGGTGTAATTGAGTCTTGTGAGGCCTGCCATTTTTCTAAAAGTAAGAGGGAAAGTTTTAGTGAATTAGAAAATGTTCAAACATCTAGTATTTTGGAATTATTGCATATGGATCTCTGGGGGCCATCACCTGAACCTAGTATGGGAGGAGCAAGATTTTTACTTAGTATAATTGATGATTTTTCGAGATTTGCTTTTGTTTACATCTTAAAATGTAAAGATCAGGCTTTCGAATTTTTTAAGAATTTTAAGCAGATGGTTGAACGGCAGACTGGTAAAAAGGTTAAGAGGGTTAGGACAGTTGTAGAAACTAAACATGTTAAAATAATTGAAAAAGACTGTAATTTAAGGAATGTAGATGCAAGGGGGCAGAATTTTAATGATTATGTAAAATTTAGTTTGGTTAATGAAAATTCTGCAGTGAATAAAGGTGAATCAATTCAGGAACCTCCTCCTTTACCTAAAGATTGGGAAAGAGTTGAAACTGTTAGAAAATCGGACACAACTGCTGGGAGGGTAGACATATACTATTTCCCTGAAAAAAATGTTAGACTTAGAAGTAAAAAGGACATAGAAAAATATTGTCAGGAAAAGGGAATAAATTATAGCCCAGATGATTTCAGTTTCACTCCTATTACTCCAAATCCTAGAGAAGAGGATACAGACTTAAGTGTAAGTAAAGAGGAAGAGGGGGATGAACCAGAAGTACACTGTGTAGAAGTAAAAATTCCATGCACTTTTAGGGAATCTCAGGAACTACCTGAAAAGAGGGAATGGAATATAGCAATGAAAAATGAGCTTGAGACACTTAAAGATAGGAAAGTTTATGAATTGGTACCTAGGCCAGAGAGAACTAAAGTTCTGTGTACTAGGTGGATATTTACATTAAAAAAGGATATATCTGGAAAGGTAAAAAGGTTTAGAGCTCGGTTGGTTGCTAAAGGTTTTAGACAAATTGAGGGAGTTAACTATTTTGATACCTTCTCACCTGTAATTTCTTTTTCCCTAGTTAGACTGTTCTACACTATACTGGTTGGACTTAAAGGTTGGGTAAGTCAACATCTTGATATTAAATGTGCTTATCTTTATGCAAAATTGAATGAATTAATTTTTGTAGAACAACCTGAAGGTTTTGTGGAAAATTCAAAAGAGGGTTTTGTTTGGAAATTAGACAAGGCATTGTATGGCTTGCGTCAAGCTGGTCGGGAGTGGTTTTTGGAGTTAGACAATACTTTTAATGAATTGGGTTTTGATAAGATAAAGGACTCAAATTGTATTTATGTATTTAAATCTGAAGTCATTGTATTAGTTTATGTAGACGACTTTGCTGTCTTTGCTAAAAATAACGAAAGATTGAATGAAGTAATAAACTTAATTAAATTAAAATTTGAAATAAAAGTATTGGGGGAAATAAGGCACTTCCTAGGTGTTGATTTTGAAGAAAGAAATGGAGAAATTTTTATGCATCAACAAAGTTATATAGAAAAGCTTGCTGAAAATTTTAATATCCCAAAAATAAAAAGTAAATTGCCATTGACCCCGGGGATAATTTTAAATGCTGCTGTTGAGGGGGAGCAAGCAGTTGATGTTCCATATCGAGAATTAGTAGGTTGCCTTCTTTTTCTAGCATCCCATACTAGACCAGATATACAGTTTCCTGTGATAACCCTTGCACAGTTTTCAAACTGCCCGTCTTTAAAACACTGGAAATATTTATGTCAAGTGCTTCAGTATGTTGTTAATACCAAAGAACTAGCAATTAACTTGTCTAGGATTTCAAACTGTACATTAAATGTTTACTCAGATGCTAGTTGGGCATCTGATTTAGTTGATAGAAAATCCATAAGTGGTTTTATCGTTTTCATAGATAATGTACCTATAATTTGGAGCTCTTGCAAACAAAAATGTATGGCTTTGTCCAGTATGGAAGCAGAGTATGTGTCATTATCCGATTCCATAAAAGAACTGTGTTGGCTACTTAGAATCATGGATAAATTTCCTGTTCTTTTGAACTTGAAAATAGATAAACCTAACGTCTTTTGTGATAATCAAAGCGCTATACATTTTTCCAGAAATAGTATTGAAAATAACAGAACTAAGTATATAGATACTCGAATATATTTTGTTAAAGATAATTTGAATAAATTTAACTTAAAGTTTGTGTCAGGTTCAGCTAACGTTGCTGATTTATTTACTAAAGTTTTACCAAGTCAAACATTTTTGTATTATTGTAAGTGGATATTTGGTTGAGAGAAAGAGCTGGGGAAAAAGGGGGCATTATGTTGGCTTTTTCAAAAAAAAAACTGGTTTTAAGTTTAAAATTATCCCAATAAGTTTCCCCCCCCCTCTTTCACTCATCCCCACAATGCTTGAACTAGTAAAAGTTCATTTGCTGTTTTTAAAGTTTAAAGTTTATTCATGTTTGAGAAAAGGGTTTAAAAGTTAAACATTGCTGGCTGGTACAAAAAAAGTAAACAAACCATTACTTTCATATTATCTAAAGTTTAAATGTTAATTATTCATATTTATTACCTTATCATTCCTGTGGGACTTTCTAATCTTTATTTAATGCAAGATATTTAAAAGTTGGTTTATTTGTGAAGGTAGCAACTTCACACTCATAGCTTGCAAACTTAATGCCATGTCAACAGTTTTCAGTAATGGTAGGTTGGTTGGTAACCAATTACTAGAGTTAATGTTTACTTGTTAAACTT
This sequence comes from Maratus speciosus, assembly GCA_963932465.1. NCBI lineage: Eukaryota > Metazoa > Arthropoda > Arachnida > Araneae > Salticidae > Maratus > Maratus speciosus. The sequence continues at coordinate 545,204,648 of OZ010789.1, read as the reverse complement.
ATTTACTGAGCTGTTGTTTTATTTTGCAACCATAACCTTTTCTCAAACTAATGCTATTGAGTTAACTGTAACTGTAATGTGTTTGCCAGTATACATACAGATTCAGTAGATGTGTTCAGGGTGTGTACTTGCCTGGCCAGCAGTAACTCCAAGTATGGTTTATGGAGTAGTAAGTTTATAGCCATGTTAAGGCCGAGGAATTTATTTAGATTGTGTTTTACTTAAATGTTTGTGTTTGTTAAACTTATCATTTTCTTTGCACGCAGTGAACAAGGTTGTTCATATCAGACGTCTTAATTCTTTAAATAAAATGAACTTAGTTTCCATTTCGTCTTCACATCTTCCTTATATTGCTTATCAACACAGTGATTTAATTCAATCATATATAGAGCTATGGAACAACAGTTGGACACAGAGATGTGGTATTTGGATTATTTTTTCTCCCCCAACAAAAGCCGATCACATTAGCGTGCATTTAGAGTCTGCGGTGTCTGGACGAGGGTCGGCGAGTGTAGCTCGTAGGGGGCCGAGCCCCCTAGTACATATAAAAAAAACTTGTTACATATATATAAATTCTGCAAGGATAAATAAGTAATAGTTGTCTCAAAATTTATCCTCTAATCTTCCGTAATATGGACCATAGCCAAGGTTGCCATGAACATGAGCTATGCTGTTAACAATGTAGTTTTAAAATTATGAAAGTGAAAATAATGGTTACAACAATAAGATTAATTTTGTGTCAAATCATGTTCACTAATATTCAGAAATTCGCTGTAGATTGATTATGGAAAAAAGATATCTGGAATTTTTTTTCCTAAAAAGAGATTCCAGAAAAAAAGAATATCTTTTCTTTTTATTTTCAATACCCTCTTTTGCCACTTACGGTTTAAATTTTGAAAATCGTGAAATGCATGTTTAACAATTAAAAAAAATTTGTTATTCAGCATATCATGTTTCTATCCAAAACTGCTGCTGAGGTATGGCAAAATGAACAACAACTATATTTTTTCCCCTTCTGTGCAGTGCATTGATGAATCAGTCAGGACAAAGCCAAGCCTACTATAGGTATAGATATGTATGAAAACAATCAATATATGCACATTATTTAAGTGATGTTCACAAGACCATTAATAAGGAGTTAAAAAAAACATAGTATTAATTAAAATTTTCCATAAACCAGAAATATTAAAGTGCAAAACAACAAGTAGATAATAAAGAAAATATGGACAAAAATAAATAAAGTACAGAAACAAGGAAAACAAAAATTGTAATTTTTCTAAAAAATAAATAAATAAATAAAAAATAAACTATAATAATAAAAAAAAAACTGTTATTATACAATTATTTATAATTTTTCAAGTATCAGATTTATTACTACAGTTTTTTGAAAAATGTATGTGAATGTAATCCTTTTCCCTCTCTTTTTAAGTTTTATGAAATATCTTAAAAATGAAATAAACCCCCTTTCTGTTTTCTCTTAGTCTTAATACACAATTAATATTCATCAACCGATTTATTTTGTTACACTTGATCAATTTTATAGCAAATAATTCCATACAATTAATTATATTCATCTAGCACTCTAGACTTTTTTATACAAAAGTGGACAAAATTACAATCCTGGCCTAGAACAATGTTTGAAAACAGTGTTTCAAATGGAAATTACTGAATGTTAAATCAATTGTATCAACATGGTTTGCCTATTCTTATAAACTACAACCCATATGGGCATACAAAATGAAAAATACTTTTCAGTCATTATGGACTGTATATTAGGGTGGGCCGAAAATAAGTTTTTTTTGGTTTTTTGATTAGCTATACCGCGGAAAACTTGCCTCTATGGTAGCTTAGCAAAATGCAAAACCAAAATAAATAAATTTTTACGTTTGGCAGTAGCGCATCGGCTCTAAAATTTGAGAAAATTTACGATTTTTATCATTTTTCTAATAAATAGCAATAAATCAAATAACTACTATAACAAGTAGCTATATACAGTTTTTAGTAGAAAAATTATTAAAATGACAAATAAATGCTAAAAATATAATACATTTTAACTTTATTAGTTGCGCCTTACGTTAAAAAAAAAACAAACATTTTTTTAAAAGAATTGACATATTTCCATTGAAACAAAAATTATTTTTCTGGTTATGTAAAATTACTGTTTGTCATGAAATATAGTACTTTACTTGTCTTTACTTTCTTTTGGTATTTTGAAATAAGATTTGCTTGAAAAACTAGGAATTGAAGATCTTGAGATAAGTGTAGTTCTTATAAAACCATTTCTGGAATTGGAGCCAACCTCTTTTTGTGATGTATCGGTTACCAGCTTCACGCATCCTTCTATGGTTTGGGTGGTGACATGGGAATTGGTCAAATTTACACTCAGCAGCTGTTCCATGCGATTGGACCTTAGACCAGATATCTTGATCGGCCACCCTTCAGAGTAAAGGTGGTGGTGAAAGTGTAATATTTTTCCAGTGAATCCTTTTGATGTATTCTGTAGATAGGAAATTGGTTTTGGGTGGTTAAAAACTCTTGATTGACTTTCTTTTAGAAGCTACGTTTTTAGCATTTATAATTCTTCTGAAACCTGACTATCTTATATGATCCCTTTTATCTACTTTAATACTTAAAAGAAAGTTTTCTGGATGGGCAAAAAATGCATTCCTCTCAATTACTGTATCGATGACTGTCAGTACGTTTTTGGGCATGTATCTTGACGATTTTATAACTTTAAATACTTATTCTGCTCTATTTATGAAGAGTTTATTTGATTGGAAACCATACAGGTATATATAACTTTAGGAGAAAAAAAATGAAGATCTTGTGTTCATCTGGTGGGTTTCAATACTTAACTACAATCGGATGACTCTGAATGCCTTTGTTAACCACGTTGAGTGGGAAAGTGTGCCAGGTTCACGAACGGATAAATGTTCAGGACAGCTATCTGATTTTATAGCAAAAGTTATGTCTAGCAGGTACAGCTGATCTTTGCTTGAAACTTTTCGGTAAATTTCTGGAATAAAACACTCAACAGTGTCAAAATTTAACACAGAGAGATTCTCACATTTACTGAGTTGTGTGCCAATCGGACCACTAAATGATTTAGATCCAGTCGTTTCACCCTCTAAAGTTTGAAATAAATGCCGGAATGGCAATTCATTGAAATGTAAGAGTAACTCCCGGTGGTAAAGTTTGACAGTGTTGAGTGTTTTATTCCAGAAATTTACTGAAAAGTTTTTAGCAAAGCTCAGCAGTATCTGCTGGACATAAGTTCTGCTATAAAATAAGGCAGCTGTCATACGATTCAGAGTCATACGATTGTATTTAAGTATTGAATACCCACCAGACGAACACAAGATCTTAGAGGTTTTTTCTTTCTCCTAAACTTATATATACCTGTATGGTTTCCAGTCAAATAAAATAAATCCTTCATAAATGGAGCAGAAGAACTATTTAAAGTTATAAAATCGTCAAGATACCTGTCCGAAAACTTTCTGAAAGTCATTGATACAGTAATTGAGAGGAACGCATTTTTTGCCCATCTAGAAAACTTTCTTTTAAGAATTAAAGTAGATAAAAGGGATCATATAAGAGAGTCAGGTTTCAGAAAAATTATAAATGCTAAAAACGTAGTTTCTAAAAGAAAGTCAATCAAGAGTTTTTAACCACCCAAAACCAATTTCCTACCTACAGACTGCATCCAAAGGATTCACTGGAAAACTATTATACTTTCAACACCACCTTTACTCCAAAGAGTGACCGATCAAGATATCTGGTCTAAGGTCCAATCACGTGGAACAGCGGCTGAGTGTAAGTTTGACCAATTCCCATGTCACCACCCAAACCATAGAAGGATACGTGAAGCTGGTAACCGATACATCACAAAAAGAGGTTGGCTCCAATTCCAGAGATGGTTTTATAAGAACTACATTTATCTCAAGATCTTCAATTCCTAGTTTTTCAAGCAAATCTTATTTCAAAATACCAAAAGAAAGTAAAGACAAGTAAAGTACTATATTTCATGACAAACAGTAATTTTACATAACCAGAAAAATAATTTTTGTTTCAATGGAAATTTGTCAATTTTTTAAAAAAATGTTTTTTTTTTTAAATGTAAGGCGCAACTAATAAAGTTAAAATGTATTATATTTTTAGCATTTATTTGTCATTTTAATAATTTTTCTACTAAAAAATGTATATAGCTACTTGTTATAGTAGTTATTTGATTTATTGCTATTTATTAGAAAAATGATAAAAATCACATATTTTCTCAAATTTTAGAGCCGATGTGCTACCACCAAACGTAAAAATTTATTTATTTTGTTTTTGGATTTTGCTAAGCTACCCTAGAGGCAAGTTTTCAGCGGTATAGCAAATCAAAAAACCAAAAAAACTTTTTTTTGGCCCACCCTGCTGTATATCTTAATGTGTCTGTTGCAATGAAAAGATCTCTATTATAGCATAATAGATTAGCACTAAAAAAAAAAAAAGAACTAGTGCAAATAATAAAGAAGAAATAAGGGATTTTATTAAAGAAAGGAAATTTATAAACATTTTAGACATTATCGGTGTGAAAATGACTTATGAAATTTAAATTTTCCCAAATTACAATAATTTGTCCATCAAGAATTTATCTGGCATAGCAAGGGCATTGGAGTGTATAATTGCTAGGTTGTATTAATGATTTAACCAGTTTACTACCAATTATGAGATTTTGCATAGTGAGTGTTAGCTACCAAAAATCTCACAGTTTGTTTAACAATTGAATTGGCTGCTATAAAATTTTGGAATACAAAATAAAACAATATAAATTTTATAAGTAGCAAAGAGTTAAATGACTGGTATAGTACTCAGATGATAACTTGGCCAATGAGTACCGTGTTTAGAGTAATTTACTCATTAAGGTGACAATTACTGCTAGTAACTAGCAGGACCTTTTTAAAAATTAAATAATGCATTTCCTACACCATTTGCATCTGTTAGAAACTTCCCTTTCCCAGTCTTTGACAAAGTTATCGTGAGAGTACAATAGAACTAGATGGAACTCAGTGTTATTAAAATTATTAGAATTATGGGTGAGAAATTATATTGAATTACCTGACACTGTCTTCGGATCACAATGCAAGGATGTGAAATTAAGTTTCCAATCACTGTGCTGAAAAGAAAATGAAGAAAAAACATAAATAACTTGACTGCAAAAAAGAAAATACTCTTTAGTATATTAAATTTTATATGCTGAAATAAGAAAGATATTAATATCTGAAGCAAGTGCAATTGTTTCAAACACATTTAATATTTTCCTATTGGATTTTTTTTTTTTTTCATATCATAAGATTACTTGAGATTAGTCATCAATTATAACAGCCTTTGTTTTTAGCAACTCATTACTTACATATACACACATAAAAAAATCTGGTACTAACTGGATATAATATATTACAGAAAAACTATCCTTTTAAACTTACAATGTATAATTTTATTTCTCCCTTTCTCCTACCCCATCCCCCTAAAAAAGTAATTAGTGTATATTGAACCAAATAAATATATAAAAAATCACGTCAACTTTTATCCATAATTTAGGAAAAAATTAACCCCTTAAGGATCGCTTAATATTTATAAAAACCATCAAAAAAGTACCTATTTTTTATTGCAAAAATTGAGTATTCATAAGACTTCTAAATAAAATATGCAATTATTTGTATGTTTGAGACAGAAACAAAAGATGTTATAGAACAAATTCACATTTGCCGAAAATCCATCATGCGGGAATTTTGCATCTTAATGTTTGTTTTACACCATACAAATTAATACAAATAAGATTCTTATTTTTTAAATTTTTACTACTTTAAAAATGTTTACAAATAATATTTAAAATAATATATATACATAAAATGTTGACTATCAGTTAAATCAAATTATCAGAAAGGCTTGATTCATCAGAATCCATAATTTATTCAAATATAGATCGTACAAACCAAACTCGAACGTGAATTTTCAAAGATTTCACATGGAAATGTTAGTTATATTTTTTTTGGTTTCAGAAGTTTTTTTCGGTTTTAAATCTTCATTCGACAATATCACAGGTTGAGAAATAGACAACGACAACTCAGCCTGTCATTTTGGCAGGAGCAAAAATTAAGGGGTTAAAAGTGTGTCAGATGGTTACATTATAATCCGAACAACATATAACGGGAAATTTAAAGTGTACCAAATGGCTACTTTATGCATTGCAAGGTTAAAGTACAAATATATGATAAAAAAAAAGTTGCTTTCTGAATGGCATTGCATGATTTTTCTGTTCAAGTCAGAACTCCTTTTTTCAAACTACTTACAAGGAAGGTCTCCATACGGCATACTCCGAAAAATCTGAAAAGATTATAGAATGTTCTTCTCGTGAGGATAGATATGTTTATAAAAAAAATTTCGGCGGAACCTCGATAGAGCATCCATAAAAAAATAATGAAAATTTCGTTATTTGGCAATTATCACCGGTTGGCGATGGAATAAAATTTCAAAAAACACTTTTTTAAATCACTCTTTAAGGTAAAAATATTTCATGATGAACTTATTTAAATTTAATTTAAATACTTTTAGTTTTGTCAGCTTTCGTTTCTTTTAACAACAGTTCTGTCATATATATATTTATATGTATTTATAATGAAATTTAACTATCAGATTTTATGATTTAAAACAAAATTTAAATTAATTAAAACTGTTTTAAGATCAAAATTAAGTCCAATTGAGCACAGTCGCACGATTCAGTTTTGTTACTATGGAAACAATGACTTCTTTGATAGTGAATGAAATGTATAACTTCAGCATTCTTCATCTGGCCTTTACTTTGGAATACGCTTAAATATATGAAACTATATTTTTCAATATGGAATTCTTTTATATATGAAAATATTTTTACAGTGCTAAAATTAACTCGCTCATTGTTTAAATTTAAATTCATTAAATACTATTTACACGCATTTTAAAAATCAATTAACAAGCAATTTTCAGATGCATTAAAATCGTTTTCTTTTGGCGAGGAAACATGCTACTTGCTAAATCGAACGACTGTTTCGTCTTTTCGTGCCAAATAGTCGAAAGTATTTTATTTTTTTACAGATTTTTTACTGCAATTCCGCCGCTAAATTTGACTGATCCTTTATTATATACATAAGTAGTTTAATTCATAATTTTTTCAAAATATTCTGAGTATGCCTGGTAAACAGTTTTTCCTTGTTAGAAAATAACTTAATTAACAAACATGTAAATAATACTGTTGTTCGTAATAAATGAATTTTTGTTTCTCCAGCAAATGATTTTTACTTAACCTAATCAATTAGTTCAACAGGAAGCTTATTAATACTTAAGAATATAGTAAAGGTCCTTTTAACTGGGCTGCACAAGACCAGATTGATGGTTAGAAAACAAATTGCTAGTTGAACAGAGAATAAATTAAATAACCTGTGTGATGTTTGTACAAGCCCTCTCACCTATAGAAGCGCCATCTGTGGCCAAAAGAAGAGAAACAGAGCAGAATCTGGGATGGCTTCGCCTAAGAAGGTGATCCAAAAATACTGAGAACGGTTTTGGCTAGTGCCAGCCGTAAAGAATCAAGATGAAACTATAAGTTTTGTTTGATATGACTTAGTGTCATGTGTACATTGGTTTGTGCCAGTCTGTGTTCACCGTCCCGTCCTATGTGTATAATAAACGTTTGTGATGTTTAGATCATTGGCCAATCCTTTCAGAAAGCTCACACGCGACCATCCGGTTGCCCTTTACACTGGTGTCAGAATAAATTGTGGGATTTGGCTAAAGTGAATTCAACAAGTGAATTTAACGTGCATTAAGGATACCCTATCCCTGGATTATTTTTTCCCTGGACGTGCGGATTATTTTTTATTTATATTATCCGTATCGGATTATATTTTTACGGAGGTAAGATTTTATTACATTACTTTAAGTATGGCACACAAGCTCTCAAAATTAAAAAAAGCTCGCGCCGTAACTAAAAGTTCTATTACGTCAATAATTTAAAAAATCGAAGATAATTTTGTGTCCGACACGCCAAACTTAGACGATCTTGAAGAAAATTTGGTGATGTTAGAACAGAAAGGTAGTGATTTGAAACAAGAAGATAACGAAATCCTAACATTAATTGATGATTTATCTGAAGTCGAGAAAGATGCCAAGGCGTCGGCAGAGTACCAGGAAAAAATTACGCTCTGGAAGTTCAGAGTGAATAAAAAACTAAAACAAAAAGAAACCCCCCCTGTATGTCCCGCAAATAGGTGCGTAGAATTTCCTAACACGGTCAAACTACCGACACTTAAAATTGAGAAATATTATGGAGATATTAAACTTTTCCAGAATTTCTGGAACTCGTTTAAAACAGCGGTACATGACAATGAACACCTCTCAAATATTGAGAAAATGAATTATTTATTCAGTTATTTAGGAGGGAGTGCGTATAATTCTATATCGGGTTTTGCGTTATCTGATAAAAATTACATAGAAGCAGTCGACTTACTTAAAAGACAATTTGGTAGGAGAGATTTAATTATTACCAATTATATTAATACGCTGTTAACTTTAAAACCGATTACAAAATCGCATGACGTCATGTCATTACGTAAATTATATGACGCTATTCAAACGCAGATTCGTAGTCTAAGGTCATTAGAAATGGAAGCGGACAGTTTTGATGCATTATTGACTCCGATAATTTTAAAAGCATTACCGTATAATTTATCGCTTGAGTTCAATAGACAAAGTGTCAAAAATTCTGAAGAGAATTACAGCGTGGATAAATTATTATCATTTATCCGAAATGATTTGGAGGCTAGGGAAAAGCAAACTCAAATTATAAATTTATCTTCTGATCATTCAAGGCCAAAGTACTTATCAGAAATATTACCGGAATGTAAACAGATTAACAAAACATCTGGCGTAGCTGAAGTGTTTGCTTTAGAGAATGTTTGTTTGTTTTGCAGGTCAGATAATCATCTAACTGAAAAATGTGACAGATATTCAATTCAGGAAAGAATTAATAAATTGAAAGCTGAGGGTAGATGTTTTGCGTGTTTAAAGCGGAAACACGTAATTAAATATTGTACGGAAAAAACTAAATGTAGGCTGTGTTCTAAATTACATCCCGTGTCAATTTGTAATTCTTTAGTTGGGAAGGGTAATAAATCAGAAAAAAATACGAATGAAAATGCGCTGTCAGCCCGAGTAATGTCGCGGAATGTATTTGATTTAGAACGGGTGCGAGAAAAGAGAAAGTTAATTGAACCACTCCAATTTATAGACTTAAAATTTGAGAATAAAATTTTGCGAGGGGTCATTGACACCGGTACCCAGATTTCAATTATAAAGAGCGATTGTGTACCGGAGCATTTTAAAGTACCATGCGGTTCAATTATACTTAAATCAGCTTTCGGACACCAGTTAAGAGCACCGTTAATAAACATTCCATTAAGCATAGCTGCAGATAAAGTACATTGCAGGGTGTTTCCAAAAATAGTAATAACGTGCACGATGGTTGATAATTTAATTAATGATTTACTGTTACCTTTAAATGCTCATAAGGAATTAAGCACAATAAGCGAAAGTAACGAACCCGACACCACAATAATGAGTTTAGTACTATAAATTTGCCCCGTACGAGTGAAAACAACGCGGTAGATTTAGATTTAGCTTGCGCTGCTACGGAGGCCGAGCAGGTTAAAATAGGAAATGCAAACGAGAATATTGATAACGATGGCAATGAAAATACCAGAAATTTCACGAACGACTCGGAAAAATTTAAATGGGAACAAAAGACGGATGCATCACTAAATCAGTGTTGGACAGATGCCAAAAATGAGCGTAATAATTATTTTGTTCAGGACGATCAGTTATACCATCGTGACAAAATATTAGGGGAAACGGTACATCAATTGCTCGTGCCCGAGCCGCGTAGAAAGCAGTTGCTAGAGCTCGCTCATTCAAGCCCCTGGGGTGGACATTTAAGAAAACGAAAGACCACTGAAATATTAAAATATTCTTTTTTTTGGCCTGGGATTAAGACAGATGTGAGCGAGTTTTGCAACAAATGTTTGTCCTGTCAGCTTCGAGCGAAAGCAAATAAATTTGATGATATACCAATAACCCCAGTTACTCGTCCTGACGAGGCAATGCAGATTGTAAATATAGACGTAATAGGCCCAATAGAGCCGGCTAGTGGAGGGTACAAGTACGTACTAACCGCGGTAGTCCAGTGGAAGCATTGGCCGGAAGCGGTCTGTTTACGAAATCTTTTTGCAAAATCACATGCGATGCCCTTTTACAGATATTTTCACGGACCGGAATTCCTAAATTAATAGCTAGCGATCAGGGTAAAAACTTCACTTCGGCCCTCACGAAAGAATTTATGAAACGTTTAGGGACGTCCCCGCGTTTTTCCGTTCCGGGGTACGCACAGTCGAATGGATTGGTGGAACGATGGAATGGGGTACTTAAAGGGATGATACACCATGTTATAAGAGAAAATGCCGGAAGTTGGCATAAACACATACCCTTTTTGTTGTGGGCATACAGGGAGGTACCAAATGCTACAACGAACGTTAGTCCATTCCAAATGTTATATGGTAGGCGTCCAACTGGTCCTCTTTCCATATTAAAGTCATCATGGACCAACGAAACACCTCTACCAATTGGCCAGTTAGGCTCAGTTACCAACTATTTAAATGACCTGAAAATAAAGTTAGAAAAAGCAGCCGAGCATGCCGGAATTTCTTGCAAGGATCAGCAGCAGGATTACGCTTATTATCACAACAGGAAAGCTAGACATAAAGAATTTAAACCGAATGATCAAGTTATTGTATTAATTCCGGACAGTAATCACAAAATATACGCTAGGTGGACAGCACCAGCTACGATACTTGAAAAGAAGTCTCCCTATAGTTATTTAGTACAATTGCCAGATAATAGTATGAAGCATTTACACGCGAATAAAATCAGAGAATTAAAAGCTCAGACAACACACATAGGCGTCATCTATGATGATGATATCGATTTCGGTGAGATCGAAAACATCCCGCAGATTAGTAAAGACGATCCAAATAACCTCCACCAAAAATTACACATGGACCATTTAACAGAAGATGAGAGGGAGCAACTGATCAACATATCACGTAGACACTCCAACCTTCAGTCGGGAATCCCTAAAATTGCAAATGTAGGGGAACATAAAATTAAATTAAAACCTGATAACCAACCAAAACGTCAAAAGCCCTACAGAATCCCAGAGGCACTCAAAAGTGAAGTCGACAGACAAATCGAAGAATTATTAAGTTTAGGACTAATCGAGCACTCGGAGAGTGAATATGCTCATCCGATCGTATGTGTAGCCAAAAAGGACTCCTCAGTTAGATTATGTGTGAACTATCGATATTTAAACTCCCAGACAGAAGTCGACTCATTCCCTATGCCTAACGCTACCGACTTGCTCTACAAAGTCGCTCCAGCGAAATTCATCAGCCTGTTGGACTTACTGAAAGGGTACTGGCAGATAAGATTAAGTGAAGACTCTAAACATTTAACGTCTTTCGTCACACACCGAGGACAGTATTCCTTCGTAGTCATGCCGTTCGGGCTACGTAACGCGGCAGCCACGTTTCAAGGTCCATGAATCGCACTTTAGTCCAACATAAAGAATATGCCGAAACGTACATAGATGACGTGGTAGTTTTTTCTAATAACTGGACTGACCATCTCAAGCACCTAGACACTGTTCTGACAACCCTCGAAGAAGCAAACCTGACAGTAAATTTTCAGAAATGTGTCTTTGCACGATCACAGATAAAATTCCTAGGACATGTTGTAGGATCAGGCAGACATGCTCTTGATCCAGAGAAAGTAACAGCCATCCAAAATTTAGAAGTTCCGAAATCCAAGAAAGATTAGGCCTTCTGTCCTATTATAGGTCCTATATCCTGACATTCTCTGAAATAGCCCGACCATTAATTGAACTTACAAAAAAACGTGCTCCTAATGAAATTACCTGGGCTGAGCAGTGTGAAACAGCTTTCCGTGATCTGAAGCAGGCAATCAGCCAAACGCCCATTTGTTATTCACCGAACTTTACAAAACCCTTCATCATACATGCAGATGCTTCGTCGTACGCGATAGGTGCTTGCCTATCTCAAAAAGATGAAAATGACCAAGAACATCCCATTGCTTTCATTAGCAAAAAACTATCGAAATGCCAAGAAAATTATGCTACTATAGAGAAGGAAGCCTACGCGGTTATTTTCGCTCTAAAAAAATTTGAACATTATATATATGGCTCGCAAGTGACTGTTGTGAGTGACCACAACCCTTTGAAATTCTTGACCGATTGTGCATCCCAAAGTGCGCGCCTTCAGAGGTGGGCTCTGGCATTGCAGCGATTTCAAGCCCACATAGCCTATCGACGTGGAAAACTCCACACTAATGCAGATTCCTTAAGCAGACTATATGCCTCACACTGGACTTAAACGAAAGAGACTTTGCTGTTCAAAAAAAAACTCACGATAAACTTTTGATTTATTTTGTTTGTGATTATATGTTTCCTTCAAGACTTTTCTGAATATGACTTTTGTGGACATTAATTGATTGAACATTATTACTTGAACTTAAAATATTTATTCAAGAACTCTAACGTATTAGTACTAGTATCATAATCTCATATTGCATAGTATCTTAGTTATTCTTTTTAGTTATCTTTATGTTAAGTAAGTATTGTAATTTTGATTTTTATTAATAGTGTGTATGCTAAAATGTTCATAGAGATTCCATTAGATTTTGATTAGTCTTTAAAGACTAAATCAAAACTTTGAATGAGGGAGGTGTGATGTTTGTACACGCCCTCTCACCTATAGAAGCGCCATCTGTGGCCAAAAGAAGAGAAACAGAGCAGAATCTGGGATGGCTTCGCCTACGAAGGTGATCCAAAAATACTGAGAATGGTTTTGGCTAGTGCCAGCCGTAAAGAATCAAGATGAAACTATAAGTTTTGTTTGATATGACTTAGTGTCATGTGTACATTGGTTTGTGCCAGTCTGTGTTCACCGTCCCATCCTATGTGTATAATAAACGTTTGTGATGTTTAGATCATTGGCCAATCCTTTCAGAAAGCTCACACGCGACCATCCGGTTGCCCTTTACAACCTGCAATGTATAATATAATATTTTAAGTTATTTTATCATGCTTTAAAAAAACGGTTTTCAACTAGTATAATGTGAGAGGATCTCAGGTGTGCTGTGACATTTTTTTGTTAACTACTACAAAACTTTTACGAAGTAACAGAAGTACCAGTATATTTTAAATGCAACATACTTAAATTACAGATTTATTATGTGATGAATTTTAGAGCAATAAATTTGTCATTCATGCAGGTTTATTTTAATGATTGAATATTTTTTATAAAAATAAGTGGGGAACATTAAAACATTCTCATGTCTTTAAATAACATTAATGCTTTCAGAGGAAAATTATTCATCAGGAAAGAAAAATATTAAAAATGCAGTAAAAATATTTCAACTAGACAAAAAGTGTAAACTAGATAAAAATCTTATTTAACAAATTTGATAAACTTTAGATTTTTTGTATAGAAATTTTGAAGACTGCAACTGCGGCCTACATTTGACACATCTTCTCTGGATTAGGTGAGAAATTCATTTGTTTTTTATATACCATATGTATATACATCAGAAAATCTATACTATAAAGCAAAAATATGTCCGTGGGTAACACTGATGTCATACTGAAGATGGCAACACTTCACCAAATTAATTCACATTTTTCATAAATTTATTGACTTACACAATTGTAACCCTTGCACAATTTCAATTTTTACACCATCAAATGGGGAAAGAAATGCACTTTGAAATGTGATTTGTCCAAAAACTGTATCTCAATTTACTGATTTTTTAAATAATTTTCAAGCATGAAAAAAAACCCCAAAAGAATCTAACTCTATCATATGCATCGCCAATTACAGAAGATTAGTCCTTTTGCACTTAAAATAATATAAATAGTTTAGCATTTGTTTCTGAATTCCGACTAATATTCTGTAATGAAATGAAAACTTCATCAATAAATAAATAAAACATACATTTAATAGGTATGTCAAACTAAGAGTTTAAACACTGAAAAAAATCATTAAAAAAAAGTTGCTATAAATAGTTAAATCTTTGGTAATTTCTTTAGCTTTTAATCTCTGGCAAACAGACAATAAGAAAATACTACATTTAATAAATTTAAAAATTTTATATGAATATGTAATTGATATTTTTTACATAAAAATGCAGTGTTGTTACTGTACAATCTAAAGGGGAAAAAATGTTAAATGTAAAAAATAGTATTTACATTTACTGGTTTTTACCTATGTTCTGTACACACAGCCAGGAAGTAGGATGTTCCATAATACGGGAGATATTTTTTTTCCAAATGATGAGTAAAAACATACTACTATATTAAAAAGCAGAAAAACCAACGTTTAAAATGCACAAATAATATATGACAAGCAGCAAACAGCTGTTTCGAATCTACTAGCGAGATTCTTCTTCAGAGTCATCTCGCTAGTAGATTCGAAACAGCTGTTTGCTGCTTGTCATATATTATTTGTGCATTTTAAACGTTGGTTTTTCTGCTTTTTAATATTGTTGCACAAAGGCTTTATTTGCTATTTTTACATACTACTATAGTTTTAAAAGCAATTAATTAGTTGCTCTCACTGAGGAATGTTCAAACAATAAAACTGTCAATAGGACAGAGGCTTTCAAAGGCATACATGGTGGAGGGGAGGGGGGGGGGGGTGATGAGCTACCGGCACACATATACACACAGGAACATAAAAGTAATAATGAAACAATCTAAAACAATGATACAGAAGAAAAATATAGAGATCAATCAGTATAAATGTTAAATAGCAGGCAAACTATAAAGGAACATGATAGTAATTATTACTAACTAGGGAACAGTTCTGGATTTCATCTAGAGTAGTACCATTGGAAAGGTCTTGCCAAAAGGATCAAGAAAAATAAAGGAACTATTCTCTCGAATCCAACCATTCATGAGATATGAACCAATTTATTTTGTGATGTCATGCATAAAGAAAAATAGAAAATAGATCCATATGGGCCAGGCCAATTTCTTTTGTTACATCATACACAAAGAAAAAACAAGTTGGAAATTGCTCGTCAAACGTGGCAAATGAGGTGCGTTCATACTATAACTAGTTTTATAATTTTTTTTGCACTGCCTATTGTACTGAATGTATATTTTAGTGCACTTCATAAGTGCCTATCAATTTCATTCTGTTCGAAAGGCTGTAACATCATTAAAATGCACTTGAAATAATTTTTTCCCATTGACCGCAATGTAACGGAAAACTTTTGACTGTCTCTGTAACTAAACTATACATCTGATTTTCATAAAATATGTAATAGTTAGGTAATAGTAATATGTAATAGTTAGAATTATAATTATGATAGTAAGGGCATCCATTAGACTTCCAGAGTCATTGAAAGCCCTTCATCGGTTGGATATATAGTTAAATTTTTCTCAAAAACAAATTTCCTGCATGTTTTACCATCTGTTTTAATTTTGAATTGATACACTTGGTGACTAAACTGTGTACTTTTTTTTACATTTAGTTTTTTGTAATTTCAATAGTTAGCAATTTTTATGTTATTTATACCAAATGTTAGTGTATTTATAAGGAAGAACTTACAAGAATATAATTTAATAAAATTGTTTATTAAATTATAATAATTTTATATTTTGCTTATAAAAAATATAATTTAGCTTCAAAATATCGTCTCTAATCATTCTCTTTTCTGCGCTTCTTTTTTCAAGGGGAAAAAATTATGTTATTTTACACAAAAGTTTTGAGCCCACCCAATATATTTCAAAAGTTGGCGCTATTGTATAGAATGAAGCAAAAATCAGCGTGAAAACCAATCTATGTGTGTGTTTGTGTGACGGAGATGGCTAGAAATATCTACCGCTCGTGCAAGTCTGAAAATTTGTGTGAGGGAGTCCAATGCAGGTCCTGATGCACATGAGGCTCAGATTTCTAATTTTTTTATAACTAATCGAGAATATTTATTAAAAAGTCATAAAAAACGCATTTATTTCACAAAATGGCAAAATCGCACACACATCTGAACCTGATTCCACACCCAAAATGGAAGAAATTAAGAATTTTCACTAATCAGGAAAAATTAAGAAAACATCAGAAATTTCAGAGCACACGTACAAAAATACTTTACACCTGTGTATAAAATTTTTGAAAATCGATCGGTAATTTTTCTTAATGTTTTTAAAAAATTGACATCAACAGTACAAAAGTTCGGAGAAAGAACCATACAGGGCGAACCCAAACATTCATTAAAAACCGAACTAAAAAAATCTTTTTCCCTCTGACCTCTCCACCTAATTTCCGAAAGTCGATGGATCAGAGATTATATGACATGTGGACCTTGACTTAATTAATAAACGTTGCACAAATGCTAAAAACCTAATTTAAAAGCATTTTATTAATTTAATCGAAGACTATTAGAGGGTTCTGTGGCAAGAATCCTGTGATATGAGTTAAGAGTTCGCTCACAAGGATTTCTCCACTTTATTCTCATTTAAAAGTATGTTTTTCAAAATATAGACTTCTTTTACCACAATTATCGAACATTAACACCTTCGGGACAGGCAGCTTTAACACAAATTTTTTTCAGTTGGCAGAAGTTTTTTAAAAAAAATTACTTTTACTTACATAATCCTGAAAATGCTCTAATTACAGAAAGCAAATATTACTTTTCTTTTTTACTGCTGCCAAAAACAAGTTCTGCATGCTCTTTTTGAAGGTGCATGTATGCACCCATAGTTCCAAATGGGTTAACGGAGCATTCTTTTCTTGGATTCTATGGATCAAATATCAATGGAAAATGAATAATTCAACTTAGCTTACGATTTTCTTGCAGTTTTTTGCTCCACCTCCCGTGCAGGGGCGCTTTATATTTATCTTGCTTTCTATGGACTCAATTTCAACTTGGTTTTGTTCATTCCACTTGGTTTTCGATTGTCTTACAATTTTTAGATGTGCCTCCCACTGCCAAGGAGCATTTTTATCTCTGGTTTGATGGGACAGATTTCTGTGGAATTTTTTTATTTCAACTCATCTTACGATTCTCTTTAGATTCTCCAGAGCGTGCGTAGCATGCCTGCTGTACGGCAACGTAGGTAGCAGGGACAGGGGTTGGAGTGGAGACTCATTTTGAAATAAATAAATTTGACGGAAGTTTTTAGGGGTTAGAGATGCGTGCGTAGCACTCTCGCGGCCAAAGACAGTGGAGACCCGTCCCAGAGGTTTATTTTCAGAGATTCATATATACATATAATATTAAATTTTAATATGAACAGAGGTTTTAATCATTCGCGGTTCGTTTTTGAAAATCGACGGGCGTGTCAGCTAATATAAAAATGAAAAATGTTCTTTTGATACCAGAAATGTCACTCGAAGTCGCAAACAGGCCTTTTAATTTATAAACAGGAGGCCAGGCAGTTAGAAACCGCCATCAGCGATTGACATTTATAGATCTCTCCATCCCCCTCCCCACCTTCTTCAAAACATTCGCAAACACACACACAAAAAAGAAAAGGTCAATAATTCTTATTTATTGTCAAAATGTGTAAAATAATTCCAGTTGAAACCTCCTCTCAATTTGGCACCCCCTATTTAATCTTTTTGCGCTTCAATTCAGATGCATAATTATCTTAGGTACCAAGTGTGTTGAGCCATCCTTAGAAACATTTACAGAAGCTTTTTCTTTCTTCATAATTTGGATATAACAAAATATATTACTAAAGAAAAAATTCACACACACACACACACACACACAGAAAAAAAATCAACAATTCTTATTTATTGTCAAAATATGTGAAATAATTTCGGTTTAAATTTCCTCTCAATTTGGCACCCCTCTTTAATGTTTTTGCGCCTCAAGTCAGATACCTAATTATCTTAAGTACCAAGTGTGTTGAGTCATCACTAGAAACATTTACAAAAGCTTTAACTTTCTTCATTATTTGGATATAACAAAATGTTTTACTAAAGAAAACATTCACACACACATTAAAAAAAAAATAAATAAATAAAAAAAAAAAAAATCAACAATTCTTATTTATTATCAAAATACGTGAAATAATTTAGGTTTAAACCTCTCTCAATTTGGTGCCCCTTGGCTTCGGCGCCCGGGGAAGCCGCTCCCCTTGCCCTCCTTTAGCTACGCCACTGTGCAGACGGACTGAACGATGACTATAGGTGCTACGTATTTATATAATTACAAACGCACCTAAACAGAAACCCATTTTCCTCACAAAATGGTATCATTAAAAAATTCTTGCCATGATTATTATATAATTAACAAGATATTCAGTTAAAGTTTACCCTAGAATGATTAAAAAAACCCGTAGCTTTAGATGGAGTTTTCTTTTTTGCTTTTTTCGTTCTTTATATATGATGTCAAGGAAGAAATAGGAATGGTTAGATTTGAGTGAGTAATTCCTACATTTTTCTTGATTCTGATGGCAAGACCTTTCAACTATACCACTTTTGATGAAATCCAGAAGTAACTGTTGAATATATTCCCTAGTGATGGAAAGAAAAATTATTAATTCCCGATAAAGGAAGAGTACAGAAATAGAGAAAAAAAAATATTGTATGCATACACTTGACATAAATTGACTGTTCTAAAATGCTAGAGAATAAAAAAGAAATATAGTATAACATTGAAAGAAAGGAGTAAAAATTTGACAGAGCTACAAGGAATGTAATGAATGTAGGGAAGAGAATATTTGAAATTCTTTTTTCAGCAGTTGAGATATAGCACAAAATTAGCACTTCCCACTTGTCAAGTAACATTTAAAACGTGACGATTAACTTTTTTGACCTCACTCGCCAAATTTAATGGGCACCACTTGCCAAGCACGATGGTTGAAAGATGCATCGATGCCAAGGAGGAAAGAGGTGAAATTTGTTTGGAATTTACGGCGTCCAGAACAGTGATTTTCCTGAACATGAGAAAAGAAAGTAGCAGGAGCGATTCTGTTCCTATTTTTCTGAAAATTTAAAGCATTCAGTTCCGAAAATGAAAAAAATCAGTCAGCAGTCCGAAAATTCGGACATAAAAAATATCGCTAATTTCGAAATGGTCGGCGAAAAAAATTAATTTCGTCAATCGTCTGCAGAAAAAAAATCACCAATTTCCGTCAAAGAATCGTAGGGAAAAAAATGCAAATTTTGTTCCAGGATATCGAAAAAATGCGAATTTTGTCCAATGATCATGTAAAAAAGCGAATTTCGTCAAAAAATCAAGGAAGAAACGCAAATTCCGTCAAAAAATCATGAAAAACGCACAAAATTCTTCAAAGAATCGCGAAAAAACGCAAAGGATCGCGACATAAAGCACAAATTTTGTCAAAGGATTGCAGAAAAAACAAATTTTGTCAAAAGATCGTCGAAAAAAGCAAATTTCGTCAAAAAATCGCAAAAAAAACCCCACAAATTTCTTTAAAAAAATGGCGAAAAAACACATATCGTCCTAAGTTGCAAAAAAAAAAAAAAACGCAGATTTCGTCAAAAGATAGCCAAAAAACACAAATTTTGTCAAAAAATTGCGACAAAAATGCAAATTTCTTTAAAGAATGGTGAAAAAAACACAAATTTCGTCAAAGGATCGCAGAAAAAACGCAAATTTCATCAAAGGATCGAGGGAAAAAAACAAATTTCGTCAAAGGATCATGGAAAAAATGCAAATTTCGTCAAAGGATCGCAGAAAAAACATGAATTTCGACAAAGGGCTGCAGAAAAAACGCATAGTTAATGCTGGGAGGGGATTCCCTCCTTCAACTGTAACCTTTCAGAAAATTTGCTGTGAAAATTTCAGAATTTTTTTAAAACTCAGAATCACTCCTGGAAAGTAGATAACTAATGGTTCAAATTGGTTCAAAGTTCATGAACCTCTCTCTCTTGGAGGGGGGGGGGGGGGGGTTAATTGCACTTTCGGCCGTCCATATTATTATTTGATTTGTTAGAGAAACTAAAAATTGATAAATTAAAAAAAAAACAAAATTCTAACAAACATTGTTGAGATTTTGAAAGCAATTGCTCCAAACAATGCTGGAGTGGAGAGAGTGTGGAGCAGAGCAAAAAACACTCTAAAGGACAAAAAATTTATCTATAAATAAAGACACGCTACATAATCACCTAAGGGTTAAACAATCTAAAATTCAATTAAATGAATATGATCCTGCTGCAGCGATAAAACTTTGGTGGGAAGACTCTGTTAAGTCATAAAGACCTAAATGTGAATGATAAGCATTAGTGTCAAAAATAGCACTTTTTGTAATACTTTATTTCATTGCAATTAATAGTAAAAATAAAATATTTAAGATTTTACTAAAATAAAATAATTCTTAAAACATATTTTAATTTTCTGGTCTCTTTTATACATTGTATTAATTACGTCTAAATATCTTCAAATACGCATTTGACTTTTATTTTGAATGCAGTAATTTCTTGGCTATTTTTCTGTTGGATATAATGCCTTTTTTTTTTTTTTTTTTTAGAGTGATCCTATTGAATGGTAAATAAAAGATATTAGTAAATTACAATATTGATAGTTAGAAAAAACACAATTTTGTACAAAGTGTTCGTAATTTTGTTACTGGCCAGTGGCCATTGGGTAAAAATGTTAATTTTGACCTATAAGTTGAGAGAGAGTTTGGATAAAGTTTCACGCTAACAATTTTATCTGAATTTAAATAAATAGATACTTTTTAAAAAGCCCAATTCAGTCAAGTCTAAAACATTGCACATATTGTGGATAGTTTTATATTAATTATTTAGAAATTAAAGACATGGTTTTGTGGCCATGAATGCCATACTGCAACAGGTTTATAGTATAATTTTTGTTTTTCTTTAATGGAATTTTTGTGCTCACTAATTTTTTAAATTAAAGGACAATTAGTTTGACCAATGTACGATAATTCACAATTTTTACAAGGAATATTACAAATTCCAAATTTAGATTTCTTGTAGTTTTATCAATTTTTGCTTGCTTCTTTCAATGTTATGTAATTTGTCTCCATATTTTTAATTCTTCAATATTTCAATTAAGGGCAGTGTTTCAGGCCATTTCAGTATCACTTTTATCACATCTTTCTCAATGCATTCCTTTAGAGCCTTCTGTCCCACCGACAGTTTTATTGCTGTTCAGGGCATTCACAATTTCCCTTTTTTGATTTCATATTAACATAAAAGATTTTAAAATCTGCTTGCAGATGGTGTTGGATTAACTACTTTCTGCTACTGCTCATCCGATGATGAGAGCTGCTAATTAAATGCTCTTGAAACTATATAGTACGTTTTTACTCAGGGCCATCGCTAAACTTTTTATTGAGGAGGGAGAAAACCTTAAACTGCCCAGTCAAATTTCAGGATTTGCCAACTCATTGAGAAGCAAAAATAAATAGTTCTCGACGTTTGAAAACTTGTTTTATAATTTTGCCAAGTTACCACAATTAGAAAATGTAATATAGTTCTTATTTGTAAAAAGTTTATTAATATTCCCAATTATATTTGTAACTTTTGCTAAGTCTATCAGAAATAGAAAGTATATTATATTTTTTATTAAAGTTTTAAACAAATTTGCCAACTAAGTTTATAAATTTGCCAAGTGTAACAACATTCGTGAACGTTTTTTGTGGGGGTGATGCCTCTCCCCGTCCACCCAACCCCCCCTTAGCGAGGGCCCTGTTTTTACTCACCATATGGGGGGAAAAAAAGGATCCACTTGTACTCATTTGTCATCTCCAGTTATTTTATTATCACAAAATAAACTATGTTAAAAAAAATGGAGAAAAGACTAATAACTAAAATTTTATTTCACAGCAGGGGTCAAGGATTAGCCAATTAAAAATGCACAAATAAATATATCCATAGTTTCTTTTTTAAACTTACATAATTATCCTAAAAATTAACTAATTTTCAAGATAGTTTAAATACTAAAAAACACAAATATTAAAAAAATAAATAAATAAATAAATAATAAAAAAAAAATTACCTAGTAATTTCAAATGCAATGCCTGCAAATTTTTGATGATTATCTGTATAAAAGGAAATTCAGATTTAAAACATTAAAAGACCACATACAAAGAACATAACAATTAATAAATGAATATTTTTACTTATTACAAAAGCAATACATACAATACATACAAAAGCAATAATATCTTTAACAAGATGAAATCCTTTCAGCTGAGCTACAAAAGATAAACTTTGGTGAACATCTAGTATGGGACACATTTTATACTCTAAAGTTTAAACTTTCATATAATAGATACAAATCCCATAATGTTTCTTAACTTAGTCCACCACTGTAATTGCAACATATATCAGTGACAAATTTGTTAAGAATTTTTTTATGTTTAGTCTATCCAAAAGATTTATAAAATTGGAAAGTTCCCTGTTATAAACATTATTTCTTTTCAAATACAAGCTAAACATGCAGCGATAGTGTAGAGGTACTTTTGCCACTGTATATCAGCTTCATTTATTAATATTATTAAAATTTGTTTGCATTTGTATGTATGTGTGTGCCTGTAATACCATATCTTCCAGGAATCTCTGATCGAGATTGATGTCTATGGACTTGGAAAATTCTGATTGAAATGCCCAAGTCTATGTTTCTAAAGGCAATGGACATCTCCAACACTTGGTTCATTTGTAAAAATTTTCCTTTAAAAATATGAAATGATAAAAATTTGAAACACTTGTAGTGGCATGTTGATTGGATGGACGAAGCCTGTGTCTATTGCTGTCAAAGGAAGTGGGACGGATAGCTTGCATGCCTGCAAGTCGGGGGGGGGGGGGGGGGGGGAGCATTGCTCTGGGAAAAATAAAAGTACATAGAATTTAAGTTTGAACACTTTTAATTTAAACTATATAAAAGAAAGATGACACATGCAAATTTACATGAAAACTCTAAAAATTGTCCAAACTCCAAACTATCACTATTTTTCAATAATGTCTACCATATTTCAAAAATATGTATTGCTAATAAGGTAACAAAATTGTTGCAGTAATTTTCTTTAATTTTTATTTTACAATCTAAGTTAAACAATCTGAAAGAATATTTATTATGCAAATATGATTGGATAGTTAAAAAATAATTATTCTTGTAGAAGAAACATCTTTATTGGACGAATAATGAGAATTTGTTCATGTTTAGTTTGGTGAACATCATCTTGTATAAGTTATATCCAATACAAATTTTAAATCATTCTTAATCCTTTTCATGTACTTTATTCTGTCTGTACTAATGTGTTCATCTATTTTGCTGAAAAATTTTCCAACACTACATTTTTCATACTAAGCTGTAGCAAACATTTCATTCTCAACCATATCTTGCAACGAATAACTGTCATATAATCATATCAGGGCTGGCTTTTTGCCGGCAGAAACTGGCATAAACACATTTCGTGACATAATCTAAAACTTTAATACTATTAAATTCGTTAAGTACATTTTATTCAGTATAAATAACAAATGAAATAGTCTGGGTAGTTTTAATTAAAAAATAAATAGGCCTGGGTGCAGAATCGGCGCAATGCTGCGACGCACGTCACAGACTCTTGAGAAAGTCTGCAGACTATTTTTTAACTGTTAAAATTTAGAAGTAAAAAATGTTTGCTAGGAATTATTTGCCATGTGCCATAATAATACGGTCCACGCCACATGCGATTGACGAAGCTCCGATTCCCTTTAAAATATAAATAATTCACGGAGAAAACTCTAGACACGTGATCGTGAAATGCCCATTATTAAATGAGTCAATTCTAATAGGGGCGATTTCTTTAGAAATTAAAAAAAATCAGTCATTAGTCCGAAAATTCGGACGTAAATATCACGAATTTCGACAAATGTTCGCCGAAAAAACAATTTCGTCTATCGTTTGCAGTTAAAATAGCCAATTTCGTCAAAGGATCGTGAAAAAAAGTGAATTTCGTCAAGATTGCGAAGTAAGAACGAAATTTTGTCATAAGATCAAGAAGGAAACGTCAATTTCGTCAAAAGGCTGTGGAAAAATAGCAACTTCCGTCAAAAGCTGGCAGAAAAATGCGGCTTCCGTCAAATGATCGCGGAAAAAACATGAACTTCGTCCAAGGGCTACGGAAAAATAGCAACTTTCGTCGAAGAATTGCAGAAAAACGCAAATTTCATCAAAAGATCGCAGAAAAAACACAAATTTCGTCAAAGGATCGCGGAAAGAACGCGGATTTTATCGAAGGATCGCTAAAAAAATGAGATTTTCTTCAACAGATCATGGAAAATAGTCGAATTTCGTCAAAAGATGGCGAAAATTTTGTCACAAGATCGAAAATAAAGCCAATTTCGTCAAAGGGTTGCAGAAAAATAGTAACTTTCCACAATGGATGGCAGGAAAACGCGAATTTCGTCAAATGATGGGAAAAAAACGTTAATTTTGACAAATGATCGCGGAAAAAGCGCAAATTCTGTCAAAGGACTGCGGAAAAATGCGGGAAAAAGCGAATTTCGCACAAAGATCGCTAAAAAACGCGGATTTCGCTAAAAGATCACGAAAAACACGTATATCGTCAAAAGATCGCGGAGAAAAAGTGAAATTTTTTCAAATGATCGGCAGAAAAAACGCAAATTTCGTCTTAAGATCGCGAAAAAAACGCGAACATCGTCAAAAGATCCCGGAAAAAAAACCACGAACGTCGTCGAAAGATTGCGAATAAAACGCGAACATCGTCGAAAGATCGCGAAAAAAACGCAAACATCGTCGAAAGATTGCCAAAAAAACGCGAACAACATCGAAAGATCGCCAAAAAACGCGAACAACGTCGAAAGATCGCCAAAGAACGTGAACAACGTCGATAGATCGCCAAAAATCGCAAACATCGTTGAAAGATCGCGAAAAAAACGTGAACATCGTCGACAGATCGCGAAAAAAAACGTAAACATCGTTGAAAGATCGCGATAAACAAAGGCGGACATTGTCAAAAGATCGCGATAAAAAAACACGAACATCGTCGAAAGATCGCGAAAAAACGCACATTTCGTAAAAAGATCGAGGAAAAAAAAGGTGAATTCTGTTAAAGAATCGCGGAAAAATTTGCTGCAACATTGATGTTTTCACGAGATTTTTTTACAGCTGAGTGGCAGGTTAAATTATTAGTTAGCCATGCTTTGAGTGAAAGCATGTTAAATTTTGAATTGTACAACTAGCTAAGATTACTAAATAAAACATTGTATTAGAATTACTTATAGTATTTGCATGAATTACTCAAATTTGATTTTCTAAGAATTTCAATCTGCTTTAATAACAGCTTTTATTGCTAAAAAATTAGATTTTTGCTGCTGCAAAAATGGATTTTTCTGCTACAAAATTAGATTTTTGCTGCTTCAAAGTGGCTTTAATCATTTTCATCCCTGTATTATCACATCTATATATAATTTTTGATATTATCACATTCTATCAATCTTTTCAAAAATTTTAGAAACTGGTGTTCATATGTTATTTTTACTGTTATTCTGTTTCTAACTTCACAGAAATTTTGACAAATTTTATAAAAGATTTTTCAGATAGTGGTGTTAAAAATTTTGAGGACGAAGGTAAATTATTTAAAAAAGTACTTTCCTTTTATGTTAATCACAAATACTG
Organism: Maratus speciosus; assembly: GCA_963932465.1. Lineage (NCBI taxonomy): Eukaryota > Metazoa > Arthropoda > Arachnida > Araneae > Salticidae > Maratus > Maratus speciosus. The sequence goes on along the minus strand of OZ010789.1, from coordinate 545,178,875 downwards.
GGGGGAGGGGGGGAGTGAGTGTATGAGGGGGATTGGTAAGAGAGCATTTGTCCTTAAGTTTTGCAGACTTTTTTAAAAGTTTCTACTTGTGTTGCAGACTGCAGAAAAAAATTCTGCTGCTGGGTAAATAGGTTTGTATTAGAAAAAAAATGAATAATGTAACAGATAATTTTTTTTTAATAATATGGTTGTATAATTTTATATGTATTAGAGTATTTTAAAATTTCAGTTTAAAAATCAAATAGAAAACTATATCCGATATTTATTTTAAACTAAACAATGAAAAGAAACGAAAAATAATCAATACTTAGAATACTTTTCTGTAATTTAACATAATTTAATAATAAGAGTAAAAAATATCTCTAATAGAAATGTTATAGTTAAATGTGGATCTTGTAATTCCATGGATATAAAAAAACATTTCATTTAAATACAGTATTCAAAAAAAAAATCTGACTTTTTTTTTTTTTTTTTTTTTCAATTTAAGACTGTTAGTTGAAAATGTTCCAACCACATTTTGCACAACTTACAAAACAAACTACAAAGGTTCAAAGCAGATTTAATACAGTATTAACCGACTACCATATGCTGGCTTATTTATTTCATCCTAAGGATATGGGATCAAAATTGACATATGAGCATAAAGAAAAGGCAAGGAAATTGCTTTCTGATATTAATCTCAATTTTGTGCCACATATAATATAATATCCTTTGAAGCAAAATCGACTCTTGTCCCAGAAACATATTTCTCCAAGGAAGACCTAAAAAATGTCTTGCCTTCTGTGTGGTGGTCGTCTTTAAAAACGAATACTGGTGAAAATGAGGATTTTTCAAATTTTGCACCCTCAATAATGACATCACCAAAGAGTAATGATAGTCTTGAAAGAATATTTTCAAACTTTTCTTTCATTCAGAACAAATTATGAAACAGTCTGTGTTCAGAAAGATTAGCAAAATTTGTCCTACTAGGGGGCTCGGCCCCCTACGAGCTACGCTCGCCAACCCCCGTCCAGACACTGTAGACTCTAAATGCATGCTAATTTGATCGGCTTTAAAAAGATTTCGAAAGATTGAATTATAATTTAAAAAACAGTGGCGATCTCCCTATAAATGGATTTCTATTCATTTCTCTTTGATTGGGGAATTTTAACGCCAAATCCGTTGCGGTACTACTTGATTATCCCGTCGACCAATTTCGCCAAATTATACAAATAAATTAGTATAACATTAATAAAAATACAAATAAAACGTCGAAATAAAAATAACTTGATGACGTAGACACGTTTAACAACATTTCAAAATAAGCTAATATAAAAGGAATTAAGTAAACAGAGTCTTTGTCTCCTGGTATTTTTTAACAAAGTGAAAAGAAAGTTCTTTTAAATGAGACATTTTAAATTAATCGTTTTTAATCTGACGTAATTTTGACCAAACTATTCTTTCTCTTTTTAATATTCACGTGAAAATACTTGTGTTAGAAATTAAATATTATTTGCGCTTTCCTAACAAAAATAGTTGAAAAGTATCCTCTCAAAATATCAAATAAATGTCTAGCGCAATTTCTAAATTTAAACCCTTTTGCAATATTATTTTGTGTTCATTTTATGTAATAACTGAAATGTGACGTAAATATGACGTAATTTCTCCTATTTAAGGCTTTTAACGCATGTTAATAAATTTATTATTTTAAAAATTCCTTTCTCTCTTAAAATTCACGTGTAATTATAGTTTTTATGACGTAATTTTTAATAAGTTCCTGCTTTTTGTACATAATTATTTAATTCTAATTCAAAATGTTTTTTTCTGTTTATAATAGTCACGTGTAAATAAATTTTTAATTTATTTACACGTATATATTTTTTTTGAAGCAAACATTATTGTTTCCGCTGTTTATACAGTTGGCAACAGTTTAAATTAATATCACTTTCTAAAATCTGTTAAAAATATCTCTAGAAATGCTGAAAATTTGAATTTAAAATAGAAATAAAACCTCAAAAAATGAGTCAAAATAAAAAAATTAATGCAATCTGCACTCCGGCAAATTCTAACGCATAAAATGATCTAAAAATGATTAAATTCCTATGAATAGTTTTTGCTCCTATAAAACTTTTTTAGTGGAACGATTTTGTCCAACTTTAGCATTAAATATCTCTTAAAATAATTTTTCGATCTGAAAACTGTCTGCATCAGCATGTTTATCAAACATTTCTGTATAGTACTGCCGATTTTCATATTTTTGTATGCATTATTTTTCTTAATATTAACGAAGAAAGACCTCCGGTCACAAAAAATTCAAAACCGGCGGCGGTGACAGCGGTAGTTACTTTTTTTTAGAATAGAGAGATGCTATGGAATTTTCTGTGGAAAAAGTAATAATAGTATATTTGAGTGGCAATTTTGTTCTTTCAATGTTGTAAAATAATTGTACAAGATATTTCATTAATTTTTTTTTCTGTTACTAGGGGGCTCGGCCCCCTACGAGCTACGCTCGCCAACCCCCCGATCAGACACTGCAGTCTCTAAAAGCACGCTAATTTGATCGGCTTTAATTGAATTTTTTTGGAAGATTGAATTATAATTAAAAAAATCCCTGCCGGCTCGGGCCTACAGGCGGAGGTAGATTTCGAAGTTAAGTACTAAATTAACCAACAAAATTTAAATCAAGATTAGAGATAAACCCAGTTCCTCCACTAAGAATGAGCTCTAGGGAGCTAAACATTTTGTGCAAATTCTAATATACACGAATACACACACGCATGCATATGGAATAGGTTTAAAAAATAGCTAAAGCAAATTCAGAGAAACTCAAAGTGATAAATAAGTTAATATTTCCATAGTCGGGTTTTTATCATGTTTTAATACGTTTCTTCAAACTCACATGACGTTACATATTCACCTGCTGAGGTCCACTTTATTTCCAATATGACGCAATATTTTGTTGTTGTTTTTTAATTCGTCAAACTATTTATTTCATTTTGAGTTTTCATGCGGAAATCTTGCTCTAGGAAACTTATGACGTAATATTCAATTTGTTTTCAATTCGTCAAACTATTTATTTTATTTAATTATTCACGTGAAATTCTCGCAAAAGAAAAGCAATTGTTGTGGTGAGAATTTTATTGCTTTTATTTTAATTGTTGGCAACTGCAATAACGAAAAATATTTATTTTTTTCTGTTATTGTTGTGTAAGAGCTGATTTTATCGGAATCATGTTAAGATGGTATTCAAATTTTTGAACACTCCCCATTTCCATTCCTTTGGTCCGATTTTACCCATTTTCAATCCCCGCCGAGATATTAGCCATCTCAAAGTTGTTGGCGAGTTTGAAGACGATCCGTGCATCATTGCAACTTTTATCGTGCGGACAAAATTTAGTACATACATACATACATACATATATATATATATATATAAACTTCTTAGGTGGGGGTGGTTTTGGGTTCCTGGGGTCCTATAATGAAAAGTTATGAAGGAATTTTTCAAAAGTCGCACCATGGTAACGACTGCAATAGGTAGTATTTCTTACGAAATCTACCTAAAAACAAAGGCGATCTCCCTATAAACGGGTTTCTATTCATTTCTCTTTGATTGGGGAATTTTATGGAAAAATCAGCTGCTGTTAAAAGATACAATGGCATTTCAAAATCATCTAATATAAAAGGAATTAAGTAAACAGAGTCTTTGTCTCCCGGTATTTTTTAACAAAGCGAAAAGAAAGTCCTTTTAAATAAAACATTTTAAATATATCGTTTTAATCTGACGTAATTTTCACCAAACTTTTCTTTCCCTTTTTAATATTCACGTGAAAATGCTTTTATTAGAAATGAAATATTATTTGCGCTGTCCAAAAAAAAAATAGTTGAAAAGTTCATCTCAAAATATCAAGTAAATGTCTCGCGCTATTTTTAAATTTAAACTACTATTTTGCAATATTATTTTTTGTTCATTTTACGTAATAAGTGTAATGTGACGTAAATGTGATGTAATTTCTCCTATTTAAGACTTCTAACGCATGTTAATGAATTTATTACTTTACAATATCCTTTCTCTGTTAAAATTCACGTGTAATTATAGATGAAGTAATTTTCAATAAGTTCCTGCTTTTTATACGTAATTATTTAATTCTAATTTGAAAGTTTTTCTTTTCTGTTTATAATAGTCACGTGTAAATAAATTTTTAATTTGAAGCAAACATTATTGTTTCCGTTGTTTATACAGTTTGGCAACAGGTTAAATTAGTACAATTTTCTGAAATAAGTAAAAAAATATCTCTCGAAATGCTGAAAATTTGAATTTAAAATAGAAATGAAACCTCGAAAAATGAGTCAAATTAAAAAAATAAATTAATTCTGCACACCGGGAAATTATAACGTATAAAATGATCTAAAAAGTATTAAATTCCGATGTATAGTTTTTGCTCCTATAAAACTTTTTTAATGGAACGATTTTGTCCAACTTTAGCATTAAATATCTCTTAAAATAATTCTTCGATTTGAAAACTGTCTACATCAGCGTGTTTATCAAACATTTCTGTATAATACTACCAATTTTCATATTTTTGTATGCATTATTTTTCTTAATATTAACGAAGAAAGACCTCCGGTCACAAAAAATTCAAAACCGGCGGCGGCGGCGGCGGTGACAGCGGGAGTTACTTTTTTTTTAGAATAGAGAGATTTATTGCATCTCAATTATTTACTTAATATATTTTCACAAGAATCATAATCTTTAAGTTATTGCATTGCATTATTTATTTAAAAATACTCTGAAAAATACATTTGTTAAAATATCACAAAATTTTTTGTAATTTTTTTTTTTTTTACTTTTGAATAGAAATTCAACTCTAAACAATAATATTAATAGTTAAACTTGTACAGCATCAGACTACTATTATGAAAATTTCTGTTTTTCAAGAGAAAGAAAATTAGTATTATATAAACAAAGTATATTTATATGAGCATTTTGAAACTTTTTTGCAAATTTGAATACCATTCATAATCTTTAATTTTAATTTTTAACTTAATTTTTTAGATATCAAATACATGTGTGAATTATGAATCATTGCACATTAAAGTTCTTATTAATATTATTTCTTAGTTTCTGCCAGTTTTTGCCACTTAGTGGCAGAAACTAGTTTCTGCAATGCCGGTTTTAACCGGTTACAACCGCTGGTTTTAACCACTCTGGCAGAAACTTGCCAACCCTGATTCATATCAGAACCTGTAAATTCAAATTGGCTGTTTTATGACACATACAGTATACAGACATATGACAGAATTTTAAACTCTTCTCCAATTAATTATACTAGTTCCTATTTTAATATGTACTTAAGAAAATGCTCATTTTTTATCTTAAGGGAGACTTAAAACATATTTGTGAAATACAATAAGTTCAAAAAGATTAAATATGTTAGGTGCCCTGCACTGTCATGACAGTAGTATTGTTGATTCTATAGACATGATAAAGTTAGGGTAATAATTTTGTTAAATATTCTATCCTCTACCAAAATGTATTTTTGTCGATATAAAATGGGTACTATCCCCTACCTACAATTCTACTTTCAATATAAAAATAAACCATTATTTGTTTCAGTTTTGAGTATACAGTGGCTCAAAAAGCGATATAAAAACACATATCATTCCAGAAATTTAATTACGCCTTTGTTAGCTTAGCAGCCACTTAGAGGAATCTCCAAATGACAAAGATATATCACCAAGGTAGGTTGTAAAATTCAGTCAAATGGTTTACAGTATTAAAGAAACAGCACATTTTTATGTTATCTTCATATTACTTTTTTGTTGATATTCAAGGAACGTATTTCATATATTTTTAAGAAAATGCGTGCTGTGTTGTTTTTATAAATACTGAAAAATCCTTGCTTTACCTAGTAACGAGATAGATTTCATCTCATTTTTACCGACTTCAAAAAGGAGGAGGTTATCAATTCGACGCGTATGTATGTTTTTTTTTTTTTTTATGTATGTTCACCGATTGCTCCGGAACTTTTTGTCCGATTTATGTGATTTTTGTTTTAATTGAAAGAGGATACTCTCGAATTGGTACCACTTCCGTTTAATCGAAATTGGTTGAGTAGTTTTTTAGTAATTCAACAAAACCCAATAAAATGAAGGATTTCACCCAAATTATCTTTCATTGTTGTAACCGGTTTCTCAATTATAAGCATAAAACTATGTATTCATATACGTTAGCGCCAAGTTGTTGCAAAACTTGGCGCAGGTACGTGAATTATCGCCAAATTTGGCGACCAAAATAAGTCGCCATAAATGAAGCCAACTTGGCTGTAACTGACTAATTTGGCGATATTCCCATTCAAATTCAGTAATGGATCTTCCCCAATCTGTTTCTTCGCATTTTCTAATCGACAGTCATATTTAAAATTCTCAATTGGCAATCGCAATCAAAATAGTAATTTAATATACATTAATTAAAGATGCACCATTATTTCAAATGCTAAATAATACAGAAGCAAACTAACTTAATACAAAACAATAATTTTGTATACAATAGTTTAGTTTAATTAAACACATAACATCAGACTGGCAGCACATAATATATATATATATATATATATAATAGGTACTTCTTAGTTATCCCGTCGACCAAATTACTGTCGCCATATTGTAAGATTAAATGCCAATAATGGTTTGCCATTAATTAATTAATTGTAAGATTAAATGCCAATAATAGCCAATAAAACCATTAATTCGACGTTTTATTTGTATTTTTATTAATGTTTTACTAATTTATTTGTTCTTTCGTTATTTAAAATAAAAATTATGTCAATTTGTATAATTTGGCGAGTGGTTTGGCGATTTATATAATTTGGCGAAATTGGTCGACGGGATAACTAAGAAGTACCATAATATTATATACATACCTATATTATATTCTATTAAACAGTTATATGTATGAATGCTTTTTGATTGTCTTTAATATTTCCACTAAACAACATTAATGATAACTTTCCTGTATAGGGGCCTTGGAGAGAAAATAAAAATTTCACTCATATTTCCTGACAACCTATTAACTGTCTCGGTACTACTTAGTTATCCCATCGACTAATTTCGCCAGATTATATAAATCGCCAAACCACTCGCCAAATTATACAAATTGACATAATTTTTATTTTAAATAATAAAAGAACAAATAAATTAGTATAACATTAATAAAAATACTAATAAAACGTCGAAATAAAAATCACTTGATGACGTAAACACATGTATCTTGCTTAAAGTCAAGTAATGTAACATTTACGATCAACCATTATTGGCATTTAATGTTATAGTTTGGCGATAGATTTTTGGTCGACGGGATAACTAAGTACAGGGTGGCTACTAAATACTGTTACAAATATTCAGTCATTTTATTTTACAAATTTAAAATTGAAAATGATAACTACACTAATATGATGAACATCAGAGATGAAAGTTTACAGGGAAAAAATTTTACTCGAATTGACCGTCATCTTTATCGATTACCATAGATAATCTCTTATGCCATTGTCAGACTGCGGCACGAATCATTTTAAGAGGTAATCGGTACCATTCACGCAATATGGAAGCTTTGTGAGAGTCCAAACTTCTGTGTTTGTTGCTGTTTACTTTAGCGTCTAAAATCCCCCAGACGCAATAAGCTAAAGGATTTAGATTCGGTGAAGAAGGTGGCTAATCTTCTTGCATGATAAAGTTTGGATAACTGACAGGGAGCCAAGCCCGTGTTGATTTAGCTCAGTGCGAATGTGTAGAATCTTGCTGAAATGCCCAATTCTGTTTGGTATACAACCTTTCAGCTTGTGGGAATAAATGTGTAGCCAATATATCCTGTTTGTAATATTCGCATTGATTTTTATCCCTTTACCGATGAACTTCAAAGGCAATTTTCCATTGTTTGACACTGCAGCCCAAACCATAACAGAATTCTTGTTCTGAAAGCGTTTAACAGTTCGAAAGGTTTCAGGTATATCCTCAAGGGTTGCTGAATATACGACATCATATTTAGCATTATAACACTGTTCAGTGCAAAATAGCTTCCCACCAGAACATTTTATTCTGTCAGCACTTTTCCTACCGTGCCGCTTCATCAATTTATTCCTCCTTTGTAATGTTTTTATTCTTTGTGCAGCAGTCAAACCTTGAATTTTTCTTTTGCGATAAGGGACATAACCCAGATCTTCATTTATAATAACTTGCATAGTTCTGCGACCCGCGTTCTCTTCTGCAGCCATTTTATTTGCAGAACATTGTGGATTTCTTCACATCTTTTCACGAATTCTTTTGATGCGCTCTATTGTGCGAACTGAGCGTGGACTTCCAAGCCTAGGTCGATCTTTACATAGCTATTAGTATCCAATAATCAATTTATAGTTCTATATATAAATGTTCCATTAAAATCAAGGCATTTTAACTGCTTAAAGTTTTCACCAGCGGAAAATCTGCGACCAAAGAGATGTTTAAACATCATTCTTTCGGCTTCCCTCTTTAATGTAATTTTAAATATTTGCTTTATAACAAAATTCGTCTGCACTAATAGAAGATTGCCAAACGTTAAAATAGAGAAATAAATTGTTTTACCAAACGATTAAAATTAATTCGTATTTTTTGGAGTATAACAGTATTTAGTAGCCACCCTGTAGTACCCCTGTCTCATGTACACAAGCAAGTTTTTCAATATTTATAAATTAATTTATTGTAAACAACCATTTGTCTACTTTTATACACAAACAAAAGTTGAGCCAAAATCCCTATGCTGTTAAAGTACAAGATAAACAACATAGAAAGAAATAAAAGAAGTTACTCTAATTAGTATTACAGGCAGCATTGTTATGGTGCGGTGTATTTACATGGCACATAACTTAAACATCAATAGGCATAAGCATAATGGCGAAAGCAAGTCAGTGAGTTACGCAGTCATGAAAACATTTGAATTGTATCAAGAAATGAGAGCAAGTAAATTTGAATCAGATTGCCCGATAAAAGCAAAAAGTGTGCGATACTAACAGCAAACATAGTTTAAAGGAAAGGCGAATATCATAAGTTGCTTCCGAAAGTCCTATATGTTCTATATGTTTTGCAGTACTATACTCACTAAAATACGTCAGTTAACTATGCAGAGCAATGACACTTTGACCAAGACTATTAAATGAGCATGACGATGAATTTCTAATCTTCCGTAATCGAGCCCACAGTTAAGGCTAGCGTAAAACAAAACAAAACAAAACAAAACAACAACAAAAAAAAAATAGCAGCAGCAATTGGATTAATGTAAATGTGGGTATCATAAAATATTTAATTTGCAAAACGCTTCAATGCACCAAATCATATTAGCTCAGAAACAACAATTGGCAGTGGACGCAATAACGGTAGATTACTTAATAGTTTTAAAATCTCCACTGCCCAACGTATTGCAAATGATGATGCAATAAGAAGCATAAATGCCTAAGTGAGTTAAGCTGATTTTGCCAAGAAAGATTACAAACAAAAGTAAACAAAATGCCGTCATGATGCAATGAGTTCTCAATTTCTCTATCAGAATCTTTAGATTTGGCGAAAGATTAAGCAAATAATTTAAATATGAATAAAAGTACTCTGCTGAAATTCTTAGCATGCATTTAAGCACATTGGCATTACGTATACATTATACATTACATATTGGCACTTGCATAATATCTCCATATAAGAAAACATTAATACCACCAAAAAATAAATTGTTTTTAAATTCTTGAAACCTCAAATGAATTATATATAAATTCTCTTTTGACACCATAGAAATTTCATCTATGACCAGCCATTTGAGGGAACGCCATTTAAGACTTTCGCCCTGTAGTCTTTTCACGATCATTTTCTGATAAGTTATTCGGTTGTCATGTACCCTAATGGCTCCTGGTGCATGTAAACTCTGTCGATAGTTACGAAAACATCGAATTTACCTATGAATTATACCTCTGAGGTGCCTTGCCAGATGAAGGTCTCGTTATCTGATTAAGCTTCTAAATTACGAGATCAACGTGAGTAGCAATGAAAGGTGTTCAACAACAAGATATAAATGTTAAGTAACTGGCATTAAAAAGTTCATAATTAAGAAATAGGCACTGCCGATAGTAAAACGATCTAGGCGTTCATCAGGTTTATTGCCGCTACGTGGCGATTAGGTGGTCTCATACGCCGATGCCCGGTATCAAACCCTTTCATCTAGGGCAACCCGGAAGATAAAGGCCTGATCATCGGTTAGAAAGTATGAAAAATAAGTCATTGGGTCTCTCTTCTCTATTTCATAGAGCATTTTTAGTAAGCCGAAGAACTTTTTACTGTCAGTTTCCAAAGTTCGATATTTTTTCATGCGAGCAGCATCTCTTGTCGTTCTACCCATGTCCAAATAGAGAAACAAAAATATTTAATTAAAAAATAAAGCTATTAAATCTGAAGAAGAATAAATGTAATATATAAAGAATTTTCAGAAAAAAACCTGTATGATTAATGTATACACAAATCTGGACAAAAGTATTTACTTATCAAAATAACATCTTTAAAAGTTTCTTTAAAAGTCCGTAATTTCCTCCAAAAGAATTATGCAAAAATTGTAACTCAAAAAAACTAAAAAGTGAAAAATAAACTTTTTTACCAAAAATAAAACCGACTTCAAAAACTACTACAAAGTAAAAAATAATTTTTTTTTACATAATATAGTTAATAAGAAATTAAATTAAGAGCATTGTATTTACCATGCGTATTATTATATTTATGTGCCTTAATTTGATTTTTTGGAGTCGGTGCCAGCCAAGCAAAGTTCAAAATTAAAATTGCTTATCCAATACAAATCGTTACAATATTCAACAAAACCGTTTAGGAAAAAAATTCCATTCTCAATCAACTCTGACACCATCCTGCATTTGAAAATTTGCTTGGCTACGATTTTTTTACATAATAGCCTGTATAAACGCATTAATTTTACAATAATCCTTAATTTAGCACACATAATTACAACTAATATCACTTGAAAATACACCTTTATAAAATCAGATGAAATGTTTCAAAAATGGTAAAATTCAAATTTTTTAACTAAATAACAAATCGTAAAAAAACTCGTAGATATTTGAATGTGTGTCTGTTGGATAATTATACTTAACTTCGTTTGGCTGGCACCGACTCCAAAAAATCAAATTAAGGCACATAAATATAATAATACGCATGGTAAATACAATGCTCTTAATTTAATTTCTTATTAACTATATTATGTAAAAAAAAATTATTTTTTACTTTGTAGTAGTTTTTGAAGTCGGTTTTATTTTTGGTAAAAAAGTTTATTAACACTTTCCAACAAAGTTGAAAAGTGTTTATGCACTCGGTTTGTCTGGCAATGCTTTAAAATATGTAAATATACCCAGATTAACATATAATTGATATATGTTATTGAGGTTTACCATAGCATGTTCAGTATTGAAAATGAAGTGTGTAGCACATATAGTTCATTTACAGGGGCATTCAAAAGAAGGATGTTACATTATAGTCTATAGGGATAAATCCTTTGCAGTGCATTTTAATTATGTTAAACCATTTCCAACATATTGAAATTGATATATATATATAACTGACGTTTACTACAAGATGCTTACTGTAGAGTATAGTATATGTGTAGCAATTATTGTTCTTTACAGGGGCATTAAAAAAAATTCTGTTTTACTATGGAGAAAAATTCTTTATGATGTATTTTAAACATATTACAAACCACAGAGCTAAGAGATAGATGAGATGGAGTGTTTTGATTTGGTGTGATGTTAAAAATGCAACCCTGAAACTGGTCAAAATTCAGTCCAAATACTTGCGGCTCCACAGTCTTTGAAAACCCCTCTCTGTCCAATGAAATTCAGCTGTTGTTCTACATGCTTGTTTTGTTTGGGTCAAAAGAGTACTTAAATTTAAGCGATAACTGGCTTCATATTGCAAACCATTTTTACGACATACTGGACCTTTATTCTTTCTCTTTACTCTGTAATGACAAACATAATGAAATTGATGTGAATTTCTTAGGTGCATTAAAACATGCTTTCTGTAGAACATGGACTGTAAAGCATTTCAAATATATTGAAAGGGGTATAAATTACTGAGGTTTACTACAAGACAGGGCTTAATTTGTGCCAGAGCTCAGCTCTGGTACTTTTCTTTTTTTTAGTAAATATTTAAATATTGGTAGGAATTCACCGGACCTCCTAAATGCCGGGCTCCGGAGCTCAGTGCAATAGCACTTCTGAAAAACTGAAGCCTAAATTACCCTTTCCTTGATGTAATTGTGATGTATTGTTATTCTGATAGAAAGCAATCGGGCAGTTTTCCTCCTTTTTCTATAGAAGCATCGAATCTTTCCGATAATTGTGTCAAGTTTTTAATTTAATCTGATTTTCAGGGAATTGCCACAAATGATTGTTATGTGGAAGGAATCAATTATAGCTTAAGATATGCAACTTTTATAGGAAATTGAAAAAAGTTGTTCCATTCTTCAAAATATGAATATTAATTTCTGTAAATTTCATTAACTTTTTTTTCATAAAAATGCATAGCTGCGACCTCCCGTAAGGCATGGTGACGTCACGGCGACGTCATTGTGAAGTCACACTGTGATTTTGTGACTGTCGATGTGACGTCATAGTGACTAGAATGCGAGGTTGTTATGGCCGTTTTAGAGGTCGTTTGTGACGCCACATTGTGACCACTCTGTGAAGTCACAGTGTGACAAATTTGTGAAAAGTGTGTCATTTGGGACTATTTTGGCATTAACTTTGTGACGAACCTGTGACGAAAGTGACAATGCTTTGAAGTCACATTGTGACCAATTTGTGAAATATGTGTCATTTGTGACGAATTTGTCATAAACACTGTGATGATTTCAAATGAAAATCAAATTTTAAATTAATTGCTTAAAAGGCGCAAAGGCGAACATAGTGAAAAAGATTCCATGCTGGGACTCGAACCCGGGCCATCAGTATAGCGCACAGACATTCTACTGACTAAACCACATGGAACGATACCCAGCCTGGAAAATTTCTCCCTATTACATGTTGGCAAGGTCACAAACGCAGGACAAGATGGAATATTTATCGTGAGCCACCGTCATGGGGCAAACACGAAACTTAATTAAATCCAGCATCGATTGAAACTATATTAATGCTTGGAAATTTTTCCAGAGGAACCATTCGCCTTGCATACAATATTTCAAATGAAAATCAAATTTCAAATTAATTGCTTAAAAAGCAATTTTAATTTGAAATTTGATTTTCATTTGAAATACTGTATGCAAGGCGAATGTTTCTCTCTGGAAAAATTTCCAAGCATTAATATAGTTTCAATCGATGCTGGATTTAATTAAGTTTCGTGTTTGCCCCATGACGGTGGCTCACGATAAATATTCCATCTTGTGCTGCGTTTGTGGCCTTGCCAACATGTAATAGGGAGACATTTTCCAGGCTGGGTATCGTTCCATGTGGTTTAGTCAGTAGAATGTCAGTGCGCTATACTGATGACCCAGGATCGAGTCCCGGTGTGGAATGTTTTCACTATGTTGGCCTTTGCGCCTTTTAAGCAATTAATTTGAAATTTGATTTTCATTTGAAATATTGTATGCAAGGCGAATGTTTCTCTCTGGAAAAATTTCCAAGTATTAATATTGTGATGATTCTTGTCATAAACACTATGATAATTTTAAAGTAAAGTTTTGTTTGAAATATAAAGTCTTATCTTTTTACCGTACTTTTTAGCAATATATCCCTATTTTGGAGTCCTATTCTTCTAAAATATTTTTAATTTTCCATTTAAAAAACAATAAAAAAAGATGTCAGTTGATAAGGATTAAGTTCTAAGCTTGATCTTGAATTCAAGCTTAATATTAAGAATGTGTAAGCTTTTTATTTTTTTGTGATTTGTCATTGCTTTACTAAATACGAACATGGAGTCTAACGGACATTAACACAACTGTATAGAACGACATGATAAGCCCTATTTATTTAAATTTTTTATTCCCGTATATATTGTATTTTGTGAATATGAGCTAATTAGATTTGGTATGTTTTATAGGAAAAGACTGATCTGGGAAATAGAAACAACAAGTAAGATATATCATGCGTTAAGCCTAGATTATAAAACACTTTCCAACTCTTCCTGAATGTTTTAACAAGACATCGGGAGAAATAACGTAAACAAGATAACTAACTAAACATGAAAACGCATAAAACATTTGAACATTTTCAGCAGTTACCATCCATAGCCAAATATGTTTTCCAATTCTTTTAAACAGTCCTGTATTTGATCTGTAGATTGATATATATACTATATAATGGAAAAATTTAGTTTATCAAGGAAACGCATAACAGGTTGAAATTCTTTTTCAGCAATTTATACTAATATATGGAAACATACTTAAGTAATTTTGTACAACCCTGTAGTTTACCTAAAGCCTTTATTACACGCCACTATTTAGTTAAAATTTAATTCAAACTAAAACACTTTTAAAACTGCTGAAATCACATTTCCAGAAATTATAATTTATAGACGGCAACGTATCCAATTCTTTGCGTGACCCTGTATATCATTTTATCTATATTCTACAAACATTTCTTAGTAAATTAAATACAGTGCAGCGTAAAAATGCATAACTTATTTAAAAACCACCTTTAAGCAATACCCAGTAACCCTTACGAATACTTTTGTATGGTCCTGTATATGAATTATAGCATATATATATACACCATATACTTTGCATAAATGTAGTGAATCATAAAATGGCATATCATAATTAAAAATACATTTCCAGCAATCATCGCTAATGAACAGTACTTCGGATACAATATAGTATCTGAAATATTTTGTGTGTCCCTGTAAATGCTATATACACTTCGTATTATACATGAAATAATTCATAGTATGCAAACCTCAACGACGTATATCAATTTCATTGCATATCAAATAGATTAACATAAATATAGTATGCCGCAAACAATTCCCTCCACCCCTATATCATTATGTATTGGAATTCCTTTTTTAGCCCTGTAAATAAACAATAACTATTCTCTGCATTGCATATTCTACGGAATGCACATTTTAGTGCGCTTCATAAATGCATATCAATTTTATTCTGTTTGAAAGCGTGTAAAATCATTAAAAATCATTTGAAACGATTTTTTCTCCCACAGGCCGTAATGTAATGGAATACTTTTGACTGTCCCTGTAAATGAACTAAACATGCTACAAACTTCATTACAAATAGGGACCTTGCTATGGTAAACGTCAATAACATCCAAAAATTTCAAGTCAATCCGAGTATATTTACGCGAGTTAGAGCGCGGACAGACGGCCAAACAAACCGAAGTCAGAAACACTTTTCAACTTTATCGGGCTTGAAAAACACTTTATTTCAATGCTTAAATATTATTATTATTTTTTTAATGCCAATAAAATAAATGTATCAAAAACGTAGAAAATGAGTTTACAATCAAAGAAAATTTAATAACTGATTCTGAATGTCTACAATTAAATGTTTGATTAAAATCACAAACAGCAAAAAAAATGATTAAATAGAATAAAAAAAAATAAATATATCAATTTGAAAAACACTAAATAATTAGTATTTATAATTGTACTATTAAGCAACAACAAACTACAATAGATGAATTAAATGCATTTAACAATTTCTCAAAAATCTTTCCATATGTTATAAGGAATTCCTACTATTTTATAATTTTGGCAAATGTTAAATCTGAAAACATTGGTATGAAGATTTAAGATTTCAAATACTAATTTAAAATATTATTAACAATGAAAAAAAAATCTTTCAAAAGTTTCACTACTACAATATGTAAAAAGATATTTTCCCAGTATAATGTTAATTTCAAAATTGAAACAGTTTCCTAATCTATACTCCTATTATAAAGAGGAAAAAATTGTTTATTTGTCGGAGGTAAGCTCAGGAACTACCGAACCGATTCCAAAAGTAATGGTATCAAAATGATGGTGTTAGTCCAACTTAGAACATAGGCTATATCTTATGTCGGTGCCACTACCCCAAAGGGGTGAAGGAGCAAAAAACGTTCTAAAAATGCTATTTTTGCGTTACTGAAGGGCCTATAAATATGAAATTTGGAATATTAGTTACTTATAAGATATAAATGTTGTCTAAGAACAGTTCTTAAACAATTCGAAATTTAAAGGGGTGAAAATGCACAAAAAGTGTTCTAAAAAACGTTCTAAATGGTAGTTTCTACATAATCTCACGAAATACCAAACCGATTTAAGAAGTAATGGTATCAAAATAATGGTGTTAGTCCAACTTAGAACATAGGCTATATTTTATGTGGGTGCCACTACCCCAAAGGGGGTGCAGGAGCAAAAAACGTTCTAAAAATGCGATTTTTGCATTACTGAAGGACCTAGAAATATGAAATTTGGAATATTAGTTACTTATAAGATATAAATGATGTCTAAGAACAGTTCTTAAACAATTCGAAATTTAAAAGGGGTGAAAATGCACGAAAAGCGTTCTAAAAAACGTTCTAAATGGTGATTTCTACACAATCTCAGGAAATACCAAACCGATTAAAAAAATAATGGCGTCAAAATGATGGTGAAAACCCTTGCTCCAACATAAGCTATGTTTTATGTCGGTGCCACTACCCCAAAGGGGGTGCAGGAGAAAAACGTTCTAAATTGCGGTTTTTGCGTGACGAAAAGGCCTTGAATCGTGAAATTTAGAATGGTAGTTAGAGGTCTGCACGGGCCCGGGCTTGGCCCGAGGCCCGTACCCGGCGGAATGGAGGAGAATTTTCAAACGGGCCGGGCCGGCAGAATTAGGACAATTTTTTCAACGGGCCGGGCCGATAAAAAAAATTAATCGGGCCTGTCGGCCCGATATAAGAATTTGAGAGTAGTAGATAAAATACGAGGCCATTTCCAATGAATATGACTTTTTCGAGAAGTATAAATGTGCGTTACGAGCCGATGAGAGTTTAACAACATCAATACAGAAATGTAACATGTCCATCGCAGAGATCGGCATCGTACAGTTACATGATGCCTGATCGCGGGTTTAATTTTCGGCAAACTTGTGCCGGGACGGAACTGGTATTAATCGTTCTCAGGATGTGTAGGACAGGCATTATGTTTTGTAAAATTATTAATAGCGATAATGAACTTCTGTTAACAGTATCTTTGGAAATGTACCATAAGGTGGTTCTCATATTTACTGGTCAACAATGCAAAACTCTCAGACACATTTTCTGACTCATTTTTAACTATAAAGGCATAAAATTGACAGGTCGGAGTATTGAAGTCATTTGGGATCGAATAGCGGTTCCATTTTTCATAAATTACGTACAGAGATAACAGAGACTCTTGTCACGTGACTGTATGTTTTTCTCCTTTCCTGTGCTATCGCTTCCGGAAATTCGATTCAAAACGCTAACTTTGCCAGCATTTTCTGAAAGATATATTACTTTTATCTAAGAAAAAACGGCATTTACATGGTTTCTGAATAAGAATACCTGCCAATTTCATGCGTTTCCGAAAGAAATGAATTCATAAATGTATCAAAATGTAGCTCCTTTGGATTTGAGAAAAGCCTTAAAAATGACAGAAATATTTTCACAAATGTACCTTTTATTATAAGCTTCAAAAGTTATCATGTTTTTTAACCCTTTATTCTAAACTACAACAATCTTTTAATGAACCCTTATTTAAAATTTGAAACGTCTGTAGAGACGTTGACTAAAACACTGTCAGTAATCGTTAATGTTTACTATTGTGTGTTTTCTATTTTGCGAACACATGATAATTTAAAATATACTGTAAAATGTTCCCATAAATATGCATGTAGTATTCATTAAAAGAATCTTAATTGTATGTCGAGAAAAAACGGAATTTTTTGTAGAAATTTAGTCGGGCCGGGCCTGTTTTCACTGATTTTTGTACGGGCCGGGCCGAGAACAGTAAAAATGTAAACGGGCCGGGCCGGGCTCGGGCCGAACTTTCAATTTTTACACCGGGCCGGGCCCGGGCCTGGTAATTCCGGCCCGTGCAGACCTCTAATGGTAGTTAGTTATAAGATATCAATCATCTATAAGGACATTTCCTAAAAAAGTCGAAATTTAAAAGGGGGGGTCGAAATGTGCAAAAAGTGTTGTAAAAAACGTTCTAAATTGCGATTTCTAGCAATCTCAGGAAATACTGAACCGATTTCAAATATAATGGTGTAAAAATGGTGGGGACAAATCTTGCTCCAAGATAGGCTATATTTTATATCTGTTTCCACTACCCCAGAGGAGATGCTCGAGAAAAATGAGCGAAAAGCGTTCTAAAAACTTTCTAAATGCCGATTTGTCACCAATATCTCAGGAAGAATCAAACTGATTTCAAAAGTAATGGTAAGAAATTGATGCTGACCGCCTCTGCTCTAACATAGACGCTATTTTAAGTCGGTATCACTATCACCTAGACGTTGCAGGAACAAAAAAGCGTTCCAAATTTGGATTTTTGTGATCGGTAGGGGCTAGCAACTTAAAATTAGGCAAGGTACATATTTATTACATATAAATGATCTTTAAGAACAGTTTCGAAAAATTGGAAATTTAAAAAGGGGTGAAAATGCGCGAAAAGCGTTCTAAATTGCTATTTCTACTCAATCTCAGGAAATTCCAAAGCTATTTCAAAAGTAATGGTTGCAAATCAATGGTGACAGTCCCTGCTATAACGTAGGTTATATTTTATGTTGCTGTCACTACCATCTGAGGGTTGCAAAAGCAAAACATGTTCTAATTTGCGTTTTTTGCATAACTGAAGGGTCTAACACTTTGAAGTATGGCATGGTATATACTTACAAGATGCAACTGCTTTCTAAGAACTGTCGAAAGAAAATTTCATATTTAAAAAGATGAAGTGAGCGAAAAGCGTTATAAATTACAATTTTTATGTAATCTTATCAAATACCAAACCGATTAAAAAAATAATGATGACAAATTGTTGGTGATAGAATCTGCTCAAACATAAGCTATATTTTATGTCTGTGCCACTAAACACCAGAGGGTTGCAGTAGCTAAAAACTTTCTAAATTGCGATTTCTGTGATACTGAAAAGGCTAGAAACTTTAAATATTTCATGGTAGTTACTTATAAAATATAAATGTCCTCGAATGACTGTCGAAAATAAATTCGAATTAAAAAAGGGTGAGGTGAAGGGGAGGTGCGAAAAGCATTCTAAAAAAGTCCTAAATTATGATTTCTACGCAATTTCAGGGAATATAAACCAAATATAAAAGTAATAGTTGCGAATCAATGGTAGCAGTCTCGGATCCTACACAGGCTATATTTTATGCCGATGATTCTACCACCTGGGGTTCACAGGAACAACAAACGCTCTAAAAAGGCCTTTAAAAGCTTTCTAAATTACGTTTCTGTGGAATATTAGGAAATAACAAACCAATTTCAAAATTAATGTTGGCAAATTAATGGTGACATTTCCTATTTCAACATAGCCCTTTATGTTGAGAGAGATGGTAGGACTTGGAATTTGACATGATGGTTAATTTTAAGATGTAAGAAGATGGTTTCTAAAAAATTCAAAACTTCAAATGAATTCTGAAATGAGCGTATTAATTGAGCATAAAAGTTTCAAAATATTTTCTTAATTATTATTTATTTAGTTTTATTTCCTTTTATTAATTTAAGTCTCATTTCTGCCTTATGCAGTGGAACAATGATCTTTAATCAAACTGTGTTTTAAATAGTAATTTTTTTAATTATTCCTAAAAGTATTAAGTACCTTTTAATAAAATAAAATATTACCTTTTATTAAATAAAAATTTAGTTAGTACATTTAATAAAAATTAGGCATATAAATATCACTTGGCATATTTCAAATATTACGCGAGCAAAGCCGCGGGGTTTGCTAGTATCATTATAATCGAATATCATATTTAACTCCAAAATATTAATGACGATAAATACTGTGTTAGAATCAGTCTCTGCATCAGCTTTTTTTTTTCCCTTCTTTCGATGGCAGATTAAGGTATTTTACAGCATCGCATCGGAAAAGAATTGCAGATCAGTCTCATTGCATAAACATACTACAACTTATTTAACTTTAATCTATCAAACGGCAATAAAAAATTTAAATTAAATAAGACATACCTTTTAAGGTCCATAAATAGTTTAATAATATCCGTGTTTTATTCTAAATTGTCAGACATATTTCTGACAAAATGACAAAATTGTCAGACATACTTCCCACGTCAAAAGTTCTGATCCTTATTTTATTCTGCGGTTTAATGGAGCGCAGACGATAGCGCACACGCAAGCAGGTGCTTATACTGTATTATTATAATTTTTGTCTGTAATGAAAATTTTCTATTTGAATGAAACACCTGCCTTTTTTCTTTCTTTTTTTTAAAAGTAAAGTTTGTTTTACACGTAATAAATACAAATTAGGCATCTTAATAAATGAAAAGAGAGTATACAGGATAAAAAAATTTTCTTTGTCAATCTGTCATTTTTTTATATTCATTTTCTGTAGAATAAAACTATTTGTAAAATAGCTTTTTTTAAAGTCGCATTTCTAAAACACGAATTTAAAATATGAATAATTATATCATGGGTTTTGTATAAAATTTGTATAAATATTTTTTCGGAAAATGCTAATTTTATTTAAAAAGTCTGAAAGAAGTAGAATTTTTTAAAAAATAGTTATTTAAAATAGTTAAACACTAACAGGAAAAAATATGACATGAATGCAAATTCTAAAGCAAGAAATGCATATATGATTAAACTCTGAATACTCTTTCTACGTGCTCATTGAAAGCTGCAGACTTAACTGTAACAGAAAATTTTAGTTTGAAACCACAGAAGTATTTCGAATAACACTGGTCGACAAAAAAAAAAAAAAAAAAAAACTTCCTCCCTGCAAATTAAATATGTAAAGTGTACAGATTTAATATTCCTAATTCTAAATACGTTATCCAAATTGCTTCATAACGTACCATTTTTCCGAGAAACACTTTTATAATAATAACAATCGGTGAAGGATTAAATTGCAATGGTATATCATATGAAATCAATGCAATGAAATCATAAAAAAAGTATACTTCACTGTCTTAGATAACAAATTGATAAAATATAGCATGAAAATCTAGTTTGTTGATACTTGTGCCGTGCATTTTCCTTTTTATGCCCCCCCCCACCTCTTTTCGTGTCCGAATTTACTATTTCCTATTAGTGATGCAACGAATAGTGGTTTGGCCGAATAACCGAATACCGAATATTCGGCCAAGTTACAGCCGAATATTCGGCCTATTCGGCCGCCGAATAATGAACTTATTTTTGCCTAAAAACAAAACACAGTATGCACTATATGCACAATTCTTGTATATTTCACAATTAAAATGTATTTTTTTCTTTTAAAAATTATTTATATACAAATTTTTAATTTTTTAAAGCATTATTTTACTCTGAAAAAATATTCGGCTATGTTCGGCCTAAAAATTGCCTCAATAATATAATTCAGACCCCCCCCCCCCAAGAAAATTCTTAGCAAAAGTTCCTCATCAGGTACTGTCTAGTTACAATTTAATAGATATTATGTGTGTTGTTATTACATTTTAAAATAATGACAAAATTTTAAAAGCACTAGGAAACATAAGTCTCAGCTTTCAGATGAAATAAAATGAAAAAAAAAAAAAAAGAAATCTTAATATCTTAAAAAAAAAAAACACTGATAGAAAGGGTGAAAGGAATAGCCTCTAAAATGGTGGAAAGAAATCATTGTAGACTTTATAAAGCTCACAATTAACAAAATTTTTATTTATCTTTATTATTATTATTATTTCTTTGCTGTCAGCAGTGGAGCCTCTATAGAAAGTGCCCCTCAATGTGAAGAAGTAAAAGAAATTAGTAATTTTCTTTCTCAGCCACTACTAGAAAGCCAACAGTGTCCTTTGGAGTGGTGGGCAAAAAATTAGGAAGACTTTCCAAACCTTTCTCAATTAGCCAAAAAGTACCTTTCTGCATCAGGAATACCATATATAGTGAGAGATTATTTTCAGAAGCAGGTAACATTTACGAAAGAAAAAAAAAGAAATATATCACCTGGGAATGCTGAATTATTATTATTTCTGCATCACAATCTACGTTTATTGAAAACATTTTAACTGTTTTTTAAGGCATTAACAATGCTATTCTTCAAAAAAAAAAATATCTAAAACATAAATGCATACTAATTAAAAGAATTTAGTATTTACATTTCTTTCATTATTTAATAAGAAATAGTAACAGACAAAAAAATCACTTAAATTATATTTAACTTTTAAGCGTATTTTACTTAAAAAAAAAAACCCCTTAAGTATTGCAACATATACAACTTAAATATCTTATATATATAATACATCTATATCTAATCAATCATATATTTATGTTCTTTATAGGTATAATTCAAAATATTATTGAAAGAAATATTTTTTTATGTAACAAGGGTTAAATGTTAAACTTCCCATTATGATAAAAAAAAAAAAAAAATTGAATTAGCTTGTACAGCTGTATTAAAACAATTTTGAATAGATTAATTTTAAATTTAACAGATTATGTTAGATTATTACAGATACTTTTAGTACTTACTGATACAGCATAAAATTTTTTTAACATGATTCCTAAATTAGCCTCTTGTATAAAAATGGGTAGATAAAACCCATTCGGAGTATGAAAGTTAATGGGAAAAAAGTGTTAGTTAATTTCAAATAAAGTTTTCATTATATATGATGAATATAAATTGTCAAATTAAAAAGTTATTGGGTATAAATATAAAAACATTTATTACAGTATTCGACCAAGGCCGAATAATGGACTTGATATTCGGCCGAAGCCGAATATTTGGCAGACAGGCCGAATATTCGTTGCATCTCTATTTCCTATCCACTAATATGTTTTCATTCCTTATGTTGCTGTAACTCGGGCATGTTTAAAATATTTCTGTTCATTTTCAAAGATTTTTGATGTTCATATTTTTGTCCCACTGTGACTTACAATATGGTGGATTTTTTCGTCACATATGTGACGTGACGTACGTTACATGCAGTGACTCCAGTAACGTCACAATTTTTTTTTTTTTTTAATTGCCAGAAAATATAATTTTACATAAATAACATGTTTTGAATATTTTTTGTAATTTTTTAAATTTTTCTAAGACGTTCACATCTCAGTCACAATGTGACATCACTGAGTGGTGGCATTTTGGTCACAGATGTGACGTGACCACAGTGACGTCACCGTGACCATGCATGCTATGAGGGCTATTCCTTTTTTGTGTTAATGCTCTTTCTGAATCATAATCCTTCCTTACCACATTTAATCGCAGAATTATGCACTTAATTAACATTAAAATAAGGCAAAGATTTCTATTCAGAAGGAGTGATAAATAAAAAGTGGAATAATTGACAGCTAAGTATATGCTGATATATTTAAATTTTTTATTTTGATAAATAAAACAAAATCCTTTAAATTTTGCAAATAATGTATGAAATATGTATAAATATGCAGATTGGACTGACGGGCGGCGGAGGGTGGGGGTGGGGCTACACTACCGTTGGTAGTACTGCATAATATTAGGGCTCCGGTACCTTTTTTGTTAGAAATTAAGCCCTGCTGCAAGATATTTGCTGTTGAATATGCACACAAAAGATTTCTGATACAATACTGTATCAGAAGTACAGCAAACTCTGTCTAAGGTGGAATCGGTCGGGACTGAGAAAATTTTCTATGGTATAGCACAAAATTAGCACCCGCCCCTCGCCAATTGTCGAGTAACACTTAAAACGTGGCGATTAACTTTATTGACCTAACTCGCCAAACTTAATTGGCACCTCTTGCCAAACGCGATGGTTGAAAGATCGATAACAGGGAGGAAAGGGATGAAATTCATTTGGAATTTACAGCACCCAGATCGGCTCCTGAGCGTAAGAAAAGAAGGTAACAGGGGGGGGGATTCTGTCCCGAATTTTCCGAAAATTAAAAAAAAAAATCGTTCATCATTCCGAAAGTTCGGACATAAAAATATCGCTAATTTCGATATAGTCGCCGAAAATTAATCAATTTCATCAATCGTTCGCAAACAAAAATCACTATTTTTGTCAAAGAATCGCGCAGAAAAAAGCAAATTTCGTCCAAGGATAGCGATAAAATGTGAATTTCGCCCAAGAACCACGTAAAAAACGCAGTTTTCTTCACAACATTGCGGAAAAAACGGAAATTTTGTCAAAGAATCGCGAAAAAGAACCATAAAATTCCTCAAAATATCGCAGAAAACGCAAATTTCGTGAAAAGGTCGTGAAAAAAACACGAATTTCGTGAAAAGATCGCCGAAAAAGCGAAAAATTCACCAAAAAATCGCATTAAAAATGCAGATTTCGTCAAAAAATCGCAAAAAACCCACAAATCTCTTTAAAGGATGGCAATAAGAACAAATTTCCTCAAAAGATCACAAAATAAAACATAGATTTCGTCAAAAGATCGCAAAAAACCCACAAATCTCTTTAAAGGATGGCAATAAGAACAAATTTCCTCAAAAGATCACAAAATAAAACATAGATTTCGTCAAAAGATCGCAAAAAAATGCAGATTTTGTCAAAAGA
This sequence comes from Maratus speciosus, assembly GCA_963932465.1. Classification (NCBI taxonomy): domain Eukaryota; kingdom Metazoa; phylum Arthropoda; class Arachnida; order Araneae; family Salticidae; genus Maratus; species Maratus speciosus. The sequence goes on along the minus strand of OZ010789.1, from coordinate 545,154,211 downwards.
TCGCAGAAAAAACGTAGATTTCGTCAAAAGATCGCAGAAAAAACGCGAAATTCGTTAAATGGTCGCGAAAAAAACGCGAAATTCGTGAAAGGGCCGCAAAAAAATGCATAATTAATGCCAGGAGGGGGTTCCACCTTCTGCTGTAAGCTTTCAGAAAATTTGCTCTGAATTTCAGAATTTTTATTTAAAACTCAGAATCTCCCATGGAATGTGGATAGCTAATTTAAGTATTGCGCGGTAGCGCAATACTTATTTATTTCCAGTGTCACTTCTCAATGTTAATTTAATATAGAAAAGCCTACGGAGATCATAACTTTTTCATTTTTTTCTTCCCACCTTTTTGTCCCTGATGCCACTCATTTTTTAAATTCTTTACTAATTCTAATAATATTATAAATTTAAAGTGTGAAAATGTTTGCCTGACGTGAGGGTCAAAACGGATGATAAAATGTCTTTGCATATGGATGAATTATAACCCAGAGAGTAACATGTGCTAATTTTTATTTACATTTTTCAAACATGTAATTCCAAATTTGGCTTTTTCCATTGAGAATCAACGGACATTTTTCCAATAAAATTTAACATTTTTTTTCATTGTTGCCAATAATTCAAAAGCCGTAATAATAATTTGTCTATTTTTAGTTGAATGATTTTCACGTGAAAAATTACTGAAATAGTTTTTTTTAAGAATGGAAAAATAAGTTGAATATAGTGTCATAGTAGAAATAAAAATGACATTTTCAAACAAATTTTTTACGTTCAGACTGGAAGTTTTTGCCCAAAGTACAACAACTTGCAATACTGCACTGGTGAAACATTTTAAATTATACATAGGTAAATTGCATCACAAATTGTGATACGATACCGCATGAATCAAAGCCTGATGATAGTATCCTCCATTAATTTTGAAATTTGTTCGTCTGAATGCAGTAGTTATTAAAAAACTTTACATATTAAACAAAAACCTAATTTGAAGAACAAATTAAAAAAACAAAATTTATTTCCCACATTGTTTAAGCCCGAGAAGGGGCAGATATCAAGATATTTCATTTAATGTTAAAATTTTGTAACAAATATAAGTTAAACCAATTGAACATTAAAAAATAAAAATAAAATTCATACAACATGATACTTTAAACACCCGGGTCATTCCATGTCAAATCAACCAAAAAATTTCAATTTTCAACCTGACCATTTCAGATTTCAATGAAACTGTCTGGGATCATTCTCTCCGGTGATATAAATAAGAATACAATTTTATAATTTTTTTATCGCGTTAAATTTTCATGCAATTAATTATTTAAAATTTTGAAAAATCATCATTTTTTTGGGTTGCATAAATTTTTCAATTTTAAATTTCTCAAGTTCTATCAGGCATACAGAATTTTATGACCCCTCATTTTAAAGAGAATTTTATAAATTTTAATTGGATACCCAAGTTGACTATGCTCAGTTAAAAAAATAAATTAAAAAATTTTTGAAAATTTAAAATTTAAAAATTTTTTAGATAGCGTCTTTTAAAAATTTTGAAAAAAAAATGTATGTTTGTTGTAATATTATAAGCTAAAATTTCTGAAATTTTTAGAGTGGGATCTCAATGGGATCAAGAGTTATGAAATAAAAACTGAAAATTACCAGTCAAATAATACATAAATAACAAAATAGCTAGAATTAGATTGTTATTTGAATGGTAATTTTCAGTTTTTATTTCATAACCCTTGATCCCATTGAGATCCCATTCTAAAAATTTCAGAAATTTAAGCTTATAATATTACAACAAACATACATTTTTTTCAAAATTTTTAAAAAACACTATCTAAAAAATTTTTAAATTTTAAATTTTCAAAAATTTTTTAATTTATTTTTTTAACTGAGTATAGTCAACTTGGGTATCAAATTAAACCTTATAAATTCCTCTTTAAGATGAGGGGTCATAAAATTCTGTATGCCTGATAGAACTTGAGAAATTCAAAATTGAAAAATTTATGCAACCCCAAAAATGACGATTTTTCAAAATTTAAATAATTAATTGTACAAAAATTTAATGCGATAAAAAAATTATAAAAATATATTCTCATTTATATCATTAGGGAGAATGATTCCTGAGAGTTTCATTGAAATCTGAAATGGCCAGGTTGAGTCACTGGTTGATTTGACATGGAATGACCATGGAATAAGTTTTTAGGGTCCTAAAAACTTAGATTCCGTTCAAATAAAATCGAAATAAATCTTAGACTTTTTTAAAGTTTTGTATTTTGCATATATCTTATCATCTTATGTACAATCATCATAAAAATAATACAAAATCTGCAATACCAATATTTACAACTGAAAAATGGAAAACGTCTAAGATTTATTTCGATTTCATTTGAACGGAATCTAAGTTTTTAGGGTGTTTAAAGTATCATGTTTTATGAATTTTATTTTTATTTTTTAATGTTCAATTGGTTTAACTTATTTGTTACAAAATTTTAACATTAAATGAAATATCTTGATATCTGCCCCTTCTCAGGCTTAAACAATGTGGGAAATAAATTTTGTTTTTTTAATTTCTTCTTCAAATTAGGTTTTTGTTTAATTCTTATTGGTTCAAATGTCATGAACCTCTCTCTCCTAGGGGGTGGGGGTTAATTGCCCTTTCGGCCGTCCATATCATTATTTGATTTGTTAGAGAAACTAAAGACTGATAAATTCAAAGAAAGTAAAATTCTAACAAACATTATTGAAATTTTGATAACAATTGCTCCAAGCAATTCTGAAGTGGAGGTAATGTGGAGCAGTGCAAAAAACACTCTAAAGGACAAAAGTTTATCCATAAATAAAGACACGCTGCATAATCGCCTAAAGGTTAAACAATCTAAAATTCAATTAAATGAATATTATCCTGCTGCAGTAATAAAACTTTGGTGGGAAGACTATGCTAGATCACGATGACCTAATGTGAATGATAAGCATTTGTTTCAAAAATAGCACTTTTTGTAATACTTTATTTAATTGCAATTAATAGTAAAAATAAAATATTCAAGGTTTTATTAAAATAATTCTTAAAATATATTTTAATTTTCTTGTCTCTTTCATACATTGCATAAAGTATGTCTAAATATCTTCAAATATGTGTTTGGCTTTTATTTTGACTGCAGTAAGTTCTTGGTTATATTTTTGTTAAATATAATGTTAGTTTTTTTTTTTTCAGTTGAATCTAATCTTATCGAATGGTAAGTAAAAGATATTAGTAAATTACAATGTTGATAGTTAGAAAAAACACAATTTTGTCTGGAGCTCTCGTAACTTTGTTACTGGCCAGTGATTAAATAAAACTGGCCAGTGGTTAAATATAACTGGCCAGTGGTTAAATATAACTGGCCAGTGAAAAAAATCAGTGTACTGGCCAGTGGCCATTGGGTGAAAATGTTAATTTTGACCTATATTCCACGGTAGACAATATTCCAGCTTATTCAAAAGAGCTCCCTCCTCCCCCCCCCCCCCCAAAAAAAAAAAATATGCTCAAATCTTAAATTTTTTTACATTCGTAACTTTTAGTACTGTTCTTTAAAATGAAATTTTTAATGAAATTAGATTGTTATTAAATTTACTGTTTTTAATAATTTCGAAAGACATTATTTGAACACAAAAATAAATATTACCAATACAAAATTGCTCAAATTCTGAAATTTAATAAAAATGATTTAATTTAACCAATAAAATTACATACTTCATATTTCGCATAGTAGTTCAAAGAATCAAAAAATAATCTTTTATTGATGCTTGTTTTTTCTTTCGGTTTACCATGCATTCTGCACTAATGCGTAAGTGTATTATTCTCGGTATTATTTTTTCATTTCTCTGAACAAGAAAAATAATTTCGAGGCACCTAATTCTTCTCAAGCCGTCCTGATATGTTTGAATTCCACCTCTGTCTTCAGCGTTTTCAGAAGCGTATGGTCATCGGCATTTGCTAACGATGATCAGATTTTTCAGGCGACATTTCTGCGCAAAGTTTGGCAATCCATTTAACAGCATCAAAAACATAAGAGTTTTTTGTTTGATCGGTGGCTGAAAAACAATCATCAAAAGACGCAATAATTGACCACAACAGATACCTTTTGTAGCTTGTTTCAGCATTTTAATAACTTGATTCATCCATTGGTTTTGTTGCTGCAGTAGTATCCGCCGGAAGAAATTGTAAATTTATATTCGACAGTTTAATGTCGGCATGGCAATGTTCATTATTGAGGAACACTTTTTTTTCTTCAATCATTCGTCTGTTGAACTTCTTCAGCCACCCCTTCATTAAGACAATTGACCAGTATTTTTTCTGAGACCTCCAAGTCACAGGCAGTTTAACAATATTTACATTCTTGAAACACAATGTAGTTTTCGATTTCCCAATCACAAACTTTTTTTATAAATTTATGAACAAAACAGTGACACGCTCGTTGGAAGTTTTACCTCAGCGGCAGGGCCCACTGTGGCAGAGTGGATAAGACACCACTCCACTAATCGCTTGAGAACGTAAGTGTGGGCGGGTTCAAATCCCGCCAGTTCCATTGCACACTCTTTGTGGAGCCCCCAGAATGTAATTCTCTGGTGTTGTAAATTTCCTTGTGCTATCTTGTCCCTGTATATCGACGATGACTTATAAGCAGACCCTGGTGTCAAGCACACAAGTCTGATGTATGTGTACAATAAAACAAACAAACAAACCTCAGCGGCACTAGATTCCTCTTTTTACAAGTGACTTACTTGGCACACACGATAAAATAGTCCCCAGTCTCATTGCAATTATATATGCCCTTTTCTTGATATCTCTCAATTCCTTTCCATTCCCGAATTTCATCCTATGGGACATTTTTCGGGTGTCAGCAAGCATGCTTTATGGCAATGTTGTGTAGATTATGGAAACTCATTAACCATTCACTGGAAGCTTTAAAATACATTTTACCTATTTTTTAGCAATAAAGTCCATGTGTGAGCAAAATTTTCACTCTAGTAATCGAAAAACATTCAAAAGTTAATGCACCAATGTCTTCATTTTTCACAGCATATTTCCTCTCTCTATTAGATATTTTCAACTCTTTCTTTTTACAGCGTCATAAATTTGAGTTTTACCATAATTAAACTTAATACAATGATCTTTTCTACAGAATTATAATTTTTCTTTTAATTTGGTAACATTGACTTTATCCTGCAGGGTTGGAGTATTTAGTTTAGATTTTGAAGCAATTTTTACGATGCATTTACTAATATCCTTAGCAGTGACCCGGAGCCGAACAATTTTTGATGCTCCAGCTCCAGCTCCGCTCCTAGAGAATATACTGTGGCTCCAGCTCCGGCTCCGGCTCCAACTCGGCTCCGACTTCGCGCTTTTGAGTTGCAGATTTTAATTTACACGTTTAATTTTTTGCTCACAAATACTTTCTACCTCATTAAAGATCTGACAAAATGCATTTTTCTTCTCATCAAACTTCAAATGCTTGTTCAGAAAGTATGACATCTTTTAGCTTTTGCTTTTAAAATAGAAAGTTTGGTGGAATTTTAAACACAAAAATCTTAAATTTCTTCAACACTTTTCAAACAGCCAAAATTGTACAACTACACATGTAAACAATAGGCGGCCATATTTGTTTTCGAATAGTGTTGTCACTTAGTTCAAGTAGAAAGTAGAAGTTAAGTAGTGTTACCATGTTTTGAGAAGGTTTCCTTCTCTAATAATAAAAACCTTAAAAAGGATATAATTAAGATACTGAATAATGATGTACAGTAGAAGATCTTTATAACGCAAACCTAAAAACGCAAGGTTGTGCGTTATATAGAATTTTGCATTATATGGATCACATTTCACACATCATTAAATTTACCTTATAAACACGACCATATAAATCTGAAACATACCAAAATACATTAGAGTATCTTTATACTGCACTTCTTGTCACCAGGAATTATCCAAATTATAAATTTTTGCATTATATGATCATTTTATATTGTTTATTTTATAAACATGGTACAACTATACCTGGACCCAATCATTCATTATATTACTCATTTCCAAAAATATAATATTTATTGTAATAATAGCAATTTTTTTTTCATTAAAAAGTTTTGAATTAAGGAGATAAAGTTGAATTAATGTATCAAATGTAGTTTTCTAGAGCATAGCAATTTTTACGATGTGGGATTTCAGGTGCTTCTTACCTGCAAAATTCATTGTTTACATCTGAGAAGTTGTGCGTTATATGGATAATTGCATTATATAGAATCGCGCTATAAAGATCTTCTACTGTAATTAAAATATTTTGAACCTAGAAATTTAAAAGACTGAAAAAAAAAAAAGATTTAAAAGAATATTAAAAACTAAAGGAGCCCTGGAGCTGGGGAAAATTTAGAGCTCCAGCTCCAGGGAAAACACAGCTCCGGAGCGCTCCGGCTCCGGGCTCCAGCTCCAGCTCCGGGTCCCTGATCCTTAGATAAGATAAAATGACGAAGAACAAATAACCCGTGAAATGAGTTTTCTAAACGCGTGATTCATTGGAATGAAGCATACGCCAATTGAATAGCGTTTTATATTTTTGATAAAAAGGTTGTATCTTGAATTGTAATAAACTGCTTGCCGATGACGATCTTTCACTAATTGTTCTGACTCGAAAATCGGTTGAAAACTGAAATTTTAAAACTCTTTACAGATAAATGAGAAATGCTGTTCAATTTCTTAGTACTGCTGTAATACCTGCAAATTTGAAATTTACACTCAAACACACATACACACACAAAAAAAAATCTTCGGGAATGAGACAGTAGATATCACTTTGAATTTGAGTACAACATTAAAGCATAATATAACTTTAGAAAATACATATTTTCATAAAGGTCCAACCTTCTAGTAATAATAACTTTTACATGCAAATTTATACAGGAAAAAATGATTATTTCATTTTTTAAATGCAGGAATTCCTTAAAATTTCAACAGTTTTTAGTTCCTTAAATTAACTTTTTAAAACTATTACGGAATTTAATTAAAATTCTCGGCATTGAATATATGACGTATGTATTAAAGTTTCATGAACGAAATGCTTTTCATTTTTAAAATATCTTTCTTTCCGCCTTATTAAAAATTTTGGTTTCGGTGGGACGTTAAAATCATTTCCCTTTCCGCGTTAGACAGATTCTGGCTTGTGCAACAAGAATTAATGTTATTTTCTATGCGTTCGCCGTACCTTGAAAATTTTTCCGTGGTAGAAAAATTTCTGGCTTGCACAGAGTCCGCCTTAAACAGAATTTACTGTATTATCTATTAGTGATAATTGTTGGAAGTACGTTTTTAAATATAGTACTATGCATTTTTAAGTTTAACTAAATTTTTGCATACTATGTGGTGTGTATAAATGCTATAGATCACATACAGGGCTACACAAAACAATTCATACCCATTACTGAGCGCAAGTATGAATTGCTTAAAGATTGCTTTTAACAGAGTTATGCATTTTCAAGCTAAACTATATACAGTATTTGGTCTAGGAATTAATTTGTGCGGTTTTTAATTAAAAAAATAAAGCTTTATTTCAAAAGCAAAATACATAAATACGTTAACAAAAATATTGTCCATCGCTACCCACTACTTTTTCCCATCTTTCAGGCAATTTACGAATTCCGTGTCGAAAGAAGTCCGCACGTTTCGAAGCAATCCAATCAGAGATCTATTTTTCTATATTTTCTGAAGAAGTGAACCACTGTCCAATCAAATTGTTATTCATGCAATCAAACAAGTAGTAGTCTGAAGGAGCAACGTCTGGTGAATACGGCAGATGGGGTAACACTTCCCATCTGACATTCTCCAAATATGTTTTGACCGGTCTTGCGACATGTGGTCGGGCGTTATCATGTTGAAAAATAAGTTTATTATGTCTGTTATCCCATTCTGGTCGTTTTCTGGCCAGAGCTTGTTTCAAATGCATCAACTGAAGTCGATAACGTTCTCCATTAATAGTTTCACCAGGTTTCAGAAGCTCATAGTACACCACAACTTTCATATCCCACCATATACACAGCATAACCTTTGCACAGTGAATATTTCGTTTCGGTTGTGATGGACCTGGTTCACCTGGCATTACCCAGGCTTTTTTTCGTTTAGGATTCTCGTAATAAATCCATTTTTCATCACCAGTAACAATCCAATGCAAAAATCCCTTATTTTTCTGTCTTTGAAGCAGCATTTTGCGAATGTTTTTTCCTCTTTCAACGTCTGTTTCTTTCAATTCATATGGAACCCAATGTGACATAATCTTTTGAATGATTCCCATTGCTTTGAGGTGTTTGCAAACTGTTGTTTGATCAACCTCTAATGATTTTACAAATTCTTCCTGCATTTGACACGAATCCTGATTGAGCAATGCTGTTAATTCTTCATCTTCAAATTTTTTTGGCTGTATGGGCCGTGCTTGGTTTTCCAAGTCGTAATCATCACTTTTAAACTGTGCAAACCACTTCTGACACGTTCGTTCAGCTAGAGCATAGTCACCATAAACTTCCACCAAAATACGATGGCTTTTGGTAGCACTTTTCTTCATGTTAAACTAATGAAGAAGACACCCCCCCCCCCCCCCACACACAAAAACACTTTATCAGGCACAAAATTTGACATTTTCAGTTGGATAAAAATTGTTGTTGTTTACGCTTAAACCAAATGGCATATACTAAACTGGATGAGCATGCACAATAACAGTAGTTTTAAATGCATGTTTGAACAAACGAAACTATGGGACAATACGCTAGTTACGCCATCTTTTGTAAAACTGCACAAATTAATTCCTAGACCAAATATAAAAAGAGATGATTGTAGAATATAAATAAAATTATCTTATAAGGCCACTCAAAGAACAAAATGCCCTATGGATGATAATTTCTGAAAGTGTTACTTTAGTAGTTTTAAGTGTGTTTTTGCTTATTTTTAATTTTTAGCTTAATATGTGGCATATGTAAAAAAAATTTGTAGGTAATATACAAGGCTGTACAAAAGAATTCAATTATGTTTCCAACTTTTGGCAGAAATTATTGAATGTGAATTTTCAACTTATTAAGTGTTTTTTTACTAAACTAAATTTTAGCATATTACGTAAAATACAGGGTCATTCATAATTCCCTCCGGGGTTTCGAAACATTATAGTAAAAAAACGAAGACGAATATGAAAAAAAGAAATATATGAAATTATTCTGATACTATTCAAGTTTTAATTTAATTAGTTTCTGGTAGATGGCAGTAACATCTGTATTGAAGTCAGTTGTAGTAAAGAAAAATGGCGTTTACAGGCGAAGAGAAAGCTTTTTGTGTGTTGGAGTTTGCAAAATCTGAATCAGTGGTGTCAGTTCAACGGGCCTTTTGTAATAAATATCGAAAACAGGGACCAACTGACAAAACAATTCATATGTGGTACTGGAAATTTAAAGAAACGGGATGCCTATGTGACAGGAAACGAAGTGGTCGGCCTGGCCCATCTGTGGACACCGTAGATCGTGTACGGGAAACGTTTTTAAGGAGCCTGACGAAATCAACCGCTAGCGGAAGCCGAGAATTGGGGATCTCTCAACCAACAGTGTGGAGAATTCTGCGAAAACGTCTTTGTTTGAAGCTGTACAGATTGGGACTGGTGCAAGCGTTGACTCCAGCAGATTGCATTTCTCGTTTCACGTTTTGCATTGATGTCCATGAACGTGAAACACTAATGTCGAAATTGATTTTTAGTGATGAAAGCACATTTCACATGTGTGGTACTGTCAACCGCCACAACGTACTCATTTGGGGCACTGGAAATCCCCATTCTGTAGTGGAACACTATCGGGATTCCCCCAAAGTTAACGTGTTTTGCGCTATGCCCCCTCACGTGTTTATGGGCCATTCTTTTTTACAGAGAAGACCATTACCGGTGTAGTGTACCTGGATATGTTGCAGCTGTGGCTAATGCCGCAGTTAGAGGAACATGAGGATGATTTCGTATTTCAACAAGACGGTGCTCCTCCCCATTTTTTGTGTGATGTGCGTGAATACCTGAACACACACTTACCTCATCGATAGATTGGACGAGCTTCTGAAGATGACGTACCTCTTCTAAAGTAGCCTCCACGGTCACCGGATTTAACACCGTGTGACTTTTTCTTGTGGGGGTATGTGAAAGACCAGGTTTTAGTACAACCTATGCCACATGAAAGGATAACACGTGCTATCAATAACATAGACAGTACCATGTTGAGTAGAGTATGGCAGGAACTGGACTATCGCATTGATGTATGCCGTGTGACCAAGGGTTCACACATAGAACACCTGTAATGTATGTAAGTAAAACTTGAATAGTTTCGGAATAATTTCATATGTTTCTTTTTTTCATATTCGTCTTCTTTTTTTACTAATTTTAACAGGGAATTATGAATGACCCTGTATATACAAATCTATAGATCAAATACAGGGCTGCACAAAATGATTGAAACACTATTCAGCTATAGATGGTAATTGCTGAAATCTGTTTTTCAAACATGCTATGCATTTTCTAAAATGTTTACTTAGGTATCTTATTTACCTTATTAAACAGCAAAGTTCTATTAAAATATTCTGGAAGTGTTGGAAAGTGTTTTATAATCTATACTTGATTTTTCTTTCTTGTTTCAAAAGTGAAGGCCTTTAAACAAAAGGCAACTACGTGAAAATGGCCATGATGAAAATGAATATCATTCCAGAAATTTTATTATTTTACAACCTCCTATCATTAAAGACTTGCTAAGCCTGTTCAAAAATTTTAAATTAAATAAACAGATAAAAGAAATAGATTAGTTGACATTCTTCATCTTCAGTTATGATAGTAAGTTCAATGAAAAGTATTGGCAGATTATATCATGGACAAAAAAGATGAGATGTAAAGTAAAATGTAGAGGACTTAATCTTTTTAAAACAAATAATTTAAACCTACAAATGCCCGGTTTAAATTATTCAGCAAGATGGATAAAAAATAGTATGGATAAATACTGTGTACTATTCTGTATATACTGTGGACTATTCATTATACTGAGTTGTCTAATTTTGCAATCTAGAATATTATAGAAAAATAACTCTAAATGCAAACAATAAATAAATCTGCAAAAAAAGCAATAAGAATCCTGGCGTTAAAACATGAAAAATTTAATAGTGAGTAAATAAACAGCAAAAAAAAAAAAAAAAAATGAATTCCTTTTGTAGGTTAGTAAATACAGTCAAGGATCTATAATCCGCACACCCATAATCCGCAATTTTCTATAATTTGCATTGCTTAATGAATGTAAACACTTAAACAAAATTTACTAATTCTTGACACAAAAATGATTTTTTTAAAGAAATATCTGAAAATTTTAAATATAAAAGTGAATATAATCAATTTTTTAATACAAGAATTTGAAAAATGCATTTTTTGAGATAGCATATTAAATTAATTATTATATTTGACATTTTTGTTTTCTTGTTACACTGAATATGGAATTAAAATAGTGCCCAGAAAAATTATTAGATTTTATATTTTTCTTTTCATGTTATACTGAATATGGAATTAAAATAGTGTCCAGAAATAAGAAAATGACATATAATCCATAATACTCCATAATCCGCAATATTCCATAATCTGCACAACCCTTGGTCCCAACTTGTGCGGATTAAAGAACTTTGCCTGTACTTGATTTTAGCAGTAAATGTCAATGGGAACAGTGGTGTAGCTACGCTTTTTGGCACCCGGGGCAGAAAGAAATTTTGCGCCCCCCTCCCTTCCCCTAAATAAAGAAATAACCACATTATTTTTCCTCAAGACGAAAAAGAAAGTCGTTTTGGCTTGTGCAGGGAGGAAAAGGTAGCTTTTACTTTTCCTTGTTTTTAAGGATTCAGCTAATTATACTCAAACACACGAAACTAAAATGTGTGGAACCCGATTATAGAAGATTTCTAGTTTTCGGTCAATGCCGAATTTGAATTACGAATTTCAAAAACTTAGCAGAATGTTCACGAATATGACTGCTGTTTTAAGCGTATGGGAACAACAACAATGAAAATAAATTTTCAAAAAATCACATTTGCTAAAACTCTTAAATTATGCACGATTATGGAAAAAAAAAATCTCCTGTTTCATAACGGCAGCCACCCTAGAATTTCGAATTGCTGTACTCATCTATTTTTTAAGATAGAAGGGAAATCAAAAAAATGTTCTTGAATCCTTCTATCAAGACCTAACGATTATGCAAGAAATAAATTTGCATTTATAATTTTTGTATATATGTTTTTTAGTTTGAAATCTTTAAAGGGCAGCCATTTTGAAACAGAATGGTGGATCAAGATGTCCGATGAATTTGGTCGAGATCTTAACCCTTTATTTCCGGAATTATTTATTAAGAAATTGCTTCACCTCAATAATTAATTTTCTTCTTATAAAACATAAGCTGAAGATATACTGCAAGTTTTAAAGAATAATAATGCGAAATTTAGATATGTGTTCTCATTAAAACTGATTAAATAAATCGGTAGTTATAACTTTCTTTGTAAAATATTTACAAAAATTATCAGATTAATTAATTAAAAATACTCTTATGGAAATACCACAGTTCTTATAAAAGCAATGTATTTAAATGTATTATGACTCTGCAAATGAAAAGGCTTTTGCAGTTGAATGTGTTGCATTTAACTGTAAAAAAAAAGAAAGAAAAGCTATACCTATGTAAATGATTAAGAAAATTACCACCTTTTTTTAAATATTTAGCTTGGAATGTTTCTCCACGCTTTCTAATTTTGATCGAGCAGAATATTTTCTGTGGAAAGAAAAAGGAACTTTTATTAACAGACAGAGCAATTAAATTTTTTCAGTGCATGAAGGGTTAATAAACCCTTTACATATGCTCAATCACGTCCAAATCGGTTTATAATTACGGGTGCGGTCGCATAACAATGATCAGATATCTATAGAAAGATATATCTACTATATATATAGAATGAAAGGGATAAGAATTAAAATCCTTTTAAAATTCAAAAGAAAAATTTAATTAAAAAAATTTAAATTAAAATCCTTAAATTCTTTTTCCTAACTTTAAATCTTATTATTGTAAAATCCATTTTACCCCTCCCAGCATAACGTTTATTACGTTCACCATTAAAATACAAAATGCTGACGTTTTTCAATATTATGTGCATGAGTTCAAAGTTCAGCTGCACTACAAAAAACAAGTCAAAGGCCATTTTTTATTAAAAAAAACCCCTTTTCCTTAATAAAATAGTCTACATAGGTGTGAAATCAAAACAACTGTGTACAACAGCGAAAAAAAAAGTAAAGAAGATGCGTATCTTTCCCTTATCATTCAATTTTATTTACTCCTACATTAGTTTTTTTTAATTTAAATTTATTTTATGCGTATTTTCTTTAATATACACATCAAATAAGCATATCAGAGTTCATATTTGCATATCTGAGGTGTATATTAAAGAAAATACACACATCAAATAAGTATATCCCTATGCCTATCCTATAGACTTATAACCATTATATCAAAATCACTTAAATTTTTTATCTTCACCACCACAATGTTAAAATATTAATCAAAATATAAATATTCTATCAATAATTTGACAGAAAATAGTTAAATGTACAAATTAATATAATACATTTTGTATTTTGAGAACATTCCTATTCAATATGTTTATAATTAGACTTAGACAATCAGTAAACCAGCTTAATGACAACATTGTTTCTTATTATTTGAATGAACTTTTGTTTTTCTGACAATCCTTATCCTTAATAATACCCTGTATAGTTTAATATTTTCATAGGTTATTTTTGGATATTGACTAGTGATAAAATAATAAAAAATAAGTAATGGGTTAATGAATTTGTGAGTGGAAAGAAGTCATTAAATTTTTTGTGTAATTAGATTTTAGAATAAAAATGTAACTGAATTAAATTATTGAGAATTTAATTTCAATTAAAGCTTATTAAAAAAGTTAATATATGCAAAAATGCGTATTAAAAAGTTTCAAGTATTCGGTTGCCGAATACCGAAGCTTCGGTATACACTTCAACCGAAGCTTCGGTATTCGGCAAAATTGCTGCTTTGGTCAATTCCTAGTCTTGACCACAGGTCAATCAAAAGCTAATTAACCAATTAAACTAAATGTCCCTCCTAAATTGATACCTTCGCCCCTTGCTGGAAAATATTACAAGTCCCAACATATTAACAAGAACGTGCACGAAAAAGATTAGATTTTGCCCATTCGAGGTGCCTGCACAACCTACAACCATGTAGGTCTGAAATTGGCATAAATGGCTCGAGAGACATCCGATCGAAGACGCGGAGATGATTGTAAGATGCAGCGACGAAATAAACGAGTTCAGTTCACAAAGAGGTACCCGAGCCAAATTCTTTTTTCCCATAGATATAGATATAGCTTTCTCTGATGCAGATGTGTTGAATTTAAGTATGTACTTAACTTTTAAAATGATGGAAACAACCATTTGTACTGGTCGTACTATGAAAACTGAAAAGTCCAATTTGTTATACGATTTAAGAATGGAAAATTTGGAGGTAGGTCGCTCACATTTTATTATTTGGCTTTTCTCAATGCCAATTCGACGCAATGAAGAGGAAATAATATCTTTAATTGTTGTTATTCTAGCTAAATTCATTTTGTTGATTCACAGAAGCCCCCATCACACGAAAATATTCATATGGAATATTTTTTATTCATATGGATATATTTCCGAAAATCGATGGATCAGACATGTGGACCATGACATGTAGACAATCGACTTAATTATTAAAAATGTTGCATAATTTAAAAGCATTTTATCAATTTAATCGAAGATTATTAATGTGTTCTGTGGTTTAGAATCCTGTGATTTGAGTTAAGAGTTCGTCTACAAGGGTTTCTACCCTTTATTTACATTTAAAAGTATGTTTTCCAAAATATAGGCTTACCACCATTATCGACGCGTTCTTTTCTCGGATTCTGATGGGCCAGATTTCAACGGGAATTGATTCATTTAACTTAGCTTATGATTTTCTTGCAATTTTTACCTCCCCCTTCAACTGCAGGGGACGCATTCTTATCTCGGGTTCTATGGACCCAATTTCAGCTGGGTTTTGCTCATTCAACTTAATTTTCGATTGTCTTATACTTTTTAGTCATACCTTCCACCGCCGGAGGCATTTTCATCTGAGGTTTCATGGGCCCAATTTCTGCGGAATTTTTTTCTTTCAACTCATCTTACTATTCTCTTCAGATTTTCCGGCCATCTGCTATACGGGGACACGTGCTGGAGGTTCATTTTGAAAGAGATAATTTTGAATGTAGGTTTTTAGTAGTTAGAGATACGTGCGACCCATACCAGAGGTTCATTTTGTGAGATTCGTTATTATTTTTTAAATTTTAATATGAATAGAGGTATTAATCATTTGCGGTTAGTTTGGATAAACCTACGGGCGGATCAGCTAGCATACAAATGAACAATGTTCTTTTGATACCAGAAATGTGACTCCAAGTAGCCACCTGGCCTTTTGATTTTTATAAACTGGAGGCTAGATAGTTGAAAACCTCCATGAGTGATTGACAATTATGGATCTTTCTGTTCTCCCACCTTCACTGAATTTCTTCACAATATTTACACACACAAAAGAAAAGGTTGACAATTCTTATTTATTTTCAAAATATATGAAACATTTTTGGTTTCCTTAAAGCTTCTCTCAATTTGGTGCCGCTATTTAATCGCACTTTGCGCCTCAATTCAGGTACATAATTATCTTGAGTACTAAATGTGTTGAGCCATCCCTAGAAACTTTTACAGAATGCTTTTTCTTTCTTCATTATTTGGATACAACAAAATATCTTACTAAAGAAAATGTTCACACACAGGCACACACACACAAAAAAAATTTTAAAATCAACAATTTTTGTTTATTGTCAAAACATGTCAGATAATTTCGGTTTAAACCTCTCTCAATTTGACACTCCTTGGCATCGGTGCCTGGGGCCGGCGCCCCCCTTAGCTACGCCACTGAATGGTAAAAATCTATGATTTCATGAGATGCGTTTGTTATACACTACAGCTGAGATTCGCAAATTGTTGAGCAGAACAATGTTATGGCCATGTGATATGAAGAATGACAATTTTTCCCCTGAAATAGCGTTAAAAGTAGCGTTGGTTTTCGCTACAAACTACTGATTTTTTGTATTGTGCTACCTGCTGCACTACATTGTTCAAAATGTAGCGTGCTACACTACAAACTGCTGTAAAATGTAGCGACTATTGTAGTTTCGTTACTTTGTAGAGCGCTAATTCCGACCCCTGCTTTTGACAGAGTACATACACTTAGGTAAAACAGGTTGTTTGATTAAAAATTGCAGTTAATTGAAAATTAATGAAAATACTTATCGGCAAATAATCTCAAAGATGGCAGTGCGAAAACCTCGTACGGAGCCACAGGTATAAACTTATTTGACTTAAAATAAGTGTTGTCAATTAAATTATTAACGCAACTGCCAAGGTTAAAAAAAATAATTAATAAATATAAAAGTTAAATAATGTAATTAATAAACCTAATTAGTTAATCAATATTGTAATTATTAATTAGCTTGGTACAGATGTCATATTCGCCCCATATTGGCGCGATTTTTTTCTGTCGCCAAAATCATATAGGCAACGGGTACTTTACTTGCGCCAAAGGGCTTGATGTGGTAACCCGGATTATGTTGTTTATGCTGTTGATGTTTTCGCCAAATTGGCAACCAAAAAAAATCGCGCCAATATGGGGCGAATATGACATCTGTTCCATTAGCTTTAAAAGGTAAAATCATTTCAACAGACTGTGTGAGATTTCTCCCGTTAAGTCAACATTCAACAATAAATCTCGCCCTCGTAGTGAAAATCCAAAAGTCGGCCCCTATGCTGACCATGAATAGTACACGATAGAAATTTATGCTTTCTAAAATAGAAATCAGTTACCGAATAAAATAATAAACCCACAACGAACCAGGATCTAGCGTTTCAGCAATCTTGTCGGGAGCAGATGAAGAACTTGGTTGATCAATGTAATTAAAATCTCGCTGTAAATAATATGCACCACTGAAGTCTCGTCTTTCTTCTTCAATTGGATCTAAATCATATGGAACCTTTGACGACATGGTAAATTATTACAGAAATACTGATATATAAGATTGATTAGACAAATTCATTCAAAAAATAAAATAGAGGTGAAAAAGAGAACAGTACAGATGATGAAGGAAAGCAGACCGCAAAAAGTAGAAGGAAAAACAAAACATAAAGTTGAGAAGTATTAATATTTTTCTTTTATTTCCGGAAACTTCCAAATTTTTAATATATTTAACTACTTTCATTTTAAGTATTTATACATATTTATGAAATTATTTATAAATATATAAAACAATTTTAATTATCTTTTTTCTAATTTTTTTTAAATGTGCGGTTTTAATTTCTTAACTGGTGTTAAAATTATTGATGCCGATCTGCCGATGTTGATTGCTGACGAGCTGTCTGCTAAAAAGAAGTGAACGTGATTTTTTATTTTAATTTCCTGTAAGTCGATCACTTTAGTTAACAGTAGGCAGATAAATTTTGCAGCATTTATAATCTATAAAGAGGCATAATATTCATAAGTACGTATATAATTTCCTTTTTGGAATTTTTATTGTGCTTCAATAAATTTGGAAGAAAGATTTTCCGGTCTGTTGAACTGTTGATAGAAAAGCTGCATGTTATATATTTTTACTGTTTACAATGGATGCGAGTGTTATAAATGCATCAAAAAACATTGTTAAACATTACTCCGACCAAGCTATCCAATCTTTTGAAAGTAGACGGCGAAAAATTTTAACTTTATTAGAATCGAAATCCTGTCCAGAGGATGGTTGGTTTGAAGAGGAAATTGAAGTTTTTATGCACGAATTAGCTATGATGGACAGCAATAATTTTTTAGGTAGTTGTGGTGTCGGGGAACGTGAATCTAGGTTCGCATCAAAAATTGTTGCCCGTCGTCATTATTACATGGGCCATGGAATTGGCAGATCTGGAGATATTACTGAAATACAACCTAAAGCTGCAGGTTCTAGCCTCATTGGTCAACTGTGCAATGATATGGTATTGAGTGTTCTTAAATCAATTGGAACTCGAAGTTTACAAAAGAGTATAGTTGTACCTTTAGCAACAGGCATGGGTATGTTGTTATGTTTAAGGACTTTTCATAAAATGCGACCTGATTCAAAATTTGTTATATGGCCGAGAATTGATCAAAAGTCATGTTTTAAATGCATTTTGACAGCTGGATTAATACCCATCATTGTTAAAAATGAAATGAAAGATGATGGACTTATTGGAAATGTTGGAGATATTGAAGATAAAATAAATGAACTTAATCCAAAAACTATTGTTTGCATTATCAGTACTACTTCAAGTTTTGCACCAAAATTTCCAGATAATGTCATTGAAATAAGTAAATTATGTAAAAAGTATGAAATTCCTCATCTTGTGAATAATGCATATGGAATACAATGCCCCTCATATTTAGAAGCCATTGAAAAAGCCTCAAAAAATAGGGTGGACTTATTTGTTTCAAGCACAGACAAAAACTTTATGGTTCCAGTTGGAGGGTGTATTATTTCAGGATTTGATTTAAAACTCGTCAATGAAGTTGGGAAGATGTATCCTGGAAGAGGTTCAGGAACTCCATCTACAGATGTCTTCATAACACTTCTTAATATTGGGAAAAATGGTTATAAAAACTTATTGGAAGAAAGAAAAAAGATGTATGCATACTTAAAAGAATCTCTACAAAAAGTTGCAACTGAATTTGGAGAGAGGTTGTTGAATGTTCCGGAAAATTGTTTATCAGTTGCTTTATCCCTGAATAATATTAACTCTTTTGATAATGCTCATTTATCAGAAATAGGATCTATGTTATTTTCAAAATTTGTCATGGGGACAAGGCTTGTTACACCGGGTGATACTAAATCTATTGGTGGCTTCGAGTTTAAAAATTGGGGATCACATACAGATGAACAGTTTACTCCATATCTGACTGCATCTGCTGCCATAGGTGTAAAAAAGAGTGACATTGATACATTTATTAAACACCTGAGACAGGTTTTGATTAAATTTCAAAAACTTGTTAATCAAAAGATCATTAGTGAAATGGAAATGAGACATAGAAGTGACGAATAATCAGTGAAATAAGAAACTTTGAAAGCTTGAAATAGCCTTCTATATGCTAACACATTTATCATACTAAGCATTTATTGCTAAATTATTGTTTTAGATGTAGTTATATTTTTAGGGGTCTATTTTTGTGAATTATTTTTATTTTTGTGAAAAAAGTAATTTCACAAAACATTAGTTAACTCATTTATTCCTAGTCTCCTAAAATTGGAGACGTTTGAATTTTACAGAAATAAACTTATACAGTAGACTCCCTTAAATCCACGTATTTTGTCAGATGTAAACAATGAAATCTACAGTTAAGTTGCAGGAACAAAATTCAAGATAGTGCCGAAATCAGCGACTACCGCAACGTTTTTTTTACTAAATTTTTTATTAATCATTCTCTTTTGGTTATTACAGCTGATTTATTACTAAATAAATTTACATTACTTTTGATTTTGATATAAATTAGCATATCTATATAAAAAATTCCAGAGTTTGAAATGGAAAAATTCACAAACCGGAACGCTATTTTAAAATTATTGTTCGTGGATTTTTTTTTTAAATTATAGACAAATTTATTTCTAAACATACAAAGCAGTGTAAGAAAAGCATTCAAGACTAAATAACAATGAAAAAGGTTACTAAAGTTAAAAGTGCTAAGAACAAATAATAACGTATCGATCTTATGATCGCTTTACCACTAAATGGCAACATAGGACTTTTGGAATCGAATCGATTTCATTGGTAATAATTTAATATTTTTCTAAATTTTTATTTTACATAATTATTTTAATAATTACTTACTTTTAAACTAATAAATTATTTTAATATTTTACTTATTTTAATGTTTCACTTTATTGTAAGCATTCATTATAATTTCTCTTGCTTAACTACCAATCAAATAAATGTTTCAAAAATTTAAACAAATAAATGACCAGAAATCCACACAACCTCTGGTCCCAAGTTGTGTGGATTTGAGGGAGTCTACTGTACTTTTTTTTTTCGCTGTTATTATATTATACTACACAATCCACAACAGTGTTGATTTTACTGGTCCGCAGGTATCATTACTGACCCGCTACATAAAATTCTATCAAGTCATTTCAGCCATTTGAGTGACCCTCCCCCCCTTCCCCTAAATAAAAAAATAATCACATTATTTTTCCTCAAGACGAAAAAAAAGCAGGGCTGCGGAGTCTGAATTGGAGTCAGGCCCATTTTTGAGCAAAAGAGTTGGAGTCTGGTCTGTTAAAATTCCCGGAGTCGTTCATTTTACAAGCATGGCTGTGAGATTGGAGTCATGAAGTCAGAGTCAGGCCCATTTTTGAGCGAAAGAGTCGGAACCGGATCTGTTAAAATTCCCGGAGTCATTCATTTTACAAGCATGGCTGCGAGATCAAAGTCAGGCCCATTTTTGAGCGAAAGAGTCGGAACCGGATCTGTTAAAATTCCCGGAGTCTGAGTTGGAGTCGTCCATTTTCCCCCGCCGACTCTGCAGCACTGAAAAAAAAAGTCTTTTTGGCTTGTTCCAGGAAGAAAAGGTAGCTTCACTCTTACTTGTTTTTAAGGATTCAGCTCAAACACACGAAATTAAAATGCGTGGAACCTGATTATAAAAGATTTCTAGTTTTCATCAATACTGAATTTGAAGGGGAACTTCAAAAACTTAGCAGAACATTAACGGATATGACTGTAGTTTTAAGCGTATGGGATTAGCAACAATGAAAATAAATTTACAAAATAACACATTTGCTAAAACTCATAAATTATACCTGATTATTGAAAAAAATCTTCTGTTTCAAAATGGCAGCCACCCTAGAATTTCAAATTGCTCTACTCATCCATTTTATAAAATAAAAAGGAAACCAAAAAATGTTCTTGAATCCTTCTATCAAGACCTAACGATTATGCAAGAAATAAAACTTGCATTTATAATTTTTTGTATATATAGTTTTTTAGTTTGAAACCTTTAAGGGGCCGCCATTTTTAAACAAGATGGCGATCAAAATGTCCATCGAATTTGATCAAGATCGTTATAAATCCTTAACATATGCTCAATCATATCCAAATCAGTTTATAAATACAAGTGCAGTCACATGACAATTATCCTATTTATATCCTATTACAGTAGACTCCCTCAAATCCGCAACCCTAAAATCCACAAACACCTAAAATCTGCACATCATTGCAGATATAAACAAAGAAACTTTCAGTTCAGATGTAGGGGCAAAATTACAGAATTTTTTAGTTTTATATCATTACGTATGTATTTTAATATGTAATTCTTGATAATACAACTGAACTCGTTTTTCATGAAGTATAAATTTGTTTCTGAAAAAAAATCAAGTTATCACTGTTAATCACAATCTTTTTACCAAATATATTTATGTATTAATCAAGCGTTTTTGTTTACTAAGGCTGGGTAAACCTAATATAAAACTTACTTTATGATTTTGATGTGAATTAATAGGGTACCTTTATAAGAAAAGTTTCCTCGAATAATTCAAGGAAAATGCATCTCATCTTTATTATGCATATTTAATTATACATTATTAATTATTTACTTGAGCTTTACTTTTAACAATTTAGTCATTTTTAAAATTACCTTACTTTTTATCATTTTACTTTATTACTTTACTTAATTATTTTAATATTTTACTATACAGTATGGACCTCAAATCCGGACTGGCCGGGACCGCGATCGTTCCGGATTTCAGAATTTTCCGGATTTCAGGTCCTTAACCAAAACAATAAATAAACAGATACAGTAGATGCCTATGGCAAAATTTTACATGCTGCGAAGCAGTCTATATCGCGAATTGCCATGTTTGGCTTAGAGTAAATAAACAGCCAAAAATGCAAATTATAAAAAATAATTGAAAATAAGGATTTTTTTCTTAATACATCATATTCTTAGGAATATTAAAACATCTTTTAGAAAATGCGTCGTTGTTCACGAGAGCCGAGTTAGGCCTAGGAATCTATATCAGTTTCCGTGTAGGGCTTAGTTTAAGTAAACAGACGAAAACAAATTACAAAAAAAGAATTTAAAATAAGAATATTTTTTAAATTCAGCACATTATTAGCAACATTAAAACATCTTTTAGAAAATGAAAATGCGTCGTTGTTCATGAGAGCCTAGCAAGGTCTAGGAATCTATATCGGGAATTGCAGTATTAGACTCAGTGAAAATAAAGAGAGAAACAATTAGATTTTTTAAATAAAATGTTCTAAGAAAGTTTAAATATAAACAAAAACAAGAGGAAATCTATTCAAACTCTATTCTTTTCGTATAAAAAGGACTTCGTAAATGTGTTAATAAGTTCGCGTTGTTTGATTGCACGAGAAAGAAATTATTGAGTTGCAAGCAAACAGAAAAAAAGAGCAAAACCAGTTTTTTTCCTCTATTAAAAAAATAATTATCTCCATTGCTAATTGACTAATTTCTTTCAAATTTTCAGCAAGCTGCAATAATAGTAAATTAGCCTGTGTAACAAATTTTTATTAAAATATAATGTACCTCTAAAAAAAAGCCACTATAGAGTAACTGCAAAGAAAAACGAGATATCTGTCTGTGGTTTGTTTTGTTTTGTTTATTCAACTTGTTTATTTAACTCTGTGAAGTGGGAAGTCAACGTTATCATGTGATCATCAGCTTAGGATGGATAGTATGTTTTGTCATGCAGAAAAAAACCATGCATAGATATTTTTTTTCCCCTTTGAGTTAAAGAAAAAATATCTTTGGTACGGTGCTTACAAACAGAATTTTTTCGAATTGAACATTTGAAGGAGAGGGGGGGGGGGGAGAGGAGATAACAAAATATCTTTACATATAAAAATTGTAAATATATTCTATGCATCTTTTAAAAATAGTTCATCTTTCTGGTTATGTATTTGTTCTTTTTGTATTTTCTATTAAATGAAGAACAAGGTTTCTTTTTAAAATAAATTTAAAATGTGTTCACACACTAACTTTTCTAACTCTGTCAGCAAATAGTATTTAGATTAAAACTATAATATAAAAACATTTCAACAAACTTATTCATTTGAGTGCAGTTGTTTAGTCTTCCTTAGTTATAAACTGTGTTACGTATGCGCGTAGTGCCATCTATGGGCGTTTTCCGGAATTATTTATTCCGTCTCGTCGCGGAATTTCAGATTCCTTTATTCATTCCGGATTTTGGGTCGTCCGGATTTGAGGTCCTGTACTGTATTGCAAACATTCATTGTAATTTTGATTGTGTTGTTACATTCAAATTACTGTTTAAAAAATGTAAACAAAGCAATGACCAGAAAACTGCAAAATTCTAAAATCCGCACAACCTCTGGTCCCAAGCTATGCGGATTTGAGGGAGTCTACTGTATATATATTTACTAAATATAAAAATGAAAGGGATAAGAATTAAAATTCAAAATTTAAATTAAATTTCAAAAATATAAATTAAAATTCTTAAATTCGTTTTCCTAACTTTAAATCTTATATTCTAAAATCCGTTTTACCCCTTGTAACTTTGTTTCCCAGCATAATATTTATTAAGTTCACCATTAAAATCAGAGAGTAACTTAAGATAGATAATGCTGATGTTTGGACAATTCTCCTTCATTTGTGGTTAAAGCCTTGTACGTCACAGGAATTGTGCGGGTCTTGACAATCAATCAAGAGCTAAATAACCCATTAAACAAAATGTTCCTCCTAATTGATACCTTTCGCACCCTGCTGGAAAACATTGCAAACCCCAACATATTAAGCAAAAACGTGGATGAAAAAAAAGATTAGATTTTGCCCTTTTGAGATGCGTGCAACCAATGACCATGTAGGTCTCGAAATTGACGGAAATGGCTCGAGGGACATCCGATCGAACTCGTGAAGATGATCGTAAGATGCAACAAGGAAATAAAAGAGTTCGGTTCACAAAGAGGTTCCCGAGTCAAATTCTTTACTTCCATTAATCTCCCAGTTATTCCTTACATAGCTAAATATATAAGCCTTATATAGCTACTGCTTTCTCTAATGCACATGTGCTGAATTTAAGTACATGGGGCATTCTCCCAATCTTTTGACTTTCAGGAATAAAAATCTGGTGAAATTAAACTTGCTAAAATAACATTTTAATCTGACAGACGGATGTCTCAATGATTCAAAATAAAGAAAAAAATGGTCAGCAGTGAAATTTTTTTTACTTAACTGAGGTTTAAGTTAAACTTGCGAGTTTAATTTATCTTATCATTTTACCACAAAAACTTTTATTTTCTTCTAAATTTTTACTCATAATGAATTTGCACAGTACCCACAGGACATTGAGATAAGAAATAATAACAATGTAGTATTTTTAGTACAAAATTTTAGTATAACATTGTCTTAAAGGGGTGTTAAAGAAGGGACGGTAAGGTATAGGGAAAAAGGGGTGGTAAGGGAAAAAAAAAAGAGATGATAAGGATGGGACGATAATGAAAATTACCACCTATTTTTAGGCAAATCTTGTTAAGACTAAGTGATACACTATATGGCCAAAGGTGACCAGCCACTTGCGATTTTAGGCGTTTTGTTAAATATCTATAAAAATAGCATGAGGAATTAACCTGAAACTGCAGGCTTGTAAACAGTATAGTATAAGTCATATATTTCTGCGAAGATTTGTTTCCGAAACCCCATAGGGGACCGTCAACAAATTGAAAAAGAACAAATATCTTTTGGATAACCCTGTAAAAACTAATGTAGCAAAAGCGTTCAAACTCGAGATTATTAATAAGTGGCTTATTGTAATATACTTTTTTTATTTTTATGAGGATAGCATGTATACTCTTAGAGAAATTAAGGTTTTTATAAAAACAGTCCCAAATTTCTTCAAGTTTTTTGCTTATAATTTGCAGAGTTCTTAATATAAAGAAAAGTTCTTTTCAGAAAATATGAGAAACAACATTGTATAGAATACTCTGCAATCAGAATTAAAAAATAATAAAAATTGGATGAAAAATGAGCAGGTTTACTAAAAAATGTTTCACTGTACATGTGCAAATGCAATCAAAATATAATGTGCATAATGTATTAGCTAAGTATATAGAGCAACTTTTGTGAAAGTCTCAAAATCATAGCTTGAAAATTATCGTCGATAGAATAAGCTCGAAATCCGTTGTTCCCAAACGGAAGCAAAACGATGAGGGGTTGTATCCAAATATAGTAGTACGTGCAGTATTGTGTTCCCTATCTTGGCACTAATCAACAGATATTTGATACAACCTCTGATCTTTTTGCTTCTTTTTGGGAGCAACGGACTTCGAGCTTATTCTATCAACAATAATTTTCAGAATTTTCTAGCTATGATTTTGAGACTTTCCCAAAAGTTGCTCTATATACTTAGCTAATACATTATGCATGTTACATTTTGATTGCATTCGCACATGCGCGGTGAAACATTTCTTAGTAAAACCAAATTATTTTCATCCATTTTTTATTATTTTTTAATTCTGATTGCAGAGTATTGTGTACAATGTTGTTTGTCATATTTTCTGAAAAGAACTTTTTTTGATACTTGTTAGCTATTTCGTCGACCAATTTCGCCAAATTATATAAATTGCAAAACCACCCGCCAAATTATACAAATTGACATAATTTTTATTTTAAATAACGAAAGAACAAATAAATTAGTATAACATTAATAAAAATACAAATAAAACGTCGAAATAAAAATCACTTGACGTAAACGCGTGTTGTCAAGTGAATGTGACATTTATGATCAACCATTATTGGCATTCAATCTTACAATTTGGCGGACAGTAATTTGGTCGACAGGATAACTCTGAATTTTCCAAAGTTCAGACTTTCAAGCGGCAGTATTCAGGAAAGAAGTGAAAAAACAAAATTTTTGAAACAAAAAAGGTCTAGAATAAAGAAGCTTTATTACTGAATCTTAACTCATACAGAATAAAAGAAAAACTTCTTAATGATATACTGAAGTTAATAAAGCAGCCCACATTAATTAAAATGTTCAATAGTTCAGAAAGCTCAACAAGTGCAAAACGTTTTGACACATATACAAATTCATTTTTTAAAACGGAAAGTCATAAAATTGAAAGGCCTGACTATGGAAGCGATTTGTGTTTTCCATGTTTTTGATAAATAAATTGCCTATTGAATTATAAGCGATTCTGATCAGGTGACAAAGACGTTTTTCACCCTTCCTTGTGTGGTTATTCTTCTTTCATACAGGAATTGGGTTCAAAACGCCCACTTTGACACCCTTTTTTGACAGATCTATTGCGTTTGCAAAAAAACCCAAAAAACACAGTTTGGTTACATAGTTTCTGAACAACAGCACCTGCTAGTTTCATGCATCTCCGAACAAAAATAAATTAAAACTTATGTCATAAAGTTGCCCTTTTGGATTTCAGAACAGCCTTAAATAAATGTTTTTGTTTTACTTTTTATTTTTTTTATGATTTATTTAATGAAAATAATTGTTTAATTTAATATTAATAGTTGTTATATGCAATTTTTAATATATGAACGTCATATTTTGCCTCTTTATGTAGTGAATTTTCTGTTCCTTTTTATTGGAAAAGCAATATTTTTGATGACCCAAATTTCGGAAAAATCCAAAGTTCGGACTTGGTAAAGTCCCGAGGATTCCGGACTTTAGACTTTGTACTGAATAAGCAAAAAACTTGGCGAAATTTGGGACTGTTTTTATAAAAAAACTTAATTTCTCTACAAGTATACATGCTAACCTCATAAAAATGAACACAGTGTATTACAATAAGCCACTTATTAATAATATCGAGTTTGAATGCTTTTGCTACATTAGTTTTTACCAGGGTTGCAAAAAAGCCGGCTAAAATTAAAAAAAGGCCAGGCCGGTGGCTTTTATTGGTTTTAACTGGCTTTTTTTGGCCGAAATTGGCCTTTTATTGGCCATAATTGGCTTTTATACAATGAAGCATTATAATTATAAACTACACTTTTAAAAGTATTTTTAATTAGTTTTAATGACATTTAATTGATTTAGAGTTTAATAAGTAATCCAATTTCTCAATAATGAGAACATTAATACTGGACTAAAGCTTAGATGGTTTTGCTAGCGATTTGTAGTCACAATTGCAAATATGTAGCTACATTTTAAAAGGGTCATACTAACTGCCAATTTTTTCATTTTTATTGCTTTATAAAATTAAAGGGGACAAGGGTTACTTAGTTAGTTTTATTACTTAATTAATTTAAGAGCTATTAATATATGTCTTATTTTGTTTCTTGTAAACATTTAAAATTATATATAGTCATATTAAAAAAAAACACCATTTCTCACTATTAAAAACATTATGAATACATATGCATGAATATGCTTAGCAACAAGCTTTTCAAAATTTTATTTAGAGAATTTTTTTCTCTCCCCTTGTTTAAATGCTCTATTTTTTATACACTTATGTTCTTATGTACCACACACACTCCTCAAATATTATATCCTTTCTAATTTCTCTTGTGACATTTATAACTTAATCTCTTCACATGGACACATAAGAATGTTTCCATTTTGATGTGCTACATTTTGTCATTAATTAAATACAACCTTTAAAATGTGTAGTATTTGTGGAGCTATGTAAGAATTTCAAAACACCAGTTTGGAGCCTAACTTATATTCTTTTCAATGTTTATAATTTTTTTTTTCAGAAGTAATGCCTTCACAGTTGCCTTCTAGAAGTTATAAAGACTTATTTATTTGACAAAATTTAATAGAAATCTATAATTTTTTTAGTAGAAAATATTTATAAGTGTATTAAAAATGAATTGATCTAAATTTAAAATGAATTAACTGCAAATCAACTTTAAAAAATAAAAACCGGCTTTTTTTAAGTGGTTAAAACCAAAAAAAAAGCCGGACGGCTTTTTTTGGCCTGACTAAAAGCCGGCAACCCTGGTTTTTACAGGGTTATCCTAAAGATATTCGTTCTTTTTCAGTTTGTTGGTGGTCCCCTATGGGGTTTCGGGAAAAAATCTTTGCTGAAATATATGACCTGTACTATACTGCTTAAACACCTGCAGTTTCAGGTTAATTCCTCGTGTATTTTTCTAGATATTTAAGAAAACATCTAAAATCGCAAGTGACTGGTCATCTTTGGCCCTATAGTGTAGCCACAATGTTCATTGATTTTTAGAAACAGTTATTTACATTGGATTAAATAAAAAAAAAATTTAATTTACCTCAAAATGTGCAGGAATAAACCTTAGGGACGGTAAGATTACCAATAAAGCCACGGTGCTTGAAATTGACATTTAAATGCTGATTTAAATTCTGCAGTAAATTTCCTGTCAAAGAATTTTAGACATTCTTTCTCTAGCATACTTCTGTGTGAGAAAAAACTTGAAAAAAAATTCTGTGGTTGCATCTGAAGTGATTTTCTGTATAATTTAAGAAGAGGGACGGATGGTAAGGAATTTAAAACCCAGGGACAGATTTAAAAAAATAATAACAGCCGTAAAAATGTGTGCAGGTTAATTTTTTGCTACATATTTATATAAAACAATAGTCCCATTTTGGAAAAAAATTACATGGAATTACTTTTATTGAAACAATTTTATACAAACAGCTCCAAACTTAAATATCAACATCAGGGACACGGGACGGTATAGGAGTTTCCTGGATATTTGGACCCCCAGCATCGTCCAAAACTTATTTATCTCTTTAATATTGTTATGCAGTCATGCAATGGGATGTTCTCCAGTATATGAAAAAAAAAAAAAAAAAATCCCACAAGAATATGTACTAAAATAAAAATTATTCAAGGACTTAAAAGTCAAAAGATTGTGAGAATGCCCCATATATGAAATATATTTAACTTTTAAAAAGACGAAAACAGCTATTTGTACTGGTCGTAATAGGAAGACTGAAAAGTCCTGTTTTGTTTTTTAAACGAACCTTAGGGACGGTAAGATTACCAATAAAGCCACGGTGCTTGAAATTGACATTTAAATGCTGATTTAAATTCTGCAGTAAATTTCCTGTCAAAGAATTTTAGACATTCTTTCTCTAAGCATACTTCTGTGTGAGAAAAAACTTGAAAAAAAATTCTGTGGTTGCATCTGAAGTGATTTTCTGTATAATTTAAGAAGAGGGATGGACGGTAAGGAATTTAAAACCCAGGGACAGATTTAAAAAAATAATAACAGCCGTAAAAATGTGTGCAGGTTAATTTTTTGCTACATATTTATATAAAACAATAGTCCCAGTTTGGAAAAAAATTACATGGAATTACTTTTATTGAAACAATTTTATACAAACAGCTCCAAACTTAAATATCAACATCAGGGACACTGGACGGTATAGGAGTTTCCTGGATATTTGGACCCCCAACATCGTCCAAAACTTATTTATCTCTTTAATATTGTTATGCAGTCATGCAATGGGATGTTCTCCAGTATATGAAAAAAAAAAAAAAAAATCCCACAAGAATATGTACTAAAATAAAAATTATTCAGGGACTTAAAAGTCAAAAGATTGTGAGAATGCCCCATATATGAAATATATTTAACTTTTTAAAAGACGAAAACAGCTATTTGTACTGGCCGTAATAGGAAGACTGAAAGTCCTGTTTTGTTTTTTAAACGATTTAAGAAGGGAAAATTTGGGGGTAGGTCGCCCTTTATTTATGGCTTTTCTCAATGCCAATTCGACGGAAAAATGGAATTTCCAATAAAGACAAAATAATATTTTACTTATTTTTCTTCCAGCTAAATCCATTTTGCATTGTTTCACACAGAAGCCCCCATTACATGAAAATATTCATATGGAATGCTAAGAACAAAAAAGTCAGGGTAAAAACCAATCTTTGTGTGTGTGACAGAGATGGCTAGAAATATCTACCGCACGTTTAAGTCTGAGAATTTCGGTGAGGGTAGTTCAAGGCATATCCTGATTAGTGATTGACCGAAGCAGCAATTTTGCCGAATACCGAATACCGAAGCTTCGGTCGAAGTGTATACCGAAGCTTCGGTATTCGGCAACCGAATACTTGAAACTTTTTAATACGCATTTTTGCATATTAGCTTTTTTAATAAGCTTTAATTGAAATTAAATTCTCAATAATTTAATTCAATTACATTTTTATTCAAAAATCTAATTACACAAAAAATTTAATGACTTCTTTCCACTCACAAATTCATTAACCCATCACTTATTTTTTATTATTTTATCACTAGTCAATACCCAAAAATAACTTAAGAAAATATTAAACTATACTGGGTATTATTAAGGATAAGGATTGTCAGAAAAACAAAAGTTCATTCAAATAATAACAAACAATGTTGTCATTAAGCTGATTTACTGATTGTCTAAGTCTAATTATAAACATATTGAATAGGAATGTTCTCAAAATACAAAAGGTATTAGATCAATTTTTACATTTAACTATTTTCTGTCAAATTATTGATAGAATATTTATATTTTGATGAATATTTTAATATTGTGGTGGTGAAGATAAGAAATTTGAGCGAATTTTGATATAATGATTATAAAAGCTATAGGATTGTCATAAGGGTATACTTTGATGTGTGTATTTTCTTTAATATACACCTTAGATATACAGATATGAACTCTGATATACTTATTTGATGTGTATATTAAAGAAAATACACATTAAATAAATTTAAATTAAAAAACTAAAGTAGAAGTAAATAAAATTAAATGATAAGGGAAAGATGTGCATCTTCCTTACATTTTCTTTCTCTGTTGTAGACAATTGTTTTGATTTCGCACCTATGCACACTATTTTAGGAAGGAAATTTTTTTTTTTAAATAAAAAATGGCCTTTGACTTGTTTTTTGTAGTGCAGCTGAACTCTGAACTCATGCACGTAATATTGAAACTCATTGTTTAGCCTATTCTACTTCTAAATAAAAGATAATTCTTCTACTTCTAAGAAATTTTTATCTGCAATTATTCGGCCGAATACTTAAAAGTATTCGGCCGAAGCCGAATATTCGGTTTACATGCCGAACCACCGAATACCGAATCAACTATTCGGTATTCGGTCAATCCCTAATCCTGATGCACATGAGGCTCAGATTTCTTATTTTTGGATCAGTAATTTTTCTTAATTTTTTCAAAAAATTGATAGCGACAGTAGGGGAGACCTGTGTACCTAGGGCCACTTTTTTTCAAAGCATAAAAACAGAGCAACTGACCAGTTTACAATTGTGAAACTGATATGTACACATTATTATACTAATTACTTCCCATTGGAATTAGTATAAATACTTAAAATAATAAATTATGTGAAATAAAAGATTTTTTTTTTTTTAACTTCACAAGTGGCCCTAGGTACAAGACCTCAATGTACCTAGGGCGACCCCCTAAATGTTAGGTTTAACTCTGTAATGAATAAAAAACAAACATACACATATGCATTTAATAAAAGAAACAATAACAGATAATGCATTAATTTATAATATAGTTACTATTTAAATTACAATGTGTCAAATTATCAATGAATTAAAAGTATTTTCATAAATTATTCAACATTATAATGTGAAAAACTCGTTCCAAAAGTTAGCTGCATGCATTGTTGCTCTGAAGCACCAACAGATTTTGGTTTTTGCAATTTGAATACAATGTCATTATTACCAATATCATAAACAACACCTTTATCATACAGAAACTTATTGGAATGTGGAATCTTTTTCAGGTATTTAACACTGTATTGCTCATTTTTAATATCTATTATTTCTGCCACATAATAATGTACAGTCTTTTTGCCTAGTAATTTTGTTAGACAAAAATCCCCCTTTTCAATAGCATCACTTATATCAGCTACTGTAGAATTTGCATCATCAGTGGAATCAGGAGAATCTACAGCGTCTGATAGTTCTTCGGATGAAGTTGCCTCAATTTGAAAAACAGATTTTTTCATGATTTTTCTTTTCCTTTTGGCCATTCTGTTTGCATGTTGTTCTTCAATTTCCTTTTTTTCTGGAGTGTCTGTCAGGATTCTACATCTGCCTGGTTTTCGGCCACCTCTTTTGGATGTACGAGGTTTCGCTTTAGGGAAAGGTTGTACCTGTTCAGGTTGTTACACATGAAATTGAGTTAGACGCGGGAAGATCACAAAATTCAGCAGCACATAAAATGGATTATGATGTTGAAGGTTCTGAACATTCTGCAGGACATGAAGATGAGTTTGATGTAGAGGTTTTTAGTTCCGTCATTGTTGAATCATTTTCTTTTTCGTGAAATACATTATTTTGACAACTTATGGATGGATCTGGTCTGTCAGTCACACTTGAACTCAAATATTCATCATCGTGGAATACGCTTTGGTTCACTGGCCATATACCAGACACACGAAAGCCCGCTAGAATATTTACAGGAGTAAAGGCCAAAGGATAGGATTTGCCAACTTCTCCGCAACGTCATATATGCTGATTGTTTTCCCGAGGTTTGTCAGCATCCAATTACTACACGCTGTACTATAGTATTTTTTGAAAGGCCCGAAAACACCCCTGTCCAACGGTTGAAGTTTATGGCTGATATGTGGAGGAAACGTAAGCATAACTATGCCATGTTTTTTTGCCAAAGTTATAGCTTCAACACTGACATGGCTTTCATGGTTGCCCAAGAGTAACAATTTTTTATTATCTACTGAACATTTGATGTGCTGAATAAAATGCTTCAGAAATTCAAGAAATTTTTCAGCATTTGACCACGCACTAATGTGCGCTGTTCCCATGGTTCCTGGAGGTGTACCGTTCAGCATATGGTGTTTGTAATGAACCCTTGGGAAAATCATCATTGGTGGGATAGAATTTCCTACTGCATTTACACAGCAAATAATGGTTACATTGGTTCCTCTTTCACCAGAAGTCATGCTTCCAACCTGTTTTTTTTCCTTTAGGAGCTATAACTTTCCCTGGTGTATGCACTGTTGTTATGTCTGTTTCATCTACATTGTAAATTGATTCAGGCAAAAACTTATATTAAACATACTTCCTCATATTTGGCAAAAAAATTAGAGACATTCGTTTTATTGAAACCTGTCGCTCTTGCTAAACTTGTGGCTTTCTTAGTGAAAGAGCTTTATTATTTCTTTTCATGAAATCCAAATACCACTGGTCACCAGCTTCACAATTTTCATTCCACGACTTAGGATATTTTTTTCCGTTTGCCTTTGCGTACTCAAAAGCAAGCTTTTTAACTTGTTGTTTAGATAAACCATAATGCATATTGCATGCGATTACAAGATACTGAATGAGGGCATCTTCTTCGTTTTTTGAAAATACCGTCCACACAGCACATCAGTTGAAATATTTACAACTTAATTCTGTATTTTCAGCATTCGATGAATTTTTCCTACAAAATTCAACGTGTCTTTGCAGTGTTGTCCTGCTAACAACAAACTGTCGTGCTGCCGTTCGAAGTGGAACTCCACTCTTCAAAACTACTTCTGCAGCTGCAGTTACGTTATCTGGATTAGGTTTTGACCTTTTTTTCCCATCAGGATTTCTAGGCATCTAAAAAAATAATTATGATTTTATAATAACTGATAAAGAGGAATACAGATAAATTAAGAATTTTCAGTACGAGAGTGAAATAAAGATTGAAAATTTATTTAAAATATTGTACAAAACTTTTTTTAAATTATAGGTACTTTTGCTTTATAAATATAAGAAATTGTTTAATAAATGTTCATGTTTATATATAAACAAATTAAATAATTTTTAATAATAATAATAATAGCAAACATAATTTTTATAAGTCAAGCACGTTGAAATTTCAAAATCAAAATACACACCCCATTCAAATAACAGCCATTTAAAAGAAAAAAAAAAAAAAAAAAGGCTATAAAGCAAAATAATTCAGATAACTAAGATTATTTCTCTCCATTTATTATCCAAATTTTTTTAAAGAACTAACAGTATAAAGAATATGATTGTAGTATGATTGGCATATTTTTTTTTTTATAAGTCAAGCAGATTGTAAATTCCAAAGCAAAATATACACCCCTGCAAATCAAATAACAACTAAAAAAAAAAAGTGTATGAGAGAGAGAATAAATCAAAATGGTTCAGATAATTTAGCCCATTATCCTCCATTTATTATCCAAACTTTTTCAAATGAAATAACAGCATAAAGAATATGATTTAGTATGGCAGGCATATATATTTTTTTATATATATATAAGTGAAGCACTTTGAAATTTCCTAAGCAAAATATACACCCCTACCATCAAATAACAGTCATAAAAAAAAGAGAAAGAGAGAATAAAGTAAAATAATTCAGATAATTAAGCCCACTGTCTTCCATTTATTATGAAAACTTTTTTAATTAAATAATAGCACAAAGAATATGATTAGAGTTGTACCTAGGGCCATGGACCTAGGTACAAGGCAACTATGTGGCCCTAGGTACAAGACTAGGTAATTTCATACAAAATGCCTTCTACTGAAAAACCCACATGGAAAGGAAACTCATTTAATATCTCATTTAATAGGTAATATTACAAGTAAAATTATGTACTAGAATTAAAATAAAAGTATTTGTCTTACCTTTGCAAGAAAATAAAAGAGATGAGCTGCAAAAATTTACTTCAGAGCACATAAAAATTGTTTTCACTGATACCTTGACACAGTTTTCTCCTTGAACATTTCAAAATGGCTGCCAAAGTAGCAATTGGTGTTGCCACTTACCCAACTGAGAAAAAAAAACTTAGAAGTAAATATTATTCAATTAAAGTGGGGTGGCCCTAGGTACACAGGTCTCCCCTACAAAAATTCGGAGAAAGAACCATACAGTGACGAACATTCATTAAAAACTGAACTAAAAAGATCTCCTTTCTGGCCGACCCCTCCATTTAATTTCCGAAAATCGATGGATCAGAGATTATATGACATGTAGACAATCAACTTAATTATTAAATGTTGCCAAATGCTAAAAACATAATTTAAAAGCATTTAATCAATTTAATTGAAGATTATTAATGTGTTTTGTGGCAAGAGACCCGTGATATGAGTTAAGAGTTCCTCTATGAGGGTTTTCCCACCTTATTTACCTTTAAAAATATGTTTTTCAAAATACAGACTTCTTTTACCACGATTATCGAACATTAACGGTGCATTATTTTCTCAGATTCTATTGGCCAGATTTCAATGTAGCTTACGATTTTCTTGCAGTTTTATCTTTATCTTCCAGTGCAGGTTGTGCATTACTATCTCTGGTTCTATAGACCCAATTTCAACTGGATTTTGCTCATTCAACTTGGTTTTTGATTGTCTTACCATTTATAGTTCTACCTTACACCATCAGTGGGCATTTTTATGTAAAGTTTCGTGGGCTCGATTTCTGAGGAATTTTTTTCTTTCAACTCATCTTATGATTCTCTTCACATTTCCCGGCGCAGCACGCTTGCTATATGAGGACGCAGAAAGAGAAACCCGTGCCGGAAATTCATTTTGAAAGAAATAAATTTTAATGTAGGTTTTTAGGGGTTAGAGAAGCGTGCATACGAGGTCTGGTCTATGCTGCCGAAGACAGTGGGGACTCATCCAGAAATTCATTTAGAAAGATTCTTTATACATTTTTTATCTTTAATATGGATAGGATTTTAATCATTCACGGTTCGTTTGGAAAAATCAGTTGGCAGGTCAGCTAGTATACAAAGCAACAATGTTCTCTTTGATACCACAAATGTAACGCCAAGTCGGCAACAGGTCTTTTGATTTATAAACTGCAGGGTAGTCAGAAACCTACATCATCGATTGACAATTATGGATCTCTCCATTTCCCCCACTTTCACTGAATTTCTTCAAAACTTTCACACACACGCGAAAGAAAATGCCAACAATTCTTATTTATTTTTAAAGTGTGTGAAATAAGTTTAAAACCCCTCTCAATTTGATGCCCCTTGTTTAATCACTTTGCACTTCAATTCAGATACATAATTATCTTAGGTACGAAGTATGTTAAGCCATTCCTAGAAACATTAACAGAAGCTTTTTCTTTCTTCATTATTTGGATATACAGTACAGAACCATTTATCCAGAATGCTTGGGGTAAGATGTATTCCAGATAACTGGTTTTTCCGGTTAACTGGTTGTGCATTAAAGCAGCATCCATTTGATAAGTTTTGTGGAATATGTGTGGTTGTGGAATTATTTCTCATTTTCATTTTATTAGATTACTTGGATTAAAAATCAATGCGCGAAAGATCAAAAGTTAGCCAGAATTTAAAAGAAAGTAATTTATGGGAATCCCCTAGGAACAAAAATTATTCTGTTTCCTTTACATAAAATTTAAAACATCTAAAATACAACTAAATGTGATGACAAAAAATACTAGATGTTGTCATCAAATTATAAAATTATTTCAAGCAAAGCCTATGTCAAACTGGCAACGTATGACACCTTTTTCTGCAAAGATTCTGAAATCAGTCTATCAGAAATATCATTCTGGATAACTGGTTTACGGATAAATGGTTGTATACTGTAACAAAATTTCTTACTAAAGAAAATATTCACACACAGTAACACACACAAAAAAAAAAAATTAAATTAACAATTTATATTTACTGTCAAAATATGTGGGATAATTTCCGTTTAAACTTCTTCCAATTTGGCGCTCCTTGGCCTCGGCGCCACTGCCCCCCCCCCCCCCCCCCCCACACACACACATACACCTAGAATATAAACCAAACTTAAGTTATCCAAAATTTTCAGTATTATAGAAGCAAAAATTATAATTTGCTAAAAATTAAATAAAAAACCCGGTACTTTACGGTTAGTCGGGCGCAGGGGCGGCGCCAGAACTTGCCCGACGGGGGGGGGGGGCACAGTATCCCCACAGGGGGGATGAATTCAAAATATATATTAGAGGTTTCCACGAGCCCCGGCCTGTTCCGAAGCCCGAACTCGGTAAAAGTTTCTTTCATTAAACTCGGGCTTGGCTTAATTTTATCTGAAAACTCGGTACAGGCTCGGGCTAAATTTTAGCTTTTTAAAAGCTGGTCCAGGCCTGAACTTCATTATCCCCGGGACACACCTGGGTCTTGCATTTTTTTCTGTAGATTGGGACAGGACGGGGACTGTATTTAGACTTCAGAATTTTTTTGGAGCAAATGAATAATAAAACATTTCTTTGTTTCTTTTCCCCCCCCTTTTTTTAAATAACAGGTGGAATATGTTGATCAATCACGTGAAAAACATAAAAGTTTCCCGTTCGGATTTGGCATATCCCGAAACGCGCAGATCTCTAACACTCACACTGTTATTTAAATTAGAGATAAATTGCAGAGGGCCAAACGATTTTTACTCGAAACATAAATTTCGAAGTTTGTCAAAGAATAGTGTAGATAAATAAAGTGAAAAAAGCTCTTAAGGTTATTTTTGAAATACCTCACTAGTCATATAATCTTTATAGGCAGACGAATCCACAACAGAAAGAGATTCCATACTTTTGAGCATTACCGCAAAGGAAAAACTCTGCTTCGTATTCTTCTTCCACACAGCAACCTCCCAATAAGTGGTCATTCAATATTACAGATTTTACGTGCACATATAGGGCATATACATAACAGTGTGTGAAAGACAAAGTATGGAGCAGTTCTCCGGTTATGAGTCGAACCAAAGAGTCGCGCATCAGGTAAGGTGGGTAACCAATTTTTTTTTAAACGTGTTCCGGCTGGGTTGACCATGAATTTTAATGTTGGGGGTAACTGAAAAAAATAAGTTCACATATCCCTATCAAAAACGCATAAAGTGACCAAAAATTATTTTAAAATAAAATTTTTTTAATTTGTTAGTGAAAGTGCCATCGAGAAAACTAGCAGTTAAACGTTACACCTAACTAGGGTCTTTCCCGGATAATAAATAAAATTTGAAGCCCTGCAAATTTTATTTAAAGCAAAGCTGCAACCCGAACCAAACCCAACCAAAAATATTCTGTCTACCCGCAACCCGACCGAACCCTAAATACTTAATTCCAATCCCAACCTGAAACCCGGAATCAGAAAAAATTGATCCACAACATAATGTAATTATAAAAAAAAATATATAGTCTGTAATCATATCTCCAATATTAATGTTATCTTTTACGTGGAAAAATAAACATGCAAAGAGTCATTCATATTCAAATACGTTGTATTTCATCTGAAATAGATTCCTGTGCGGGTTGGGTTATACCCGACCCAAACGTTCAACTTAAAGTCAATCCGAAACCTAACAAAAAATTTCCGTTAACGCAAAACCCGACCTATACCCGACAACAATAGTTCTAATATCCCTAAACCGAAACACTTCAACCCGAGCACGACTCGGCACAAAAAAGATCTATACAGGGTTCGACTTATGCAGGGGCATGCAGGGCAACTGCCCCGGGCCCCGCTTCTTAGGAGGCCCACCATGAGAGTAATCAAGATTTTCATTAAAAGGTACCGAATGATTAAAATTAGCCAAAAGTGACCAAAATACATATTTTTTCAAACATTTAGGAAGACCCCCCTGCATCCATGCAAAAAACAAACTATATGATTAGAATCTTGCTACGATTTCTGTACTATTATTTTTCAAAGTTGTACCTTTCAATTCAGTAATGTTTTTCTCACTACAATCTAATGTTACATTGATTGTTTTTTTTTTTACATTTTTAAATTGGCCCTTTTTACATTAACAGTAAGTAACATTGGCCTCGACAAAATATTTTGTTTTTAATTATCTAATATTGGGAGGACTTTGGCCCTTTTAACAATTACTTTATATCACATCCTGAATTCATTCGTGCATTTAACTCAGTTTTGGACATTGGCGCTTTTTGTTCCAAGGTACAGATACATACATGTATGTATGTATACATATATATATGCATATACATATATGTATATATATACAATATATGTATATGTATATTTACATATATGTATGTATATAAATATGTATATATAACACTGGCGCCCGGCTAACCGAAAAGTACCAAAAAACAGTACATAAACTCGGACTATAAAATTATTAATTTAGATATTTTATTTCCACTTATTTATTTCAACTGACTAAGGCAGAGGTTCCCAAAGTGTGCTCCGCGGAGCCCTAGGGGCTCCACTTGAACATTCAAGGGGCTCCTTCGCGCTTTGAGAAAATAAAGAAAATTTGAACGAAAAAACACATTTAAAGCAAGGATTTTTTTTTCAAAAATGTAAACAGATTGTTTTTTTACAAAAACATTTATACATTGATTTTCAGCTCTCAGAACTATTTTAATAAACTAAATTCTATTTTCTTTAAAAAATTTCCGGTGCAAATATTAATTTTTACTAGCACTCTATTTTTACGTTTTTCCATCCAAAAATACGATAAATGGGGGGAGGGGGAGAATGTAGATTTAACCCTTTGCACTCGAGAGATGACTCTCACTCACCATTAGAGTTATCAGGTGTCCCTCGTATATCAGGACGCCAAATGCTTGGACACCATTAATATTTTACAGTTTATTTAACCATCTTTTATTACAGATTATTCGGCCATTAGATAAGGCGAAGAAAATGAGTTTAAAATACTGGTGTCCAGAGCATTTGGATCACCCATTTACGCGGGACACTAGTAGTCAGTGAGAATCACCTCTCGAGTGCAAAGGATTAACATAAGAAAGCAAGAAATTGTATTCTGAAGGAAAATTTGGATATTTCAATTTCTCAACTCCTCCTCTCAGTGTGACTTGAGGTGTAGTGTAATCCAATAACTCCTCGTTTTATGCTCAGCGGTGGCATCATTTCGAAATAACTTTTTGAAAGATAAACCGCCTCAGTTTTTTTCAATACGAAGGGGAAAGTAATGTATGTATGTCAGGGTTTTCAGTTTGGCCTTCAATTTTAATACAAAATTTCAATTTCGTACCGGAAATTTTTAAAGAAGAAATTTTACTTTAGGTGATCGCTAAATATCTGTCATAAATAGAGCATAAAATACCATTCGTTATTTCTGGAATGAACTCGTAATTTCTGAATAAAAATGGAGGCCAAACTGGCAATCCTGATGCATGCTTCAAAAGAAACAACCACGGCACTTGTTAAAATAAATACGAAATGTCCTGGACATATTCGCAGATTTCACTGGGACGAATTTGGCAATAAAATATATTTCTACCACTAATTTAAATTTTTCCTTTTGTCCTGTTTAATCACTGTGATTAATTAAAATAAAATAATGTTCTAAAATTAGTGATGGACGTTTGCCTGGTTTGATGCCGTCGTCCCCCCTGATTCGGCGCTTATGATGGTACCTACCTTGTAGTTTAACGAGTCGCTTCAGTTCGTGAAGATCATATAATTGCAAATGCAGTTAATAAACCATGTAAAATTGATATTGTCAAAAATTTGCTTTATGAAACGTTCTCTAAATGTTAACTTTAGAGAACTAATTTAAAGAACTTGAGAAGAACTAGAGAACCAATTTAGAGAACTAATTTAAAGAACTAATCTAAATGTGTCCAATATTCCCTTGTCAAATAGCATAATTTATTTTTTAACCCTTTGCACTCAAGGGCTCCGGAGCGGAGCCATTTAAAATTTGTCTTCAAACTCGAGGGTTCCGCTACGGAGACAATGCAAATAATTTTATGATACCTGACTGGAAAAGCCAAGATTACATATTGGCAATTGCTTCGAGACGTATCACACTTTGGACGATTGCAAAATGTAATAATTTTATATATATATATATATATTTACATCATAACATTTGTATTCATAAAAAATTAAAAAATAATAAGATATAACTAAAATCGCTTCGAGTTGCTGGTAATACGAATGAAAAAAAAACTTCGAGTGCAGAGGGTTAAATTAACTGTATGACTGTTGGCATAAAAGAACACTTAACAACCTCTTCAAATGTACTACATTTACACTGCAAATGCATGAATCTACTGACGTCAATGGATTAGCAGTTTTGTTAGTATATTTTAGTTACATATACTAATATCCCATTCAGAGAAGGGCAGTTAGGAGTCTTAACTTACTTTTTTGAAACGGGCACCCTCAATTAGACTTGACATCTCTATTACTACAGTGTTTGAGAACATTAACTCGATTAAAATTAAGTGCCTTACTAACGCTCGTCTGAAATATATTTTAAAAAGCTATCAGGATCATATTGCTTGTGGATCACTACAAACCAAAACACTAAGAAACGAAATATTTTTGGATGAATACATAGTAAAACGCATATGAACACTAATGCACTGATGGTGCGAAAGCAATGATGGGTCACAATTCTAGAACCATTGCAAAAATTGAACAAATGGCATAGCACTATAGCACCATCTATTGCGCTCTTTGTACTAGATACACGCTATTCCCGAGGAAATGTCTTCTGAACTTATGAAAAGGTTGAATGATGCCATTAAAATAATAAACTATATAAAATCATGAACTCTTAAAAGCAAACTTTTTAAGCTATGCGTGGAATTATTGGAAGCCAGCATCCTCTCCTCCTACCGCATACCGAAGTAAGATGGTATTGTCGGGAATAGCGTTTCCACGATTGTTGAAACCGCAGAGGTTATATTAGAAGAGCCATAACTCTAAAGTGGCAAAACTTTTAATCAGTGAAGATTGTAAATGCTAATTGCATATTTGTTCGAGATGTTTCGCATAATGAAATAAATGTATCTATCATTGCAATGATAATCTGTCACAATTTCTGATGCATTTACCAAACGCGTCTTCTGTTAAGATTAAGCGTGTATTGGTCTGATTCTAAGCGAAACGATGATATCGATTACGTCCCTTTTGTTAAAAAGGAGTGCAAACAACACCAGATTAAAAAAATTACAAATAAATATTCAGGGACATGCTACAGTTTTGAAAAACTCGTTTAAGCAACGTTTTTCAAAAGTTGAATAGAAAAGGCTTTGGACGACTCTAAATGTGTACTGAATGTGTTCAGTGATGTAAAAAGCCTCCAGCTTATTTTCAATGAAACACGAAGTCCTCGTTTATTTAATATCTCATAGGAAGTTAACACCGAATATACAACAACCGGTTATTCAATGATATCAAGTGGAAATATTTCCATTTGAACCAGAAATGTTTCATAAAATAATATAAATCAAATAGAAATAAATAATTTTAAATAAAAATTTTGGTCTAAAATATTTTTTATAAAACTTGAGTAAAATTCTTGGTAATTTGTTGTTAAAAATCTTATTTTAAAACCAAAACGAAATACAGGTCTGTTAAATGCAGAACCAAACATTCGCCTGCCATTGCTATCAAACGACCCGAATTCAGACATTTTTGCAAAACAATCCAATCACATTAAACGTTTATGCGTTATTGTTCGTCACTCTAATAATGTAAAATGTTACGATTTTTTGAGTTTTGGAGGTTTTTTAAGTATGTAAACTTTTGACAATTCCATCTGTATTGATGGTAATTGAAAATAAGTTCAGTGTTACGGTAAAAGTTTCAAAATATAATTTTGTTTTGGGGACAATGCACAGTTGTTTAGATTATTATTAATTTCCACTCCCAGTGCTCGGTAGCAATGCACTTAAAAAACCTCACCTTGTATCATAAAAGACAATAGGCTATAGGGGCTCCGCCATAGAAATTCATTCTAAAAAGGGCTCCGCGAGTCAAAAAGTTTGGGAACCACTGGACTAAGGTTTAGTTCAAATATTTTTTTGATTATTTATGTAATTTTATGTTTAAATAAATAAAGTAAAATTCTGTGATTTGTGTTCGGTTGCGGTTTTCACAGGGCTGGGGAAATTTATGTTTGTCTGTCACAGAGGAAAAAAAAGTTACTGGTCCTGCGGACCATTAAATTTTTTTAATTAGTGGTTCAATTGAATTTTTGGTGGTCTCGGACCAGCGAACCACCAAGGATTTTGAATGCTGCACAAACAGAATGTTCAGATTAGTATAAACAATGCAATAATAATTATATGCATAGATTAAAAGTTTTTTGCTAGCAAAAGTGCTATTTATGTATATATAAAGTATAATTTAATATCACTCAAAAAAATGTCCGAGACTAAAATCAGTTCATAGATTGAGATCTTTCTCTGTGTGTATAATCTACCATTCTCTAAAATTTTTTCTGTGTTTTTTTGTGGAAGGACCGTTTTTCTGAAATTTATTTTTGTGAAGAGTCCGTTTTACTGTCATCGAATTTTGTGAAAACCCATTAACGGACTCAGTTTTATCCCTGGACAGACCCCTGATTTTAAAACTATAAAAACATTTTGAATAGCTTGACAAAAAATAAAATGATGAAAATTTATATGCAAATAAATAAAATATTGTTTCGAAGTGTTGAAAACAGTAAATTATATATCATAGGTTACAAGTTTCGATCTCGCATATTATTTTCAAAAGTGAAACTACAATGTAACCTGCATCCTTACCTTCTCTTCTTGTCTTAGGAGAAAAAGTCCC
The DNA here is from genome assembly GCA_963932465.1 of Maratus speciosus. Lineage (NCBI taxonomy): Eukaryota > Metazoa > Arthropoda > Arachnida > Araneae > Salticidae > Maratus > Maratus speciosus. Next base: position 545,110,613 of record OZ010789.1, on the reverse strand, counting down.
TGTATTGATGTTATGCCATCTTAGTGGCTCCGATATCAATTAAAGATCAGATGTTTGCGTTTTTTATAGTCTCTTTCCAAATGCTCTGCAAATTACATATTTTTCCAAAACAATGTTCCTTTTTCCAAATAAGATCTGAATGTTTCCTTTGAGATTCAATCTTCTGGTGGCCTGGTGTTTCTGCCAAATTTCATGTCTGCAATGTGCTTTTTTTTTTTTAAAAAAAAAACCAATTCAAGTTATATGATAATACCTGAAAATTGTTTCTTCATTAATAAATAGAATCTGCTAAACTCCCATTTTATCAATGAGATGCATTGAATATTTTATGATTTGTCGATCATTTTGATAGACTATAAAAAATGTAAAAACATCTGATTTATAATTGATGTGAGAACCACTAGATGGAAATAAAAAATTGCAGTAAATTACAGTGTGTCTCATAAGTATATGGACAAACGATTTTTTGAAATAGCAGCTCAAAATATGAAGCCATAATCACAAAAAAATAATAAGCATATGGAATCGGTTGGTTGTGTTTATGACGGCCAATTATCAACATGAGGGATATAGGCCCTAAGGGGGGAGTGCCCTTCGTGGGGGTCTTTCTAAGGGAACCTAACCCGTATTAACACTTGGAAATCCAAGGTTCGAAGAAAATCACGAAAACTCTGAACGATTAGGCCGACGGGCGCAATTGGGTTCGAACCCAACACTTCCCGTCTACCAGCTTCGAGAGTAGAACCTCTCGGCCACTCATATGGAATCATAATATATGTTTGTTGCAATAACGAAGTACTGTATAGGTTTGACAGAATTTTTGTAAAAAAAAATAAAATTCAAAATAAGCTGTCCCAAAATTATATGGACAATGAAGAGAATTGCTTTTATTTCCACCGTATCAAAAAAAAAATTGCATTTTTTGCGTTCTGTACATGTGAAGTACCCACTGCTAAATATAAAATCACTGCTCATTCTTCAATTTATCGAACAGTGGGAAAATGTCTCACAATGTTGAATTCTCTGCTGCTGATATAGCTAAAATTTGGCGTTTAAAGACTCAAATGTTAAAATTTCTGATATTGCTAACAAATAAAGTGTAACAGATCCAGAATTTATGAAATTTTATCAAAAAGTGACAATGTGATTGCAAAACAACGTTCAGATCGACCAAAAAAACTGCTCTGCGACAAGACAGAGAGACTTTTCGAGTAGTTTCAGCCCAAAAGAAGTTTGTTCGTGAAATTTTGAAGACATAAACGTTTCCTATTACAAGATCTACTGTTCACCATTGCATACAGGCAAGCAAAATTCATAAATATCACAGAATGTGCGCGGAATCTATGCTGAAAGTGCACCATAGAAATGCATGCGTTCTTTGAACTAAAAAACACATGCTTTGGGAAGATGAATTGTTAAGTGTTTCTTCAGTGACGAAAACAAAACCAATTTGTATGGCCCTGATGGCTGGGCATACCATCGGCATGATCTGCGATGAAAATCTTGTGAGTTCTTTAGTCGACAACAAGGAGGGGATTCTCTCATGGTGTGGGGTGCGATTTGTTTCAATGGAACAATGGATATTGCTTCTCTTCATGGTCAACAGTTCTCTGAAGATTATTAAAATGTCCTTAAAAGCAATCTACTTCCATTTGGAAACATTTTTGAGAGGGATAACTGAAAATTCCAAGAGGACAATGTGCCAATTCACATCCGTCATTCAACAACAGCTTGGTTTACGCAGAATCAAGTGACTGTTATCGACTGGCCAGCTATCAGCCCAGACCTCAATCCAATTGAAAACCTGTGGGGAGTACTTGCACGAGATGTATATGCTCATGGTCGTCAGTTTTCTACTATTCAGGAATTAAAGCAAAACGTAGAGCATAATTGATTCTCTTTACAGCCACACATTCTCCAAACACTAGTTTGAAGCTTACTTGATATGGTTTTCAAGATAATTCAAAGGAACGGATCCAAAATTTGAATTTAAATGCAAAAAACTCGAAAAGTCCATATATTTTTGAGACAGTGTATTTTGATTTTAATTTTTTTACAAAAATTCTGTAAAACCAATACTGTATTTCTTTGTTGCCATAAACTTGTATTAGAATTTCATATGCTTATTATTTTTATCGTGATCATGGCTTCATTTTTTAAACTGTTACTTCAAAAAAAATGCCTGTCCATATACTTTTGAGACGCACTATATATTGATATCGTTAACATTAGGACTTCTTTTTTTTTGGTTATCTGTTTACTATAATGCTAATTTACAATAAATTTATATTGATAAAAATTTAAATTGTTGGTATTGGTTATACAAATCATTGCAGTTGGTCTTGAATAAATTGGTTAATAAAAAAAAATAAGGAATACTTTTACCGTTTATTAGAATCAGTCACTTGAATAAAATATTATTGTAAATGTAATTTTATTAAACACAGCAGGTGAGCTAGCCCTTCATTTAGAGGGGTGTCAAATCTCTTCATGAAGATTTTTTAATATTTTAAGGCAGTTCTGATATCAAATTGGCAACTCATAAAATTTGCTGATTCTATTGAAATACTATGAAATCTAGCAGTTTCCCATTTACTTATAACCACAAAGAATCTTTTAAAAAAATCGCACATTTGGGAATGAGGGAACATTTGATTATTTATAATTTAAGATGTACTGCTATTATAAGAAAATAAACTCCATTTTATAGACTTTTGAGGTGCTTAAAAGAGTTTGTAAATTTAATTTATTTACGTATAAAAATGATTTTATGAATGTTAGAAACAATCGTGTTGTTGAACAGAGGGAAAAATTTTAAACATTCTCAATGTTTACATAAAAAGAAATCTATTGTTGTATAAAGACTTTTTTAGTTCAGAAGAAGGTCATGACCTCTCCCTTGGATCCACACCTGATTACTGACAGCTACTATATTCTTTTAAATGATTTTTCCATAGCTATATTATAAAGGATAAACATGTCTCTGTGTAATGCTGATTTAATTTTGATGATGGTAACAGCAGACGATTAAATTTAGCTTTTACTGCAATTTTTTTTTTTAACTTCTAAACATCGCACATTTAAAATTTTTACACCATCGAATAGGGAAAAAAATGTACTTTCAATTGCAATTCTTTTGAAAACTATGTCGCAATTTAATAATTTTTTATGGTTTTAAAAATAATTTTAAGCATGAATGTTTATTTAATTTATCTCTATCGCGTGTAGACAACTATGAAACATAAATCCATTTGCTCTTAAAATAATATAAATAGTTCGGCATTTGTCTTCAGCCTATATTCCAAAACAAAATTAAAACTTCATCGATAAATGAATAAAATAATGAAAAATAAATAAAGTGCAAATTTAAGACATTTAATTCAACTATGCCCTTTAATAGCTAAAATTATCAGAATAAAAATTACTGCTGTTAAGTGGCGATCTTTGGAGATTTCTTCGGTTATTAACTCTTGGCATGAGGCAATATGAAAGTATCACTTTTAATAAATTTCAAAACATTATTTAGGTATCTTAATGATATTTTCCATATAAAAAGGATTTTTGGTGTTGATAGTGAGCAAAATAAATGTCAAAAAATTTATAGAGTTTACAATAATAATAAAAAAAAAATGGGTTTCCGCTGGAAGGCCATGTTAGATCCCCTAGTAGTACAGTACAGAATCATTTATCCAGAATGGTTGGGGTCAGATGTATTCCGGATAACTGGTTGGGCATTAAACCAACATCTATTTGATCAGATTTATAGCCTATTTGTGGCTATGACAGTGTTTTGATCTCAAATTTATTAGACTATTCAGAAAGGATCAGACATTAATCAAAGTTTAAAAGAAGACAATTTATAGAAATATCCTGAAAACAAAAACTCCCTTTTTTTCTATGCATAAACATCAAAATACCCAATATATAACTAAATATGCTTTCTTTTCAAATTTCAGTTGTTGGAATCAAGTTATATCATGCATGTTGTAATGTTTAAAGTAATATACATATCAAACTGGGACTGTATGGCTCTTTTTTCTGAAATAAGTCAATCGGAAATATTATTCTGGATAACTGGTTTTCTGGTTAAATGGTTTCCAGATAAATGGTTCCATACTGTACATAAAAAATATTAAGCATTATTAAATTAGTGATGCCAGGGATGTGCTATAGCACATCATTTAAGCAAAAAAGTTGGAGAAGGGATGTATAAAAAAATTGTGACCTGTCCTTCAGGATGAATAATTTTCCCCCTGAAAGAATGCAACAGACATATTTTGTATTAAATACATTGAACGTGTCTTACTTCTAAAAAGAAGACCTAGTTTTCTAAAAAAAAAAAAAAACACCGTTTTTTGGAAGTACCTAGTCCTAGGGCTAGGTCGGCGAACCTTTTTACACCTGCATGCCCAAATTTTTTCAAAAAAGAATTTACGTGACCATGATACCGTCACATAACATCACCATGATTACGTGACCAAGTACCAAAAAATAATTTCTGGTTTTTTATTCATTGGTATTTAAAAATATGGACAATATACATCTAATAATTAGACAAACACATATTATAAAGTAATAAAATGATGAATTTGATGTTGGTTATGTAAATATTAATATGGTGTTCAACCTACTTACTTTTAATAGGATGCGAACTGTTTACGAGTTACCTAACAGGTGGTTTTGGGTTTCTAATATTTAGGATTTTCATATCATTTCCGAAAATAATGACCCGCAGGAGAGCGAACAACTGTGAAAACTACATATTTTATACCAAGTCACTTTAGTTTCATCACTACGAGGTTTACTTATAATGCCTGATATTTTTCTTTTTGATATTTTCCCAACCTTCTCTTAATTTGATAACTTATTGTGCCCACATTTAAATAATTTAGAAATTCAATTAGTTGCTTTCCATAAAAAAAAAAAGGAAAAGAGTAGCTTGTATAAGTTTGCGAGTTTTGTTTGACCCTTTCGAGGGCGGTGTCCTTAAAAAACACCTAATTTTAATTCCAAAACTGACGAACGGCACCAAAAATATTTAATTAAAATTTTTCTTTTATAATAATGTACGTGAAAATAAGCAAGTTCTAATTTTCTAATGAATTCGTTTATAAATTCTGGTGTCAGTCCATTATTTCATCAGTTTATAAACAGAATTACTCCGTGCCAGAGAGGGTTAACTTAATTCTATTCTGTTTTAGGAATTCAATCAACGCCGTGCTGAAAATATTCTATTGCGTGCCAAGTTTGGCACGTGCGCCATAGGTTCGCCATCCCTGTCCTAGGGTCTTAGGATTTCAAAAGTCTATCGAGGCAGATCAGGAAAGACAACATAAGACAAGATGCTATAGATAAAGAATGGTATATTTGAATTTAAGGTTATAAAACAATTTGGAATTTTTCTTGAGCACATAGTGACATAATTTCCACTCCTTCTAATGTGGAGGAGAGCGGCCATTTGCATCCAATATGATTGCCTTTCAAAGGAAGAGATGCAACTAGAAATCGAGAGGGAATGCAGTACTGTTGTATTTAACTATAATGCTGCATAGATGATTAATTCTAGAAGTGGAGGAATTTTTGGAATACTAGTGCAGGGGGTAGAATTAAAATATTTTTAAGTGGAGGGGAGACTGCTCTACAACATTTGCAGATGATGGGAATCACAGATAAGTTTGTTGGGAGATAAAGTAGCAAAACCATTTGGATTATTTCTGCATTTTACACATATAGCTCAAAATTACACTATTTTTTACTTTCTTCTTTCTAAAGAGGAATTCTTGAATAAATAAAATTTCCAGTTTCAGAAAGAATGAGACAAGACTGTTATAAGAATGACTGTTATAAAAATTGAGCCTGAGCCCGATTTATACATTTACGCCCTACTGTACACATCTAATATATACAGTACCATCTCAAAAATTGGTACAGCTTGGGACCAACAGTTTTCAAAACTTTTAACTTTCTTTTTTTGCTTCATGTCAACATACTTTGATTAAAAAAACATGGTTTCCTGTTTTATGTGTTACTCATTTGATTTCCTTTATTAGATAAAATTTCTGGTTTAAAATATTGATTTAGAAAAAAAATCAGATGGTTGGCAGATATTATCATTGCTTTGTTTTGAAAAGCTCAGCAAAATAGTTAGGGTCACCCGGGGTAATTCCTGGTCAGCAAGTTTCTGGGGTAATTCCTGATCACAGTCTTTTTTATGTTTTAAAAACACTTTATCAAAATGAAAAAAATCATAGAGGTACTCTGAACTAACCTCATTGGAATTTATTACTTAATTATGAGTTTATTATTTATTTGTTTTGAAAAAAAAATCTTTTTGAAATGGCTTGTTAAATTTCTGTGAAATAACATTAGCCTTAGTCATGATACATTTTTACAAAGATGTTTGTCACAACTCAAATTTTAAATACTTTTCTTTCTTTTTGGTTCAATTACCAACTACTTTAGCTATTAAAAAACAGTCTTGAAATTTTTTATACTATTTTAAATAATTTACAGAAGTTGGTCAAATATTGCCCCATGTATCCGGCGTAAATCTTGGTCACTGGGGCAATTTCTGGTCAATGTTTTTATCATTATTTAATTCCCTTTTATTGTCATATTTAGTGATTTTAATTTTCGCAAAACCTTTGAGAATTAACTGCAACCACACTGTTCACCACATTTTAGTTAATTGTAGTTCTGAATATAGTAGAGTCACCCGTGGTAATTCCTGGTCACTGAGTTTGAGATAATTCTTGATCATTTTCGCTTTTATTATAAAAATAACAATTTATGAAACTGTAAAAAATCCCAAAGATACTTTGAATCCTTTGCTTTGAAATATATGCCTTAATTATTCATTTAGTTGAAATTAAATATTTAAAAAAAAATTAGATTCAAAACTGCTACTCAAATTTCCGCAAAACATCGATCTTGATTTTTACACATTTCACAACAGATCAGTCATTTTTGAGGTTTTAATTATTGTATTTCAACTAATGACATATTACAGTCTTTAAAAAAGATTATAAAATTTTCCTTTACTACATTAAACACTTTTAAAAGAAGAAAACGGTAAATGCTCAGAGAATAAGACCCACTCTATGAACAATTTAAGTAGAAATACTATCTCATTGCAAAATGCCAAACTGCATAAAAATATACTTGATACAATAGAGGAACCTAATTATTATGCTGTGTATTATATTAAAGGTCTGTATCGAAAATTTCTTGAAAAAGTAACCGAAAACTTCAGTCGACCTAAGCAAAATAAAATTGGTAATAAACATTCAGTTATATTTTTTATGGACCAATAAATTTGCAAGTTATTAAGAAATCCATTCACAGTGGATACTAATGAAGTAATAAATACTGCTTATAAATGTTGTAAGAATGCATAAAAATTCTTTGGCTAATTAATGATTTGTAAAATGTACAAAAGTGTTTTGCACGTCAAATAACTTTGTATTTATGCCCAAAACAAAGTCTATGCTTTATTATTCCACAATTATGAGATGAACACAACTTTTAGAAGATTGATTTTACCTATTTTATTACTCAGTCATAAAAAAATTAACTGTACTACTTTATTTACATGAAAAGGGATGCTGACCAATAATTACCCCAGAAGTGACCAAGAATTACCCCATTTCCGGGGTAATTCTTGGTCATTTAAAAATTCCAATTATTTTAATTATAAGTGCATATATATTTAGGTAAGCATTTTATAATATAGCCATCAGAGGGGGCTTATTCCACAAAAAAAATTGGGAACAATACCTTTAATAGTTTTTATAATAATTAGATGTTGATGCTTTTAGGTAGATTTCGTATGAAATACTACCTATTGGGATCGTTCCTATGTTGGAATTTCTGAAAAATATTTGCAGATCTACACCGATCATGACCCCTCGAACCCAAAACCACCTTCAGTAAAAAAACTTTATCTATCTATATCACTTCCTTCTGGACACGATAACTTTCGTAATTCTGCACCAATCTCTTCCAAACTGATACATAAAATCAAAGGACATAAAATCTCGGTCAAGTTCGTTAATGGGCAAAATCAGACTAAGGGGATGGAAATAGGGAGGAGTTTTGTGAAAACCGAACACCCCCCCCCCCCATAACTTCTTAATTTTTGTACATATCAAATCAGTTTAAAGTTTTTATTACTTCTAAAAATAGGGCCAAAGTTTTATGTATCACAGATTTTTGATAAAGTTAAAAATGGGCTCAAGGGGCGCAAAAAATAGGGTTTTTGAGAGAAAAAAATTCATAACTTCGTCAATTCTCAAGATATCAATTCCAGTTAATTTTATTATAAATCTCCTTAATATTATCTACAACTTTTATATTTCACAAGTTTTTGATAGGACCGATTTGTACCGCAAAAAAAAAAAAAAAATAAATAAAAACGAAAACAAAAAGGTGGTTTGAAGAAGTAAAAAATCCATAACTCCATCAATTCATAAGATCCATAAAATTCATAAAATCCCCATGAATTTATCATATATCTTCTTAATATTGTCTACAACATCTATATAGACAAGTTTTGGATAGGACCAATTCTTACAGCAAAAACAAATTAAAAATACATAGCGGTTGAAGAAAAAAATAATCTTATTAAGGGTGTATTCAAATCCAAACTGCTTATTTTCTTACTCATTTTTACAATTCATTTTTGCTCTCAAAGGCTTCCAATTGGTACGTTTTCTTACTCAGAAACTATATAATGTACCGTAATGGTCGATTTTTTGATAGAGGCAGAATATATTTTAAAAAATGCTGTTAAAGTGGGCATTTTGAACCGAATTTCCCGAAGCGGATTGTGTTGGAAAAATCATTGCATTAAGGATGCACTCAAATCCAAACTGCTTATTTTCTGACTCATTTTTAAATTCGTTTTTGCTCTCAAACGCATTTAATTGGTAGATTTGCTTATTCAGAAACTATATAATGTACCGCAATGATCGATTTTTTGATAGAGGCAGAATGTTTCAAAAAATGATGTCAAAGTGGGCATTTTGAACGGAATTTCCCGAAGCAATTGCGTTATCACTTTCTTCTGGACACGATAACTTCCGCAATACTGCACAAATCTCTTCCAAACCGATACATAAAATCAAGGGACATAAAATCTCGGTCAAGTTCGTTAATGGGCAAAGGCGGACAAATGGGATGGAAATAGGGAGGGGTTTTGTGAAAACCAAAAAAACCCATAACTTCTTAATTTTTGTATATATCAAATCAGTTTAAAGTTTTTATTACTTCTAAAAATTGGGCAAAAATTTATGTATCACAGATTTTTGATAAAATTAAAAATGGGCTCAAGGGGTGCAAACAACAGGGTTTTTGGGAGAAAAAAAAAATCATAACTTCGTAAATTCTCAAGATATCAAATCCAATTAATTTTATTATAAAACTCCTTAATATTATCTACAACTTTTATATTCACAAGTTTTTGATAGGACCAATTCGTACCGCAAAAAAAAAAATTAAAAACAAAAACAAAGGGAGGGTTGAAGAAAAATTTTCATAACTCCGTCACAATTCACAAGATATAAAATCTCCATGAATTTATCATATCTTCTTAATATTGTCTTCAACATTTATATAGACAAGTTTTTGATAGGGCCAATTCTTACAGCAAAAACAAATTAAAAATACATAGCGGTTGAAGAAAAAAATCTTATTAAGGGTGCATTCAAATCCAAACTGTCTATTTTCTTACTCATTTTTAAATTCATTTTTGCTCTCAAACGCATCCAATTGCTAGATTCTCTTATTCAGAAACTATATAATGTACAGTAATGATCGATTTTTTGATAGAGGCAGAGTATATTTCAAAAAAGGATGTCAAAGTGGGCATTTTGAACAGAATTTCCCGAAGCGATTGTGTTAGAAACGAAAAATATTGCCCTACTGAAAAAATAATTGTTTATTAATCAAGTTTTAATTAATTGAAAGAAAAATAAAAACACAGGTTGCTTATAAATCTTTTCAAAAATCACGTCAGCATGTTTCATATTTTTTTTTTATTAAAAAGGAATCTGAAAATGTGCCAGAAAATTTCGAGTTGTTGAGCATGGGAAAATATTTTTTTTAATATCGCCTTAACATGATTCTGATAAAACCAGCTATTTTATAAAAAGGAAATAAAAACTCGTCAAAAGCAGACATATAAAACTGTTGTGGATTTATATCTAATAATGATTTAGTTTTTGTTGATGAAATTAGTATACTTAACTTCGAAATCTACCTCTGCCTGTAGGCCGAGCCGGCAGGGATTTTTTGACCAGGAATTACCCCAGGTGATCCTATAGCTTTAAGAAATAACAATGATAATAGTGAAAAAATGCAAATAAAAATCCTTTTCTGGTGAAAGCTCAAATATAAAAAAATAATTTTGATAAATTATAATTTGCTACTACAAATTGTAACTAAAACTTGCTAAACATTTGATTAATAGCACTCTTATTAAGAACACTTATTTTGTGTTTTAAAATCTTTTAGTTCAGCCGGTGAACTGCCAACACTTTCTTGTTCAATTACAAATGTCTGTTATTAGAAATTTTATGTATCTTGAGCAAGTTCTTTATCAAAAGTTTTTCTCCTTCTCCCTCTGATTAACTTTATCTGACAAGTTCACTGAAGAGTGCATTACCACTTATAATTTTTACATTTACAAGATGTTAAATGTCTAGTGCTTCATTGGCACAAGCTACCTAGGTTAAAATTGACCAATCAAATACAGCCTTCTTGATTTCCTTTTTGCTGCATCTTAATTGAAATTCATCCATTTCTTTTTTTTAATTATTTGTGCATTTTTCGAAATTTAACTGTATATGCATATATTAAAAACCTTTGAAATCATATTTATATTTTAAAGATATCTATAAGAAATAAATACAATGCATCCACTTCAACTCAGCAAGAATTTTATGCACAGGTCAGTCGCTTCTCCCTGTCAATGGCCAGCAATGTTGATTATGACTGATTTTGTATGGGAAACAATGCACCATTTTTCTCAATACGTTCCACACCGTGTTATAGGGAACACCCAAATGTCATGACACTGCACATACACTACCATATTTTATGGAAGAAATGCTGTGGCGTTTACGAGTTTGAAAGTTAAAATTTTTTTCAAGTGCGGCGTTTATGATTTTTTATTTTTAGCATAAAATTAGGATAAAATAAAAATTCCTTAAGAATATTTTCAAGTCCCCTACTCAAGAACTTTCTGACTTTGCCGATAATGAAATCTAACATTTCGGATGATGATACTGAACCATACAGCGTGGGCGAAGGACATTTATAACTCTACTCTTACATTGACGACTCGGATTTTGAGAGCTTCATATAGAAACTAAAAAAGGCCTAAAGTAGATGCGATTCACTCATGAAAAGCGTACCAAGTAGAGGTCTGCACGGGCCCGGGCTTGGCCCGTACCTGGCCCATGGGCCAGCGGAATGAACACGAATTTTCAAACGGGCCGGGCCGGCAAAAAAAATTAATCGGGCCTATCGGCCCGATATAAGAATAAGCAAAGCAGATAAAGTACGAGCCATTTTCAATGAATATGATTTTCCCGAGAAGTATAAATGTGCGTCACGAGCCGATGCGAGTTTAACAACATAAATACAAAAATGTAATATGTCCATCGTAGAGATCAACATCGTACAGTTGCAAGATGTCCGATTCCGAGTTTAATTTTTTTTTCAGCAGACTTGTGCCGGGACGGAACTGGTCTTAATCGATCTCAGGATGCGTAGAACAGTCATTGTGTTTTGTAGTATTAATAGTGATAATGAACTTCTCTTAACAGTATCTTTGGAAATATAACTTTAGGTGTTTCTCATATTCACTGCTCAACAATGTGAAGCTTTCAGACACATTTTGTGACAAAATTTTTAACTATAAAGGCATAAAATTGACAGGCCTGCCTATTGAAGGCATTTGGAAACGAATAGCTTTTTCCATATTTGATAAATTACTTAGAGATAAGAGATTCCTGTCACGTGACTGTACGTTTTTCTCCTTTCCTGTGCTATCGCTTCCGGAAATTCGATTCAAAACGCTAACTTTGACAGTATTTTCAGAAAGATATATTGCTTTTATCTATGAAGAAAACGACATTTACAAAACTTCTGAATAAGAATACCTGCCAATCTTATGCATTTCCGAAAAGAAAAGAATTCATAAATGTGTCGAAATGTAGCTCCTTTGGATTTGAGAAAAGCGTTTAAAATGAGAGAAATATTTTCACAAATCTACTTTTTATTATACAGCTTCAAAAGTTAATATGTTTTTAATCCTTTATTCTGATGAACTACATTAATCTTTTAATGAATCCTTATTTCCATTTTGAAATGTCTGTAGACACGATGACTAAAACACTAAGTAATCGTTAATGTTTACTTGTGTGTTTTCTGTTTTGCGAACATCATAGTAATGTAAAATATACTGTAAAATGTTCCCATAAATATGTATGTAGCATTCATTAAAAGAATCGTAATTGTACGTTGAGAAAAAACAGATTTTTTTTTTTTTTTTTTTGTAGAAATTGTGTTTGCCGGGCCGGGCCTGTTTTCACAGATTTTTGCATGGGCCGGGCCAAGCCAAGAACTGTAAAAATGAAACGGGCCGGGCCGAACTTCCAATTTTTACACCGGGTCGGGCCCAGGCCTGGAAATTCCAGCCCGTGCAGACCTCTAGTACCAAGTTGCGCTGACCACTTAAAAGAATGTAGAGTGCCTAAGGAGCGGGATCTGCATCCTGCCCTCTGGATGGTTTAAATACCAATTGATGCTTCCTTAATTTAAAAATTACATAAAAATATTTAAAATCTGATTTAAATATTTTAAATAAAATTTTAGACATCTTAAGATTAAAAAATAAGGTACTCTACACTGCACAGAAAACTTTGATTAAAGTTAGGTCAGTGTGACTGTCGACAAAAGTAGCATTCCCACGGGTGCGGCAATTGCGATATTTTTAAGGTCATTCAGGTCAATTTTGAGGAATGCAGCATTTCTTCCATAAAATACGGTACTACAGCCTACAACATTATCCATTGACATGCTGTTCAACCACAGCAGTGGCAACGTCTGAACGGAACCAGTTTGCGTCCTTGACCTGGCTGAAGTCCAATATTCGAATCAAGTACCCTTATTCCCTGCCTATAATCTGCAGATTATACATTAAAAAACTTTATTTTTCTTGTAATGCAGATTATCTGCAAGTTTTTTCCTACGCGATACCTTCCTAAATGTCAATAAATATAATTTTTGAGGCAAATTTACAAATATCTTTATTAAGAATCAACAGATGGCACTACCTGATTCATATTCACTGGCTAAATTCTTTTGTGTGATGAGAATAATCCCTTTCAGTCAAGTATGCAGGGATAATTTGAGTACAAACTCTTTATCCTGGATAGCCAACAAAGGGGAAGAAATCCCTGTACAGGGAAAAGTAGGGAATCATTTTCACATGCTCCTAAAGTTTCTTCACGATGAATGAGGCATTTTTCCGAAAGGTTCTGCAAGCGACTTTTGGCACAGTTATGTATCGTTAAAACATGTTCTATAAAAACCATTGCAGTTAATCAAAAATTAGTGAAAAGACTTATCATCAGCAAATAATCTCAAAGATTATGGTGAGAAAGCCTCGCACGGGCCTTTAAAAAAAATTTTTAAATTGATAACTCTAATAGATTTTTTATATTTAATATATTTGTTAGAATGCCTATTAACAATTCTAAAAATTACATTTATATGAAAAATAGCAATACAATAATGCATTCAAATAAAGTTTTTAAACATATTAAAAGTGATATTTTCATATTGGCCTCACATCAGGAGTTAACAGCTGAAGAAATCTCCTAAGATTGCTATTTACAATCAGCCGTTTTGATTCTGTTCATTTCAGTGGATTAAGTGTGAAATTCGATTAAATGTCTTAAATTTGTGTTTTATTTATATTTTGTTGTTTTATTTATTGATTGATGAATGTTTTAATTTCATTATGGAATATAAGCTGGAATAGAATGAAGAGCTATTTATATTAATTTAAGTGCAAACAGATTTACCTTTCATAACAGTCTGCAGGCAACAAGAGACAGATTTGAAAAAAATTCATGCTTGAAAATTTAAAAATAATAAAAATTGTTTAAATTGCGATATAGTTTTCAAATAAATTGCGATAGTTTTCAAACAAATTGCATTTTAAGTGCATTTTTTTCTCTATTTGATGGTGTAAAAATTGCAATAAAAGTTAATAAAAATTAAATTTAATCATTTGCTGTTGCCACTGTCAAAACGATGTCAGCGTTACACAGACACATTTGTCTTTTATAATACAGACAAATTAATTTAACATAAATTCTGACATTTATATTGTGTATGGAGAAGGATTAAAATACTGTAAGCCTCGTTGCTAGTTTTGTTGGCAGAAAATCATACTATATACAGTCGAACCCGGTTAAGACGCGTTTCAAGGGAGTGGGTAAAAGTCGCGTATTAAGCGGGATCGCGTATTAAGCGGGATCGCGTATTAAACGTGATTTGTATAATGTTGCAGGAACTGGGCTTATTTACAACATCTAATCGTTCTAAATGAACTTTAGAACTTTCATTTATATGTTTACGATCGAAATTTGTATCTTTTAGTTATACTTAGATTAAAATTTAATTGAACTTAACTTTAACTCATTGTTTCTTTTCATAGAACCACATGGATTAATAACTGAAAACAAAAAGTAAATTCAAACGGCTTTATTATGGATTAATATGCTGCAACCAAAAATAAAAAAATAATTTCATGCTAGACTAATTTTTTAACAGAACTAAAAAAAATTTACCTTTGAAGCACTTGTTAAAATCATATTTACTTGTGATAATGAGTACAATTATAATCTGTCCTTCTTTTTGTTATAAGAAAAACTATCCGGATTAATAGTATTTGTGTAAAAAATATGTTTAGTTTAGCAAGGAGGAAAGAAAACATAAAAGATTTAAACAACCGCAGTCGTATTTAATCTTCACGAGTTTCATTTTTTTGCCTGCATAATGAAACATAGTAGGATATAATGTACATTTAAAATCTCACTAACAAGGTATACTAATCTTTAATCGTAATAATTTCATGACGTATCTGAGTATCCTGAATTCGTCTATCTCTCTCTACTACAGTAAAAACATACAGGAAGCTAAAGATAAAAGAATGTTAGGACGCAGTATCAAACAAGAATTGTAGTGTTGCTAATTTAGCGGGTTTTTTAAAATTCAAATATCTCTCATTATTTTCGATTAGTAATGTTCACCTTAATTAATCTGTTATTAAATAAAATAAATATTACTATTCGTAAGCAGTGTTTCTTATTTGAATATAAGAAAAATCTAATAAATTGGCAACACTGAAGAAGAAACAAGGAATTCGCATCTTGATCAATGAATTCGCGTCTTAAGCGATTTTTTTTGCCTCAAAGGACCGAAAATCTCTCGCGTATTAAGCGGGATCGCGTATTACCCATTCGCGTATTAAACGGGATATTTTTACATTAGCCTTATGGGCGATATTCAAGGGACCGGAAAAAATCCGCGTATTAAGCGGGATCGCGTATTAACCGTGAGCGTCTTAACCGGGTTCCACTGTATATATTTTTAATGCCTATAAAGTAAAAAATATGCAAATTTTGTGACAGATTGACAAATTTCACGATTTTTTTTTCTGTGATCATTTTACATAATTAGTGACCGTTTGAATGAAATTTGGGATTTCTTTCCCAATAGTTGACGAAATTTGCAATATTTTGAATAAATTCACATTTGACGAAATTCATTATTTTTTTCCTATCATAATTTTGCTGTTTTCAAAACAATTTAAAAAAAATTGAATGACAGTTATTTTAAGTCACTGAAAATGGACCAAAACGTGTAAAACAGACTGGGGTAAAAGGTGACCATTTGGAAGACTTGTACATATTGTTCATTATAGCTTCCTAAAGCAAGCAATTAAAATGAAACACGAGATTTCACAAAATAAAAACTGTAAAATGATAAATTCAATAGAATTAACTCATTTCATATTACAATTAACTAAAATTCAAAAAACTATGTAAAGTATTTAATCATACATTTTTGCTCTTTTTATATATAGTATTCTGTATCAAATTCTATTCTGTACTTTCTGTATCAAATCAACATAATGAATTTCAACAACTTAAAGACCATTTTTTAAACTAGCAAGAATACTTTCATAAACTGTATTTTTGTTAAGCTATATTAGGTTGTCTTTGTGCCAAATTTAATGAAAAGTCGAATTGGTGAAAAAAAATTCATATTTAAATATATGACATACCTACCCTTTCATAAACTATATTTTTTAAGAACTATATTATAAAACTTTTCAAGATGGGTGGTTGAAATATAGACCAGAAGACATTCCTTTATAAAACACTGTAATGATCTTAAAATCTACCGCTTCTTTCCCCACAGTTATTAACCTGTGCTTCAAGGTGTCATCATTAACAACAACTGTAGGGGGGACCAAAAAAAAAAAAAAACTTGATAGGTTAGTCTTTTACGATTTTACGAAGGAATGACTTCCTGTAGATAATTAAAACACCCATCCTCAATATGATGATTAATAGAGGCCAGAAAAAAATTAAACAAAAATAAACACAAATATAACACATGAAAACCTTTATTTTATATTTTAAACATTTATGACATTAATGCTTTTCTTATGTCATGACCATTTTCCCAAGGTATTATATTGGCCTTAACATCTTTGGCAGGCATTTTTTCTAATGATCTAAGGAGGCGAAAACCAACTCTTGCAAACACATAATCATTAGCAGTTAGTTTTAGAGCAGGACATACATCGTTTGAACCATCACCAATGTATAAAATTCTATAAAAATATTGGCCTTCAGCAAGTCTCTCGGCTATATAATTTTTCAAAATGAAACCTTTACATAGATTGTCAGGACATCTGGAACAATCATTTTTTTCTTGAAACTTTTGAATCTGTAAACAGCCCCCTTCATCAAATTCTGCAGGGTTTGTAATTACATTAGAAATAAATGAATTTAATTCATTATACTCCAATATATAATTAATGAAGAAAGAATTTGCATCAGATAAAATAATTATTTCGCATCCGCCACTTTCATACATCTGTAACAAAAGTTCTTTCATTCCATCCATTAATGGTGTCTCAGCTAAGCACTTTTTATAATCTTCTTCAGTAACATTATTTTTAAAAAGATATTTAAAAATTTCACCCATATAAGCAGTCCATCTATTGGAATCCTTTGATAACTTCTCAATATTTTGAGGAATCTCTTTGCTACCACTTAAAGACTTAATTTTCGTATCTATGTTGCAATCAATTAAAGTGAAATCAAAATCAAACACTGCTAAAATTTTTGGTCTGGCCATCTGAAAATGAAATAAAATGGATACTATAAGAATGTATGCATATATATAATTACACACCCACATATACATAAACATATGCAAGTGAGAATAAACAGATTGCAAAAAATGAAAAATGTTTGTTTTGCTCTCCGCGTACAAATCATGTCCCCTTTTGTTGGGAGGAAAGGGAGAGCAATAATAATGGGGGGAACTTAAATGTTTGATATTTTACTTATTGTCATTTACAAATTAACAAAAAAGAGTATTTTAAGCTTTGTGTGATTGAGAAGGATGGAAATTTCAGGAGGGGAGAGGTAACTTAGATATGTTTAATAGAACGATTGGTTATTTATTTAAGTAATAGGGATTTAAACATTGTGATTTGACCAAATATCGAATATTTAGCAAATGAATATCATTTTTTAAAAAAAAGTACAGATTGGTTATAATTTCTTTTTAAAATTTAAAATAGAAATAAATTTAAACGCAGATCAAATTTTGTTATTTTATTATATGGATGTTTAAAAATTTTAATAGCTATATAGCAAATAAAGCTATAGCGTATACTGTAGTCATGACATTAATGACTTTAGTGTATACTCTCTGCCTATAGTGTATACCCTCTGTTTTTTTTTATGACTATAACACTACAATACAGTACAGTACCTATTATCTGGAATCCTTGGGACTGAAAGCTTTCCAGATTTTGGGTCCTCTCGAGGTTCGTGTTTTTCCCACGATCCTTTGACAAAATTCGTGATATTTTGTATGTCCAAATTTTCAGAACCAAATGCCTTAAATTTTCAAAAAATTTGGAACAGATCACCCCTTGTGAAATATCTGACGATTTTTTTTTTTTTTTTAACGAATCAATATAAATTCATTTTATACTAAAATTTGAGAGAAAAATGAGTTTTCTAATTTTGGGGGGGAGGAGAGCTACGTGTTCCCCCGCCACTAAATAACATATTTTAGTCGTTACACATTGAAACAGAATGGACTGAAAAAAAAAATAGGAGTTTGTAAAATTTTCAGAAACTCCAAAATTTTAGTAAAAATTTACAAATTTAGGAAATTTTCAAATTATTTTTTTTCCAGATTTTGGGTTCTTCCGGATTTCGGAATTCCAGATAATGAGTCCTATACTGTATACCTATTAGTGATGCAACGAATAGTGGTTTGGCCGAATAACCGAATACCGAATATTCGGCCAAGTTACAGCCGAATATTTGGCCTATTCGGCTGCCGAATAATGAACTTATTTTTGCCTAAAATCAAAATATAGTATGCACTATATGCACAATTCTTGTATATTTCACAACTAAAATGTATTGTTTTCTTTTAAAAAATTATTTATATACAAAATTTTAATTTTTTAAAGCATTATTTTACTCTGAAAAAATATTCGGCTATGTTCGGCCTAAAAATTGCCTCAATAATATAATTCAGACCCCCCCCCCCCCCCAAAAAAAAAAAAAAAATTCTTAGCAAAAGTTCCTCATCAGGTACTGTCTAGTTACATTTTAATAGATATTATGTGTGTTGTTGTTACATTTTAAAATAATGACAAAATTTTAAACGTACTAGGAAACATAAGTTTCAGCTTTCAGATGAAAAAAAAAAAAATAAGAAATCTTAATATCTTAAGAAAAACCACTGATAGAAAGGGTGAAAGGAATATCCTCTAAAATGGTGGAAAGAAATCATTGTAGACTTTATAAAGCTCACAAATAACAAAATTTTTATTTATCTTTATTATTATTTTTTTTTCCTTTGCTGTCAGCAGTGAAGCCTCTATAGAAAGTGCCCCTCAATGTGAAGAAGTAAAAGAAATTAGTAATTTTCTTTCCCAGCCACTACTAGAAAGACAACAGTGTCCTTTGGAGTGGTGGGCAAAAAATTCGGAAGACTTTCCAAACCTTTCACAATTAGCCAAAAAGTACCTTTCTGCACCAGGAAGTACCATATATAGTGAGAGATTATTTTTAGAAGCAGGTAACATTTACAAAAAAGAAATAGGCTATCACCTGAGAATGCTGAATTATTATTTCTGCATCACAATCTACGTTTATTGAAAACATTTTTTTAAATGTTTTTTAAGGCATTACAGTGCTATTCTTGAAAAAAAAAATCTAAAACGTAAATGCATACTAATTAAAAGAATTTAGTATTTACATTTCTTTCATTATTTAATAAGAAATAGTAACAGACTTAAAAAAAATCACTTAAATTATATATTTAACTTTTAAGCGTATTTTACTATAAAAAAAACCCCTTAAGTATTGCAACATATACGACTTAAATATCTAATCAATCACATATATTTATGTTCCTTATAGGTATAATTCAAAATATTATTGAAAGAAATATTTTTTTATGTAACAAGGGTTAAATGTTAAACTTCCCATTATGATAAAAAAAAAAAAAAATTTGAATTAGCTTGTACAGCTGTATTAAAACAATTTTGAATAGATTAATTTTAAATTTGACAGATTATGTTAGCTTATTACAGATACTTTTTGTACTTACTGATACAGCATAAAATTTTTTTAACATGATTCCTAAATTAGCCTCTTATATAAAAATGGGTAGATAAAACCCATTCGGAGTATGAAAGTTAATGGAAAAAAAGTGTTAGTTAATTTCCAATAAAATCTTCATTATATATGATGAATATAAATTGTCAAATTAAAAAGTTATACTGTGTAAATATAAAAACATTTATTACAGTATTATTCGGCCAAGGCCGAATAATGGACTTGATATTCGGCCGAAGCCGAATATTCGGCAGACAGGCCGAATGGGCCGAATATTCGGCTTCAGCCGAATATTCGTTGCATCTCTAATACCTATATATAGGTATGAGGAATTTTCAGAAAATCTTACCATCCAAGGATATATTTTACCAACCAGCAAGATGCAATATACAGCTGAAAATTCTTAATGACAAAATGTAATTGACTATATAAATAATTTTATTACTATTATACTTACTTATTATATTACTATTATATAATAATTTTATTACTTCAATGCATTTTCATATTTTTTTCAATAAATTTTAAAAATATATAGAACAGGGAAAAGTTGAGTACAGGACAGTACTTAGTACCATGTTTATATTGGGTTAATTTGGAAAGTTGCAAAATATATCAAACTAATAAAAAAAAAGTTTTTTAAATATCTCTACAGCCTGCAGTTTTCTAAAAACTACCTAAAAATTTGCTCGCTGTGTCAGAAAATCTACTCGCCAATGGTGAGTAAAATGATGTATATCCCCACCCCTGTGCATGATAAAACATAGTAGTGTGAGTGATATAATGCACATTTGAAACCTCAGTAACAGGTATAATAAACTTCAATCATAATTTTTATGAGGTATCTGGGCATCATGAATTCGTATATATCTTTCTAGTACAGTAAAAACATACATGAAGGATGTTAGGACATTGGATCAAAGAAGGACTGCAGTGTTGCTAATTTAGAAAGTTCTTTTTAATTCAAATATCTACAACTATTTCTGATTAGTAATGTTCGACTTACTCTTTTATTAAATAAAGAAAATGTTACAATTCAGAAACAGTGGTTTGTATCCTGAATAAAAAAAACCCACTAAGTTGGCAACAGTGGAGAAGAGAGGTATTCGCATCTTGATCTACGAATTAGTCTCAAGTGTGATTTTTTGCCTCAAAAGATAGATATTCTATAGCATATTAAGCAGGACCGCATAATAACTGTTCAAGTATTAAATGCAATATTTTTGCAGTAGCCTTATGGGCAATGTTCGAGGGGCTGGAAATAAATTTGCGTAAAAAGCGGGATCTTGTATTAACCGTGAGCTTTTTAACCGGATCAGACTGTAGTTTGATGGCAATCATGTTCACTTGCACACCTATATGCATAGCAAAATCACCAAAAAAGAGCTCTAGGGACCTAAACACATGAGCAAATTCTAATATACACTCATACATATACGAAATAGGTTTAAAAATTTCAAAAATGGATTCGGGGAACCTTAAAATGTAAAAATATATCAAAATTTCCACAATTAATTTCTATCATGATTACATTACTTTTATTACACTATGTACAGAAATTAAAAATGAATCATGTAAGTTTTCTCCCTCCCTTCCAAAATTTCTGATCCCACCTTTGCTACAGAGATTTGTACGGATCAGTACCTGGCCCGGCAAAATGAATACAAGGCTAATAGAAAAAATTAAATGGGCCAATCTGGCCGATAAAAAAATTAAGCTGGCCAATTGGTCTACTATAATAAATTAAAAGTCGGACTAAGTCAACAAAATATAAACAGTTTTCAATGGACCTGGCTCGGCCAAGAATAAGTATAAATGTGCTGCATGAGCCAATGCTAGTTTGATAACATCAACACAAAAATTTAACATGTCCAGTGTAAAGATCTGTATAGGGCAGTTACATCCTGTCTGAGCATGGGCTTAAATTTTTCAGCTGACTCAGACCGGACCTGAACTTCATTGATCCAGAATGTGTTGAACAGCCTTTTTGTAAAAATAGTGATAATGAACTTTTGCTAATGGAATCTTTGTAGAGAAATATTTTTAAAATCTACTTTTTATTTATTTATTATACAGCTTCAATCTTTTTAATAATTTTTTTCCCTTTATTCTATTAATTTTTTTAGTTAGTCTACATTTGAATTTAATAGTATAAGAGTAAGCGATTATTAAAGTTGTTATTCTGTATTTTATGGTGCAGGATAGAGAAAATGACCTTGGCAAGAGAAAAAATTCTATGCATATTTTCTAGCAACCTATTCACTGTTTCATATACATAAACAAATTTTTCAATATTTATTGTGGAAATGCAAGATTTTGTTCAGTGTTACATTTCTACAAACATTCCATATCATTGAGAGTTTTAAGAAAGTGACGAAAATTTTCCAAACGATATTTTTTTTTTGGTGAAACTGATACAAAATGACATACATTCATAGAATGTACACTGTGATATTAATTTATGACTTAGGCACCACTTCACTTTTGGCAGCCCTGGAGCATTAGATTCCACTATTTCTATTCTTACATATAAAGTCCTTCCGATCTGTACCAGGAGGAAAAGGTAGCTTCTATATTTCATGGTTATAAGACTTTAGCTAATTTTACTAGTAAAGATAATGCTGAAATGTGAAGAATCTGGTTAGAAAAGATTTATTCCTAGTTTTCGTCTTTACTGAATTTGAATGAGAAATTTGCCAAATTAGTTAGATTAGCCAATTTGGCTTCATTTATGGCGATTTATTTTTGACCAGAAAATTAGGTGATACTTCACCAAGTTTGGTGAGAATTTGACGCTAGAGTATGAGTATTATGCATATGATTGGAAAAATGATTACAACGATGAAAGCTAATTCGCAAGTAACCACATTCACTAAAATTCATAAATTAATACCTGATTTTTTTTAATCTGTTGTCTTGTTTAAAAATGTTAGCCATTCTAGAATTTCAAATTGCTATATCTCAGTCATTTTTTAAGATACAGGCAAACCTAAAAATGTCCCGGAATCTTTGTATCAAGGCCTAACACTTTAGAAAAAGAAAAAAACAAAAATTTGGAATTCTAATTTTTTGTATATATTTTTTAAATTTAAATCTCTAAGTGGCTGCCATTTTAAAACAAGATGGGGGACAAAGCAGGCCAATGAACTTGGTCGAGATATTGGTAAACCTAATATGCATGTTTAGCCCAGTAGCAGAAAATTCTCTAAGTGTCTGCGACAGATACTTTAGAGGCAGAAAATAATCTGCAGGTAAAATATTTTACAATTGAAGCATTAATTAATCAATCACTTACCTGTAACATCTTTATTTTTAATAAATAAGAGTAACATTCATAATCTTAAGTTTTTCTATTACGTAATAAAGAGCTAAACAATATAAAGCAAAATAAAGGTTCGATGGAAAAAGAATCTGCAAAAGAGAAAAAATATCTGCGACACCCATCTCCCGTCTTGAACTTTCTGTTACCGGGATGTTGTGTTTAGTTACATCCAAATTCGTTTATAAATACTTGTGCTATTGCATGACAAAAGTCAGATACATATATATGTATGTATATATATATATATATATGAAAATTACAGTTAATTTTTAAATATCTAACATACAACTTCTTTTTTAATTTTTAATATGTTATAATTTTCATATTTTGATGAAGTATACATTTGTTGCATATCTCATGAGCTGTTTTTGCACATATTATACAATAACTTTTATTCAACATATTTGAAATATATATATATGTGGTCACCTCCTAGATTATATATATAAACCCACCAAGGCTCATATTAAACAGAAAAGCAGTTTTTCCCAGTTTTTAAAAAAAAGGTGGGATGCTGTCGATGGGAAAGGTGCACTTTTCAAATGCATAAGGATGCACTACAGATTCTTACAGGCACTTTAATTTTTAAAAACACTTTATAAATTATAATCTTTAAAAGTCAGGACACCCTGCTTAGAATGTATCTTTTTACTATGCAACCATTTTTTTAAATACAAAAGCCAGTAAGGGCAGCTTTTGGCACAATCCTAGAATAAGTGAGACACCCGATTTGGCGATTTTTCTGACACGCACCAACAACCCCACGTATGCCACCTAAAATATGGCAACCTGAAAGCTGATGTGATTGGTCCGCTTTGTTGACTGCTGCCAGACTTTTCTACTGTGTCATCTTGGAAAATATAACATTTATAAATAATGAGGTATTAGAAAACGCAAGAAAGCTCGTTTTTATATGATTAAAACAACAACAACAACAACAACAAAAAAATGATTTCAACATAAAATTATTGAAATATATGGAATTTTTAAACTACCTTTCTAAATCAAAGTAATGATTTAATGATTGAAGTTTTCATTTCTCAACAACTTTCAGAAAAAATCTTTGCGTCATATCAATTTTAAAAAGGGACTACAGTATAGGATCTGTTATCCAGAATGCTTGGGACCCGAGATATTCTAGATAAGGTGCTTTACTGTAATTCGGAACACTTTACTATAAGTATTGAATTGAGAATAGTGCAAAATAATGGTATGAAATGTATAAAATATACTAGATAATATATGTAAATACATAAAATTAGATCAACATATGAAACTTAGTTTTTAAACTTAAAAGCAGGATTTTTGGAACATTTTTATTAAGACTGGGTTGCTTATAGCATGTATTGTGCACTAATTGCTCCAGTATCCTGCTTACTGACATGATTTGCAGTTCATGCAAGTAACTTCTTTTTTTGCATCCCACAAATTAATTGAAAAATATAAGTAGCTTATTTGAATTTTTTTCACATGCCTAATCCTGCTGGTCATCATCTCCACTTTATAAGGCATATCATTTGTCATTATGTCATAAATCTCACTGCCAATAATCTGATGACTTACAGGAGTATTGTCATATGCAATTAGACACTCTTCCACTGATTCTTGATCTGGCATTTGAGCTTCCGAACATGAAAGTCTTTCCGATTAGTTAAGCAGATCTTTAATAATTTTCTTCTTGGAAATTTTAAAGTCTACAACTTCAGGCTCATTCAAACCATAAAAAAATATTGCAAATGACCACAAATTGTATCACCTGTGGATGAATGTGTATCTATCCCATGCTTGACACAAAATACATCTTTAATTTTTACGATTTTGAAAATTGAAATGAAACAAATCATTTTTCAAATTTGAATTCTGGTTTACAGAGCATCCCGGATAACGGGTCCCATACTGTACCATATCAGAGTAAACATTGAACAATTCAAATTCTAAGTTATGCAACTATGAACACCTCGCGTTCATGATAATAACAAAAAAAAAAAAAAAAAAAAAATCATTGAATACACCAAGCTAATAGTGCAAGTGCAGCAATCTAAAAAATGCACGAAACTTGTTAAAGCGTCAGTTAATAAATGCACGTATGAATGTTGCACGTTCATGAAAACAACAACAAACTAGTATGTTGTGGCCATCACAAAACTTTCTTCTATCTCATACATGTCAATACTTCAAAATTCGCTATCACAGTGCCAAATTAAATGACAATCTGTGCTCATCATGAGAATTCTAAAAAGATGAAATTCTGTGCATTAGTTCTTGAGGTATGACTGTCGCTGAAATCATGTAAATCCAGCAAAATGCAGCATAGCAGCGCCACCTATTGGGTTATTTAAACCAAAACCTAATTATCATCAACTTATGTCAACGTCTAACTGAATATGAAGTTTGAGGAAAATTTGTGCATTAGTTCTTGAGATAGAGCTATTGCACAAATCATGACAAATGCAGCATAGCAGTGCCACCTGTTGAGCAATTTACACCAACAAATAACCAGCAGCAATATTAATCAAGTTATACTTAAATCTGAAGTTTAGGGCTTAATCTAGAGCTAGCCAAATAGCCAAAAAGCTAACTGGAAGTGCTTTTTGCCCCCAAAGCATTTAGTGAATTAGAAAAATAGCGACAGCCAAAGAAATATGCTATATCATTCCCATTTTGTTGCTCCGCATTTCATAAACCAGCTGCCGTTGTACAAAAACGAAAAAAAAAAATATCTCATATTGCATCCGCACTGCGGCAACACTTCAAAATTTGTCTTGTGCTCTCTATGCAAGCGTCTTCAAACAGTGTGACGTCATTTGCATCAGACACAACTCCAGTATATGGCGAAAACGAAAATCATAGATTGTATAAGCATGGGATAATCTGTGAATCATCAATGTGCCAGATGCATGTGGTATAAACTTTTCAGACTTGAATTTATGAAGGTTCTAGCTACAACGTGTAAAGAAATGAAACTAGCTCATTGTATTATTTTTTTTCCGTAAAAATGGCATTACTGGCATGTTTCCCAATGTAACTTTTTTGTATGAATTTGTAGCATCACTTTTGTTGTTATAGCAGACTGTGAAGGGGGATTCAGTCTCATGAATATAACAAAAACTGACTTGAGAAACAAACTGACAATCAAGAATTTAAGTAACTTAATGATGATTAATTTGGAAGGGGAATTTTCAAAAGAATTTCCATTAAAAAAAGCATTTGCTGTGTGGTATACAGCCAAATCTCGAAGGGTCAATCTTCAGAGTGATGTATTTGTTTGTATATTGCATAACTAAAAATAATATTCATGTATATAGAAATTTTGTATAAATAAAACTTTTTCCTTGGCTAAAGCTATTTTTATTTGGCTAGAAGCTATTGGCTGCAATTAGCCAAAATGCTAAAAATCCTTTTTTCCTACATTAAACCCTAGAAGTTTAATGAAAATTCGTGCATTAGTTCTTGAGATAAAGCTATTGAGAAAATAGTGCAAAATGCAGCACAGCAGCGCCACCTATTGGGTGATTTACACCAACACATAGTCAGCATCATTTCATATCAAAGAGTAACCGAATCTGAAGTTTGATGAAAATGTGTCCATTAGTTCTTGAGATAGAGCTATTGGGCGATTCCATGGAGAGTATCACACATGTAACGCAGGCTAGATTTATTCAATTATCCTTCTATATATAAAAAAAGTTTTGATTTGGAAATGGACCAATGAAAAATCTGCGTAGATCATCCAGGTATACTCCTACTAGATCGGCATCCATATTTTTTATGACCGGGGCTCTTTCTTCGTTAATATTAAGAAAACTGTTTCATACAAAAATATGCAAATCGGTGGTGTTATAGAGACATGTTTGATAAATACGCTGATGCAGACAGTTTTTAAATCAAATAATTATTTTAAGAGATATTTAATGTTAAAGATGGTCAAAATCGTTCCATTAAAAAAGTTTTATAGGAGAAAAACTATACATAGGAATTTAAACATTTTTAGATCATTTTATACATTGGAAGTTCCCGATGTGCAGACTGCAATTATCTTTTTAATTTGACTCACTTTTTGAGGATTTATTTCCATTTTAAATTCAAATATTCAGCATTTCGAGAGATATTTTTTACACATTTTAGAAAAGGGCAATTATTTTAAACTGTTGCCAATTTTAAAAACAGCCTAAAGAATAATATTTAATTCAAATAAGAAAAATTATTTACACGCGGCTATTATAAACAGAAAATAACTTTCAAATTAGAAATAAATGATTACGTGTTAAAAATCAGGAAAATATTGAAAATTACATCATAAAAACTACAGTTATACTACAGTTATATACAGTAATTTTAAAAGGGAAAAAAAAAAAATTAAATACTTAATTCATTATTATGCGTTAAAAGTCACAAATGAAGGAAATTACGCCATATTTAAAAAGGCCAAATAAATAAAAGTTGGCAAAACACTTTAAATGAAAAAATATATTTGCATGAGACATTTATTTCATATTTTGAGATAATCTTTTCAACTATTATCGTGAATTCTAAGGCAGCGCAAATAATATTTCCTTTCTAACAACAAAAGTATTTTCATGTGAACATTAAAAAGAGAAAGGAAACTTTGGTGAAAATTACGTCCGATTTAAAACGATGCATTTAAAAGAACTTTCTCATAGCGTTGTTAAAAAGTACCGAGAGATAAAGACTGTGTACTTAATTCATTTTACATTAGTTTACTTTCAAATTTTTAACTCATTTTTAGCACTTTCCAACAAAGTTGAAAAATGTTATTGATTTTGGTTTGTCTGTTCGCGCTCTAACTCTCGTAAATATACTCGGATCGCACTGAAATTTTTGGTTATTGACGTTTAGCCTAGCACGAACCCTATTTCAAATGAAGTTTGTAGCATGTTTAGTTCATTTACAGGGACAGTCAAAAGTATTCCGTTACATTACGGCTAATGGGAAAAATCATTTCAAATGAATTTTAAAGATGTTACACCCTTTCAAACATAATAAAAAATATATGCATTTACGAAGTACACTAAAATATGCAGAATATTATAGCATATGCGATGCAACGAATAGTTACTATTCATTTACAGGGCTTCACAAAAGAATTCCATTACAAATGGTATTGGGGGAAATTGTTTGCGGCGTATTTTAATTATACAAATTCATATATAATAAAATTGATATTCGTTGGTGGGGCTTACTTAAGTTATTTCATGTATACGAAGTGCATAGCATTTACAGGAACATACAAAACATTTCAGACAAGTATTTTCTATCCGAAGTACTGTATATTAGCGGCGATGGCAGGGAATGCATTTCTAATTATAATATGCGCTTTTAAGTTTCACTATATTTATGCATACTATATGGTGTGTGTAAATGTTATAGTTGATATACAGGGATATGCAAAAGAATTCGTAAAGGTTACTGAGTATGACCGTAAATTGCTGAAAGTGGGGTTTAAAATGTGTTATGCTGAACTGCATGTAGTTTTCTATGAAATGTTTGTAGAATATAGATAAAATGATATAGAGGGCCACGCAAAGAATTGGATGCATTGCTGCCGATAGATGATAAATTCTGGAAATGCGATTTCATAGTTTTAAGAATGATTTAGTTTGAATTAAAGTTTAGCTAAATAGTGGCGTGTAATAAAGGTACTAGGTAAACAACAGGGCTGTACAAAAGTATTGAAGTATGTTTCCATCTATTAGTATAAATTGCTGAACAAGAAATTTCAACCTGTTATGCGTTTTCTTGCTAAACTAAATTTTCTATTATATAGTACATATATCAGCCTACAGATCAAATAAAGGGCTCTTCGGAAGAATTTGAATAAATATTTGGCTATGGATGGTAACTGCTGAAATCAGTTTTTTAAATGTTTAGTTAGTTATCTTATTTACCTTATTTCCCTAAATAACGAAGTTCTGTTAAAGCTTTCAGGGAGTGTTGGAAAGTGTTTCATAATCTATGCCGTACGCATGATTTTTCTTTCTTGTTTTTAGCCATTGTATCTCTTAGCAGCGGCTGATTTTGTCTTTAAAATCTCCAATCAAAGGATAATGAATGAAAACCTGTTTACAGGGAGACCGTCACTGTTTTTTAAAATTATAATTCAATCTTTTTAAGGCCGATGAAATTAGCATGCTTTTAGAATCTGCAGTGTCTGAACGGGGGTTGGCGAGCGTAGCTCGTAGGGGGCAGAGCCCCCTAGTTTATTAAATTTTAATGTTAATTCTGATTTTAAGTGGTATGATGAATAAGTTATTACCATATTTTTAAATTTAAATGTGTGGCAATAAAACTCACAGAAGTATATCATTTAATTTCAGTACTCAAAATGTGCTTTTTTCTGAAGCAGGAACGCATGTGGGGGCTTTATCGTGATCTTTTGATGAAATTTGTGGGTTTTTTTCGCGATTCTTGGACGAAATTTGTGTTTTTTCCCGCGATTCTTGGACGAAATTTGTGTTTTTCTGCAATCCTTTGCCGGAATTTGCATTTTCCCTGCGATATTTTGAAGAAATTTGCGATATTTTTTATGTACGAATTTTCGGATTGATGACCGATTTTTTCTTTCAAATTTTTGGAAAATTCGGAACAGAATCACTCCTAACTCGATCCTTTGACGAAATTCGCATTTTCTCCACGATCCTTTGACAAAATTCGCATTTTCCTTTGCGGTCCTTTGACAAAATTCGATTTTTTTCCTCGCGATCCTTTGACAAAATTCGATTTTTTTCTTCGCGATCCTTTGACAAAATTCGATTTTTTTCTTCGCGATCCTTTGACAAAATTCGATTTTTTTCCTCGCGATCCTTTGACAAAATTCGATTTTTTTCCTCGCGATCCTTTGACAAAATTCGATTTTTTTCCTCGCGATCCTTTGACAAAATTCGATTTTTTTCCTCGCGATCCTTTGACAAAATTCGATTTTTTTCCTCGCGATCCTTTGACAAAATTCGATTTTTTCCTCGCGATCCTTTAACAAAATTCGATTTTTTTCCTCGCGATCCTTTGACAAGATTTGATATTTTCCTTGCGATCCTTTGACAAAATTCGATTTTTTCCTTGCGATCCTTTGACAAAATTCGATTTTTTCCTTGCGATCCTTTGACAAAATTAGATTTTTTCTCGTGATCCTTTGACAAAATTCAATTTTTTTCCTCGCGATCCTTTGACAAAATTGTTGGCTTAAGTTCAAATATATGTTTCTGTAAAGTTAAGTTTATTAAAATAAAAATGCATTTCTATATTTTCCCAGTTTCTCTGCTCAACCAATAACACTTAATGTATTTTCAAAGAAACAAAGTTTCAATGACTTGTTTAAAAATGTTTAAAGTTCATTTAAATGTGTGTAAGATACCAGTTTACTATTTTTGAATATTACTTACTTGGAAGATGCTATGGACTTTATTTTGCAGTTGTACAGAGTGTGTACTTTCACTAGCCTTTTTGCCACATCACACCTTGTTGTTTACATTGTGACCATGGTTAGGTGGCTTCATGGTTGGCTGGGTGTGTGGCAGGGAAACCATTTCATGTCAGTTAGCCTGCAGTTAGTTGGTTCCACTGCTTCACACTTGCTGTTTATATTTGCATATTAACTTTTAACTGTGAGCTTTAACCTCTTTTTCATTTAGTATTTAAGCCAGGTGTTTTTGCTTTGTAGTGTGCAGTTGCTGGTGCAGTTGAAGATACAATGGGCTATCCTATTGTGACTGATGTCATGGTTTGGCAAGTTGTTGCACTGTCTTGTGCTGGTTTTTCTTATGCTGTCTGGTACAGCAATGCTAATTTGAATTTTACTATCTATGCATGAGACTATCCAGGCCATGGAAAGGTTATATTATTGTTGTTACACTTTACCTGTTGTTATCACTAATAAGTTTTACCTCAAATTATACTAACCTCTGAAGAATAAAATATGTTACTCCTTTTAAACTTTGTTTTAACTTGTGGCTTTCTACACCAAGATATGATGATTATTTTTATAACATAGTGATCCATGGCCGTACAATCCTGCCTATGGCTTCCTCGCGATCCTTTGACAAAATTTTCAGTTATGCGGCCCTTTAATGACATTCTCATTTTTTTCTGAGATTCTTTGACAAAATTCTCGTTTTCCTCCATGGAACTGCTGAAATTCGTGTTTTTTCAAAGACATTTTGATGAAATTCACGTTTTTGTCTGCGGCACTTTGATTAAATTCGTTTTTTACACGACAATTTCAGGAATTCGCATTTTTCCTGCGATCTTTGATGAATTTCACATTTTATTGCTATCCGTTGACGAAATTAGCATTTTTTTGCAGCCCTTTTACAAGATTTGTGTTTTTTCCAGTGGTCTTTGATCAAATTCGTGCTTTTAAAGTGGCTTTTTTGGCGAAATTCGCATTCTTTTGCGATTCTCTGACGAAATTCACATTCTTTCCGTGGCTCCATGAAGAAATTCGTATTTTTATTTGATTCTTTGACTTAATTCGCATTGTTTCCCTGACCCTTTTACGAAATTCGTGTTTTTTTCCACGGAGCTATGCCAAAATTTGCACTTTGGTCTGCTGCACTTTGATGAAATTCACGTTTTTTCCCATGGCTTTCTGACTAATTTCACGCTTTCTTCGTGGCCATTTGACAAAATTAGCTTTTCTTCCTGCATTTTTTTGACACAATTTTTCAGAGATCCTTTGACAAAATTTGCATTTTCCCACGATTCTTTAACGAAATACGCATTTTACCGCGATTCTTTGATGAAAACCGCATGTTTTTGTGCGAGCGACTGACAAAATTTTGTTTTTTTCACTGACCATTTGTTGAAATTCGCAATACTTTTTACGGCAGAATTTTATGATTTTTTTTTTTTAATTTTCGGAACCGAATGCCTTGAATTTTCGGAAAATTCGGTACAGTATCTTCCCTGGTTGGAAAGACAAAATTACTTCGCTTATATTTTTCCTCTCTTTTAGCCATTTATATTTTATTGCTGCATGTTCTTTTTGGATCAGAAGGCATCGTGTCATCAACTTTGAATTTCTAAAAGTCTACCGCAATGCAAGCTTTGGGAACGCATGATCCTAAGTGTATGAATGAGAAGACAACTAGAAGGCGCGTGTTCAGTACAGACACTGAGCTGCATTTTTTAAAATGAGGGGCAAGAAGGGCGCTATTTTTTGGATGTGTGGCAAGAGGCAGAGCATATTTTAAGGAATTTTCACTGGGCGACAATAATTTTGGATTTTTGTCCCAAATAAATGTTCATAAATTACCTCTCTCTCCTTCCCCTGATAGCAGAACACCAAATTATAAGGATATTGACTGACTGACAAACTTCTATACCTTATTAGTTATGTCTATTGTACTTCTTTTGCTGGTTGGTAAACTATATAACCTTCACTGAATCATGTAAACCTCACCTTCTATAGGCAGGTAGCATTAAAGAAAGGCTACATCCTCAGTCAAATTGTTAATAGTTATGTTAGTAATGGACCAAAAATAACATCCAGTCTACCAAATTCGTATACCTAATTAAAACTTTAAGTGGTAAAATTATCATATGAATTCATGTTACAGTGTTAGCTACATTTTATTAGTTCGTACATTTGGCTATTGTCCATACCCATAATACATCATCCTAATTTGGAAATTGGAGCCTGGAATAAATTCTGAAAAGTAAATTCGCCCTGAATCATTAATTATTTTTTTGGTGAAATAGTACCGTAACTATAGTTTTAGCCCCAAAGTGAAACTAATCATGAATACAGATTTTTCTCTTGGTGTTTAAAGAGCATAAAGAAAAATTCTCATGATAAATTTTTTAACATGTTTCTAAAATAACAAATCATTAACAATTAGAGTGGCTAAACAATCTTTTGACTTGTACAAGTTACTGCATTTTGCAAAGAATGGAACTAAACAAGAGAACAGATTTTACCCTTTATGTTTTAAACAAGAAAAAAAATCATGCGTTAAGCATAGATTATGAAACACTTTCCAACGCTTCCTGAATGCTTCAACAAAACTTAGTTATTTAGGGAAATAAGGTATATAAGGTAACTAAGTAAACATTTTAGAAAACGCATAAAACATTTGAAAAACTGATTTCAGCTGTTACCGTCCATAGCAAATATGTATTCCAATTCTTTTGAACAGCCCTGTATTTGATCTGTAGGTTGATATACATACTATATAATGGGGAAATTTAGTTTATCAAGAAACACATAACAGGTTGAAATTTCTCTTTCAGCAATTTATACTAATAGATGGAAACATACTTGTAAACTTTTGTACAACCCTGTAGTTAACCTAGTACTTTTATTACACGCCACTATTTAGCTAAAATTTAATTCAAACTAAAACACACTCTTAAAACTACTGAAATCACATTTCCAGAAATTATCATTTATAGACGGCCATGCATCCAATACTTCACGTGACCCTGTATATCATTTCATCTATAATTTATAAAGTTTCTTAGTGAGCTAAATGCAGTTCAGCATAAAAATGCATAATTCATTTAAAAACCATTTTTAAGCAATTTGCACTCATACCCAGTAACCATTATGAATTCTTTTGTGTAGCCCTGTATATGAATTATAGCATTTATACACACCATATACTACGCATAAATATAGTGAAACATACAAGAGCATAACATAATTAAAAACGCATTTCCAGCAATCATTGCTACTGCACAGAACTTCGGATACAATATGGTAATATAGTATTTGAAATCTTTTGTGTGTCCCTGTAAATGCTATGCACTTCATATTATACATGAAATAAGTTATAGTAAACCTCAGCGACGTATATCAATTATACATGAAACAATTTAACATAATTAAAATACGCCACAAACAATTCCCTCCACCCCTATCATTATGTAACGGAATTCTTTTGTGTGGCTCTGTAAATATAAATAATAACTATTTTTTGCACCGCATATTCTACAGAATGCATATCTTAGTGCATTTCATAAACGCATATTAATTGGCTTATGTTTCAAAGAGTGTAATAGTATCATCAAAAATCATCTTAAACTATTTCTTCCCATAGGCGGTAATGTAACGGCAAACTTTTGACTGTCCCTGTAAATGCACTAAACATGCTAGAAACTTAGGGAACGTGCTATGGTAAACGTCAATAATATCCAAAAATTTCAGGGCAATCCGAGTATACACTATATGGCCATTAATGACCGTCAACTTTCAATTTTAGACATTTTGTCGAATATTTAGAAATATACTTGACAGATTCTTATGGAATTTCAGGATTTAAAAGAACAGGTATGACCTCATATTTAGCAATGTCGGTTTGATAAGGGGGACAATTAGGGGGCTAACAAAAATCAAAGAAAAAAATAATAATTGGGATCACCCTGTAAAATAAAATGCACGAAATGATCTAAAGCTACCGAATATAAATAGACATTGTGTAATATATGTATTCTTTTGTGTAAGAATAGCACGTATATTAATAGAGATATAGCAACTTATTTAAAATAATTAAAAAATTCTTGCATGTTTTTTGCTTATAACATGCAGGGTTTTCAACCAAATTTAACACCGGTTTAAGAAAAATTAACAAAATGTAGTAGAAATAATATAGTGCAATTGGAATATAAATATATTAAATATTTTAGGGAATATGAGCAGTTGTATGAAATAATTTTTATATGCGCATGCGCGAACGATAACAAGGATCATTTTACATATACCTAAGTTGCATGCATCTTAGGCTTAAAATAAAATTTTCTGTAAAACTCCCATTAAAGGTCTTTGGATTTACCATCAATGTTTAGCTTTAAAATATTTTTTTTCATTCTGAAAAAAAAATCTTAAAATCAGTAATAATTCCATTTTTTGTACTTAGAAACAATTTTTTAAAATTAATTTAAAATGTCACTATATTTTTTAAAACTATGCTAAAGTAAAATTCAGCTTAATAACTATTTGTAAAAAATAAATTGACTGGATACGTTAAATATTTTTCATACTTTGTTCGTTTCAAAATGAAGCGTTTTCCTGTTTTTCCGAAAATTGTCAATTTTATCGTAAACTTTAAAGTGCTGTAACCACAGAAAAAAATTTTTGGGGGAAAAATCCCATTGGGAAATTTTATGTATTACTTAGTTGTAACTACTGTAATTTTTTTGAAAAAAATCTATGATGGTGAATTGACATGTCCTGCCTGAGCTGAGATGGAATTGCTCAGTAAACATACAGTACAGTAGACTCCCTTAAATCCACGGCCCTAAAATCCATGAACGCCTAAAATCCGCATATTTTTTCAGATGTAAACAATGAAATTTACAGTTAAGTAGCTAGAACAAAATTCAAGATGGCGCCGAAATCAGCGACTACTGCAATGTTATTTTTTTACTAAATTTTTTGTTAATCATTCTCTTCTGGTTATTACAGCCGATTGATTGCTAAATAAATTTACATTACTTTTGATTTTGATATAAATTAGCATATTTATGTAAAAAATTCCAGGGTTCGAAATGGAAAAATCCACGAACCAGAACGCTATTTTAAAATTATTACTCGCGGAATTTTTTTTTTCAATTATAGACAAATTTATTTCTAAACATACAAAGCAGTATAAGAAAAGCATTCAAGACTCTAAATAACAATGAAAAAGTTACAGAGAGTGAAATAAGCTATATTTACTGATAATATCATTAACACTGTTCTCCTTGCTTCTTTCTTTATTTCTTATGCCATCACTAGTTTGAAATCCCAGTCTTTTCTTTACTTTATACATAGGGTAGATGTGCCAGTAATGGACACCCTTAAGGAATTTCTTTAAAAATTATTTTTTTATTAATAGTTATAATTATTATATTCCAGTTTTTTCAATATTATATTAATCTATCAACAATATTTAAATATTCTTATAGCCTCATTTCCCCATATGAATAGAAATTTAATTTTAAATAACAGAAATATATCAAAACACCCAAAAGCCCAGTAATGGACACCCTCTGGCCATGGGCAGATCTGGAGAGTCCTCAGGGGGGGATTCAGAAATTTGGAAACTCCAATCTGATACGTGGGTCGGGGCTAATTTTATCACTGCGGGTCGTGTTACTGGTCGGGTTTGGGTCCGGTTGACTTATATTTTTTGCTACTGGTCGGGTTAACTTATACTTTTATGCTGTGGGTTGCGTTTGGGTCTGGTTGAATTGTACTTTTTGTTGCGGGTCGGGTTAATATCTATTTTTTTTGCTGCGGTTCGAGTTTCAGTCCGGTTGACTTCTACTTTTCAGCTGCGCTCTAGCGCGTTGGGTGTGGGGCAGATTGACATACATTATTTCGGGTTTGGGTCAGTTTCGGATTGAGTTTTCTTTCTTGCGAAAAAGTTTCGGACCGACCGGAATTTTGAAAAGAAAGTCTAAATATTTTTGAAGATAAAAACTATATACACTAAAAGCTCCATAACGGGCACGGCCAAACAATAATTTAATAATACTTTTTAATCTTCAGGATTATGTAAAAAATACTAATTTGGTATAAGATTGCTTGTTTCTTTATATCTAAGATGAGTTGTAATTCAGTAAAGAATGCCATGAAACTTATTAAAAAACATTCCGGGTGCCCTAAAATGGACTGACTGATTTTAAAATTCAGTAATTTGCAAATGGTGACAGCAATTTAAAAAAAAACTTGCAGGATGGTTATGTAATATGTCAGGAGATTTTTTACTGCGATGCTTGATTTTACTTTACAATAGCTGTGATAGATGGCGCGGCAAACAATAGTCGTTAAATCGGACGGCGATTTAGCGCCTCTTGCTTGCAGCATCATATGTTGTTGCAATTTTAAACTAAAATTTAAAAACGCAGTAAAAACTCCTGATCAGAAGTGATTCTATGTAAAAAAAAAAAAAAAAATCCGAAACTCACAGCAAATTTTCTGAAATGTTACAGCAGAGGGGGAGGTAGGGATTCCCTCCTGGCAATAATTATTTTTGTTGCAGGGCGGGATACCTTTTTTCGATTCGAGTCGATTTCTGGATGAGTGTAGATTCCTGCAAGCTGAGTTTGGGTTAACCCGTTTTCTTCAAAAGTTAGTTCAGTATAATATTTGAGATTAAAAACTATACCTATAATAATAAATATAGGTGTATGTATGTGTGCTGTTATCTAAAGAGACCACTTTTTTCCCATGACTCTTTGATAAAATTCGCATTTCTTCCACGACTCTTTGACGAAATTCGCATTTTTTCCACAACTCTAACGAAATTCGCATGTTTTTGCATCCCTTTGATAAAATTCGCATTTTCCGTAGCCATTTGATGAAATTTACCCTTTGATGAAATTTATGTTTCTTTCGCAACCCTTTGACGAAATTAGTGTGATTTTGCAGCCCTTTGATAAAATTCGCCTTTTTTCCGGCGATCTTTTGACAAAATTCGCGTTTTTTCAACGATCCTTTAACAAAATTTAAATTTCTTTCGCGACCCTTTGATGTAATTCACGGTTCTTTCGCGATTCTTTGATAAAACTTGGATTTATTCGCGGTCCTTTGACGAAATTTGCGTTTCTTTGCGGTTATTTGACAAAATTCGCGTTTTCTCTGCGATCCTTTGACAAAATTCGCGTTTGCCGTGATCATTTGAAGAATTTCGCATTTTTTCCGTGACCCTTTAACAAAATTTGAGTTTTTTTCGTGACCCTTTAATGTAATTCGCGGTTCTATCGCAACTCTTCAATGAAATTTACATTTATTCGCGATCCTTTGACGCAATTCACGTTTTTCGCGGTTATTTGACCAAATTCGCGTGTTTTACGTGCCCCTTTCACTAAATTCGCGTTTTTTCTGCGATTCTTTGGCGAAATTAAAGTTATTTTCTGCGAACAATTGACGAAATAGATTTTTTTTATGGGACCATTTGTCAAAATTCGCGATTATCTTTATGATCGAATTTTTGGATTGATGAATTTTTTTAATTTTTGGAACTAAATGCCTTAACTCTCTCGCTGCGTATGTATATACATTTTTTTTTTCTTTTTTAATGAAAATAGGTTGAAAATTGCGCTTTTATTTTATTACATATTTCAAATATGCATATTCGCTACATATTTCAAATATGCATATGCGTGTTCAGGACTTACTAAAACGTATAAATCAGTCTAAAACCGGAAGTCAAATTTTTTCACGAATCCAATACTTTCTTCTTGTAAAGATAGAAGAAAGTAAAAAGCGTATTTATTTTTTTAGTAAACAAACCCACAATTAGAATTTTTATGTTTTCAGTTTCAGAATTTTTCTTTGGAAAGGAATTTTTTATGCAAAAGTATCATTATAATTATTACACATGTTGTGCATATCATTTTAGTCGAAAATTGGATCAATTTGTTTCAAGTTGGGAAATTTTCGAATTCTCCCCCCCGAAAAAATATCTGTGGCTACGCCCCTGCCATTTTTGAACACCCGGTATATTCAGTAGTTATGGGATGATCGCTGAAAGGAGCATTTAAAAAAAAATTAAAGCTGGTTTCGATAGGTCAGTCAGATGTTTACCCCGGCTGAAATTTCCAGGTCCAACCCACAGAAAAAAAAAATTATTGGCCTGGCCCGGTATCAAAGCTAAAAAATCGACTCCAGCGCCATTTTGCAATTAAAATTATTCATAAAGCACACTTATTTATGATCATATTTTATTTTTGATTGTGTTCGAAATTCATGAATACAGAAAAACATTAATATTAATGACTATTTAGGTAATTGCATAATAATAACAATACGTACATAAACACTACGTAAAAATCAGTACTTCGACAAATACATTCAAATAAAAATCCAATAAGAAAATCAGTTTAGAATGAAAGAAATAGATGATAAAAGAAAATCACAATTTTAAAGCTCTTCAAAGAAAAGAAGTAGATTTTTAAAAATGCATCTATGTAACTTATCAAATTAATTGAAATTTTTTAAGATTTCGCTAAACAAATGTACACCATAAATATGTATAATTTTTACGAATAACAAGTAAGATACCAGACCAACTTGGGCTCAGGGAGAAGAATTTAGAGAAGTGCATTGGTCGTGGACGGGCCAATACTACTTATCATAACGGGCTGACACGGACCGAGCGTTTAGCTTTTATTCCGGGACAAGCCCCGACCTGGAAATTTTGGCCAGTGCCCCAGTAGCAGAAAGTTATGGTAGTGTCTGCGACAGCAATTTAGTGGGATGAAAATTATCTGTGGGAGTAGCGTGTTACATTTTCTTATGTACACACATTATGAGTGTTAAAATAAACAGCGTTCTTACTGATTAATACCGGGGTGATTCTGAGTAAAAAAAAAAAAAAAAAAATTCTGAAATCCACAGCAAATTTTCAGAAAGGTTACAAGAGAGGGAGGAGGGACAAGGAAGCGAAAAACCACTACACTGTAAAACATTTGGTGTAACGTTACTCCATAAAACTGGAGGCAGCATTGCTGCCTCCAATCTTACGGTGGTATTTAACTCATAACTGGTGTAATATTACACAGCTCTTGTGTGAGGTTACACCATAATATTGTGAAACATTTCACAAATTTCTGTGTAAGGTTACACCACAATTGCCTGCAAGCTTTCACAGTAATTGTGTGTAAAGTTACACATCAGTAGGAGTAAGGTTTCACTTAAATTTCCTGGAAGGTTACCCATTATTAGGTGTAAGTTTTCACCACATTTGTCAGGGATCTTACACAGTAATTGTGTGGAAGGCTACACACCAGTAGGAGTGAGCTTTGATGGAATGGCTAAATTTTTCCTGCACCTATTAATAATCATCTGGTATTAAAATATTATTTACCTAAAATATTTTTTGGTACTTTTCGGTTAGCCGGGCGCCAGTGTTATAAATACATGGATATACATACATATATATGTATATATACATATATTGTATATATACACATATATGCATGTGTATGCACATATTTGTATATGTATATAGATGTATATATATACATATGTATATACATATCCATGTATATATAACACTGGCGCCCGGCTAACTGAAAAGTACCTAATTTTTTTTACAAAATAGTAACAGTGTTTAAATGCAAAAAAAAAAAAAAAAAAAAAAAAAAAAAAAAAAAAATTAAAATCACATTTTACTAAAAATTAGTAAATATTAATAATCAAGCCTTAAAAGCACACTGTTTATTTATTTTGTTTCAATAAATATATGTATATATATATTTCAAATTTAACCTTACACAGTAATTATGTGTAAGGTCATTACGGGTAAGCTTTCCAGGAATGTTACACATTATTAGATTAACGTTTTCAACATCCATTATGCATTTGTCAACACTGCCTAAAAACTGGGTTAAATTTGCAATTTTACAATTTTTCTTTCTATAAATTGTCTTAGTAAAAAAAACACTAAATTATTATTTCAAAATTTAATATATATATATTTATTGAAGTAAAATAAATTAAAAGAGTGCTTTTAAAAGCTTGTTTATTAGTATATACTTTTTAATAAAATGTTTTTTTTTCTTTTTTTTTTTGCTTTTAAAAGTTACTATTTTGTAAAAAAATTATTTTAGGTAAATAATATTTTAATACCAGATAATCATTAATAGGCGCAGGAAAAATTTGGCAATCAAAATGAGAAATATGTACTAAAGTACACTTATAAACATCTGGAATTAAAATCTTCCACTGTAACCCCCCCCCCCCCCTCCTCCCTGCCCCAACGATCTCTTTTTTTTTTTTTTTTTTTTTTGTATTTCCCGAAGAGTTTATGTGTTTTTGAATAAGTATTTTAATATAGCTTTTGCATCAATCTCATGAAAGAATAAAATAGGATAGAACTTCAAAAGAATTACCCCCACCCCCGCCTTCTCGTCCTCTAATTTTGAGTGCTTTGGTATTTTTGAATCTTTATTAAAAGTGGATGAATGCCACTCATTGTACAAATTATAAACTCACAAAGTACAATATGATAAGAAAGCATATTATTAATTGTTTAAAGTACAGTAGAAGATCTTTATAATGCAATTCTATAT
Source organism: Maratus speciosus (assembly GCA_963932465.1). Taxonomy (NCBI): domain Eukaryota; kingdom Metazoa; phylum Arthropoda; class Arachnida; order Araneae; family Salticidae; genus Maratus; species Maratus speciosus. The sequence goes on along the minus strand of OZ010789.1, from coordinate 545,069,312 downwards.
AACGCAATTCTCCATATAACGCACAACTTCTCAGATGTAAACAATGAATTTAGCAGTTAAAAAGCACCTGCATTTTCACATCATAAAAAAATTGCTGTTCTTTAGAGGACTAAATTTGATGCATTAGTTCAACTTTATCTCCTAATTTAAGACCTTTTTACTGAAAAAAATGTTATTAGAATAAACATTTTTGAAAATGTATAATATAAGGGATGATTTGGTCAGTATTATGTGGATCATGTTTATAAAGTAAATTTAACAATGTCTGACCTATATTATGCAAAATTTTTTAATTTGGATAACTCTTGGTAACAAGGGATGCAGTATAAAGATATTCTAATGTATTTTGATATGTCTCAGACATATTTGGCTATGTTTACAAGGTAAATTTAATTATGTGATCCATATAACGCAAAATTCTATATAACGCACAACTTTGCGTTTTTAGGTTTGCGTTATAAAGATCTTCAACTGTATTATATATATTCACTTTAATCAAAAGTATTGCGTGTTTCCTTTTTTACACTTTTTTTGTTATATTTACAAAAAAGTAAAATTTTAAAAGCGTAAAAATATATATTGCTACCTCAATTAATAAGAAATAATAATTTAAAAAACTTACTTATTTACCAATATTAATAAGAAAAAAATCTTAAATTTTAATACACTAATAATTAAAATACTGTATCCTTTCGTTATTCAGAAATAAAAATATGCTATATTTTTACAGATTATTCTCCAACGATATATAATTCCCATACGTATTATATATATATATAATTTCTTACTTTACATTTGCTGTGTAAATATAAATTTTATAAAAGTTTATTTAAAATACCATACTAAAACAAAATGTATTCTTAAAAAATGATTTTTTAAAATAAGCTTCATTTAACTTCTAATGAAATGCTGTAATAAAAAGGAATAACTAAAACACTCGTCTATATAATATTAACAAAAATAATAAACAAAATATTTTCACTTAATTATTATTACTAATATTTAAAAAAAATTCTGCAACATATACTATTACAAAGAATAATTCGCATACATAATTTTCGTATACCTTACATATTCTTTGTAAACATGGATTTTATAAAAGGTTATTTACTATTACTGTACTACATTACTATACTAAAATAAAATGCCTTTTCATAAGAGGAAAAAAAAAACAACGTTCTTTAAATTTTGCTTCATTTAAACCGTGATGAAATAAAGCGATTAAAATGAAACATTGAATGCATAACACTTTAAATAATAAGAAATAGTAATTAAAATAGTTACACCTATAGGTTATTAAAATATTTATATATTAAATAATAATTAAAATATAGTTTTTTTTATTATTCAAATAAAAATATAGTGTATTTTCTACAGAATAATCTACAACAATAAATATAATTCACACACATAGTTATTTATACATTATTTTTTGCGATAAAAACTAATAAATGAAAAATTGAATATATATAATACTTTGAAAAATAAATTAACTATATGTTTTCCTACCTTAATATACTTTGAGAGTTTATTAATGATATCCATTTTTGGGAATGATCTTTGTTTTGTCAGCCATAAAACAATATGTCTTGTGTTTCCCTCCATTCTTATAATTAGACTAACATCAATGTATCACACAAGACGGCGGCGTATGCGTACTTTTGATAATTTTTTTAATAAGAAAAATAATTTTAAAATCTCAACAACCACGTGTTATTCTTGCTTCGACATGCGGGTGAATTGCAGACCGCAGAGTGAGTGCAAGGTTGCAACGGAGAATGAAATCCGCTTCAATAGATCTCAGGTACCATATGTGACTAAGTTGAAAGGTCGAAACCAGTTTTCACAGAGGTTCCACAACCTTTGTGAAAGAAAACTCCAATAATGTGAGTTTTTAAAATATTAGAATTGTTTACACCAGAATTTGTGTAAGGTTACACACATAATGCAGAGTAAACTTACACAAATGTTTTACAGTGTACCGGCACTAATTGTGTTTTTCTTTGCGCGCTTTTGATGAAATTTGCATTTTTTTCGCGATCTTTTGAAGAAATATGTCATTTTTCGCAATCTTTTGACGAATTTTGCCGTTTTTCTCGATCTTTAGATGAAATTTGCCGTTTTTTCGCGATCTTTTAACAAAATCTGCCGTTTTTTCGCGATCTTATGAGGAAATTTCTTGTTTTTTTTCGCGAACTTTTGGACGAAATTTGCCGTTTTTTTCGCGATCCTTTACGAAATTTGCGTTTTTTCTTCGATTCATTGACGAACTTTGTGTTTTTTCTGTGATTCTGTGACAGAAATTTGCGTTTTTTCGGCGCCCTTGGGACGAAATTCACGTTTTTCCCGGGATCTTTTGACGAAATTCGCGTTTTTACAGGGATCCTTTGGCAGAAATTTGCGTTTTTCGCGATCTTTTGACGAAATTCAGCAAATTTAATTCCGATCTTTTGACAGATTTTCTTTTTTTTCCGTGATCCTTTGACAGTAATCTGCGTTCTTCACGATCCTTTGACAGAAATTTGCGTTTTTTCGTGATCGTGTTACAGAAATTTGCGTTGTTTCGCGATCGTTTTACAGAAATTTGCATTTTTTCCGCGATTGTCTGACTAAATTCGTGTTTTTTTCTTCGATCCTTTGATGAAATTCAAGTTTCTTCCGCGATTTTGTGACAGAAATTCGCGTTTTTCTCACGCTCCTGGAACGAAATTCACGTTTTTTTTTTCGAGATTTTTGGATAAAATTCAAGTTTGTACAGCGATCATTTGGCAGAAATTTACGTTTTTCGAGATCTTTTGACGAAATTCCGCGTTCTTTCCGCAATCCTTTGACTAAATTTGCGTTCATTCCACAATCTTTTCACTAAATTCGCGTTCTTTCCGCGATCCTGTGACAGAAATTTGCGTTTTTCCCACAACCCTGGAACGAAATTCATGTTTTTTTCCGGGCTCTTTTGACGAAATTGATGTTTTTATAGCGACCCTTTGGGCTATAAATTACCGATTTTTTATGCAAACGATTGTCGAAATTGATATTTTTCGGCGACCATTTGTTGAATTCGCGATATTTTTTGCCATAATTTTCGTATATTTTTTTTTTTTAAGGAAATACTTTTTTTTTTCAAGTTGCAAATTTATCTGCAAGGTCCAAAATAAATCTGCGACGCACGTCGCACACTTTCTGCTACGGGGGCCAGTGCAGACCTCTAGGAAGAATGAAGTCCAGGCCAGTTTCAACCTGGAAGAAAAAGAAGTCTGGCCCTACCCGAATTTGCAGAAAAATTTAAGATCAGGGCACGGCCCGGCTCTAAAAGAGAGAAGACCTTACCTAGGCCGAGTCTCGTGGATTTAAACTGGTGCGACCCGACCCGGGTCGCGCATTGGCTCGAGCTTCGCCCCAAATCATTTCCCGTCATGATGCATAATGCCGTTTTGCAAACCTTTATTTGCCCAAGGGGGGGGGGCGATCGCCCCCTCGCCCCCCTTAGATCCGCCATTGCCTCTGGCCCAGTAGTGACACCCTCTGTTCCAGTATCAGACACCCCATAAAAAGTAATAAATATAATTGTTTTTATGACTGTATTTAGAACCAGAATGTAATGAATACATACTAATGAAACAAAATAGTTATTTTAAAATAAATTTAACAATTAGGATACCTGTAATTAATAAAATATTTGTGATAATCATTTACTGTTTACATCAATTATTGTAATTATCAGAAGATCGATGTTTTAATTATTTTAGATGGACAGTTTAAAATACTAAATATCAGACAATTACAGCTATCAAATTATTGAAACAGTAGTGGATTTAAAAAGGTATATATAAAAAAAAAGGGTACTTTTCGGTTAGCCGGGCGCCAGTGTTATATATACATATGTATGTATATCTATATATACATATATATGTATATATACACACACATATATACATGTATACATATAGATTTTATGCATGTATAAATATACATATATATGTATATATAGGTATACATACATGCATATATATAACACTGGCGCCCGGCTAACCGAAAAGTACCAAAAAAAGTTTTGGAATATTAATGTTTAGTTTTGTGTCACTATTTTTAACAATCTTCCAGAGATTACTTGATACATCATTTATAATAATTAATATTTCAAATATGAAAGAAATGATATTGTGAGTTTTATATTTTAAATACTAAATAAAATAATTTCAAAATAAAACTGTAGAACTGATGTTTGAGGCCACTGATCTGCAGATTTACTAGTTTCATGAATATTACCTATAACTTTCATTAACAGTATTACATTTTTTTTTTTTTTAATAAGGAAACATTTAAGACAGAAAATGGATTTTTAATAGCTTCTGTAACTTAATTGCTTTTATTTAAACGAAGAGGGATTAAGCCCTATGAGCCCCTCTTTGACTGTGCTCTTAAACAGTATTTTCTGCTTCCTGGCTGGTTTGATTGCCAGATTATAAAATATGCGAGGTATATATATATATACTACATAAAAAAAATAATAAATAAAATAAAATATCAAAATTTTATTAATCAGATAAAATAACTTAAAAGCAGCTATTTATAAAAGTTTTGGTGTCGTTACATTTTGGTAAGTATAATTTAAAAATTAAATTTGATTATTTAGGTTTTCAGTTAAGCCAAAGTATTTTATGCACTATAAACATTACTAAAATTGCATTTTTAGCAATGTCTACATGGGGTGTCCATTACTGGAAAATGACTAATTAACCATCCCAGTAATGGACACCCACTCTTAAAACCTTAAAAATAAATGCAATTTTGTAAATAGCCATTAGTATATAAAATTCAAAGATTTCTATTGCTACTCAAACAAAAACATTCGAATTTTGCAAGAAAATAAATAATATATAAATTAATTAAACGAAGCCAGCTCTTAACCTCTTCATTAAGATTTTCACAGAAAAACAGCAAAACTTTGAAACATTATTTTCTGCTTCCTGATTGGTTTGATTAAAAGTGTCAACAATAACATGGTTTTATAAAACATACAAGGGGGAATTATAAAAAAAAATAAGTAAGCTAAATATTTATTAGTTATTTTTTTATCAACCAAAAACATCAAGGGGTGTCCATTACTAGAAGGGTGTCCATTACTGGCACATCTACCCTATAATTAACTACAGTTACATTAATAGTTTACTTTTATTCATCTTTATTTAAATGTGTAGCTTACTTACCTTTTTCACGGCAATCTTTAACTTTAAATACTCTTTATTTAATTTATTTCTGGGTAAACATCGTTAATCCTTGCCGTTCTCCGTATGTAAAACCGGCCACATACTGCTAAGATCGAATAATGACGTATTGATTTTACGATCGCTTTACCACTAGATGACAGCATAGGACATTTGGAATCTAATTGAATCGATTTCATCCATAATAATTTAATATTTTTATAAATGTTTAGTTCACAGAATTATTTTAATAATTACTTACTTTTAAACTAAAAAATTATTTTAATATTTTAATGTTTCACTTTATTGTAAGTATTCATTATAATTTCCCTTGCTTAACTACCAATCAAATTAATATTTCAAATATGTAAACAAATCAATGACCAGAAATTTGCAAAATTCTAAAATCCGCACAACCTCTGGTCCCAAGATGTGCGGTTTTGTGAGAGTCTACTATATTGTAAACCAAAAGTAACTTTTGAACTAGGCCTAAACTTTATTTGTTAACTGTTAGCACATAGTAAAACACATGGGCTAGATTCATGTCCTTATACTGTGGAACAGTTAATTTGATTCAAAATAAGAAACTATAAACCTAAATAAATCAGCCAAGCACAAATTTTACTTGTGCACAAAGGGTTCCATACATTGACTATTTACAGTATGATTTGCCTTAACTATAACCAATATTTTTTACAAATAGTTTAAACATGCCATTGTGCCAAGCATTGCGCCAAGCAAAGTGCCAAGCATTGTGCCAACATGCCAAGCATTGTGTGTGTGTTTTCTAGATAGGTTTTTAATTAATATTTTGGCTAATAACCAACAATTCTTTTTGAAAATCATTATTAACAATCCTTGGATGATTCCGCGTCGATAGGTATCTCAAGCACCTTTCAACTCTCCCACTAAGTTCCTGCAAAGTAAAATTCGTGTGTAATAGAAAAATGTGATTTTCATAAACATCCCATAAAATTAAATAGTGTTATATTTTATGTTTTTTTAAAACTCTAAATGATGGAAATTACTACTTAGAGGCAATTCTCAAAACCTTCAAAATTGTTTTATTAAAAAACATGCATTAATACTTCATAAAGACAGTGACCCATATTTACCCCACTGCTGGGGCAATTATAGGTCACTTAGAAAAATTCAATTAAAAATATATATATATATTTTAGGTAAAATAAATGTTTCATACAAGACATCAGTATTAAATCAACTCCATGCCACATTTGAAAACTTTATCTTTTACATTTTCCTATATATTCAGATCTTATTGTTTTCTGACCTGTAATTAAACCAGGTCAACCTATATTTATTTTACCTCACACTACACAGTGCTTAATTTTAGCCCATGGCATGGGGTAAAATATCGAAGCGACAATGTATTTTGAAACATCAACAATTTGCATTTTTTTTTTCTACCAAGAAAGTATGAATAAAAAATGAGCTGTTTCATTCAACTTGACCCTATAAAAAACTCCCTTATTTAACACAAGTACTTTTAAAATACTGTGGTTTTCATCTACCTGATTAACAATAAAATATTACTATTTATTCTTATAAAGTCATTTATACAGTTGTTCCACCCTGAATAAAAGTAGTTGAATTACCAATCTAGAAATACTACAAATTATATATAATATAAACTACATTAAATATTACACAATTTATATATTTCAAAGTATTATTTGAACAAAAAAGTTTTTTTTTTTTTTTTTAATACAGAAAAAAAAAACTGCTAATTTTGAGCTCTGTTTTACTGAAGCAATGAAATAATAATAATAATAATAAAAAAACTAGAATAGCTCTAATAAACAAAAGCAAGGTTAACAACATGTAGGTACAAACAAAAGGTTATAACACTTAGGAAATTAAAAAAAATTCGATATATCAAACACAAATTATATATTTCAAGGTATTATTTACTTTTTTTTTTTTTTTTTTTTTTTTTTTTTTTACAGAAAAAAACTGCTAATTTTGAACTGTGTTTTACTGAAGCAATGAAATAAAAAAAAAGAAAAAAAAAAACTAGAATAGCTCTGTTTTACTGAAGCAATGAAATAATAAAACAAAAAACTAGAATAGCTCTAATAAAAAAAGCAAGGTTAACAACATGTACAAACAAAAGGCTATAACACTTAGGGAATTAAAAAATTTCGATATATCAAACACAAATTATATATTTCAAGGTGTTATTTAGACCTTTTTTTTTTTTTAAATACAGAAAAAACTGCTAATTTTGAACTGTGTTTTATTGAAGCAATGTAATAAATAATAATAATAAAAAAACTAGAATAGCTCTAATAAACAAAAGCAAGGTTAACAACACTACAAACAAAAGGTTATAACACTTATGGAATTCAAAAATTTCGATATATCAAATACATTTACATATAACAACTTACTCTAAGTTCTCAAAAGCAAGATAAATTAATCATGGATGTGTAAAAAACAAAAGATTTAAAAATGAAACATATGGAAAAACAAACGCTACTACAGCTTACAAACGTCTCACTTCTTTCTATTCACGTATTATTTATTCGATCAGCTGTAAGCTCATTTCCGGTTCACCTTCACTGTAATAAGTACTTTCACTTTTAACACAAAAAGCAAGAATGAAATAAAATAAAAGTCGTGTAAACTGAAGATTTCAAACAAAATTAATATTTTAGAAATAATTATTTAAAAAAATAATAATCTTTATTTAAATATGATGTAGAAATCAAGAAAAAATGTGATTCAAATTTTAATCGATATTGGATATCGTAATCAAAACAAATGTTGTCTGTCAGCCGGATAGCAGATAGCAGACTTCGCTAAGAGAAACTGTCAATCTGAAATTTCGCATATGCTAGCTTATCAAAAGAATACATTTTCATTCGTTTCAAGTTGTTTATTTCTGGCTATTTATTGAGAAACAGCTGCATTTCTTGGGTTCTATTTTTTAATTTGACATGTCTCAGGTAATACTAACTTTACTGTTTTCTTTTAAGTCGTTACTTTGATTTGATAACTGAAAACTCAGAATGTTCCTTTGATATGAACCTATAAAACGTATAATGAATCAGTGAAATTATTTTAATTTAATAAATTAAAGTTCATAATGAACTCATAATGTTACTTTGATTTTTCTTAATATTGAGATAAACACCAGTTTGTTTCCTTGTTATTTACATGATGAAATGAAAGCTAAATCTCAATTTGAAGACTTAAAGACTTTAAAGTTATTGATATTTTAAGCAAATCAGTGGAATGTATGACTAAAATATCTTTCAGAATTCTTATAGTTAGAAAGCATTTAATTGTAGATTAATATTTTACAGAAACTGTGAAACATTACCATAAAATCCCAATTGTAAGCCCCCACCACTTATTTTTAAGTAGCTTTGATTTTCTTTTCCATTCCCACATATAAGCCCCTCCCCGCTTCACAAACTTTTTCTTTGGGAAAAAATTATTTAAAAATCTAAGGGAGATAATTTTGAATCTTTTGACTTTTTTGGTGGATTTCCATATTTTTCTTACATAATCTTAATGAAATCCCGCCCTCCCTCCCCTGCATGTAATGTCTGCTTCTCTTCTTTGCCCTCTCTCCTTGCACAAAAAAGCTTAACATCTTGAAAATCTTACTTATTTTGTTCTATTTGTTTCTTGCTAGTAACAATAAGTAAATAATCAATTTTCTAAATTACACTCTGTTCTCCAAAAGTGTCTCCTTCCCCTCTGACCCCCCACCCACAAAGTTTAAAATCTTTAAAATTATTTTTTTTAACCATTTGGAAAAATGGTTACTGTCCTCGTCAGGGTAGGAAATCAAAAGCATATCTGAAGGTTTTTATTGGTTTAATCATCATTTTATTCGTTTTCTGATTGGTCTATTCAGTAATCTGTATTTCCCTTTACTTTCAACAGAGTGTTGCCACTATGACAAAAAAGTAATAAAAACTACAAAAAAAATTAATAACTCAGAAACAAATTGAGATATACAGCTTTCAAACAAATTGCATTTAAAAGTACATTTTTTTCTCTATGCGACGATATAAAAAGTAATATTGTGGGATGTTTAGAAGTTTAAGAAATAAATTTCATTTAAAATTGGCCGTCAGATTTCCAAGAAATTTGACGATGGAAAAGCCTTTTCCCGGACAGCCAATGAAATGCTTGGATAATACGTAAGTTTCAGGTGGATAATACGTACGAGTCGCAGGCGATTTCTGTCGCTTGCAATTTTTACGTGTAATAACACTATTAATGTTTAATTCATGGCATACGTAATATATGATCAACTCTGTGTTATTTTTTAACTCTGCCCTATTTCTTATTTTGTAGTAAGGTGATTAAATCTCATCTACATAATCTCATATAAATCTCACTCATTTAAATAAGCTTCATCTTCTTTGAAGTTTTTGCTCCATCCTGGGGATTGGGGGGAGGAATTCTAAATATGTGAGAGGAAAGGAAATATTTTCTTTTTTGCAGTTTGGCTGTTCTCACACCTGAATCATATGTATATTTTTTGTTTAAATAGAGAAAAAAGAAAGATTTTATACTGTGTGTGTGTGTGGGGGGGGGGGGGGGGGGAGGAACAACAACAACAACAAAAAAAAAAGAGAACATTTTTTCAGGAGAGGGTGAGAAATACTTTGTGGATATTTAAATATTTTTACAACAAAATCACAAATCGAGCAAAAAAAAAAAAAAAAAAGAGAGAGAGAATTTTTTACAGATTTTAAACTGCATGAGATGTGCGTATGTGGAAAGGTGATCATGATATGAAGGGGGGGGGGGGAAGCAGAGATTTTGAGAGGAGGGCATAATTTAGATGATGTATATTATTTATTTGTTACATTAGTGTATTAAATAGGTCAGAAAAGAAATTTAAAATTAGAGTTTTATAAGTTAAAACATGCATGTTTGTTACCAGAGAGGTAGAGCAAAGGGGGAAGCTGTTTTTTTTTGGGGGGGGGGGATGCTTAGATGATTGTTAAATATTGTCGCAATAAAATAACAAATAAAGAAGAAAATTAAAAAATATATATATATTGTGGGAGATTTTAGGGGGGGAAGGGGTGTGCATTTAGGTATTCTTTTTACAAATCGGAAATCTCCCAAAATATGACAAGACTCTCACTCGCTGTATTTGTATTATTTACTAATAAATTAATGGTAAAAAAGGGTTTTTTAATGACTTAAAAAAAATCATGAAAACCAAGTTATGAAAACATGGAGGACTGGGTGCAGGCAAATTTAAAAAAATAGCCCTTCGGAAAAAAGCTGAAAAAAAAAAAAAAAAATTCCCAAAGTTTCCATTTTTTTCCTGAGCATTCTCATCTCTAGCCCTGAATCAATCTTTTGGCATGGATATGAGGTTACAGGAATTAGTGGTTGATGTCTTTTAAATTGTAGCAGTTAATTATGACAGGAAGTGCTTTCAACATACCATGCATAAAAAATAACATCCAAAGGTATCTTTGACACAAAATATTATGTATAGTTAAATATAAATTTTAGAATAACCTTTTTTTGTTAAAGAATCATTGATGAATAAGAATATTTTTATAATTATTAAAAATATTTTACTGTTTTTTACATTCAGTTGTTTTGTAATAATAATAGTCAAGCATTTACTACATTGATTTAAAGATTTTAATATGAAATATTTGACTGTTATGACATATAGCATTATAATTATAAAAGTATGCTAAATGTAATAAACAAGCGGATAAGTGTGATCGCAGATCGCACAGAGGGTTTTGTTTAATATTCCTTTCAAAACACTTTATCCTTTAATTAATAAATCCAGATTGTTAATTTATAATTTTTAAATCCTTACATAGATCAAGATGACATAGAGGGGTGAGAATGGAGGAGGGAGAGTGTGAAGAATAACATTGGGCACATGGCCTTTCATTTAAGATATTACATGACATAGAAGCGTAAAAAATAACAACGTTAAATCGCCAAAAATTTTAAACATACCGGTTTCGGTAGCATATAGCATACCTTCCTCAGTGCTAAGGATGGCAGAAATTTGCTTACATATATAGGAGAGGTGGGGATTCAAGTTAAAGGTTTATTGACCAATAGGAAAACAGAGGATTGCAGGTAACAGCCAATAAGAATATAGATGGGAAATGGAACCAAAGTAGTGAGGGAAAAAAAAAAAAAATTAAGAGAGAGAATTTTTTATGTAATATTTCCAACAATCAGATAATGGAGGAATACCGAATTCACAATTAACAATATTTTTAAAATTTTTATAAATATGAAATGCTTCCAAGAAGTTAAGTTCGTGTATAGAAATAGGTTTAGAAATTATTTTAACCAAATTGAAGTCAAAAGTATGATTCATCTCCCAGCAATGTTTTGCAATAGAGGATTTATTGTTTTCTTGTTTTTTAATATATTGTTGATGTTCTTTGATACGAAATTTTAAGCAGCGTTTGGTTTGTCCAATATAGGAAAGGCCACACTGGCAATTAATACGGTAGATACCCCAGGAATTGGATAATTCAATAGGGTCTTTGAGTTTGGAGAGCGTGAGTTTATTGGCAGGAGCAAAAATTATTTTGAAGTCATATTGTCTAAGAGTTTTAGCAATGGGAAAGCTTGATTTAGGAGAGAAGGGTAACACAATGCTAATATTGGAAAGAGTAGAAGGCTGAGGAGAGTTTGAGGAACGAGGATGCTGAAGTTTAAATAGAGCAGTATCAATTATAGAAGGGTTGTATCCTCTGTCAACCGCAATGGCTTTAATGTATTGAATTTCACTATTAAATGACTGAGAATTAGAGCAAACATGTATGGCACGATTTATAAAGGTATAAAAGGCGGCCATTTTTTGGCTAGGAGGATGACAAGAACGAGCATGGGGTGGCAAAGAAACAGCAAAGCTTTTCTGATAGACGGATGTAGTGAAACCGGTTACAGTGCGAGTGACAAGGGTATCCAAAAATGGGAGAGAACTATTATTTTCAGTTTCATAAGTGAATTGAATATTGCTATCAATAGAGTTCATAATGTTAAGAATATTATCAATATTGTGAAGAGAGATGTCAATTAAGGTGAATGTGTCATCAACATAGCGAATCCAGAAAGGGAAAGATAATTTACTGAAAAGGGAGCATTCAAAATAATGCATATATGTCTGCGAGGATGGGTGACAGGAGGAGCCTATGGTTAAACCATCAGGTTGTTTGTAAAAATTTCCTTGGAATGAAAATGTAGTTTGGGATAGACATATGCGAGTTAGGGATATAAGTTCTTGGATTTCAAAATATGAATAATGAAATTCACGAAGTCTGTGTTCAAGACAAGAGAGGGCACCACTTATCGGACATTCGTGAAAAGTGATTTGACGTCAAAGGAGGCCATAGTAAATTTAGTCGAGGATAAATTCTGAATCATTTTAGCAAAGGTGATAGAATTCTTTACAGTGTATAAATTTTCGGACAGGAGAGGAGAAAATATAGTTGTTAGATATTTCGCAAGGCGGTAAGAGGCCATTCCAATATTTGAAACTATGGGACGAAAAGGTATATTGGGTTTATGAACTTTCGGAAGAGCTTAAAATCTTGCGCAGTTAGCGACTGAAGGGGAAATATAGGAATGTGTAGACTTAGGCAGAAGAGGACAAGACTTAACAATGGATTTAATTTGTAATAATTCTTTTTCAGAAAGGTCCCGAGATAGAAGTTTATATGGACCTTTTTTAATAAGATTTTCCACTCCGTCAATATATTGTTTTTTATCAAGGATGACAATCTGGCCACCCTTATCAGCTTTCGTGATTACAATATTATCATTTGATTTAAGATCTTTCAAGGCAGTTTTTTCAAGAGAGGTGAGATTAGATTTAGTATTGGAATTAAAATTAACATTGGCCATAATGAGATGATGTAAATTTTCTTTTTGTATTTCAGTTAGACGACTATTTTTGAATGCTTTTTCAACCAGAGCAATTAGTTCAGGGAAAAAAGCTTTTTTAGAAATTGCAAAATTAGAATTAAGCTTAAGTACTGAATATTGTGTTTCCGAAATATTTGTACTAGAAAGGTTGATGACAGCATTCTGATTGACAATAGGAAGATCAGTGGGTGGCAAGGAATCTGATAAATCAAGCAAGCGGGTAAATTTAGCATTGAGTTTGTGTGAGTGTTTGCTGGAAAGATTTTCAGCGAAATGCCATGAATTTATATCTATGAACTTGAAATTAGAAAGATTAGCTGCCAAATTTAAATGTAGTTTAAATAATTCCTTTTCTATTTTGGAAATGGAGAGACGAGTATCTTTAATAACGGCACGAAGAATGGCGAAATGGGATCTGTATAAAGTCTTTTTGATGAAGAACGAATTAGAAATACTGCATTTTAAAATTATGAATTTAGGTATGATTCGTTGACATTTACAGCAGAGAAGGAATCTTAGCCACTTGAGTGACTTCAACTTTTTGGCACGTAGGCGGAAGAAACGATTAACTTTTTATCCATATCAGGAATAAAATTGCTGACCCAATCTCCCCCTCTGATGAGGCTTCGCTGATTGGGTTGCTCAGCAATATAATTTTTGGTGATTTAACGTTGTTATTTTTTACGCTTTTATTATATTTCACCAAGCTCCTTCTTTATAATGTTACATGACATATCGTAGATTAAATTTGAAGTTTGCAAATTTTTTTCAATAGCGCCCCTGGTGACAAAGAGACAAAAATGGGTGAGAAGATGCTAATTGTTGAGATTTGTTATGTAGATTTTTTTTTGTAATTTTTGGGGAAATTTATTAGATAGTAATGAACAAAATTAGTGTTCACATACTTCTTTTAAAAAGGACAGGGTGGATTTGCTGAAAAGGGCATTTTGGTCCGGTAAAAGGGCACTTATATCGAGTAAAGGGGCACATTTTGTTGAGTGAAAGGACACTCTCATTGGATTATCATTTGTCACTTCTGAGGAGTGGGAATTTCAATTCTAAACCTTTAATAAGTATTAAATCCTAAATTTCCTGAGGACATTTCAAGGAAGGAAGGGGGGGAGGGGAGGAGTCACACTCTGGATTCACTGGCATATATTACCAAGGTAAATTGAAATTGTGCTGTATTTTTAAGAATATCATAAAATAATCTGATTAAAATAACTCCATTTTTCGAATATTCCACTTATGGGAGCATGTGCCGTTCTGGGACGATTTTGAAACGGAAAATGCATTATGATTTGAAAACACAATACAATATGCAGCTGCTTCATAATTTTTTTTACATTGTTTTAGATCTTACAACATGTGAGTCAATCAGAGCAACAGAACTGCTGTTTTCAAAAGTAGGAGAGGGGCGGAGGAGAGGAAAAAACCAAATATTTTGAAAAAAATAATAGAGCAGACAAAAAAGCTATTGGGAAACGGGGCAGGGTGCATCAACAGTTTAAACGAAAAGGGCAGGGTGCAGCGCCCTTTAAAACATCAAATAGGAACACTAAACAAAATAAAACATTCCTTCGTGATGAATAAATGAGTTAAGAGGGTGGGGAGTGGTGATGTAAAATACCCAGGTATTTATTTTCAAGGGTTGGTTATTTACCTAGGTATTTATTCTTCCATTAAATATAGCGTGAAAAATCTTATAATGCCATTTATTAGTTATAATGGATTACTGAAAATGAATGAAAAATAAAGAATTTTAGGCTTCTTACAACTCTTTAAATTTTAAAGTAACTCAACATTTTAGATTCAAATATTGGATTTGAATGGTCTCTTTTTTTAATTATAATGAAGAGGGCAAAAAAAATAATAATGTATGTATTCAGTAGAATTTTATTAGAAAGATGAATTTAATTAAATATGTGTTACACACAATATGTGCAATATTGCTTCAGCTAATGTCAGGGTTCATTGATATATATCAATGGATATATATCTTGATATATATCCGATATTTATTTTCAAAATATCAAGATTTTTGATATTTTCGATATTTTCATTTTCATGTATTTGATATTTATTTTTTAAATGTCGTATTTCTTGATATTTCCATATATCTGATATTTATTTTCAAAATATTTTCAGTCAAAAGAAGTGCAAATGAATTCTTCAACTTTTATTAAAAATTAGCCCATCTGTAAATAAATAACTAAAAAGAATAGCTCCCAAAATATTCCCTACGCTCCAAAAACTAGTTTTGGACTGTACCTGCAGCTTTCCCATTGCCATCATAAGAAATGTGTCTTTGAACAATACCACCCTACCCTGTCTCAATTCTTTATGTAGACTGCACCTTCTAGAATGAGATAAAGGGGTTAATTGGTGATTGGATTTTAGCAAAAAAATCTCATATACGCTTTATGTTTGAAACTGAATATTTAAATGTTGAACCAAAAAATTTGGTTGGATAATATTAAATTACAACAGCCCATGAAAGATAATTTAACTTATCGGTTGTTTACAGACTCTCCTTCAATAGATGCATTAGAATCTTTTCTAATTTTGATTTACTTCAGTCTAAATTGTGTAGTAGGTTAGGGAATGAAAAAGCAGACAAACTTACATTCATGTTCAAATTCTTCAACAGAAAAAATAAACTTATTTTATATTTCAGAATTTGTTGTGTAATTTTATTTATTTTTTAAACTGAATCCTGCATTCTGTGTTTTGATGAGTGAAAAGCAACTTTTGCAGAAGATTGTTTTTTCAATTATTTGATCATAAATTTTGTAAGAAAAATATAAAAAAAGACATTTAGAATATTGTTTTATTATGTTTTCATGTTAAATATAATATGTTTTAGATTCTAATTTATATTAAGTCTAAAAATCTTTATAATCAGCAGTAAGCTGACAATTTTGAAAATATCGGATATATATCAAAATATCGGATATTTTTGATATTTTCGAAAATATCAGGATATTTACGAACCCTGTGTATAACTAATAATTATGTCAGACAATTAATTCAGAACAGCCATTTGAAGATAAACTGTAATTTAGATAATAATTTTTATACAGCTTATTTAGAAAAGATTCTTTTCTGATTTTGGTTTAGTTGAGTCTAAACTGTGCAATAGGTTAGGGAATAAAAAATAAGACAAGCTTACATTTATGTTAAAATTCTTCAATTTAAAAATCTATTTTGTATTTAATATTTTGCTTTGTAAAATATAAAATTTTAACATTGATTAAGTTTTCATGTTCAAGTGCAACATTTTTTAGCTTCTAATTTATATTATGCTTGAAAATATTTATTATCAGCAGTAAGTTGACTATCTTGAAAATATCGGATATATATCGAAAATATCGGATATATATCAAAATATCGGATATTTTTGATATTTTCGAAAATATCATGATATTTACAAACCCTGGCTAATGTATTAGTACTACACAGGTTACTCCAATCCCTACCATGGTAATGTATGATGGTAGTAATGCTCCAATAAAGGGCACACATTCTCTAATTTTTCTTAAAGACTTTTCTTTTCCTGATACTCTTTATCTCTTCACTTAACTACATCCATCTAAGATGAGTGCTGTCTAATTTCAAATGATGATCATTTTCATAAATAAATAACATGTAATATTTGACGGTTTTAAGATGCAGTTGGCCAAAGGAAAAAAAAAAAAGATTGAAAAAATGACTCCATGCATTTTATTCACCAAAATTTCCTAGAAAGAAACTAAAATAGACATTCAATAGGCGATTATGTATTATTTCATATTATATCTATATATATAAAATAAGAGATGTCTGTCTGCCTGCCTGACCGCGGAAATCTCCGAAATTATAACATCTAGACCTCTGAAATTTTTGTCATGTGTAGATGCTATTACCGGAAAGTGTACTTCACCGCCGGATTTTAAAATTTCAATTTAGATATTTAAAAAAAAATTAAAACGTTATGTGTTAGAGACTATTTATAGCTCTAAGCCAATCCGCTGCAATAAAACGTTATGGGTTTCAGGCTACTTATAGCTCTAAGCCAGGGTTGCAAAAAAGCCGGCTAAAATTAAAAAAAGCCACGCCGGTGGCTTTTATTGGTTTTAACCGGCTTTTTTTGGCCAAAATTGGCTTTTATACAGTGAAGCATTTTAACTATAGACTACACATTTTAAAGTGTTTTTAATTAGTTTTAATGACATTTTTAACTGATTTAGAATATAATAAGTAACCCAATTTCTCAATAATGAAGCCATAATACTGGGGAGGGGGGGGGGGGGGAATTAGATGGAGTTGCTAGAATTTTGAAGTGAGAATTGGAAATATGTCAGCTAAATTTTAAGAGTCATACCAACTGCTTTATCTGGTTTACACTGTCCTTTTACCCCCGACTCCCCTTTTTAGGTAGATTTCGTAAGAAATACTACCTATTGCAGTCGTTACCATGGTGCGACTTTTGAAAAATTCCTTCATAACTTTTCATTATAGGACCCCAGGAACCCAAAACCACCCCCACCTAAAAAGTTTATATATATATATATATATGTATGTATGTACTACTAAATTTTGTCCGCGCGATAAAAGTCGCAATTATGCACGGATCGTCTTCAAACTCGCCAACAACTTTGAGATGGCTAATATCTCGGCGGGGATTGAAAATGGGTAAAATCGGACCAAGGGAATGGAAATGGGGAAGGTTCAAAAATTTGGATACCATCTTAACATGATTCCGATAAAATCAGCTCTTACACAACAATGAAAGAAAAAAATAAATATTTTTCGTTATTGCAGTTGCCAACAATAAAAAAAAAAAGCAATAAAATTCTCACCACAACAATTGCTTTTCTTTTGCGAGAATTTCACGTGTAAAATTAAATAAAATAAATAGTTTGACGAATTGAAAACAAATTGAATATTACGTCATAAGTTTCCTAGAGCAAGATTTCCGCATGAAAACTCAAAATGAAATAAATAGTTTGACGAATTAAAAAACAACAACAAAATATTGCGTCATATTGGAAATAAAATGGACCTCAGCAGGTGAATATGTAACGTCATGTGAGTTTGAAGAAACGTATTAAAACATGATAAAAACCCGACTATGGAAATATTAACTTATTTATCACTTTGGGGTTCTTTGAATTTGCTTTAGCTATTTTTTAAACCTATTCCATATGCATGCGTGTGTGTATTCGTGTATATTAGAATTTTCACAAAATGTTTAGCTCCCTAGAGCTCATTCTTAGTGGAGAAACTGGGTTTATCTCTAATCTTGATTTAAATTTTGTTGGTTAATTTAGTACTTAACTTCGAAATCTACCTCTGCCTGTAGGCCCGAGCCAGCAGAGATTTTTTTTTAATTCCATTTTTACTGCTTTATTAAATTAAAGAGGACAATGATTACTAAGTTACCTGATTTATTACTTAAGGAATATTAAGAGCTATTAATATACATACAAGTCTTTATTTCTCATTAACATTTAAAATCATACATAATCACAATAAAAACAACATTTTTTACTATTAAAAACAATATAAGGAACAGCATATGCATGAATATGCACACTTTTCAATAGCAACAAATTTTTCAAAATTTTATTTAGAGAACGTATTTTTGTTTCTATTGTTTAATTGCTCAATTTATTTTTATACACTCATGTACCAAACTCTCCTTAAACATTATGCCCTTACTAATTAATTTCTTTTTTAATATTTATAAGATAATCCTTCGTTCTCTTCATACGGACTCTTAAGAATGTTTGTCTCGATGGGCC
Source organism: Maratus speciosus (assembly GCA_963932465.1). NCBI lineage: Eukaryota > Metazoa > Arthropoda > Arachnida > Araneae > Salticidae > Maratus > Maratus speciosus. The sequence continues at coordinate 545,050,408 of OZ010789.1, read as the reverse complement.
TCATTTTGTTATTGTTTAATGAAATGTAATCTTTAAAATGTGTAGCATATGTCAATGGCGGATCTAAGGGGGGGGGCGAGGGGGCGATCGCCCCCCCCTTGGGCAAATAAAGGGTTTAAAAAACGGCATTATGCATCCTCATGAGAAATGACTTGGGGCGAAGCTCGAGCGCGGCGCGACCCGGCCGGGTCGCGCCAGTTTTAATCCACAAGACTCGTGCTGGGTCAGGTCTTCCCTCTTTTAGAGCCGGGCCGTGTCCTGATCTTAAATTTTTCTGCAGATTCGGGTCTGGCCAGACTTCTTTTTCTTCCAGGTCGAGCCTGGCCTGGACTTCATTCTTCGTAGAGGTCTGCACTGGCCGAAATTTCCAAGTCGGGCCTCGGCCCGGAATAAAAGCTAAAAGTTCAATCCGTGTCAGTCCTTATGATAAGCGTTACTGGCCCGATCGCGACCTGTGCACTCCTCTAAATTCCGACTGTCTGTCCGTCTGTCTGTCAGTGTGTGACACAAATTTTGTGGGCGCTCTATCTCAAGAACTAATGCGCAGAATTTAATAAAAATTTATATTCAGGTAGTCCCTGATATAGATTGGTGCTGATTAGTTTTTGGTGTAAATCGCCCAGCAGGTGGCGCTGCTATGTAGCATTTTGCAGGATTTCCGCAAAAGCTCTATCTCAAGAACTAATGCACGGAATTTTATAAAACTCCAGATTCCGTTAGTCCTTGACATGAATGGATGCTGTTTACGTTTTGGTGTAAATCGCCCAACAGGTGGCGCTGCTATGCTGCATTTTGCAGGATTTACACTATTTTTGCAGTAGCTCTATCTCAAGAACCAATGCACACATTTTCATCAAACTTCGGATTTAGTTAGTCCTTTATATGGAATGATGCTGACTACGTGTTTGTGTAAATCGCCCAATAGGTGGCGCTGCTGTGCTGCATTTTGAGCTATTTCCTCAATAGCTCTATCTCAAGAACTAATGCACGAATTTTCATCAAACTTCAGATTTAAGTATAACTTGATTAATATTGCCGCTGATTATGTGTTGTTGCAAATCGCTCAACAGGTGGCGCTTCTATGCTGCATTTGTCATGATTTGCGCAATACCTCTATCTCAAGAACTAATGCACGAATTTTCCTCACACTTCATATTCAGTTAGACGTTGACATAAGTTGGTGATAATTAGGTTCTGGTGTAAATAACCCAATAGGTGGCGCTGCTATGCTGCATTTTGCTGGATTTACACGATTTCAGTGACAGTCATACCTCGAGAACTAATGCACGGAATTTCATATTTGTAGAATTCTCATGATGAACACAGATTGGCACTGAGATAATGAATTTTGAAGTATTGACATGTATGAGATAGAAGAAAGTTTTGTGATGGCCACAACATACTAGTTCCTTGTAGAGCTTTAAAATTGTGATTTTCTTTTATCGTCCGTTTCTTTCATTCTAAACTGATTTTTTAACTGGATTTTCATTTGAATGTAATTCTCATATTTTTAAGTAGTGTTTATGTACATAATTGCCTAAAGAGTCCTTAATAATATCGTTTTTATGTATTCATGAATTTGGAACATAATCTGAAAATAAAATATGAGCATAAGTAAGTGTGGTGTGCTTTATGAATAGTTTTAAAGGCAAAATGCAGGCTGTGCTGGAGTCGATTTTTTAGCTTTTATACCGGGCCGGGCGATAATTTTTTTGTGCGGGTTGGACCTGGACTTGGGCCAGAAAATTTCAGCCCGGGGAAACCTCTAACTGACATATCGAAGGCCGCTTTATTTTTTTTTTAAATGCTTCTTTCATCCATCATCCCATAGCTAATGAACATACAGGGTGTCCCAAAATGCACTGGCTGATTTTAAAATTCAATAACTTGCAAATGGTGGCAGCTATTAAAACAAATACTTGCAGGAGAGTTATGTAAGAAGTCAAGGAGCAGGGGTGATTATGTTCCGAATTTTCCAAAAATTTTACCCTCTCGCTGCGCATCCCGAGATTTCCACGGCCAACGTAAAAGTAGCAAAATTTGCACAACCCGCGATTTCCGCAGCAAATCTTTTTTTTATGATTTAATTCTATTAAAAAAAAAAAAAAACTCTTTCACAAAGGTTTTGGGCATATTTTAACTCTAAAATATATGAAGATTTGAAATATGTAATAAAATAAATGCGCAATTTTTGAAGCTATTTTGCTTGAAAATACGCGGCGAGAGGGTTAAGGCGTTCGGTTCAGAAAATTAAAAAAAAATCATCAATGCTTAAATTCGGACATAAAAATAATCACGATTTTTGACAAATGGTCGTCATAAAAAATCTATTTCGTCAATCTAAAAATAACTTCAATTCCTCCAAAGGATCACGGAAAAAGCGCAAATTTTGTCAAAAGGACGACGAAAAGGGGTGAATTTGTTCAAAGAGACGCCGAAAAAGCGCGAATTTGGTCAAAGGGCCGCTGAAAAAATGCGAAATTCTTCAAATGATCGAGAAAAAAGTGAGTTTCGTCAAAAGGCAGCAGTAAAAACTTAAATTTCGTCAAAGGATCGCGGCAAAAAACGGGAATTTCGGCAAATGGCCACGAAAAACCACGAATTTCGTCAAAGGTTTGCGAAAAAATGCAATTTTTATCAAAGAATCGCGAAAGAAACGCGAATTTCATCAAATGGTCAGGAAAGAAACGGGAATTTCGTCAAAGGATCGCGAAAGAAACTCGAATTTCGTCAAAGGATTGCTGAAAAACGCGAGTTTTGTCAAAGAGTAGTGGAAAGCGCGCATTTTGTCAAAGAGTCGTGGAAGAAATGCAAATTTCACCAAAGAGTCGTCGAAAAAATACAGCGGTCTCTTTAGAAAACAGCACACATATATATATCTATATGTTTATTATTATAGATATCGTTTTTAATCTGAAATAATATACTGAACTAACTTTTGAAGAAACGGGTTAACACAAACACAGCTTGCGCAAGAATCTGCACTCAGCGACTCAGCCTGAAATCGACCCGAATCTAAAACAGTTAACCCGACCTGCAACAAAAATAATTAGTGCCAGGATTGAATCCCCCCCCTCCCTCTACTGTAACCTTTCAGAAAATTTGCTTTGAATTTCAGATTTTTTTTTTATATTATTTATTGGGAATCACCCCTAATCAGGAGTTTTTTTACTGCGATTCTATATTTTAGTTTAAAATAGCAACGATAGAGGGCGCTGCAAGCAATAGACGCTAAATCTGTGCCTGGAGGAGGAAGGCCAGAAATTGGGCCCCTATTTAACTAATGTGCTTTAATCATAACACTTTAAAATATATGATGATTATGCACGTTAAAAATGTAATTAAATGAAGCAGATAGCGCGTGTGGAAACTTTTGGCTGGGAAAAGGATTATCCTGGAAGTGAATATGTAGAAATAGTATTGTGATCTTTATGAAGGCAAAGTAAAACGTATGCAGATTAAATAAAATAAAGACAGTTTATTTTTCCTTGATTCCAAACACAGACTTGACATTAATAGTAAAAAGCAGCATTCATTTTAAACAGACATTTTGTAGGCCTTGATGACAATGTTTCACATATCAGAACCGACATTGTTATTTGTAAATATCACAGACTTTGAACTTTAAGATAAAACATAATTAAACAGATAAAAGCTAATATATAACATCCAGAACGTGGTCCAGCCACGTTCAGTAACTTGAAATATTTCTTCCATTAGAGGAAGATAAAAGTGCACTTTATTAAGATTGGAATCGCGTATTTATATAAAAATGGTCGGATTGAAAACGTCGTTTCAGATGAACGAACCAATCAGAGAACGGCATCGAATCGATGCAAAGCAAGATTCGATGAAAAGATTCGATTTGAAAACGATATTCTAAGTCGCCATCTGGCGGGAGAAATATCGTCACGGAAGTTGAAACGTAGTCGAAAGAAAGTTTTTGCCGGTGAAGTACGGTAATGAAATGAAATTAAAAACGGCAAAATGGTATGAATTACTATGGATGTTAAAAGAGTCAGGAAACTTTTATTACAGCTGGATATTGTCTAGAAACAATAGAAAGGGTAAGTAAAAGTTTAAGAAATATCTATTACTGTCTTTATTTAAGAAATAAATAAATGTAAATAAAATAGATAAATGACAATGAACTTAAAAATAAAATGAAGTTTGTGAAATGAGGTTTTATGACAGGAGATGATAAGAGGCAATGAGAAATACAGTGTTTGTATCTCTATCAAATGCCCCCCCCTCTCATTGTCTCTTAAAAAGAGATGACTTGTGAAAACAAGTAAACTCAAAGACGAAGGATTTTAAAAAAAATCCAAAGACTATCACCAAACAGCATCTTCACAAAATTTTAAGTTTAACAACATAAAACTATAAAAAACTGGACAATAATAAAGAACAATAAACTGGAAGGGTTTTTAAACTTGAAAATTTATAACTTTAAAGTGCAAACCTGAAACACTACACCTAAAAAAATTTAACTGCCCCCCCAATATGAGGACTTGAAAAATGGTTCAATTTTGAACCTCAAAAATTGAAACAACCTAAATGGTTGAAAAAGTGAAGTTTGAACTTCATTAACAAGTTTAAAGAGAAGTTTTAAATACTTCAAAAAGATTAACTACGAAAAATTTAACAAATTTTAACAATTTAACTAGAAAGGTTTAACAATTGATGATCTCAACAATTTAAATTGAAAAATGAAGTAGTAATGCATGGAGAACTTGCTGGATAAAAGAAAATGATCCAATTTAATGAAAGCTTGTTGGCTATAAGGTACACCTTCTAAGTCCAAGACCAGAGGTCGACGTAATCCAGACAGAAGGTTTAAAAAGGTCCAACAATGTTAAATGCAAAAATTCTCACACAGTTACTTAAAGAAAAAGAGATGAATACGTACCAATTCAAAAATCTAACAATTTCCAATTTGGAAATGTCAGCATCAGCTCAATATGACAACTTGATCACTATGTTACATTAAATACAATTCTTTATTACAATTATATAAAAAAAAGTTATGTAGATAATTAAACAGTTAACGATGATTCATATTCCAGACATCTAGGCTCGAAAGACAGGAACTAACGGCTCTTACAAACTAACTAGCTTACGTATTCATAAATGAATAAAGGGCTCATTCATACAACTCGCAGTCTTCTGGTGCACCAGAATCAATTAAACCACATAAAATAGGATGGCGCTCTAGATGCCTAGGATGAACAAAACAAGAATTAATTATATGCATAAAATAAATTTCAATGTATAAGCACAGTTAATCACAATATAGGAGGTCTTTCAAATATTAAAAACTGCTATGTAAAATAAACCTCTTTAAAAAAAGAATTCTTTAAAACTTATGGCATGATCAAGTGACGCTGATGATATAAAAAATGCATATAGGCAAATTAACAAAGTTAAGTAGCAAGCGTCTACACTAATCCCTTAACACTTGTGAATAACAATTTCAGAAGGTACAGTGTAGCGACAGAAAGCTTAAAAAAAAACAATTTTTACAATTTAATTCACCATAATAGCATTTAATGAGGTACGATTTATGAAAAATTTATATATGAATGAGATACTTTAAACTTAAAACATATTTAGCTTAAAATTAACATTACATCAGAAAAATTAACTTTAAGAAGCTCATGATCTCACTCTTAGATAGAGGTTTGGTAAAGGTATCCGCCAGGTTAGACTTGCTCCGCACGTGAGAAAGCAAAAATTCCCCCCTGTTGAAAAGATCCCTTATAAAAAATAACTTAATATCAATATGCTTGGACTTATAATTCTCAACAGGAGATTTAACGAAGTCGATTGCAGCCTGATTATCCGCTTTCATTTCGGCTTTCCTCCCAAGTACATGAATGATCCCTTCCTGCGCACACTCGCGACGTATCCGGTCAAACCAGACCAGGTTCTTGACGGCCTCAGTCATTGCCACGAATTCAGACTCCATAGTCGATAACGAGACGCACTTCTCCTTGAAAGTGCGCCAATCGACAGGAGCTTCGTCAATCATGACTATTTGGCCGCCGATCGAGGTTCGGTCATCGCGGTTAGCCGCAAAGTCGGCGTCAGTGAAGATCATTAGATCATTAGATTTGCACGAGAGTTTAAGCCGGAAATGTTTAGTGGATCTCAGGTACCCTAGCAACCTCAATAATCCGTCCCAGTGTGCAATCCCTGGGTTTGACTGGAATTGACTTAAAACATTCACGGCGTAAGACAAGTCAGGGCGAGTGCGATTAGCAATAAAAGAGAGACAACCCAAAAGGCTGCGATAAGGAATATGTGACATTTCCTCTATATCTTGATCAGAAACAGAACACTGCGACCTCGAGAAGACTACACCTTTACTAATTGGTAAAGATGAAAAAGGTATCTTGAATTTTTGAAAACGATCACATACATCTTCGATGTAGTTCTTTTGGTGAATTATAACTCCGGTTGGAGTATCTTCAAATTGTACACCCAAAAGCTTTCTTGTCTTCCCAAGTACCTTAATGTCAAATTTAGACCTCAATTTAATTAAAGTCTTGTCGATTAGCTTCTGAGTCTTCCCGAAAATCACGATATCATCGACATAGAGTAAAAGTAAAATATCAGAGTTAAAAATATAAACACAGTTGCAACTTGTAAACTTTTTAAAACCAAGTTCTAGTAGGACTTTGTGTATTTCTAAAAACCATTCTCTCCCGCTTTGATGCAAACCGTACAGGGCGCGATCCAATTTGCAATACAGATGCTCTTTGCCTGGCTCTACAAAACCGGGAGGTTGACTCATGTACACGTCTTCACTCAGTGGTGCATATAAGTAGGCGCAGGTTACGTCACACTGAGTGTGTGACCACCCGCTGTACGACACAAGAAGAGAGAAGAAGAACCGGATGACGCCAAAATTAACAACGGGGCTAAAAGTCTCTTCGTAGGACTGGCCCTTAATTTGTTTAAAACCTTGGGCAACAAGGCGAGCCTTGTGCCTGGCGATCCGTCCATTTTCATCTCTTTTTGTCGTATACACCCACCTGCAACCGACTGGAGAGACATGCACTGGCAATTCTGCCAAGTGCCAAACCCCACGGCCATGCATGACCTGCATCTCAAGCTTCATCGCTTCCCACCAGATCGCACTCTGTTCGGATTTGCATGCTTGTTTAAAAGTGCGGGGAGTATAATTTTCACCAACTAGTCATGCTGTAGGATTTACATAACTGGATTCACTGGAACAGGATTCATCTTCAGTATTTGAATCACTATCTGAATTTGAATTATTTGGTTTTGGGATTTGACCTGAATAGTGATTTGAACCCTGAAAATCGAAAATCTCTGGTTTAAACAATATCTTGTTTTCCTTACAGTATTTCTGTACCTCATTCAATGAACGTAATCTGTTGGTTTTTCCCGTTTCATAATAATATATATCATAACGGTTCTCATTTCTGCGCTTGACTGCTTTCCTCAACCAACTAACTTCTCTAAGTGAGGGAATAACTGGTTGATTGATTTGATTGGACCCTGAATCCATGTCCTCCTCCCTCCCAATCGGGGAATCTTGAGAAGTGTTGGAAGGACCTGGGATGTCCTCAGGTTCATCTTCGACAACATTATCTCGATTCCTCTCCGTTTTGGGAGAGAAGAGGGCATATTCATCAGAGCCCAGCCTTGCTCCATTGCGCTTCAAACCGTCAGAGTTCTCATTGAAAGAGACATTCGAGGATTCTACTATTTCGTCAGTATCTGGCAACCATATACGGTATCCTTTTGTACGGAAAGCGTACCCGACCAGGAATCCCTTCTTGGCTCTGGCATCCAATTTCCCACTTCTCTGTTTGGGAATTTTCACATAGGCTGTTGTGCCAAATGGTTTTAAGTGCCTAACAGAGGGTTTCCTGCCACCGTATAATTCAAACGGTGTCCTTCCTAAAAGTTTAGGACATACTCTGTTCCATGAGTAAACAAAGAATTTTAAAGCCTCCGGCCAAAAGGTCAAATCCAAATTGCTGTCAATCAATAACGTCCGCATCCCATCGGCTGCTGTGGACATAAAACGCTCAGCAACGCCGTTTTGTTGCGGTGTGTAGCAGTTGGTAAATTCGTGGCGGATCCCCTTCTCCTCAAAAAAATTTTTAAAAGAAGCATTGTCGAATTCCCCACCGTTGTCAGTTCTAAAGCTCTTAACTTTACGATTCAGGTAAGTTTCAGCTCTAGTAATGTGCCTTTTTACCACGTCAAAAGTATCTGACTTTAATCGCAAAGGGTAAACTGACACACGGCGAGAAAAATCATCAATGATAGAAAGAAAATATCTTTCACCATTTCTGCCTTCAACTCTACAGGGTCCCCATAAATCAGCATACAGCAATTCCAAGGGATGATTGGAACGAATATTTTTATTATATTTATGGGAGATATTTCTTAATTTCCCCAATTTACATGATTCACAGAAAAAGTTTGATTCCTTCAGACCTGGTAAACCCCGAACACCATTTTTACGACTAGTATGAGCAATTAATGAAGGACTGATATGTCCATACTTCCGGTGCCAATTAAGCATTTTTTCATTATTTACTGAGGAAGTCTCAAATTTAACCGATCTAGACTTGGAAACTGGAATTTTAGGGTAAAGACGATAGATGCGGTCTTTCAGATAGGCACTAAATAAATACTCGCCCCCCCCCCGACGGAACCTTACCTCACCATTAAAACCATGAAAGGTTAGACCATTTAGGTCGAGTTGTGGGCCAGAGATCAAATTTCTACGAAGTTGGTCACTATACATTACATTACATAGAGTGAAAACTCTTTGACCAAATCTTAGTTTTACTTCCCCCTTCCCCTTTATAGGAAATAAGACATTTTTCACTGCTACAGACATTTCATCGTTAAGCTCTTCAAATTTAGAAAATAAAGCTTTATTAGAACAAAAATGATGGCTAGCGCCACTATCGAAAATCCAGTCACAGTCACTATTAACTTTACTCAAACTTGAGTGAGAGATAAAGAAAACAGACTTACGTGAGGAATCTGATAGTTTTGCACAAGAGCCACCATTCTTGCCTTGACAGAAAGTAGGAGAACGGAAACGTCTGCGGGACTTGAACTGGTCTCTGGAGCCTCTGGGTCGTCTAGGAGCAACAGGTGATATGTCAGGAGAGTCATCACAGGAATCAGCAAAGGAGTCGGTGAAGGAATCAGCAGATGGGTCAGATGAATCAGTGCAACGTCTTTCTGATGAGCAATACCGGTGACGATGACGATGGCGAGAACCCGATCTTTCTGTAGAACTGCGAGGTCTATAAGGCACAGGAGAAACATTTCTTGAACGCTGAGGGCTACCTGGGACTCTGGCATAACAATTTATTTGTAGATGCCCTGGTTTGCCGCACCTCCAGCATCTTCTACGTTGAATCTTACGAAAAGTAGATTTTTGTTTCACGGAAGATTGCTTTTCAGCCGTTTTATAAGTATTGGAAATGTTAACATATGTTGCACCATCTTTGTCACGCAATTTTTGACGGGTCTCTTCAGCTACTAATTCGTCGACAATGAGGTCAAATTTAAAACTATCATCTGGCCTGGCCAAAACTTGCTGTACTAATGTGTCATATTTTGATGGAAGGAAACGTAGAAACTGATAGCTGAGATAATTCTCGGAAAAATTTTTATCAATTTGTTTAATTTCCATGAATATTTTCTTCAGCCTTGTTGCAAATAAATTCATTGTTTCCCCGTGTCGTATCCTTTCCTCCATCAAACTATTGAAGACTGTCATATGGTGGGTGCGGGAGTCTGGATGAAAATTTTTATGAAGGCGTTCCCATGCGTCTACTGGTTCAGAACAATCTGCTATTAATCGCTTGAACTCAGGTTCAATGTTAAGGTAAATCAGCGATAGAACCTTATTTGCACGGGTTTTAAATTTTTCGACGTCTTCAGCAGTGACTGTGGTACTTACTTCAGGAACACACTGTTTTTTCTCAACAATTTCCCATAGGCCCTTTTCAAGTAGTAGATATTTCATATCACAGCTCCATGTGGAATAATTTCTGGAGCTCAGCTTATCAATTATGTTAGTGGCCATTTTTTGGGAAAAGAGGAAAAATTTTTAAAAATTTAATGAGAAAAAAACTTTTAGTAACCACAGTATGACTGCCCCCCCCCCACTTAATGATCAGCTCTTCTTCCTCTGTCAAGCACTTGTTTGGAAAAAAAAAAATTACTAATTTTAACATAAAAGTTTCATAATGTCAAATCATAAAAATAACAGTCTATTGTCATAATAAATTATAATGAAAAACAGAAAAAAAAAGTTCGGAAATCAGCAAAACTATTTGATAAATAATACAGAGTTCAGCAATCAAAAATTAAAGTTCAGCTTTAACAGGTGAAAGGTCAGCAAAATTAACTCAAAATTTCAGTAAACTAAAATAAATCTTCTTGGTATCTTCTATAAAAACTGCAAATTAAAGTTATTTCAAAACAAACTGAATCACAAGTCGGCAAAATCAAAAAGGCAAAATTCGTAAATCAGGAAAGTAAAAGTTCGTAAAAATAAACCAATTATTCATTAAACTAAATTAAATCTTCATAAAACTGCATAATTTTTCTTGATTATTGCAAATAATAACTGAAAAGCAACATATTTCGTAATTAAACTGCAACTTAAAAATGTAAACAAAACGTAAAGATCGCTCACTTGGCTGAAAACTTCCACTTTTTCAAACTTCTTCAGGCTTTCCCTTTCTTTCCACCATAACCCTTTAATGTGCTTTAATCATAACACTTTAAAATATATGATGATTATGCACGTTAAAAATGTAATTAAATGAAGCAGATAGCGCGTGTGGAAACTTTTGGCTGGGAAAAGGATTATCCTGGAAGTGAATATGTAGAAATAGTATTGTGATCTTTATGAAGGCAAAGTAAAACGTATGCAGATTAAATAAAATAAAGACAGTTTATTTTTCCTTGATTCCAAACACAGACTTGACATTAATAGTAAAAAGCAGCATTCATTTTAAACAGACATTTTGTAGGCCTTGATGACAATGTTTCACATATCAGAACCGACATTGTTATTTGTAAATATCACAGACTTTGAACTTTAAGATAAAACATAATTAAACAGATAAAAGCTAATATATAACATCCAGAACGTGGTCCAGCCACGTTCAGTAACTTGAAATATTTCTTCCATTAGAGGAAGATAAAAGTGCACTTTATTAAGATTGGAATCGCGTATTTATATAAAAATGGTCGGATTGAAAACGTCGTTTCAGATGAACGAACCAATCAGAGAACGGCATCGAATCGATGCAAAGCAAGATTCGATGAAAAGATTCGATTTGAAAACGATATTCTAAGTCGCCATCTGGCGGGAGAAATATCGTCACGGAAGTTGAAACGTAGTCGAAAGAAAGTTTTTGCCGGTGAAGTACGGTAATGAAATGAAATTAAAAATGGCAAAATGGTATGAATTACTATGGATGTTAAAAGAGTCAGGAAACTTTTATTACAGCTGGATATTGTCTAGAAACAATAGAAAGGGTAAGTAAAAGTTTAAGAAATATCTATTACTGTCTTTATTTAAGAAATAAATAAATGTAAATAAAATAGATAAATGACAATGAACTTAAAAATAAAATGAAGTTTGTGAAATGAGGTTTTATGACAGGAGATGATAAGAGGCAATGAGAAATACAGTGTTTGTATCTCTATCATTAACGACTATTGGTTGCAGCGCCATCTATCGCTGCTATTGTAAAGTAAAATCAAGAATTGCAGCAAAAAATCTCCTGACATCTTACATAACCTGCAAGATTTTTTTTTTAATGGCTGTCATCATTTGCAAGTTATTGAATTTTAAAATCAGTCAGTCCATTTTGGGATACCCGGTATGTTTTTTGATAAGTTTCAAAGCATTCTTTACTGAATTACAACTGATCTTAGATATAAAGAGACAAGCAGTTTTATACCAAATTAATACTTTTTACATAATCCTGAAGATTAAAAAGTATCCTTAAATAATTATTTGGACGTGTCCGTTATGGAGCTTTTACTGTATATTGGTTTTTATCTTCAAAAATATTTAGACTTACTTTTCAAAAATCGGGTCAACCCGAACCCTTCTCGCAATAGTGAAAACCCAATCCGAAACTGACTCAAGCCCGAAATAATGTATGTCAATCTAACCCAAACCCAGCGCGCTAGGCGCAGCTAAAAAGTAGAAGTCAACCCGACCCGCAGCAGAAAAATAGAAGTCAACTGGGCCCAAACCCAACCCGCAGCAAAAAAGTAGAAGTTAACCCGACCCGCAGCAAAAAGTAGAAGTCAACCGGACCCATACGCGACCCACAGAAAAAAGGAGAAGTCAACCCGACCTGCAGCAGAAAACTAGAAGTCAACCGAGCCCAAACCCGACCCGCAGCAAAAAAGTAGAAGTTTACCCGACCCGCAGCAAAAAATAGAAGTCAACCGGACCCAAACGCGACCCACAGAAAAAAGTAGAAGTCAACCCGACCTGCAGCAGAAAACTAGAAGTCAACCGGACCCAAACCCGACCCGCAGCAAAAAAGTAGAAGTTTACCCGACCCACAGCAAAAAGTAGAAGTCAACCGGACCCAAACCCGACCCACAGAAAAAAGTAGAAGTCAACCTGACCTGCAGCAGAAAACTAGAAGTCAACCCGGCCCAAACCCGACCCGCAGCAAAAAGTGCAAGTCAACCGGACCCAAACCCGACCCTCAGTGAAAAAAATTAGTCCCGACCCGCGCATCAGATTGGAGTCTCCAAATTTCTAAAATCGCCCCCCCCTTGAGGACCTTCCAGATCCGCCCTTGGCATATGTGAGGCTATGTAATAGGAATTTTAAAACACCAGTTTAAAGTCTAATTTATATTCTTTTCAATAGTATATATATGTATATATTTTTATTAGATATAATGCCTTTACTGTTGCCTTGTAGCAGTTATAAAGATTTATTTGACAAAATTTAATAGAAATTTGTAATTCTTTTAGTAGAAAATATTTATAAGTGTATAAAAAAATAATGAATCCATATTTAACACAAATTAACTGTAAACCAACCTTTAATAATTAAAGCCGGCTTTTTTTAAGTGGCTAAAACCAAAAAAAGCCGGCCGGCTTTTTTTGGCCTGGCTAAAAGCCGGCAACCCTGCTCTAAGCCAATCCGCGGCAAAGAAGAAACCAGCCAATGAGAGCAGGTGGTAAATATGAGATACAGCGGCTGCATTTCCTAGCCTAAAACTGTAGCGGGAAATTTCACTGTTTATTTTCCATGCTTTATTTATTTTGATACTATAAGATTTAATCTTATTGAAATTATTTTATATTGTTTATAAGAAGTGATATAATAGAATTCACGTAAGTTACTTTAAATTGTATTCGTTCTTCGTATTAATATCTATTTACATACGCGTAGTCGCCCAAGAATGAAATAGTATAATGTTTCTTGAACTTTCTGGGATCTTAAAGTAATTATTTTTTTTTCAAATTTGCTGATTACTTTTTTTTTTTCAAATTTGCTGAATCAACGCTTCACTGAATGTTGTTTTCATTTCTTAGTAAAAATAGAACTGTACTTTCTATGAAATGGAAACATTCAGTAAATAATTTCCATTCTCGGGTGATTAAAAGATGTATGTTGTCAACGCTTCACTGAATGTTGTTTTCATTTCTTAGTAAAAATAGAACTGTACATTTTATAGTAAAGTGTAAGATGAAAACTGTACTTTCTATGAAATGGAAACATTCAGTAAATAATTTCCGTTCTCGGGTGATTAAAAGATGTATGTTGTCATCGCCCAAGAATAGGAATAAAACAAATATTTCTTTTCATGGGAAATGAATGAAGTTATTTGGGTTTTTCTTTTATCTTTTTTTTCCACTTCCCCATATATTATGAGTTTCATAACAAATCCCAATAAAAACATATTTTTTACACTTTACTGAGTGTTTTTATTTCTTATCAAAGTCATGATATGTAACAAGCACAGGGATCTGTTTAGGAAAAATTGGGTTCTTTAAAGGACCCCTCACAACATTTTTCATGTCAAAACTGGACCCTTCACAACATTTTTTATGTCAAAACTGGACCCTGCACAATTTTTTTCAAATCAAAGTAGGACCTTTCACAAAACTTTTCACCTTAAAAAAAGGACCCTTCACAAAATTGTCATAAAAGTAGGCTTTTTACAAACTTTTTCACCTGAAAACTAAACTTTTCACATATTTGCTGAATCAGCACTTCACTGAATGTTTTCTTTTCATTTCTTAGCAAAAGTATAAGATGTATGTTTTGATTTTAAGATTTGTTATTGAACTCTGTTTCATTTAAGGAGGTCCGGGACATACCTATTTTAAAATAATTTTTATTTATTGAGTTACTATTTTGAAATTTTCTGTGATGCTTATCGATATAACTCGAAATGTTATATGTAGAATTTAAACTTTTTTTCATTTAAATAAACAAAAATATAAGTTTTAATTTTGATTCTGCATTTTTAAAATTGTTATTGAACTCAGTTTGCTTCATATACAAATATTCAATGTTTTGATTTATTATTGTTGACATTATTGGGCGATGACAATGTACATTTTATACCTGACTGCATGTCCATTCTTGGACGATTATTCTGAAACTCCAAATTTGTCTAATCGCCCCAAGAATCGAATGTTTTTTTAAAACTTTCAGTAAATAATTTCCGTTCTTGGGCGATTAAGAGTTCATTCACGTGCGATTCTTATGAAACTCCATGTCACAAAATGCACATCTTAACTATTTTACGCACTCAGAATTTTCCATTTTCAGTTCTTTTCCTTTTGTTAATCTTTTCTCTCCACTTTCCCACTGATAAGAAATCGTAATGAAAACATATCTTGCACTTTACTGAATGTTTTCATAGTGCCAGGTCCAGTAGCAGAAAATTCAAGATGGGAGACAGGCGTCACAGATTTTCTTATCTCTTTTGCACATTATTTTTCCATCAAACCTTTTATTATTTCGCTTTACAATTATGTTTAGCTCTTTATTACTTAATACAAAACTAAGATTATTATCTATAAAAATTAATAAAATGCTTAAAGACATTGCAGGTAAGTGGTGGTTTGATTAATTAATGCTTCAATTGTAAAATATTTTACCAGCAGATTATTTTCTGCCACTGAAGTATCTGTCACAGACACTTGGAGAATTTTCTGCAACTGTGGTGCCAGGCATAGCAGTTTAAAGTTTAGGCGTAATTCAGTGAAGACAAATTATGATTTTTTTTTTGTTGTTCTGTCGCCATTTGTCAAAGTTCCCGACATTTCTCAGCGACAGACTGGAAAAATTCAGCGTGTACTTCTGCACCCTTTCGTCAAAATTTGCTATACATTTCTGCGATCTTTTGATGAAATTTGCAATTTATTCCCTCGACTGTTTATCGAATTTTGTGTTTTATTTTTATAGTGATTGTTTTTACAAGATTTTTCATGAAATTCGCGTTATTTTTTTTTGCGACCATTAGCCAAAGATTAGACAAACTTTGCTATGCGTTTCTGCGATCTTTTGATGAAATGTACAATATTTTTCTTCGTTTATTGAAATTCACGTTTTTTTTTAAAGCAATCATTTCACAAAATACACGATCTCCTTCCCCCCCCCCCCCCCCCAAATCGTTTCACGAAATTTGCAGTTTTTTTTTTTTTTCACAATTTTTTTTAAACAATCAGTGACAAAATTTGTTTTCTTTTCCGTGGCCATTTGTCGAACTTTCCTATATTTCTCAGCAACATATTGGCAAAATTTGTAACTCTTCAAACAAACTTTGCTATGTGTTTCTGCGATCTTTTGATGAAATTTGCAATATTTTTCTTCGTTTACTGAAATTCACGCTTTTTTGTTCAGTGGTCGTTTCACAAAATGCACTATTCCCCCCCCACCAAATCGTTTCATAAAATTTGTGGGTGTTTTTTAACGATCAGTGACAAAATTTGTGTTTTTCTTTTCGGCGGCCATTTGACAAAATTTGTAATGTGAACTCTTTAGACAAACTTTGCTATGCGTTTGTGATCTTTTGCTGAAATTTGCAATATTTTTCTTTGTTTACTGAAATTCACGTTTTTTTTTCTGCGATCGTTTCACAAAATGCACAATCCCCCCCCCCCCCAAATCGTTTCATGAAATTTGCATTTTTTTTTTTTCAACGATCAGTGACAAAATTTGTGTTTTTCTTTTCCGCGGCCATTTGTCGAAGTTCCCGATATTTCTCAGTGACAGATTGGCAAAATTGGCATATGCTTCTTGCACTTTCTTGACGAAATTTGCCATGCATTTCCGCGATCCTTTGATAAAATTTGAAATATTTTTCTTTGATTGTTTACTGAAATTCGCGGGGGTTTTTTAGCAATCGTTTGACGAAATTCGCGTTTTTTTATAAACGATCAGTGACAAAATTTGTTTTTCTTTTCCGTGGCCATTTGTCGAAGTTTCAGATATTTCTCAGCGACATATTGGCAAAATTTGTAATCTGCACTCTTTAGACAAACTTTGCTATGCGTTTTTGTGATCTTTTGATGAAATTTGCAATATTTTTCTTCGTTTACTGAAATTCGCGTTTTTTTTTCAGCGATCGTTTCACAAAATGCACGATTTCCCCCCCCCCCCCCAAATCGTTTCATGAAATTTGCATTTTTTTTTTTTCAACGATCAGTGACAAAATTTGTGTTTTTCTTTTCCGCGGCCATTTGTCGAAGTTCCCGATATTTCTCAGCGACGGATTGGCAAAATTGGCATATGCTTCTGCACTTTTTTGACGAAATTTGCCATGCATTTCCACGATCTTTTGATGAAATTTGCAATTTTTTTTCGATTGTTTACTGAAATTCACGTTCTTTTTTTCAACGATCTATGATGAAATTTGTTATTTTATTTATTTCTTTTTGGTGACTATTTGCCAAAGTTCCCGATATTTCTCAGCGACAGATTGGCAAAATTCAGTGTGCGCTTTGCACTCTTTTGTCAAAATTTGCTATACATTTCTGCGATTTTTTGATGAAATTTGCAATATTTTTCTTCGATTGTTTACTGAAATTCGAGGGCTTTTTGCAGCGATCGTTTCACAAAATGCATGATATTTTCCCAAGATTGTTTGGCGAAATTTGCATTTTTTTTTTCAATTATCTGTGACGAATTTGATTTTTTTTTTTTCTGCGACTATTTGTCGAAGTTCCCGATATTCCTGAGTGACAGATTGGTAAAATTCAACATGTGCTTCTGCGATCTTTTGATGAAATTTGCAATTTTTTTCTTCGATTGTTTCACAAAATTCATGATTATTTTTCCAAGATCGTTGGATGAAAATCTTTTTTTTTCTAATGATCATTTCACAATTTTTTTCAACGATCTATGACAAAATTTGTGACAATTTATCGCATGTTATGTGCTCACCGTTCATGGGTGTCTAAAAATGTAGTCAACAATTTTAACAGGAAGATTACAAATAACGAACACTCAAAATTTTAGCTTTATTGAATTATGCCTAAACTTTACACTGCACTTTCAATGTGAAAACATTCAATAAAGTATAACATATGTTTTCATTAGGATGAGAAAATATTAACAAAAGAATAAGAACTGAGTGAAAAATCCTTGAGTTCATGAAATACTTAATATGGTGTGCATTTTGTGATATATTAGGAGTTTTATAAGAATGTGAATGGACTCTTAATCGCTCAAGAACGGAAATTATTTACTTCATAAAAAGTTCAAGAAACACGTTCCATGCTTGGGCGACTATGCATATGTAAATTGCCATTAACACGAAGAACGAGTACAATTGAAATTAACTTACGTGAATGATAACACTTTAAAATTTTAAAGAAGGTGGGAGATTTGAATTTCTAGTTTGGAATGCGGGTGACGATAATTGTCCTTACAACTGTAGCGTTTTCTTCGATGAGTATCCTTTATATGTTGTTTTCTGACAGAGGTCGTTTTAAAGCTTTTGGCCTGTACATTATTAAGCACTCACTCCTCTCTTAACTAATTTTTTCATCAGTAGAGGGTGTTTTAAAATTTTAATTTGTTCATGACTATGGCATACAATTTTACAAAAATTTATGAATAAAATTTGCACAACATCTCAACAATTTGCAACTGCTTCTCCCCCATTTTCACACTGTGAGGTGTGAGTGGGTACGTATTTCAGACAAAATCGAGTTACATATAAAATCATATAAATTAAAGGTTTCTTTATAAATATTACCACGGACCCGGGCAATGCCGGGCGGGTCAGCTAGTATATATATATATATATATATACACAAGGTGTCCATAATTGAATGACCCTACTTTAAAGTTGTCTAAATATGAAACTATTGGTCAAAAAGTAGTGAAATTTTGTGTCGGACATAATAAAAAAATGGGAATTTGTTCAGGCAAAAAACAAATTAGTTCAAAATTTTGCCACCAGAGGGCGTTTTTAAATAAATTATGCATTTAGCCACCGCCCACTGAATACTAGGCCTGAGCTCTGTGAAAAAAATGGCAGCTATCGTAGGCAGATTTTTTTTTTTTTTTTTTTTTTTTTTTTTTTTTTTTTTTTTTCAGAGTTTGTACGGTCCGTTCAATTCAAACACCAATATTTTTTTTAAGTTTTTGCACGTAAAAACTTTAGAAATGTGTAATTCATTAAAAAAGCCCCTTCGTAGCAAAATTTTGAATTAAATTTTTTTTTTCGCTCAAACAAATTCCCATTCTTTCATTATGTCCGTCACAAAATTTCATAATTTTCTGACCAATAGTTTCGTCTGTAGACTACTTTAAAGTAGTGTTGTTTAATTATGAACGCCATATATATATATATGAATAAACTTAAGGCTCGTATTCATACTGAAAGTGTATCAAATTCTGATATTTTCAATACAAACACAATAACTTTGATATCATGTGGCTTTGTCATGAAATTTTGCGGTAGGAAACCAAATGGTTGAGGAATTATAAAGGCTTAAAAATTAGAACTCCTGATGTTAAATTCATTTTTAATCATTGCAATACGGATAGCTTAAGTGTAATTCAATAACTACTTTGCAGAATAAGCTATAATTTTATAATTCACATATAAATATTTTTTTGTTAAAAATATTCATAGGTTACAATTCATAATTTTTTTTAAAAATATTTTTAATTAATAAAAGAAAAAAATTAAATGTAACTAGTGGATTTTTAACAGAAATCGATTTTTGTAAGTTTCAATTATAAAATTATTAAAATTTCAGCTCCTTAAGTATGTCCTTCAGTTATACTTAAAAAACTACCAGCATTGTAATCTATTTTCCAACAATTCAAAATGAATTTAGCATTAGGAGTTCCAAATTTTAAATCTTATTAATTACCAAGCTATTTCATCAAATGGTTTCCCATTTGGGTATTCTAAGGTAAAATTTACAAAAAAAAAAAAAAAAAAAAAAAAAAAAAAGATGTCAAAATTAGGTGCTCATATCGAGAATTTCAGAGTTTGGTACAATTTTAGTATGAAAATTACCCTTAACCTTTTTTTAAAATAAACATAATTTGTGAAAATCATAATTTGCAGTCGAATGGCTATTTCTCTCTAGCAATTTGGACGTTAAAATGCTTTTTTGTTATTTTGGCCAACTGTACCTCCTTGAATCACTAGATTTAAAATATCTATTGCAAAGTAGAGAAAGCTAATGTTTTTTTGTTTTTGTATATTCTCTATTAATGTTCATTTGATTCAAATTTTTTAATTAGTTCTACATAACTGTTTTAAAAATGGTGTTTTTTTTTTGTTGCTGTTTTAATATGAATCTAAAACACATCCTCAAAAAGTTTTTTCTTTAGCTGATAAGCTTCTTCATTTATTACCATAATTTGTTATAAAAACATATTATCTTTTATGCTTTTAACCCTTTATAGTTCTTTGGGATAATAGTTTTCCACCATAGGTTATTTTTCTCATTATTGCTTCTAAAGGGGGTTAATGTATCCCAGCATTCTTACTCATTTCTCCATACCGCTGCATAATGGTATAAGTCTAGTTTTTTGTCTACTATTGCAAAACTACTACAGCATGAATGCCACCATTTCTATCTTTTTAGAGTAACTTGCTGTTTCCCCTTACAAAGTGATACAATTTACATGATCCACACCCTACTTGTATTACATAGTACAACTACAAGAACGGAAAGAAAACTTTCTTCTGCTCTTGTACTTGTACTGATTCGTAGGATAGCCTTTCTGTGACTGATGAAGAAAGAATTTTGAAACGTGTTGAATTATTTTCTTTTTTTATTATGTATTTAAGAAGTGTCTTTCTTTGTTATTATGAGACAGAAATTCAGAAGCTCTGTTTTATGTTAAAATAAATATTTAGAAAAACAATTTTGATTAAAAACAAACTTTAAAATAGCTTGAGCATTAAAAGTTTAAGAATGCAGATAAACTTTCCCGTATAGTTCCTGACAATTTCAAGGAAATATTTTTTTTTCTTTACTGTTTTCATTTTAAATGTGGTTGAACATTGAATGTAAATGGTTACTTCGTTTGGTTCTCACTGTATCAATTACGTTTGTTCAAAAAATGCTTAATTCACTGCTATCTTAAAATATCAGAACATACTGAATGGAAAAGATTTGCAAGGCCAGTCAATTAACAATATCAAGGTATTTTTCTTTAATTAAACTGAATAACTGCTATCATATTTGAAACATTCTAACCTATGGTTTCAAGAATTTTTTCAAGATTATGATACAGTAAAACATGAAAATACCCAGTTTTTGGATATTTACCCAGGCCTTGGGTAAATACCCAAGTACATTCCCAAAAAATAAATACCTACCCGCTGGGTGTTTACCTTACCCACATCACTGGTGGGGAGTGGGTGCTTAGTAATGTATAGGCCAAAAGCTTTAAAAGAATATGTGTCGCATGAAAAAAATCAATTTTCTGACCCCTCCACCGCCATGGGGGAATGCCCCTAATTGTTTGGAGTCGAAATAGACCCCAGCAAGATGTCGGGCTTGACGAGACGAGATACCTCCTTCGGTCAAGCCTTCAAATGAGGTCAAATATCGCAGTAGTTTAATTGGTGTTTAATTAGCTGTAGTTTCTAATTAGTTTAATTAGAAAAATTGCTTAAAATATACAAGTTAGAGCATAGAGAGATAAAAAAGAAACTTAGAAATTCAATCCCCCCCCCCCCCCCCCCCACACACACACTCTTCTTAAAATTTTTAAGTGTTATAAAATATCTGAAATTTTAAAATCGATAACTTGATTATTTTTCTTAATTTTAATTTCTTTTTTTTTTTTTTTTTTTTTTTTTTTTTGCTGAAATTAATATTTGGAAATAGTGGTAACTACTACGACTCATAAATAAAAGAAGCAACATATTCATTTTATATGGCCTACGATAAAAAATCAGATGTAAAATAATGATAATTAGTGGAGAAACACTTAGATTTAAGTAACATGTCATACAAAAGCATTTATTTTCTTTTTTAAAAGTGCTTTTTGGATAAAATAAAAAAAATTCTTAATCGATTTTTATGAAAATTACATATTCAGAATCAGCATCGAAAAGTAGACATATGCACACGTTTAAAATCTAAAATTGCAGTATTTGTAAAAATGTTATACCCCAAGAAGACCCCAAGAAAGTCAAAAAATTATCTGTGGTTTTACCAGAATATTTTAACGATAATTGCATATTCGGAATCAGCATAAAAAATTACACATAGATGCTTAAAAATTAAATCTATAAATGCAATATTTGTAAAAAATTTATAGGCTGGCAATGCTAGACGACAGCCGTCTGGCCATGAAATACAATAGTAGACTCCCTCAAATCCACACGGCTTGGGACTAGAGGTTGTGCGGATTTTTGAATTTTACGGATTTCTGGTCATTGCTTTGTTTGCATTTTTTAAAAAGTAATTTGAATGTAATAATGCTATCAAAATTATAATGAATGCTTCCAATATAGTAAATTAAGTAAAGTGATAAACTAAAATAATAAAAGTAAGCTAATTTTAAAAATGATTAAATTACTAAAAGTAAAGGTCAAGTAAATAATTAATGTATAATTAAATAATGCATAAGAAAGATGCATTTTTCTTAAATTATTCAATGAAACTTTCCTCTGAAAAGTACCGTATTAAATCACATAAAAATAAAATCATAAAGTAAGGAAGTTTTATTTCAGGTTTAGCCAATCTTAACCAAAAAAAGCTGGATTAATAAATAAATAAATATATTTGGTAAAAAGATTGTGATTACCATTTTTTTTTCAGAAAATAAATTTATACTTCCTTCATGAAAAAACATAAGTTTAGTCATATTATTGAGAATAACATATTAAAATACATACAGAATGATATAAAACTAAAAAATTCTATAATTTTCTCAGTACATCTAAACTGAAAGTTTCATTGTTTACATCTGTGATGATGTGCAGATTTCAGGCATTTGCAGATTTTAGGGTTGCGGATTTGAGGGAGTCTACTGTATTTCTCAAACACCTGTGGTCTACTGCTTGTCTTTGAGAGGAAATAAAATCCGTTTATATAAACTGATTTTTAAGCTTCTAGATGGAATTTTTGAAAAAATTTTATAAATTCTGAAAGAGAAATTTTTTGTGTCTGCATGCACAATTTTCAAGGTTTTAGGCCTGGTAGATTATAAAATACAGGCATCTTTCAAAACGCCCAGTACATTTAATTGAAGCCCTTAATTAATTAATGCCCAATTGAAGCCCTTCTAAATTATGGTAAACCCTCCTCCTTCATACAGCAAATCATTGCGGTTTGATTAAAATCAATGCTTTTGTTGAACTATGAACATTTTCTATTCCTTTAATTGAGGTTTTTAATTATTAATGTGCATTAAGTCTTTTTCAAAATTTTATGATTTTGGCAAGGTTATTAGGGGTATTCAACTCTATGTGGGGGAAAAAAAAATTCAAGTCTGGAATTTGAATAGTTTCCGAGTACAAGCTCTGTGACAGACGGACAGACGTAGGAGTAAGACGAGTAGGGTTTTGTCAGATGAACGATAGGACGACAGATGAAAAGTAGTATTTATTTAAATTAAAGTCTGTAACAGACTTACTACTACTATACACATCTTGTTTTTAATGTCCCAAGTCAATTAAATACAGTATCCTAATTATTTTTTAGGTTCATGAATTTACAGTAGAAATGACTTGTGAAGGCTGTTCTGGTGCAGTTAATAGAGTATTAGGCAAGCTGAAAGGTGATTATACTTCTATTTTGTAAATCATCAGTATATACATTTACCGGTAGCAGAAAGTTCAAGACGGGAGACGGACATCGCAGATTTTCTTTTCTCTTTTGCAGATTCTTTTTCTTCTAACCTTTATTTTGGTATATATTATGTTTAGTTCCTTATTACTTAAAACAAAAACTTAAGATTATTATTAATAAAAATTTATAAAATGTATAAAAACGCTACAGGTAAGCGATTGTTTGATTAATTAATGCTTCAATTGTAAAAATATTTTACCTGCAGATTGTTTCTTGTCTCTGAAATATCTGTCGTAGACACTTGGAGAATTTTCTGCTACGGGGATACATTTGAATATATTTGTTGTAGTTTAATAGCAAAATTGTATTTTTATATTATCTTCATGCCAGTGAATAATCGCCAAAGATTTCCTTTGATTAATGTATTCATTATATGTATGTATTCATGTATATATGTATGTATTAATTATGTATCTGTGTACATACTGTATCTTATGACATGATTTTATTATAGAGGCATGTTCTGTTTTGTCAGGTATCCAAGTTTGAAACTTCGGTACTTTTTCGTTATAGCAAACACCATACCAAAATGTATGTGAATGCACCATTTATTTCAACCCTGACCATGCAAAGGATTCTGGTACTACTTGATTATCCTGCCAACCAATTTCACCAAATTATACAAATGGAAGAATGTTGCCATTCTAAAACTTTAAGATAGGAAAATTAATGAATTTAAATTTCAAAAATCGCTATTATGGCGTAGCAATGTACCAAATGTAAAATTTGATTTATTTAGATGATTTCAGACAAAAGAATACTAATAGTTTGTGTATTTAAATGCAGAATTATTAAATTAAATCATAAACAAACAGATATTTATATGATAATGTATTTGTGAGTAAAATGTAGTAGAGATGCAACGAATATTCGTCCGAAGCCGAATATTCGGCCCATTCGGCCTGTCTGCCGAACATTCGGCTTCGGCCGAATATTAAGTTCATTATTCGGCCCTGGCCGAATAATACACTGTAATAAATGTTTTTATATTTACACAGTATAACTTTTTAATTTGACAATTTATATTCATCATATATAATGAAAATTTTATTAGAAATTAACTAACACTTTTTTTTTCCATTAACTTTCATACTCCGAATGGGTTTTATCTACCCATTTTTATATAAGAGGCTAATTTAGGAATCATGTTAAAAAAAAAAAAAATATATATACTGTATCAGTAAGTGCAAAAAGTATCTGTAATAAGCTAACATAATCTGTTAAATTTAAAATTAATCTATTCAAAATTGTTTTAATACAGCTGTAACAAGCTAATTCAATAATATATATATATTTTTTATCATAATAGGAAGTTTAACATTTAGCCCTTGTTACATAAAAAAATATTTCTTTCAATAATATTTTGAATTATACCTATAAAGAACATAAATATATGATTGATTAGATATAGATGTATTATATGTTAGAAGACATTTAAGTCGTATATGTTGCAATAGTTAAGGTTTTTTTTTTAGTAAAATACGCTTAAAATTTAATACAGTAGATCTTTATAATGCACTTCTATATAACACAATTCTCCGTATAATGCACAACTTCTCAGATGTAAACAATGAATTTTGCTGCTAAAAAGCACCTGCATTTTCACATTGTAAAATATTGCTACTCTCTAGATGACTAAATTTGATACATTAGTTCATACTTTATCTTCTAATTTAAGACCTTTTTACTGAAAAAAAATGCTATTATTACGATAAACATTTTTGAAAATGTCTAATATAAGAAATAATTGTGTCAGTTATATTTGGATCCTGTTTATAAAGTAAATTTAACAATGCCTGACCTATATTATGCAAAAATTTATAATTTGGATAACTCTTGGTAACAAGGAATGCAGTAGAAAGATATTCTAATGTATTTTGATATGTTTCAAACATATTTGACCATGTTTACAAGGTGAATTTAATGATGTGATCCATATAACACAAAATTCTATATAACGCACAACTTTGCGTTTTTAGGTTTGCATTATAAAGATCTTCTACTGTATAATTTAAGTGATTTTTTTAAGTCTTACTATTTCTTATTAAATAATGAAAGAAATGTAAATAATAAATTTTTTTAATTAGTATACATTTACGTTTTAGATATTTTTTACAAGAGTAGCATTGTAATGCCTTAAAAAACAGTTAAAATGTTTTCAATAAATGTAGATTGTGATGCAGAAATAATAATAATCAGCATTCTCAGGTGCTAGTCTATTTCTTTTTTTTTTTTTCGTAAATGTTACCTGCTTCTGAAAATAACCTCTCACTATATATGGTACTTCCTGGTGCAGAAAGGTACTTTTTGGCTAATTGTGAAATGTTTGGAAAGTCTTCCGCATTTTTTGCCCACCACCCCAAAGGACACTGTTGTCTTTCTAGTGGTGGCTGGGAAAGAAAATTACTAATTTCTTTTACTCTTCACATTGAGGCGCACTTTCTATAGAAGCTTCACTGCTGACAGCAAAAAAAAAAAAAAAATAAAATAAAGATAAATAAAAATTTTGTTAATTGTGAGCTTTATAAAGTCTACAATGATTTCTTTCCACCATTTTAGAGGATATTCCTTTCACCCTTTCTAGCAGTGGCTTTTCTTAAGATATTAAGATTTCTTATTTTTTATTTTATTTCATCTGAAAGCTGAAACTTATGTTTCCTAGTTACTTTTAAAATTTTGTCATTATTTTAAAATGTAACAACACACATAATATCTATTAAAATGTAACTAGACAGTACCTGATGAGGAACTTTTGCTAAGATTTTTTTTTTTTTTGGGGGGGGGGGGGGATTTGAATTATATTATTGAGGCAATTTTTAGGCCGAACATAGCCGAATATTTTTTCAGAGTAAAATAATGCTTTAAAAAATTAAAAATTTGTATATAAATAATTTTTTAAAAGAAAACAATACATTTTAATTGTGAAATATACAAGAATTGTGCATATAGTGCATACCATATTTTGTTTTTAGGCAAAAATAAGTTCATTATTCGGCGGCCGAATAGGCCGAATATTCGGCTTCAACTTGGCCGAATATTCGGTATTCGGTTATTCGGCCAAACCACTATTCGTTGCATCACTAAAATGTAGGTATTTTAAATGTAACAATCAAATTTATTAATGAACACAATAGATATCAATAATAACGGAAAATTGTAAGGAACCTAATGCTCTTTATTTAGTCAAAAAATATAGACGGATATAACTATAAAATGTATGTAAACATTAGACATAAGCTTGAAGAAAAAAAAAACAATTTGCAGTAATTTTAAGTAACAAAAGAACAAATAAATTAGTAAAACATTAATAAAAATACAAATAAAACATAGAATTAAAAAGGCTCAATGACGTAACAAATATATGTAACATGATTGTCAAGTGAATGTGACATTTATGGTCATCCATTATTGGCATTTAATCTTAGTTTGGCAACACTTTTTTGGTCGACAGAATAATCAAGTAGTACCAGGATTTTTAGTACAATGTGCCAAACATTGTGATTTGTTATTTATTGAATGTGAATAATTTTTTTATAATTATTTAATAGTACCTCACAAAAGTCTTAATTCTCTATTTTTTAATTAAAAATATTTATGTAACAGGTGTCAAATTCCTGGGGCCACCATCTTGGAATTTTTCTTGGTGTGAAAACCCCTTTTCTGCCAAGTAGTAAATGTCGCCAAACACCGGTTTATACGCATGTTAGGCTTAACGAAAATAAAACATAAATAATAAACAAAACTCGCTAAAGTGGCAATCAGTAATCGTTGTATGAGCATTACGCGCTCATTAACAGAAGGAAAAACATCACTGGATTCAGCAGTTCTCGCTGTGTAGCATTCTCAAAATTCAGCAGTTCTCGCTGGTAGCCATCTCAGGGCTCCCAAATGGTCCCCTTTTCCCCCCAAAGCCCCCTTTTTTAAAAAAGGTCCCCTTTAGTCCCCTTTTATGCATTTTGGTCCCCCTAGTCCCCTTTTCAGTGACTGAAAAAAATCACCGCAAAATCAAAAGAATTCTAAAAATCGCTAAAAGCTCAAAAATCGTAGAGGACAAAATTTGTTACAGTGGGCTAAAGTGTTGTAACTGGAATTCTTCCACGAATGTTAAAAAATGACCTTTGAATATGGACACATTTTAAGAAACTCTTAAGAAATCTCATTAAAATCCTAAAAATTAAAAAATCGCAGAACACAAAAGTTACTATGTTAAGCTACTGCCTTGACCAGTCTTCAAAGACAGAGCATTTGTGTGCTCTCCCCCCCAAAAATGTCAAATGGAGAGAAGCATTGAATTAGGAGGAGACAAAAGATTCAAATTAAAAAAAAAAAAAAATGAATTTAAAGTTCACAACTCTGAATCATTTAAAAGGAAATGGATAGAGTAAAATGCCTTTTTGCATATTTTTAATTATTGGAATGCAATTTCTTTCAAACAAGACGATATACCTCTACAGAAAACTTTCGGTTGAATCAAGAATTGAAAAATTTCTTCCTTTCTCATTATTTATTTTTCATACCATTTAAAATTGTTTAACAGTGTAATTTATAACTGAAAACAATGCTACAATACATATTTAAACATCCAAATTATCATAACATGCTTTCTTTGGCTTAAAGACTTCTTAACTTCTTTCCTTGAATTCCTGAAAAATAAAAAAACGTCCTGAAATGTCCTGAAATATGGTAACATGTCCTGAAATTTTGCGAGTTTTGTACTATAGCACAAACAGTCATGATTTTTCTGTAAATATATATATTATATATTTGTTTTTTTGCGAAATTGCACAAAATCAGTACTTTGGAATTAATAGGTGCTTTAGAGTCAGAAAATAGTGAAACGTTTTGTAATCTGATGATGAAAAACTTACAAATTTCGTCAAGTGATCGCACACACACACACACACAAAAAAAAAAAAATCGGGAATTTGTCAGTCGGACAGGAAGAAAAATTGCAAATTTTGTTAATTGGTCGGTGAAAAAAATTGCAATAGTCTTCAACCAATTTCTTAAAAAATCGGGAATGTCGTCTGTCATTAGCTGAAATTCGTGAATTTCGGCAAACAATTGTGGGGAAAAAAATACGAATTTCGACAAATGATCGTGGGAAACAAAATCTCGAATTTCGGCAAGCATTCCCGAGAAAAAAAAATCTCGAATTTCAGCAAACGATCGCGTAAAAAAATTCTCGAGTTTCGGCAATCGATCACGGGAAAAAAATGTCGAACTTTGGCTAGTGATTGCAGAAAAAAATCTCAAACTTCGACAACTGATCGTGGGAAAAAAAAGTAGCATGCGGGTAAATGTGTCCTGAAATTGTCCTCAAATATTGGAAAAAGTATGTCCTGAAATATCATCTAGGACCAGTACTACCCACCTGTATTTATTACCCAGGGCCGGTGCAACCATCGGTCAAACGGAGCGAGTGCCCAGGAATGCCCCTATAGAATTCGAAATAACGTTTC
This sequence comes from Maratus speciosus, assembly GCA_963932465.1. Taxonomy (NCBI): domain Eukaryota; kingdom Metazoa; phylum Arthropoda; class Arachnida; order Araneae; family Salticidae; genus Maratus; species Maratus speciosus. The sequence goes on along the minus strand of OZ010789.1, from coordinate 545,021,588 downwards.
CTTGGTATATTTTTTATCTGCATTTGTTTTTAAATGTTTTTTCATGATAAAGAAAAAAGTGAGTATTAACTTTATTTCTTACAGGCAAAGTTGATATAATTTTCGGGGAATGTATACATTTGGTGAAAGTAACTGTGAACGTAAAAATTAAATATTTAAAGTATTGTAAATTATAGAAGATTTTTCAAAATCAAAAATAATTATGCCTATCACATGTGAAATTAGTGGTATTTTGGTACATTTATTATCTATATTATATGAGGGTGTGAGTTTCAAAACTCACCTTATCAAAAATTGAGTTGTCTCAATAAATTTATTCTTGCATTGAAAAAACACAACAGTCTGCAAAAAAAACTAGTTTTATCTTGTATTTCAACCCTTGTAAAATCTTGATCTACAGTGAAAACCAATGGACGCAGTTAGAGGCTTTTTGCGATTTCCCCAGATTTGATTTTCTGGATAAGGTGCGTTTTGAAACTCATGTCGTCTTATATTATTCTATGATGTATACAATTTAAAAGTAAATTTTATTAGATCAGTATGGCAGTATACGTTAGATTCCATTAACTCCTTTGCCAGGGCCCTGTGCAATATTGCACCGGCCCTGCTAACTGCTTATTACCTTATAAAAAGCAAAATCCTTTTTTATGTTCTTGAAAACAATACGAAATTGTCAGAATTCTCATTATTATATATTATTATTTGTTCTCATTATATTCAGAATTTGTTCATTTTATATAGACTGATTTTCAAGTGCTGTTTACCGATCTTATTTAATCAATCACGAAAACAGCAGCTGATTATACCTTAAAATCCCTCAGTAAAGTGGAAATGAATGGAAATTTGTTTACAGTGAGATCATCACTGGTTGGTTAATTATTATTCAAATCTTCCATAATCTTTTTAAAGTGGATCAAATTAGCATGTTTTTTGAGTCTGCAGTGTCTGAACGGTATTTGTCGAGTGTAGCTCGTAGGGGGGAAAGCCACCTAGTTTATCAGAAGAAAGTATTGGAATCATGAAAATAATTTCCATTTTTTGATAGATTTATATGTTTTAGGTTGACCTGAATACGATTTGACTATTTTTAAAAATCTCTCTCTATTTGTGATACAAAATTTGTAGTTACTCTATCTCACAGGCATGAAAGAGTTCCTCCTATAGGAGGAAATCGACCTTTTTAAAAGCAAATTTGGACATTCTCTGGATTGATTCAAAAGTGCAAAGAAAATATTACAAGTGTATGTGGGAGGGGGGGGGGGGGGGGGGTCTAGAAAACTTAGACATTTTATCTCCTGAAATCCTTGGAGTTAGTTCCCGAATTTATGTACTATCAAATCAAAGGCGAGCTTTTATTATAAGCATCTGAGTCATGTAAATTAAGTTCTTTAACTAGGGAAATGAAGTTTCCAAAAGGTGCTTTTTGGAATAGAATATTTTATTCTATTTATAAAACACATCTGGGTAATTTCAGTGATGCATTTTTGGAAATGTATTTCTGAAGTAAAGATCAATTTGGTATGCATATATTTAGCATAGAGATTTTTTTTTTTTTTTAAGTAAAGTCTTCAACAGTCAAATCATTCAAAATACTACATTCATTTTGAAAAATTAATCTCTGTACTTCACATAAGTTCATCAGATACATTTTAATGAATTTATACATTTGTTATTTATTTATTTATTTATTTTCTTTTAATACTTTCTAAGTTACAAAAAGAAAATAACAATCATATGTACAGTTATAATTAATTTTATTGTATGAATAACTATTAAAATGTGCCTAAATTGTACGAGTTTGGCGTTATTCTATAGAGGGAAAAAATTTACCACCTTTTTTCCCATTTCCCACTTTCATGCCTGATCTCAAAACTAAAGCATGAAATTTCATCAAATGCCATATTTAATTAGACTTTAGCACAAATAGGTGCTGATTAGGTTTTGGTGTATACGGGCCAACAGGTGGCATTGCTATGTTACACTTTACACAATTTACATGATAATTATACCATAGCATCGTTAGGGTAAAATTCCATCAAACTTCATATTCATTTAATCCTTGGCATAAATTCGTACTGATTAGATTTTGGTGTATTTCATGACAGGTGGCAGGCACTACTGGATTGCAATTTTAATGACTTCTGTGAAAGCCAGAATGCGGCATGTTTGGGATTAAATTTCACCAGATTTGATACGTAAGATGATTATGAATAACTGATGATTCAATATTGGTTTTGATCACTCCCCACGGGGCTTTGCCATACTAGACGTTTTCCGATGAACATTATAGCTTATCCTAGCTTCTGTTGTGTAGAAGGAAACTAAAATTTATGTTTGAGGAAAATAATAATATATATATTAATCTAATTTTAAATTTTAATATTCAACAGGAATCATTATGCTGTGCTCTTTTTATTCACTAATCACTGTTATTTTTTACCTATAAAGAGAAATATCAAGGTGAATGCCGAAATGTTGAATACTTTTTATATTCTTGCAGTAGGATATTTAAATGTGTTTCTATAAAGTTGTGTACATTGTTTAATGACATCTCATAAAGATAACCATCTCTAACATATTTTCTGGAGTAATTTTAAAAATTTATTTGCATATTTAGGAAAATTGGTGCAATGTTTTAACTCATGATCCTTTTTTAGTCTACTTTTTAAATAAAAATGTCCCCCCCCCCCCAACAAAGTCCTCTTTTTAAATAAAAATGGCCCCCCAAAGTTTCCTTTTTAAATAAAAATGGTCCCCCAAAGTTTCCTTTTTAAATAAAAATGGCCCCCCAAAGTTCCCTTTTTAAATAAAAATGGTCCCCCAAAGTCCCCTTTTTAAATAAAAATGGTCCCCTTTCCCCCTTTTTGAGGGCTAAAATGTGTTGGGAGCCCTGCCATCTCAAAATGTAAAAAACTCGAAAGGCAAAGAAATATACATAAAATTATCAACATACCTTAACAGACACTTGCTAAAGTGGCAATCAGTAATCGTTGTATGAGCGCTACGCGCTCATTAACCGAAAAGAAACATCACTGGATTCAGCATTTCTCGCTGTGTAGCCTTCTCAAAATTCTGCAGTTCTCACTGTGTAGCCATCTCAAAATGTAAAAAACTTGAAAGGCAAACAAATATACATAAAATTATCAACATACCTTAACAGACATCTGCTTTCTTCAAAGCTCAAGCATGAAATACTGTCATAGCATCACCATCATTTTCAAAAATAGGCTTATGAATACGCATTGACACTTTGTAAACAAACCTCCTTTTTTCGTCAAAATTTCCTCAAATTTCTTAATTACTTCAGCAAGAGCATTTAAACGGACTACAGAAACCATAGTCAATCAAATAAATCCAATAAATTTAACATAAAAACAAAAAGATAGAACAGTACAACACGAAATCAAACCACATCCACAATATCCTAGCCGAAAATGACCTTCTCAGGGGTTGCTAGAATATGACATGCTAAACACACACGTCACATGGGGTTCCACATATCGATAAACATTGCCAACATAAAATCGCCAAGAAATCTCAAAACATCTAAGATGGCGGCCATCCTTTAATATAACACATCTAAGCCATATTTATTATTACGTATAACTTACATTTACTACCGACTCTGAGATGGATTTTATCATTTGGCAGCTAACTGATGATGAGGAAGTTGCAATGAAATTGTTTCAGGAGTTTGGAATTATAAATGGTTTTGTTCAAAAAACCATGAAATGAAATTATGGATGAATTTGGCATTTTATCTACGATGAAGATGCAAATCATGTGATAATGTCGAGGAAGCATAGGAATGTGAAAGAAAACATGGCCTGAAGCATTGTGGCTGTCTTTTCTTAATCCCTTGAAGGGCAGTGATGCAGGTATGGCATCACATAATTTTAATCCCTAATTGCCACATTGGCACCAGAATTTTTCAATGAAAATTTCACTTTTATTAAGTATGCAAAAATATACTTTTACTTGTTTACAAATAAATTTTCGTGTAAATACTGGTGTCATTCAATTATTTCATCATTTACAAATACAAGTACCTTGCCACTGAAAGGGTTAATGCTTTGAGTTTTATATATTTCTGGTGCCAAAGCTGACTTCGATTGAGTTTTATCAGCTTCAGCTTGAAATGACACAACATGATAGTGGGTTGGAATAGCTGTTTGAGAGATGTTTGTTCAAAACCAAATGGAAAAATTGGCAGACCTAACAAAATTGTAGTAGTATGTGAAAGCCTATTCATCAGAAGAAAAAAACAATGTAAGACGTGTTCTCTTTCTCTTCTCTCAAAGATGGCCTCAGTGGTCCCCTAATGGCACCAGTTGTGAAAATGTAGCTGATAGAAGTATTATCTTCACAGACTGCTGGAGAGGATATAAAACTGATGAATTTTGAGATGCTGATTACAATCATTTCACAGAATAGCTACCCTGTATATAAAAACATATGTTAATTGTGAGATTTGTAGGATGCTGATGGTAATGTATTTTTAGTATGTTGTTACAATCATCTACAGAATGTTTTTCCTAGAAGAGGGTGTATATAGCATTCATAGTTATGTATACAGGATTTCACAAAATAATACTAATATATGAAACAAATGTATGTTAATTGTGGGATTTGTAGAACACTGACCGTAATGAAATTTTAGTATGTTGTGAGAGTCACCTACAGCATGTTTTTTCTCTACGAAAGTGTATATAGCATTTATAATTATTTTACAAGGCTGCACAAAAGAATATGAATATATGAAAAGTGTATATGTTAATTGCAGGAATTGTAGAACACTGCCGGTGATGTAATTTTAATATGTCGTTACAGTCATCTACAGAATATTTTTTTTTTTTTAAGAAAGAGCATATAGCATTTATAGTTATTTTACGGGATCACACAAAAAATATGAATATATGTTAAATACAGGATTTGTAGAATGCTAATGGTACTAATGTAATTTTAGTACGCTGTTACAGACAGGCAGCAGACAGTAGACGGAAATTAGCAGGCAGAAAAAAAGACAGACAGCAGCAATAGCTGTCAGACAGGCAGCAGACAGACAGTTGACAAATAGCAGATAGACAGCAAATAGCAGACAGAGAGCAGACAACAGACAGCCAACAGAGTGCAGACAGATACCAAACTAGCATACAGCAGGCTTACAAGGAGCAGACAGACAGCCGACAGAGTGTAGGTAGACAGTAGATAGCATACAAACAGATGCCAGACATACTGCAAAAAGCAGATAGCATACATATGGCTAGTTCCATGGGTTTTTGTAGTATAAGTCACGTAACTGATAACTGCTATGCTTTTTGGCCTGTGTTATTTTCGAAAAGTTTAGTACTTTGCCTTATTCAGTTAATGATATATCTCTGATCAAATAAGTCACATTTTTCCATTCTAAAATACTAGTAGCCAAAAATCGTAGCTATGTATTTGCACGTATGTAACTTACACTACAAGTACTCATGGAACTAGCCATACATATATCAGACAACAAACAGACATAGTAGATGGCAGACATACATCAAATAGAGCAGACAGACAGACAGGCAGCATCCTAATCTAACAACTGACAAAATATAAACAGGTAGACAGCAGACAGACATACAACAGGCAGACAGACAAGTTAAGTAGCAGAGAGAGCTGGCAGGCAGAATGCAAACAGACATACAGCATTCAAACTTCCAGCAATGTGTAGACAGACAGCAGCCCATTAGAAAGCAGAGAGGAAACAGACAGACAGCAGAGAAACAAGGTTATAGAAAAACAGAGAGCTTATAGATCATAGGCGTAACCAGGAGGGGTGCCCTGGGTGCCCGGGCACCCCCCCCCCCGCTTGCGCAGACTCAAACACAATTACTAAAAAAAATAGAAATCTACAGAAGAAAAAAGAAGTGAAAGCAGAGTTCTATTAGTTTAGCAAATTAGTTTAGTTTAGAAAACTAACAGCCTAAGTTTTGAAATATGATAAAAAAAGAAACACATGTTCTTTTACTTATTTATTTTAAGACAGTTATGTTGTTTATCTTTTTTAAAACTAGAATATTTACAAGAATCTGTATTAGTCATAGTAAGTCAAAAAGGCGGCTTTATAATCCCACTTTGACGTCTTTTGTTTGTGGGAGCTTTTTCTCTAACGCCGTTCTTTCTATTGCATGTTTTTGCAATTTCATGAGAAATTAACTCAAATTCTTGATGAGGATAGAACAGGGTTCCCAGCATCATGGAAAGTCAGGGAAAATCTGGAAAGTCATGGAATTTCAAAGTAGTGAGGGAAAGTCAGGGAAATTTCAAAATATATAATAAAAGTCAGGGAATTTACAAATATTTTCTAAAAAGTCATGAAAAGTCTTGGAGAAAAAATGAAAAATGACGCGAAATTTATCAGATAGTCTCAGGAAAAAATAACTAATTTTGAAAAGGATTGCAAAAATAAGTAGCAAATTTCGTTATATGCCCATTTGGTCAGGGAAAGTCAGGGAATTTTTTTAGATTTGGTCATGGAAAGTCAGGGAATTTACCAGTCATGTCTTGTTGGGAACCCTGTAGAAACTATTTGTCTCTTTGCTTTCGTAGTTTAAAGTCTAGAAAAAAGCAAAAAAAAAAAAAAAAAAAAAAAAAAAAATTGGAAAGGGAATGCAGATGTGAAACGATAATTCTAAAATGCGATTAGTTGGGGGAAAGGGGGGGGGGTATACAGACCCTGCTTTCTTTGAAAATTAAAAATAATAGCAGAGAAAATTCAAATTAATCTGGATGTTGGTTGGTTGGCTGAATTTCGTGTTTCGCGACCATTTTTTGACATTCGTAAAAGGAATATGGTTGCAGTCTTTCAAGTCAATATAGTAATTTTTTTCCTCTGGTAATTTTTATACTTTTTTTCAAGTTTCTTTTCGTTTCGAAGCGTTCTTTTGAAAGTAGGAAAAGGAACCCGGTTTCAATCTTTTAGCCCAGTGCAGTAAATTTTGATCAAATTCGCAATTTTATTCTGCGATCATTTCATGATATTTACAATTTTTTCCCAAAATCGTTTGACGAAATTCACGTATTTCTACGTGATTTTTTGTCGAAATCCGCACTTTTCACCGCTAACCTTTGATAAAATTCATTTTTTTTACCGCGATCTTTTAATGAAATTCGCATTTTTTACCGCGATATTTTGACGAAATTGGTATTTCTTTAGCACGATCCTTCGATGAAATTCGCATTTTCCTTCCACGATCGTTTGACGAAATTCCCCTTTTCTTTCCGTAATCTTTTGATGAAATTCGCGCTTTCCTTCCGCGATCCTTTGACGAAATTCTCGTTTTTACCGCGATCCTTTGAAAAAATTTATTTTCTGTTGCGACCGATTGACAAAACTGATTTTTTTACAGGGAGATCATTTGTCGAAATTCGCGATAGTTTTGCGCGATCGATCGGGAAAATTCTCGATATCTTTTCGTACCAATTAACAAAATTCCCTACTCTTTACCGCGACATTTTCACGAAATTTACAAAATATTTTCGTCGAGGGTTTATCGAAATTCGGACTTTTGTTGCGCAATCGTTTGACGAAATTAGTGATTACTTTCTGCACTCTTTTATAGAAATTCTCGATGTTTTTCCACGATCGTTTGAAGAATTTTTCAAATTTTTCCGGGACCGATTCACGAATTGATTCTGAGAAATTCCATAAAAGAAATAAAAATCGCGGACTTCAAAAAAAAAAATTTAAATACTCAAGAATAACAGGTCTGTTAATACTGCACAGCATTTTTTATTATGCGGCATTTTCCTTTTCTGTGCACAAATCGCTCGATTCCGAACGTTATTTCAAACCCTGTCCCCTTGAAGAAGACTTCATTACTAGTGGAGTTTCGTTGGTTGTATTTTTTTAAACGAACTTAGAACTAAACAAATCTAGGATTGGGGGTGGGTGGGGGGGGGGGAGGAGGTACTGCATTCGTCAACGTACTCCCGAGCAACCTAAGACCTCTTCTGTCTCGAAACAAGCGAATCTTGAATTATTGTGTTTTTTAATTCGAGCAAAATTAAATTTTCAGCTTTCTTATCAGAATTGATTTGACATTGTTCCAATTCGAAAAATTACCGGAGAGTTTTTTCAGTTTAAAAAAAAGTCAAAAAATGGCCTCAAAGCACGACCCCACCCCCCCTAAAAATCGCATTAAAAATTCGGAAAAGATTAAAAAACCACAGGGAACGAAATTAACTAATTGTGTAAACGATTAAAACGGTATTCCTTTTAGGAATGTCCAAGAGAAAAAAAAAATCACCGTGAAATGCGGGAAAAAAACTCTAAAAATAGCATTACAAAATTATTAAAAATTGAAAAATCGCTGTGAGAATCTCGAAAATACTTTATTGAAAAAAAGACAAAGTTTACCATATAAAATATTGAAATCGGACTCTTTTTTTACTAATTTGAAAAAATTGCCACAAAATGCGAAAACATTCGCATAAAAATTAATTGAAAAATTACAGAAATTGTCTTCGATATGCATGAGTTCAGGCATACATGTCCTGTCAAATCTTACGTCTGCGCGAGCTCCATTGTTATTTCAGAGTTCAGCGCGCGCGCGCGCACATACACACACACACACAGTCAGACAAGCACCTAACTTTATTATTACAATCGCATCATGATAGTATAATTTTTATCATCTTGATAAAATTTAGTGTATATTATCATGACCTGCTTTACCTAAAACATTCTGAGGTAAAAACATGAATTACCGTAATTTCCGGCCTATAATCCGCGGATCAAACAATTATGTTCGGGCCCAAAAATCTTGTTTCAGAAAACGTAACGTGTTAAATCGCGATAAATATATTTAACTTCCATAATGAAAGAAAATTTTGGGGTCGGAACATGATTGTTTGATCCGGCCGGAAATTACGATATTAATGAATATTATGATTATTTATAATATTGTGATAATTATTTATATAGACTTTCCTACAAAATTTCTTGGGTCCATCCGATGATCCCTAAGAAGTGATGGGGTCGCATCCTGAAAAACTTTCGAGCGTATGTACTAGTGTCATCATTTATCATCCGGCAAAATTCCATCTACAAGACTTTGACTGATATAATTTTAGATCTCATGCAGTGTTCCCCTGTACCTATAGAAGTTTCCAGCATGATTAAAGGCCTTTTTTAATCTTTATTAGAAGTTAGGATGTCAAAAAGGTTTTACACTTGTGACCACATTTAGTCACTGTCTTATGTCACTGCTGCAAGGACATTCACACATCTTTTTTTTTTTTCTTTTTACCATTAGATTTAGTTTTGATGTTTTGAACCCCTTCTCATCCCTCCTCACGCAAACAAAAATCGAATTTGAGCCCTTTTATAAAAGAAATACCACACACTTTTACCTTCTAAGCTGAAAACCTGTCTAAAACGGAAATTCGACCGGCTTCATGGGGTTTCGTTTTAGCATGTTTTGCTATATAAGATATTGTTTGTACCCAACATATTCAGGTTAAAAAATCTGGGCACCCCCCCGTTCAAAAGGCTGGTTACGCCTATGTAGATAGACAACAGACAGCAGATGGAAAACATACAGGCAGCAGACAGCCAACATAGCATATACCAGACACAGGGAGAGAGAGAAAGAGAGAGCCAAACAGATCAAAATCAATCCGGGAGTTGGTACACGAAGGGTGTAGGGTCAGGTGGGCTAAAATGGGTATAAAATTCACTATTTTTAGACCCGGGCGCAGAATCGGCGCAACGCTGCGACGCATGTCGCAGACTCTTGAGAAGGCCTGCAGACTATTTTTCAACTGTTAAAATTTAGAAAAAAAAAGTTTGTTAGAAATTATTTGCCATGTGCCATAATAATACGATCTACGCCACATGTGATTGACGAAGCTCCGATTCCCTTTAAAATATAAATAATTCACGGAGAAAACTCTAGACACGCGATCGTGAAACGCCCATTATTAAATGAGTCATTCATCTTAGGGGTGATTTCTTTAGAAATTAAAAAAAAATCGGTCATTAGTCCGAAAATTCAGACGTAAATATCACGAATTTCGATAAATGTTCGCCGGAAAAACAATTTCGTCAATCGTTTGCAGTTAAAATAGCCCATTTCGTCAAAGGATCGGTAAAAAAAACGTGAATTTCGTCAAAAGAACGCGAAGAAAAAACGAAATTTTGTCATAAGATCAAGAAGGAAACGTCAATTTCGTCAAAGCCTGGCGGAAAAAAGCGACTTCTGTCAAATGATCGCGGAAAAAACAAGAACTTCGTCAAAGGGCTACGAAAAATAGCAACTTTCGTCAAAGGATTGCAGAAAAACGCAAATTTCGTCAAAGGATCGCGGAAAGAATGCGGATTTTATCGAAGGATCGCTATAAAAATGAGATTTTCGTCAAAAGATCGTGGAAAATAGGCAAATTTCGTCAAAAAGTGGCGAAATTTTGGTCATAAGATCGAAAAAAAAGCCCATTTCGTCAAAGGGCTTCGAAAAAATAGCAACTTTCCACAAACGATGGCGCGAAAACGCGAGTTTCGTCAAATGATCGGGAAAAAAGGTTAATTTTGACAAATGATCGCGGAAAAAGCGTGAATTCTGTCAAAGGATTGCGGAAAAGCATGAATTTCGTCAAAAGATCGCGGAAGAAATGCAAATTTCATCGAAAAATCGCGGAAAAAAGCGAATTTCGTGCAAAGATCACTAAAAAACGCGGATTTCGCTAAAAGATCGCGAAAAAACACGTATATCGTCAAAAGATCGCGGAGAAAACGCGAATTTTTTTCAAAGGATCGGCAGAAAAAACGCTAATCTAGTCAAAAGATCGCGAAAAAAATGCGATCAACGTCGAAGGATCGCGAAAAAAATGCGATCAACGTCGAAGGATCGCGAAAAAAATGCGATCAACGTCGAAGGATCGCGAAAAAAATGCAAACATCGTCGAAAGATCACGATAAAAAAAGGCGAACACTGCCGAAAGATCGCAATAAAAAAAAGGCTGGACATCGTCGAAAGATCGCGAAAAAATGCTCATTTCGTCAAAGGATCGAGGAAAAAAAGGTGAATTCCGTCAAAGATTTGCGGAAAAATTTGCTGCAAATTGATGTTTTTACAAGATTTTTTTACAGCTGAGTGGCAGGTTTTAGTTAGCCATGTTTTGAGTGAAAGCATGTTAAATTTTGAATTGCGCAACTAGCTGAGATTAGTAAATAAAACATTGCATTCGAATTACTTATAGTATTTGCACGAATTACTCAAATTTGATTTTCTAAGAATTTCACTCTGCTCCAATAACAGCTTTTATTACTAAAAAGTTAGATTTTTTGCTGCTACAAAAATGGATTTTACTGCTACAAAATTAGATTTTTGCTGCTTCAAAGTGGCTTTAGTGCACTTTCATCCCTGTATTATCACATCTATATATAATTTTTGATATCATCACATTGTATCAATCTTTTCAAACAATTTTAGAAATTGGTGTTCATATGTTATTTTGACTGTTCTTCTGTTTTCAAACTTCACAGAAATTTTGACAAATTTTATGAAAGCTTTTTCAGAAAGCGTGTTAAAAATTTTGAGGACAAAGAAATTATTTCAAAAAGTACTTTCCTTTTATGTTAATCACAAATACGGGGTGGGGTGGGGGGGGGGGGTGGAGTGCACGAGGGATTGGAAAGAGGGCGTTTGTCTTTAAGTTCTGCAGACTGTTTTTAAAGTTTCTACTTGTGTTGCAGACTGCAGAAAAAAATTCTGCTGCTGGGTTTTTAGATATTCGGTTAAAATTTTCTGGTACATGTTAAATAATTAAAACTTTTTTTGGTATTTTCTTTACATTGCACATTCTTGGAATGAAAATACACAATTTTTATCTATTTGGCTACAAAAGTATGTTTACAACAAAACATTTAATAGATATGTGTTTACTATACCCATTTTACCCCACACAGGTGAAAATGGGTATAGTGTGGGGGTAAAATGGGTACATAAAAGTTTAACAATAAATACTGTATAAATAGATTTACCAGAAATTATATAATGAAGTAATATGGAAAACAATGTTACATGTCTTAAAAAATGTCAACTTTTTTTTTTTTATGAAATTTAAGTTAATAGATAAAAAGAGAAACTTTGCTATGAATCAAACTTCAGTGAAAATGAAAACCTTTTCTGACTACATTTGTTTCTACTCGTATTCTCATCCTGTTACATTATAAGTGTTAAAAGTCTGTCAAAAGCATAATGAGCCAGATTATTAAATGTTGGTTCATTTAATGTTTCTATTATCTGCTTTTTTTTTTAAAAATATAATCTGTGAGAACGTCCATTGTTACTGTTATGACCATTAGAGCAAAGTTTTGGAAAAACTTCTAATTACTTTATTATAAAATATAATTAGGATAAAATTGATATAACCAGTTAAATACCATCGTGTTCCACTCACATAAAATATAACTAATTTGTAACAAAATTTTGATTTATTATGTAGACAAGTAAAATGCTTTTGGTTTCAAATTAGGTATATTTTATGTCAGTAAAATCCAATGATATTTAATTGGTCATATCAATTTTTATCTAAATAATAAAATAATTGAAGTATTTCTGAAAATTTGCTCTAATTGTCACAAGAGTAATGGATGGACATACACCTGTGTCTTTAGCATTGAGGGAAAACATAAAATGCAACAAATCTTGGACTTTTTCAAGAATTGTATTTCATTTTAGTGTTTCATTTTCTGCAATATTACTACTTTTGCCAATGAATTTTCTTTGTCTTTTTTCCCAAATACTGGACTTTCAAGAATGTACCTACAGATACCTTTATTTTCACTTCGGGGATATCTTCCACACATAGTCTAATTTGAGCCTCATTTAACGTTTTTTTCTTCTTTTTGTCCATTTTAACTTTTTTGGTGTTTCGGTTATCAGAGTAATTTTTTAACTCTTTCATAATGTCTTCATTTGTTAGAACTTCATGTGCTTTTGCTTGGACATGATTCTGTTTCAGCTTTGAAGTTTTTACTAAGATTATTTTGAGACGTGACGGATTGATACATGGCGAGTAAGCAATAAGGTATCAAAGCCAGATTGCTCTTACTTTTGTCAAAAATTCTGGCTTTCTATTTCTCAACTCTTTCGACTACCTGTTCTTAAAATTTCAAATCCAATCGGCACCTGATATGCCATCTAGAAATGGAATATTTCTAGATATGGGCAATGATTTGACTAAATTATGTACAATGAATTTCGTGTCTTTCCGATCTTGAGAATAATGCACTGTGTATTATATAAACATTTTAAAGTATTTTTAAAACTTGTTCTATTCTAATTCCAGTAAAATAAAGAATTTTATTCAGTAAAGTTCTATATAACACTTTAAAAATACTATAAACGTTAAACCTAACAGTATACCCATTTTACCCCATTTATAAGATTTAAGATAAAACAACAAAAACAAAAGACAATTTCTTGTTTGTGAGTTGGAAAAGTATTAGATGTCTTTAATGAAAAAAATGAGATCAAACAAATGAGTTTATATAAAGTATTATGAGCTGCAGGAAAAAGTTTAATCAGACTACATGTGGCATGAAATTGTCCTCAAATGGTTTTACTGTTGCCACTCAAATAGAGCAAACTATAAAAACAAAAATAAAGTAGTAGAAGAAAGCTTAAACATCAAGTAATTATATATAATTTTGAAAACCACAAATACGTTGAGAAAATTGAAAAAAATTAAGCAATATTTTTTAACTACCCATTTTACCCCACCTGGCCCTAGGGTGCAGAGCCCCCTAGTCACAAATATTATTTTGTCGACCTTGACTTTACACTGAATTTCATACTCAGTCTGTTAAAAATGAAATATGTACTGCAGTGCCAAAAGACATTTACAATTTCATGCCTGCAGTTTAATATGAGTTTTATTTTATTACTTTATTGTATAACATTTATTTTTTATTTAAAAAAAATATATATTTGTATTTATTTAATATAATAGTTCGTAAAAGTCTGTAATTTTCAAATGTTATATTTTTTAAATACTCATTTCATACCAACAGTGTTATTAGTATTTTTTTTTTTTTTTTAATGTTTCATTTTACATCAAATTAATTTTGCACCAACTATTTCATTTGGCGATGATGGTGTTGTTATAACTGAAAAGTACTGGAATTTTAATGCAAAAGAATATAGTAGTGTTTAAATTTTAACCAAGTAAGTATTAATTTTTATAAAAGTAATTATTCAATATCTTTATTTTTTAATACCGTACTTAAGGGCCCATCTTCAAATCACAACCTGGGCCTGCAGTTTCTTACTGTGTCTCTGATTATCTATTATTTATATGGTTAAGTAAATATTTTACCAAATGTAACATACTGTTCATCTATAGTTTGTTGGCTTGTGAGATCTGAAACTTTAGTTTTGTATTCATTTATAAATGCTGCAGTAAAAAATTAATAGAACCTATTTTTTCCTTAAATCTGTTTTTGCCACAACCTATGCCATGTTACTCATTTTCTTTCCTGCAGCATTGTAAACTCTCCTAAGAAATCAAGTCTTATTGTGTTCTGACTATAATCTATGTATAATAAAAATTTTAATTTGCCTTGTTAATAAGAAGTATAAAATAATAATTATTCGTACATTTTGGCATTTATGAGTTGAAAAATTAGCTGTCAGTTATAAAGCAGTGAGATGAGATAAAGTGTGTGTGTGTGTGTGTGTGGGGGGGGGGGGGGGGGGGTCCATGGAGTCCAGACCCCCCACCCCTTCAAATAAAAATAAATAAAATATAAAATTTTTATCTTTTGAAACTTCTGTCTTTCAAATCAATTTAGAAACATTTTCACATTTCAAACATTTAGAAATTTGAAAACCTAAAGTTTATTATGTAACTCAAATATTTTTTTTCAGATATGAACTAGTATTTACATGAAATTTTAATCAATTGTTGTTATGTGTTCAGTTAGTTCTTCCTGCTTAAAAATGGTAAAAAGTTATAAACTAAGTTTTCTTTGAAATAGAAAGTTTTGCACCCCCCCCCCCTCAAATAATATATATAATCAATAAATATTAATAAAATAAAAATAATTGTTGGCTCTGCCACTGTTGCAAAACTATTTATTTTAAAATTGGAATTTTATTAAAATACATATAAAAACTCAAACAATTGTTTCAAAAATTACTTTCAGGTGCATGAATATAATATAAAGATATTTAAAATACAAATTTAAAAATATCTTAAAATACATCAGAAAAACCTAGAAAATGCTTCGTTACAAGCTGTATCTGTATTAGCAATTATTTCAATTGATTCTCTTATGATGGTTTCCTGGTTCCCATATTTTTCTATGATTGGAGAAACATTGACATGATGATGAAAATGTGGTCACTGCAATTTGGATATTTGTGAAGTATTTAAATTAAATTTTAAACAATCCAGCAAAATGCACATTTCACTATTTTTGAAATACTGAAATTCCAGGAAGCCATCATAAGAGAATCAATTGAAATAATTGCTAATAAAGATACAGCTTTTAAGGATGCACTATCATACAATATCCATGGAGTATGGAGATATTTGTTACATAATAGATGAAAGCTTATTTTGTTGAAAATTTGAACAAATTTATCTGGCATCTTATCTGACGTACAACATTTAAATTACAATATTTTCTTCTGGACAATTCTCGAATAAGCGCAAAGAAAATAATAACAGTATTTAAATCATACTGATGACAGCCTTGTAATGGTTGAAAATGTTCTAGGTATTTCTGATGTATTTTAAGATATTTTTAATTTGTATTTTAAATATCTTTGTATTATATTTATGCACCTCAAAGTAATTTTTGTACAATTATTTGTGCTTTTATATGTATTTAATTATTCAACTCAAGGTGAATATAGCACTAGAATTTTAACATTCATTAGTAGAATTTTATTATTTGTTATATTTTTCTTTTTTGTTCGAAGTGAAGTAATTTATGTGTTATTAATAGGTTCTGGTGTTGATGACTTTTCAATTGATTTGGGAAGCAAGAAAGTACTTATTACATCATCCTTGCCTTCTGACTCATTATTAGAGACATTGAAAAAGACTGGAAAAGAAGTTACTTATAATGGAACAAAATAAATCTCCTTTTTAATATTGATATTGTATAAATATTTTTTTAGTCATGCTTGAAATTGTCATTATATAACTTTATTTTTTATTAAAATTAATTCATTTTCAAAGATTTTATTTATATTTGTGATATGTTTTTCTTTCATTTTTTGCACATTCTTTAGATTTGACATGTACTCAAATAATTCCAGTCTTCTATCAATAATAAGTATACCTAGTATGGGGCAGGGCTCGAAATCTACCAGAGAAAAACGAACAATATTCCAGTTTGCGAAATTATGGCAAATATTGTTCTGGTTTGTGAAATTATGGTAAATTTCATTTCCGATCGTGCAGTTATTAAAATGTTACATTTCCTAGAAGAAAAAAAAAATCCGTTCTAGTTTGGGTTAATATGATAAAATGGATAGAATGTGTGGGGATACATTTAACATCACTGTGACAAGCCACCATCCATAGCCATGGCTGTAAAGTGATTGCGATAGTTCCTATTCCAAGTGAATGACTCAATTTCAATTCGATCACTGAACTCTGCACTCATATTTCACACATATATCACAATCCTACATTCAATCTTTTAAGATTTTAGTGGCTAAATAAATATAGCAAGCTGCACATCCAAGTTTTTAAATTTTAATCTTTTGATATAACAAAGATGGAAGTAGACTGAATTTAGGCTTTACCAGAGAAACAGATTTTTTTTTTTTAACTTTCTGCTTGTAGCTGTCGGCAAAAAAGAAATTATTCACTGTTTTCCGGTGCATAAATATGGTGTTTTATATATATATTGCTTATTGTGCACTCTATAAATTTTTTATTTAGAATCTTGAATGCATTTTTAAAATAGTTTTTATATAATATGGTTAGAAGTCACGAATAATTGTGAAATAGCATTTCGTTTCATGCATTTTTCCATTTTGAGCCCTGGTATGGGCTTATGTTATGAAACTTTTTTATATTTGTAGAATGATACTTTCACTCCCTGATAATATCTTATTCTCACTTGACATTTATGATGTACACAGTGTATGTGCATACATTATGATGTTTATCATAATCTATTATAGCAATTTCTTTTTCTTGATTGATTGCAAATAAGCACAAAAAAAGCACAAAATTCTCATTTCAGTTATCAAAATTTGGTAAATACTACAATACAAATTTAAATAGTAAAGCAATCTGAATGTCAAGGCCCTTATTTGAAGTGATTCATTATTCGGCCGCCGAATAATGAACTTATTTTTGCCTAAAAACAAAATATGGTATGCACTATATGCACAATTCTTGTATATTTCACAATTAAAATGTATTGTTTTCTTTTAAAAAGTTATTTAGATACAAATTTTTAATTTTTTAAAGCATTATTTTACTCTGAAAAAATATTCGGCTATGTTCGGCCTAAAAATTGCCTCAATAATATAATTCAAATCCCCCCCCCCCCAAAAAAAAAAAAATCTTAGCAAAAGTTCCTCATCAGGTACTGTCTAGTTACATTTTAATAGATATTATGTGTGTTGTTACATTTTAAAATAATGACAAAATTTTAAAAGTAACTAGGAAACATAAGTTTCAGCTTTCAGATGAAATAAAATAAAAAATAAGAAATCTTAATATCTTAAGAAAAGCCACTGCTAGAAAGGGTGAAAGGAATATCCTCTAAAATGGTGGAAAGAAATCATTGTAGACTTTATAAAGCTCACAATTAACAAAATTTTTATTTATCTTTATCTTTATTTTATTTTTTTTTTTTGCTGTCAGCAGTGAAGCTTCTATAGAAAGTGCGCCTCAATGTGAAGAGTAAAAGAAATTAGTAATTTTCTTTCCCAGCCACCACTAGAAAGACAACAGTGTCCTTTGGGGTGGTGGGCAAAAAATGCGGAAGACTTTCCAAACGTTTCACAATTAGCCAAAAAGTACCTTTCTGCACCAGGAAGTACCATATATAGTGAGAGGTTATTTTCAGAAGCAGGTAACATTTACGAAAAAAAAAAAAAAAGAAATAGACTAGCACCTGAGAATGCTGATTATTATTATTTCTGCATCACAATCTACATTTATTGAAAACATTTTAACTGTTTTTTAAGGCATTACAATGCTACTCTTGTAAAAAATATCTAAAACGTAAATGTATACTAATTAAAAAAAATTATTATTTACATTTCTTTCATTATTTAATAAGAAATAGTAAGACTTAAAAAAATCACTTAAATTATACAGTAGAAGATCTTTATAATGCAAACCTAAAAACGCAAAGTTGTGCGTTATATAGAATTTTGTGTTATATGGATCACATCATTAAATTCACCTTGTAAACATGGTCAAATATGTTTGAAACATATCAAAATACATTAGAATATCTTTCTACTGCATTCCTTGTTACCAAGAGTTATCCAAATTATAAATTTTTGCATAATATAGGTCAGGCATTGTTAAATTTACTTTATAAACAGGATCCAAATATAACTGACACAATTATTTCTTATATTAGACATTTTCAAAAATGTTTATCATAATAATAGCATTTTTTTTCAGTAAAAAGGTCTTAAATTAGAAGATAAAGTATGAACTAATGTATCAAATTTAGTCATCTAGAGAGTAGCAATATTTTACAATGTGAAAATGCAGGTGCTTTTTAGCAGCAAAATTCATTGTTTACATCTGAGAAGTTGTGCGTTATACGGAGAATTGTGTTATATAGAAGTGCATTATAAAGATCTTCTACTGTATTAAATTTTAAGCGTATTTTACTAAAAAAAAACCTTAACTATTGCAACATATACGACTTAAATGTCTTCTAACATATAATACATCTATATCTAATCAATCATATATTTATGTTCTTTATAGGTATAATTCAAAATATTATTGAAAGAAATATTTTTTTATGTAACAAGGGCTAAATGTTAAACTTCCTATTATTATAAAAAATATATATATATTATTGAATTAGCTTGTTACAGCTGTATTAAAACAATTTTGAATAGATTAATTTTAAATTTAACAGATTATGTTAGCTTATTACAGATACTTTTTGCACTTACTGATACAGTATAATTTTTTTTTTTAACATGATTCCTAAATTAGCCTCTTATATAAAAATGGGTAGATAAAACCCATTCGGAGTATGAAAGTTAATGGAAAAAAAAAGTGCTAGTTAATTTCTAATAAAATTTTCATTATATATGATGAATATAAATTGTCAAATTAAAAAGCTATACTGTGTAAATATAAAAACATTTATTACAGTGTATTATTCGGCCAGGGCCGAATAATGAACTTAATATTCGGCCGAAGCCGAATGTTCGGCAGACAGGCCGAATGGGCCGAATATTTGGCTTCGGCCGAATATTCGTTGCATCTCTAGTCACGATTGTCAACAAAATCTTTGCATGTGAACAGTCTCACTCTTAACTCGAGATTCTAATCTCAGTACCAGAGAGTAAAAACTGCCATAATTTGTTTCTTTTCTTTTACGCATTTGCGTTAAAAAGTTTAGTTTCATCTAAGAAAATCATCGGTTTCTTTTAAATATGACGTCGTTTTCACTTACTTAAGCAAGTGTTGGAAACTTAGTATGCATACAGAAGAAAAATAATAAGGAAAATTTATGAGGGAAATGCGTGATTTCAAAAGCAGTACTCAATTTTCCGTTCAACGTATTATGTCCCTAATGGGATTTTTGCTCCATTAAAACAATTTTTATCAACAATTTTGAATTTTTATCAGATAATCACATGAATAAAGATAAATAAAGCTTATTTCTCTCTTCTCTGCAATAATAAAAGCTATCTCATTACCATCATTTTGAAGAAGTTTCATAGAATACTTTTGAAATGGGGTGAAAATGACGCACTTCTGCAAAACATATTTCAGTTTTAAGAATTAAAATACATGCTTTTTTTATATAAAATGACGTCAATTGCATCCACAGAAGTCATTCCTTTATATTTTTTTTAAATTCAGAAAACGTAATTACACACGGATTAATAAAATTGCATTCTTTCAGATTTTTTATACGAATTAAGCGAATGCGGCAAAAATAAGTCACACAAATATTCTTTAAAACTCATTTTTGTAAAGAGAAAGTGTTGTATTGTTTGTAAAGTAAGTTTGCAATAAGCTAAAAATCATTTAATTGATAAATAAAAACGAAATAAAGCCAAAACCCATCAGGTTTTGTAACAGACGATATTCTTGACATAGCACTTATTTTAATTTCAATTTTTTTTTTCAGTTTTTATGAGAAAATGGCAACAAAAAGGTAGCAATCTACTATTTTACCTTTTTTTCCCTTTTACTTTCAAACAGAAATGGAGTACTTCAGTTGCCACCATTACAAAAAAAGTAATAAAAACTACAAAAAAATGAATATCTCAAAATTAAATTGAGATACAGCTTTAAAACAAATTGCATTTAAAAGAGCAATTTTTTCCCTTATACGACGGTATAAAAATTTAAAATGTACGATGTTTAGAAGTTTAAAAAAATCCAGTAGAGAAAATTGCAAAACCAAAATTTTATTTCAAATTTCAAAATGTTGCCATTCGCAAAATGACGTATGCGTTACGCACAGATATGTTTGTCCTTTATAATATAGATATCTGTTTCTTCATCTCATTTTCAGTTAACAAATATCATTACTTTTAAAGATCGCCAGCCTTTTCCATACATTAATAAATCAAAAAATAAATCAACTTTCTCATCCTAAAATCTTTAACAGTGCAATTGGATATTTGTCTATCCATTAATGAAATAAATAAAAAGAAAATTCCTTACTGTGTCTTTCCTTCCACATTAATCTAAGCATTCCCCCTCCCCCTTCACAACTGTAGCCTATACAAGTAGTTATTTTAATCATAAGTACGTACTTGTTACTTTAAAAAGATATCTCACAATCATATTTGTCTCTTTTTCGCCTCTTAATGTTTAACATTCCCAGCATCTAGTACTTGGCTTTCAAGTGTGTACATTAAATTTCAGTTATGCCAATTAATAAATTGCTCAGCGGAATTGCAATTCAAAATTAATATTAAATGAGTTACCTGTTAGATTATAATATGGTGTAGGGGTTCCATTTTTTGCTTGATACATCACATTTGAAGTACTCAACTTTTCATATCTCTTGATGATGCCATGGCATTTGCTTGGTGATTGCTGACTAAGTAACTACTTGGCCGTTTGAGTCCATCTCCTGTCTGTCATCTCTATCACTGCTATCTTTTCCTGATATTCCAATACTATTTATTTACCTGATGATCTCTGTCTTTGAAAATAAAACCAAATTGATTTGGACTCATATATAGGGTGAGTGCAAAAGTTTGTGCAGAGGTGCAATAGATGGTGTTAGAAGCGGCATAAAGTGTTGTCATTAATACTGCCATCTACGTAAGACAGATCGTTGGAAAGGTGACGTGTGCAGCTTTCATTTCAAACAAAATAATTTGTGTAGATACAAACTGCTTTGAGAAAGTTTACTTTCAAAATGAGTGTCGATAAGGTGTATTTAC
Source organism: Maratus speciosus (assembly GCA_963932465.1). Classification (NCBI taxonomy): domain Eukaryota; kingdom Metazoa; phylum Arthropoda; class Arachnida; order Araneae; family Salticidae; genus Maratus; species Maratus speciosus. The sequence continues at coordinate 544,999,962 of OZ010789.1, read as the reverse complement.
GGCATGTAATGCTTTACGAGTTTCGGAAGGGAATAAACGTTTCAGCAGCCATAAAAAACATTCAAGAGGTTTATCACGATCAAGCACAAACTAAACGAACTGTGAAAAATGGTTTGCGAAATTTCACCGCGGAGAGTTTAACCTTGAAGATGAGCCATGCTCAGGTCAACTTTCACACATTGATGAAGATGTTGTGCATACTTTAGTTCAGAGTACTCCACGAATTTCAACAAAAGAAGTTGCTACAGCACTTAACGTTGACCGATCAACTGCTTTTCAGCGTTTAAAAATCATGGGATTCGATTTGAAGCTCGATATATGGGTGCCCCATTTGCTGACCAAGATGAACAAAATTGAGTGAATTTCTGGTGCCGTTTCTTTACTCAGGTGGCTCAAAAACGAGCCATTTTTGGTCCGATTAGTGATGGGCGATGAGAAAAGGGTCCTTTACAACAATGCTCAGCGCAAACGCACATGGAAACAGGCAAGTGAGCATGGTGACGCAATAGCAAAAGCCAGTTTGCACCCGATGAAGGTGATTCTCTGTGTTTGGTGGGATTGCAAGGGCATAATTTATTTTGAGTTTCTCCCTGCTGACCAAACGATTGATTTGGACAAGTACTGTCGCCAATTAACCAGTTTGAATCGAGAAATCAAACAGAAACGTCAGATTTTGTCAAATCGCAAGGGCATAGCCTTTCATCACAACAACGCCAGACCACACGTTTCGAGACAGACGCTACGCAAACTGAACAGCCTGAAATGGGATGTCCTAACTCATCCACCGTATTCTCCTGATATCACACCATCTGATTATCACTTGTTCTGGTCATTGCAAAGTCATTTAAATGGAAAAAAACTTGACTCTTTGGATGCCTTAAAAAACGTCGTGTCTTCGTTCTTTGAAACTAAACCGCACAGTTTTTATGATCGGGGCATCCGTATGCTGCCAGAACGTTGGAAACAGATTATAGAAAACAATGGAGCATATATCATTGATTGAATAAAAAACTTTGTTTGCCTAATCACTGTGTGATTTTTACTCTCAAACTCCGCATGAACTTTTGCACTCACCCAATATCTACTTTTTTCCTCATACTTTTTATTTAAAAAAGTATCAAACATGTTTTCTAAACCAAACCTGCACTTTCTTCAGACATAATAGAACTTCAAACCACAATCCATGATGGCTTTACTACAGGAATTATTTTGCATGGTTGACATATTATGTACAAAATGCGAAGAATTACTAATACTTTTAAAAATCTGTCAGATGTAATTTTCCCAGATATCAACTGTCCCCCTCTTTTCTATATAAAACCTCCAAATAAAAAAAAAAATAAAAAAGATAATGACAAAAAAAGTTCTTTATTACAGCAGTAAGGTGAAAAAAATATTACAAGTGTTTTTTGAACCAAATTTTTCAGTACTGCATCATTGAAACAGTTTATTTAGTAGAAGTTATGCAAAAAAGCTCCATTCTATGAAATCCAGCATGTGCTTAATAAAATAAAGTGGATTTAGGTAAAACTTTGTTCAGACTAATTACAAATGAAAGTGGTTTATTTGTCTCATTTGGTGCTGTCAAATCTCGCAAATAGTTTTTCTTTCATTCTTGTGCAATTGATTTACCTACTCTTGGTGGGAATGCATATATTTTCCTTTTTTTTTCTTCTTCCAATTCAGACAAAATATATATCTTGATATGCATACCAGTTAATAAATATCATGCATCATTTGCCTGCTTTCTAAAGAGAAACTTCAGGTAACATATTCAAATTCATAGCAATTTGTGTTTTTTAAACTAAATTAGCATAAAACTTTTTATTGCATAGTTGGGAATTACAGAATTTTATTTTCTTATATTTACATTTTAAATGCATTATTATCGTTTATATTTTAAATGTATATTATCATTATTCATGGAGGTTTTATCCCTATATTTTATAATCTTAGATGAACTTAGCTGCTCTCAAATCCAAAGGAGCTAATTTCTGATACATTTTAAAATTCATTTTTGTTAAAAAATGCATGAAATTGGTAGATCTTCTTATTCAGAAACTATGTAATTGAATGACGCTTTCTATTTTTTAATAAAGTAAAAAGATATTTTAGAAAATACTGTCAAAGTGGGCGTTTGAACCAAATTTCCAGTTGCAGCATGGGAAAGGAGAAAATCTGTCATCACATGATAAAAATTGCTTATAACTCAATAAATAATTTTATTTATCAAAAAATTAAAAACGTCATTTGATTTCAAATCTGTTCAATAGTCAGGCCTGCCAGTTTTATGCCTTTATGTTTAAAAGTGAATCAGAAAATGTGTCAGAAAGTTTCGTTTTTGTTGAGTAGGGAATTTAGAACTTCCTTAAAGCTTACATTAACAAAATGCTTTTCTCCTGGCTGTCCCCAAACACTTTTCACAAACTATTTTTACTTATGTTATGCTCTTTCATTGTCCGTACGATGATGATTATCCTGCAAACTCCAGCCCACCACTCGTAAAGACTTCGAATAATCATTGTTTTGTTGATAGGCTGCCACCACCGATATAAATGCATGATATCGAGCACAATGTGAGAATAATAATAATTAAATACTAACTTATTCAGTTAATATTAAAGAATAATTTATTTACAAATTATTTATATATAAAAAAAATTACATTATAGACTCAGTTATAGCAGATCCTGTCCAACACTATGTTATACGTTAAAATAATGTGTGTGTACTAGGTAATATTATTAAACTATGCTATTACCTTCTCTTTTTATCACACTCAACAAGGCTTATCAGAAAACCACACAGGTACCTTCCTTTGTATATGCGTTTCTCCCCACAAGAGGCAATCTTTCCTCATGAACACATTCACCAGCAATGCGCGGCTCAGCCCTCCAGCCTCTACACGCAGAACTTCAGCCAAGACTACCAAACACTTTCTCTCAGCTTCTACCACGAGAGAAAAAACATGCTCCCCTATAAAATCAAGGAATCACCGTATCTCTCACTGCATTTCGCTTCCTCACTCAGTCATTCACTGGGGATTCCCAAGGACTTTCTTTTGTTCACTTTATCTGTTCTCTTTGTTGTCTACATTCTCGTATACAAAAAGAATGCTGGAATGTCGTTTATACAGTGGATCTTTATATACAATAAGATATGAATATAATAGCTTGTTCCAATATTCAAGATAAGAAAAATATTTCTGTAACCCAAGGGCTTAGAAAGTTATCTACATACAAAATACAATAAATAAAATAATATTAATTAACAGTGAGTAATCTTAATTAGTCACATGTTCATTAATGTCAGAAACCTGACAACTTATATGCTGTATTTGAGAATTTTTTTTACAAGGATATATATTTCTAGAGTATCTGTACTTTTTAATAATCGCATATTACTTTTCTTTCTTTTTTTTTTTTCTTTCTGTTTTTTTTTCAGTTGATCTTGCATTGATAAATCAAACTTTCCTCCCAAGTCAACACCACCACCAAGGAAATTTCTACTTTGCAGTGTTCCTAATAATTGTTATTAGCTTACGAAATAATTCATTTTAGAAACTAACATAAAAACTAGTTGTGAAATAAAATTATAACTTGTGTTCTGTAACTTTATTACACGAACCACTGATGTCTCTGTAAAACATGAAATGTGATGTTACACATATGATAGTTGTAATGTGCTGTGGTGTATGCTTAAAAATTCCAGAATATATTACACTCTAGCTCTAGCACAAGGTCCAATTAGAAGCAACCAGTGCATCCAGCCTTAGTTTTATTCTTACACTAGCGAACTTGCCCGGCGTTGCCCGGGTACGTCAAAAAATAGCAGGAATTACGAAAAAGCTCTGAAAATCACAATAAGATACTGCGAAAAAATTTTAAATCGCTTCTAAAATTTTGAAAAGAGAAAAAAAAAATTATATATTGTGTTCGAAGATTGCAAGTTGATTCCTTTCACTAATGTGGAAAAATAGTAGCAAATCGCTAAAATACACTAAAAATCACATACAAAATTTCCGAAAAAATCGAAAATTGCTATACGAAATCCGAATAAACTTTATTGAAATGAGGGCAGAATGTACTTTAGGTCAAAAATGGAATGTCAAAAAATTGCAGCAGATCGCGAAGAAACGTAAAAATCGCATTAAAAATCACAAAAAGTTCAAAAATCACGAAAGTCAAAATTTACTATAATTGGATAAAAGTTTCAAATCTAATTCCTTTGACCTGTGGGCTCTCTTAAAATTTATGTTTTAGAAATCATGCTAAGCATTAGATCATGTTACTTTTATTCGTAATTAATTTACTTGGACTCCCTTAAATATAATTAATATAATCCCTTAAGTTAATATTAGTTTTTGTTGCATTAAAATATCTCAATTTGTTGATTTTCTGTAAGCAAGTAAACCCTATTGTTTTACAGTGGAAGTCTATGGGAATTTGGCGAAATATTAGAGATATCGCCAAGTTGGCGTCTCTTTTGGCGACTAATTTTGATTACCAAATTTGGCGATATATCGCCAAGTTGGTGACAAACTTGGCGTTATTTGGCGACAGAACTGGATCCCCCCTACGGTAACCCCCCCTTATAGGTATGGAAATGCATTGCATGCTGTTCAATAATCGTATAAAAAATTCGCTAAAAATTCAAAAATCGCTGTACGAATTCCGGATAAACTTTTTAGAAAAGAGAACAAAATTTACTATATTGGGTTAAAAGAAAGAAACCGTATTCTTTTCCCTAATGTGGAAAAATCAAATTAATATAATTCCTTAAGTTAATATTAGTTTTTCTTTTTGTTGCATTAAAATATCTCAATTTGTTGATTTTCTGTAAGCAAGTAAAACCTATTGTACAGCTGAAGTCTATGAGAATTTGGCGAAATATTAGAGATATCGCCAAGTTGGCGTCACTTTTGGCGACTCATTTTTATCGCCAAATTTGGCGATATACCGCCAAGTTGGCGACAAACTTGGCGGCATTTGGCGACAGAACTGTGTCCCTCTACGGTAACCTCCTTATAGGTATGGAAAAGCTGCACCTTTTCCCCAAATTTTGTAGCTCTACGTGCAGTGGTCTCTTCAGAACACCGTCGACTCCTTATAGGTATGGAAATGCTGTTCAATAATTGCATAAAAAAATCGCTAAAAATTCAAAAATCGCTGCACGAATTCCGAATAAACTTTTTTGAAAAGAAAACGAAATTTACTATATTGGGTTAAAAGAAAGAAACCATATTCTTCTCACTTATATGGAAAAATCGCCTCGAAACTTAAAAAAGTGCTAAAAATCGCATAAAAAATTAAATTAAAAAAAATCTAATCAAAAAATCAAAAAGCGAACTTCAAGGTGCAAAACTTCATACATAGGCGTACCTTTTCCCCAAATTTTGTAGCTCTACGTGCAGTGGTCTCTTCAGAACACCGTCGACACACTCACTCACTCACACACAAACTTCTTTCTTTATTATTATAGATATACAATTTAAAGTAGGTCGAATACTCATTAATGTTAAATGCGTCTCACTTAAAGTATATTGTAGCACTAAGGATTCAACAAATATTATTGTTAATTATTAATTTCTGTGCTTGAAGTGTTTATTTAATGACGTTTATATTTTAGTAAAATCTGGCTAAAACAGTGGCGTAGCTACGTGTTCAGCACCCTGGAGCAAGTAAAGTTTGTGCGCCCTATTGTCACTCAAAAAAGTTCTGTGCAATTTTTTTTTTAAAGTTTAAAATTTACATACTATTTTTAATTCGATATAAAACCTTACTTTTATTTGAAAGCCAAAGAATTTTAACAATTTATTAAATATAAATAATTAAAAATAAATAATGAAACTAATTGTAATTCTTTAAGTACGTTGTACCTAGCAATATTTTCTGCGAATTGGATGAGATTTTCGTTTTAAATGCGCCAATGGCCCAATACAATCTGCCACTCTTAATGTCTATTTTTCTTTTCAATGTTTCAAAGCATTGTGGAATATCAATAAAAAACACCCATGTGTCAAGAATTTATTTATTTATTTTTGTCACTTTTCGCATGTACATGAAACACTTTTTTGTGTTTACTAGTTCCAGAAAATACTAAAATTCCAGAAAATTCAAAGTATCATAACTCTGTAAGTTTCGATCGTTCAAAAAATAAATTTTTATTATTTTACTACCTGTTAAAGTACGGAGATTTTTTTCGAAATACAGAACCCAAGGACCAAACAAAAAAGTAAAGCTCGTAACTCTTAGAAAATAACTCTTTTGATATAAATTACTTTTAAGAGGACAAATAACAACTTTGAAACTTTTCTACTATTGGAACTATATTTCTACAGCTAATGGTTTAGAAAATTAGCCAATAGACAACGATAAAAGTTGATACCATGGTTCTGACTGGCTTCTGACTAAACTGAGCAATTTGGCTAATTGCTGAAGAAAAGCTAGCCAAATTCAAATAATAGTAATAATAGATTCGTCGAGAAACACCAAAGAATATCAAAGCACAAATAATGAGTTACACCGAAAAGGTTTAATCGTACGATAAATAACGTAATTGAGAGTATCGTCAAAAGAAAAAAAAACATCTCTTGCAATTTGGCCATTTCAAGTTTTAGTTTTCTCGACAAAGAAACATTTTGGCATTATGGTGATCGGCAGCGAGAACCTTGATTGACACCTTTATATATTACTCGATCGAGATTGTAGTTTTTACTTTCCATACACTTATACATGCAATGTAAGGAAGGAAATAGGAAAGCATTGCGATCAGAATGGAAATAATAGTATATTTTTACATTTTCAAATACACTAAAAAAGTTCTCACAATTTTTATGCATGTTAGAATTTCTTTAAGTTTTAAGATTCCCAAAGCATGATTTAGTGTGTTTCTGATGTTGTCGGCAGGTTTGTTATAAATTTGTCGCAAGAATTGTATTAATATTTGAAGAAATCCGCCGACGGGTTTGGTATCTAAACTATTTTTCAACCGTTATGTGATGATAACGGATGAGCATTTTGTCTTATATCTCAGTTAAATTATTTTTATTGCTCATGTTCATCTTATATCTGTACAACAATGTTTCACCACGCAGACAGTAGTTGCTCGACAGGGACTCGCAATTACTTTACTGCTAATAATTTCAAAAAACAAAATTTCTCCTTATTTAATACTTTAATCATAGAAAATAGTACGATTAAACCAGATCTATTTTATGTACTAATACTCTAATAGAAAAGTTATTGTGAACCCCTGAAGAGCCTCTACTGCACGCAGGGTAGCTCTGGAATTTTGAAGGGCGCAACATTTTAGAAACTCATTATTTTACCACCTTGCTAGTAGAAACCAACAATATTCATTACCATTCCAGTTTTTCTTTCTGGGGATGCTTTCGATTTCGAAACTGGATCCAAAATTGAAAGTGCCCTTTAAAAAAATCGAAACAGTATAAAAATAACCGTCTAGACACCAACTTGATATATTCCATGCAAAAAAAAAAAAAAATATCAAACTTAAACTTACACTATGAGCAAAACTACTTAAAAGATGAGACAATATTAAAAAGATGTTAAATTATTTTAATACCTTAGTACTTTCAACTATAAAAAACATAGTCTTCGCCAGAGAAATATAAGAAATACAATTGTTATAATAACAATTGTATTTCTTATATTTCTCTGACGAAGACTATGTTTTTTATAGTTGAAAGTATTAAGGTATTAAAATAATTTAACATCTTTTTAATATTGTCTCATCTTTTAAGTAGTTTTGCACATAGTGTAAGTTTAAGTTTAACTTTTTAAAGATGAATTAAGCATTTCTATTTATTTATTTACTGAAGAAAAAAATCATTTAAAAATATTGAAATGTAAACGAGAAATTTGTAAAGAACACTCAGGGCCCGACTTATGCAGGGGCATGCGGGGCAGCTGCCCCGGGCCCCCCTTCTCAGGGGGCCCCCCATAAGAGCAATCAGGATTTTCCTTAAAAGGTGCCAAATGATTAAAATTAGCCAAAAGTGACCAAAATTCCTATATTTTCAAACATTTAGGAAGAAGTGCGGTCCCCCTACCCCTCCCTACTTCCAGTACCCCCTGCACCCATGCAAAAAAAACTATGATTAAAAAACTAATGATTAAAATTTTATTATGGCAACTTAGTATTCTATTGTTTTCAAAAGAAATTCTTTATTAACGTTTTCTTCGCAATGTGGCATGTTAAAACCATTCATTATGATAATTTGGGGCATTTTCTTTTAAACATCTTATAACGTACGTAGATAAGCAAAGTAAAAGTTTGCAAAAAAAATACTCGTGTCAACCAATCTATCATTTTTTCTACTATTATCCTACTAGAACTTTTTCTTAAAGTTGTGACAATTATTTTGTGATACCCTGTTTACAGATGGCAGGAAGTACCTGGTACAAAACTTATGCAGACATACAATACGTATGAAGTTTAGTACTAGCCACTTCCACATTATTTCAAAAGAATTCTGTAGATATATGCAAGGGGCCCCCCAGAATGATGCTTGCCCCGGGGCCCCCCATAGTCTTAGTCGGGCCCTGAGAACACTGACATTTGTTTAACAGCTTGTGATTGACTAGTGTAGGATTCTGTATACAGAATCTTAGTACTAAATAAGAATGTTATGATTAATTAAATCTGTTTAAAACATTTTTTGCAACGGGAGGATAAAAAATATTAATGCTGCTGTAATATTAAGAAACGTGTAACTATTATTAATTTTATTTTAAAGCAAAGTATATTTAAAATAGATTTTTATACAGTAAATTCCGTCTAAAGCTCTATGCAAGACAGATTTCTGTCTTGTGCAGAATAAAAAAAAAAAAAAAAACAAACCTTGCAACAGGGTATAACCGAAGGACCACAAAGTGCCTTTAAAAGAACAGTCCTGTTCTAACCTGTTATATACAAAACAGATGACCAACGTTCTGATTATCACATTTATGGACGACATTGAAACAGTTCTGTTTTCATACTAAAATGTAATTTTTAAGAAAAAAAAAAATGTTTTACTTACCTTTTATTTTCAGAAAATATTCTTTATAATTTTTTTTGTGCATCAAGTGCAAAAATTTATGCAATAAACATTTAAATAAGAGAAATTACAATCACAGCATTGTACGAATGCACGAAGCCTGCGCACTTGAAAAAAAATACTTAATAAAGGATTTTACAAACAACTAAAAAAAAAAAAAAAAAAAAAAAAAAAAAAAAATACGTATATATATTTTGAAATAGGAGCTCTTTGGGCCCAGAAAGACTAAAAATTTTAGGAGTAGTTCATGTCGCCATAGGTAAATTTCACAAAATATACATTAGGTTTTAAAAGATTTAAATGGTCCTCTGAAACAAAGAAACTTTCAAGAAAAAAAATGAGATTCTTCTGCCGTGCAGAGAGTAAAAAAATGCTTAAAAAATAATTAAACAATTTACGACTGTTCAAATTTAATGCGTGTAGCTAATTTTGTAACTTCACCTGAGAGCGAGCGCAGCTTTATATGGGTTCGGGCGCAACAACCCGCCGATCGGTTGTCCGACGGGCAAGTCTCAGACAGAATGAGACTTAATTTAGTAAAATCCTATATCTTTCTTTTCTTCTTCTTCTTTTTTTAATCTATAGGCCTTGTTTCAGCACGGACGGAAAGAAAATATATTGAAAATTATGCCGTTAGAAAAATGTTTAAGCTTTATGAACAAAAGTGCATGGTTTCTTTAAAACACACCTGTGGAAATATTTCATCTTTGTATATAAAATTGGGTTCTAAGTTTTTATTCATTGTTATGCTGTTTTGAACACACAGTATTTCTGTAAACTGCTTGAAAAGTTGAGTGTAGTAACTACATTTTATTTTCATTTTATAATTTGAAAACTAATTGACTACTAATACGTGATATTGGATGGTAGTGTTTGGACAGCAGGGAGCTTGATTATCGCCTAAACAAACTCACATTATCATTTTTGAAAAATATGTTTTACTTAATCCTAAAATTCTGGATTAAATAAGGTTTAATGCGGAAAAATGGGTTTAAAAAAGGTGGTATAAATTTGAATAGGTCTTAAGGAACATTGAATTTGATAACTTTTTCTCTCTTTTTAAAGGGAAATGCTTATCAATTCTGCATTTGAGATTTGCCATATTTTCAAATTCTAAAAAACAATACGCACAAAATTGAATTTGCCGCTCCCCCCTCACCCCCTCTAAATTTTGTCGCCGTGGACTGATGTGGAATATGCCTAAATCCAGCTCTTATTATTGCTTTGTAATCTGGGTTGATGCATGTATAGTTTCCACAAAATCATAAAAACTTCAAAATTTTCGTTTTCTTGGTTCTTCGTTAGTAAAATGGTGACTAATTTTCTTCAACTTGCCAAACTGTTATTGTTATTGTTTTTTAAATTGAAAAATAACTAAATAGCTAAGGCTAGTTTCTCAACGGTGACTTCTTTGGCTACCATTATTTCTGTACAGTAATCATCAACTATCATGATAAATTTCTAAAACATTTACAATAGAAATGTACCTGAAATATTATTGTTCGGAAGTAGTAGCAGCCAATAAAGTGGCCGATGAAAGATCTCTAAATAAGTTTTGATTACCAGGATTTAAAAATCTTCATCTGTCGTCTACGGAAAGGTTACAGAAGAAAAATCAGGCATGCTGAAACAGTGTTGGAGGAGTTACAGACGTGTGAAAATTATTAGAATAATTGTGAAATTTACAATAAAAACTTGTTATATTAAAGAAATATTAAAAAAAATATTGATACATTTAATATTTAGTGTGAATCCCCTTGTTTTTTATTAAAGAAATGATAGCATACTTGTCTTGGCATATTTTGTATGAGTTTTTGGCAATTAATTTGTATTTCGTTGTCATGATGCCAAATTTGGATGTATCTTTCTATACGACTAGACTTGTTTGTGATCTTGTATTTCTCTAATTTTTTCTTTACAATGGCCAAAAGGTTCTCTATGGGGTTCATATCTGGACTGTTTCCAGGCCATGGAAATGTTTTCTTTAATTAAATTAAAGAAACGAAACATCACAAACAAGAATGTTCTGATAGAAAAACTCATCCAAATTTGGCATCATGACAACGAAATACAGATTAATTGTCAAAAACTCATACAAAATATGCCAAAACATATCGAATCTTTAATAAAAAACAAGAGGATGTGCAGTAAATATTAAATGTACCAATATTTTTTAAATGTATTATTTTTTTAGCATAACAAGATTTTAATGTAAATTTCCCAGTTATTCTAATAATTTCCACACGTCTGTACTTGAGGTTGCAATATGCTATGAATTAAAATTGAAACGTCGCGAATACGAGTAGAAGTAATTTCTTTTAACTGTGTATAAAATACGTTTTAAATCGAAATATTTGAGATTAAACACAAAGTAAAATATCGTAGGAATATGTTGATTGTAACAAGATTCATCTATAATCAATAATGAAAAGAATAATGAAAAGATTAATAATGGAAAAAAAAAATATACAAATATTTTTACAAATCTTCATTTCGCTCTTTCTAATTTTGCGCCCTTAGAATTCGCGCGCCTGGAGCAGTTTGCTCCAACTGCTCCACGGTAGCTACGCCCCTGGGCTAAAATAGAAATGGGGTTATATATATAATTTTAAATTTTACTTTTGGTATGTTTGTTTTAATATTTTTATTTAGTGAAAGCTAAACTACCCAGTTGCCAACATTTTAGTATTTTTCTGAACATTGTGTTAATTTGATCCAAGTCAAATAAATAGGCTTAGAGCCCAAAAAATGCATTTAGTAAAATGGGTCTTGTTTCTATGTAGCATTATTGATTTGATTTCGTTTATTAACACGCTGAGTGCTACGTCAGTCACCAGTGACTGACACTGAACTTTCCGTTTATAGATTGTGTAACGGGAATTTTATTTCGTAGCCCAAACAGAAAGACAGACAAAATAGACTTGGCATTCAACGTGTTAAATAAGATTTCTAGTTCAAAACATGTTTGATATCTGTCAAGTTGACACAGTGCTCTGTAAATTAGGAAATGTTGATAACTATGCAAGTATAAAAGCTTGGCGATTGCTATCAATATTGTTATGTGGTTACCCAGTTCGATTGTCGCAAATAGCGGGACAGGGAGATTTTTTTAAAAAAAAGCGGGACAGCAGCTTCAAAATCGGGACTTGAATTTGTAAACTGTTTCCCGTCATTTTACAGAATTTATGAGAACTAAATGTCTATAAGGGCACAGTATGTAGTTAGTTTTTCAAAATCAATTTTTAATTAACACTATTTGCAGTCATGTGAATGAACCGTTCATGAATGGAACACAAGGGCATTCTTCATCGAGAGCGGCTATTAAGAAGCATTCCCTGTAAAACTTTTAGAAAATGAGTGGCATCTTTGTGAGCATAATATTTTAACTAACGAGCTGGGAATTTCTGAAATCTATAAAATAGAAGGTTGTTCTCTAAATTTATTTGCTATATTATTTTTAAAGCATTTAAAAATATTTTTAAGTTGAAGAATTTTGAAAAATCAAAAAATATACTTAAAAATAATGATTAAAAAAAAAAAAAAAAAGATTATTGAAGCTTCATATAAACATGAGAAAAAAGATAGACATAGAACCTAAAGGTTTTCCCTTTTCTATAAAGGAAAGTAAAAATTTATAAATGTTTAGCAGAGTTAAGCGAAATTTCGCAAGCAGAGTAATTAATCCAAACTGTTAATTCTGATGGGACAATTCTAGCAGAGAGTGTGTGTGTCTGGGGAAGGGGGGTAAGTCGTCGGTGTATCACGTAACAAAACTTCCAGAAATTATCGTTGTTCATAGGCATTACAGTAACCGAATTCTTTTGTTTGTCTCACGAAGTTTTATATAAAAAAAATTATATTAAAAGTCTGCGAGCAGTTCAGTTTCATCCGCATTATAAATGTTTCTCTCTTAAATTCCTCAAATTGATTTTAATAAGTAAGTCGGTGGTAAATCGCCGGTGTATCATGTAACAAAACTTCCTGAAATTATCGGCCCGAATTTTGTGTGTCTCACGAAATTTTATTCGGAGAAAAAAAAAAGTTTCATCCGCATTATAAATGTTTCTCTCTCCATAGATTCCTTAAATTGATTTTAATAACCAAATCGGTAAATCGCCAGTGTATTATGCATGCAACAAAACTTAAAGAAATTATCGATCACAGGAATTCTTTTGTGTGCGTCACGAAGTTTTATTTGAAAAAAAAAAAAAAAAAAAAAAACTTATGAACAGTTCGGTTTCACCCGCATTATAAATGTTTCTCTCCTTAGATTCCTCAAATTGATTTTAATTTTTCATTTTGGTCTTCTTCTAATTTACGAACCGATTTCTCGGTCCTATTAACCCTCGAAAAAAAAGGCGGTATACAACTTCAAGTAAAAAGTAATTTAAATTAGAATTATAAAAGTTTTTTCTTTACTTCATAAAAAATCACATGTTGATACTGTTATAAAATCTTAATCTTTTGACATAGTGAAATAAATTTGTACATATGCATTTAGGAACCCATTTGCAAATTATTTCGAAAATATTCGACAATTACGACGCACTAATCGCAATTTGTATCGCAAAATACCTGTATGATAAAATGTTAGGCATTGCCTTCCAAGCAGATAACAGAACTCTCCCTATACTCTTAGTCTTAGTGTAATTTTTTCTCCTGAAAAAGATCATTAGGTGCGTTCGTAGTTATATAAATACATAGCACCTATAGTCGTCGTTCGGCCCGTCTGTCTGTCCGTTCGCATATAACAGAGCAAAAACTAGTCAACCGAATGGTCTGAAATTTTAAATATACTAGTAAATCTGCAGATCAAGAGCCTCAACGTCATCTCTGCAACTCATTGTTTTTATCAAACTTTGCGTAATATTAATCTTTCTACAAAAACAAAATTTAAACTATTTAAATTACACAAACATTTATAAAAGGAAAAAAATATTTCGATGGTTTCAGACATTAAAAGCGTTAAATTAAACACGTTGTTATGTAAGGATATTCTGAAATTCTCACGAGCTACTTATTCTAGTAATTTTTATATAATAAAGCAAATTTCTTCAGGGGGGCTCTGCCCCCCTGAACCCCCCGTTGTGTAATTTATTTTGCATTTGTAATTTTCTACTGATTGAGTTAATGATTACCCTATATCTTAGATTTCTTTTTACACTGCGATTTATAAGGATAAGCAATAATTCGGTCAAGCATTTTACGTTATCCTAATATCCATACAGCAGTATTTACTTGCCTGCTAACCACAAATACCTGTATCTAATGGATAAAGAGCTTTTGGAAATGTAAACTGAAACATCTAATTTAGAAATCTAATACCTTTATAAATTTTGTTTATAAAAAAATAATTTTGATTACCATTATGCAATATTTATATCTAAGATCTAATCTAAATATCAAAAAATGTACTCGATAGCATTAACTTACTAAAATCACCCTAAAGTAGGGGGGCTTCTAAACCTAACAGTTAATAATTCATCATCGTTAAATAGATAAACATGATTTGGCGCCTTTAAGTATTTTTTGTGATTTTTTTTTAATAGTATCTACATTTAATTTAAAATCGCGATGTTACAAATACCGTTGAAATTTGACGCAAACCTATGTTCAGGTCAAATTACGAAAGGTTAACTAACATTTCATTTCCCTTAGCCGGACTTTCTGTTTCATTTTTCGTAATAAGGATTATTTTAATAATTTAATTTATTTTACACTCTACAAGCTGTTACACGGACGTTGTTCACGTAGCATTAAAATAGAGATATATGCATTAAGTAAAACATTTCACTCCCCACCAGACATGCCAAGTCTCAAGCTTTTTGCACATCACTATTATCTTAGAGAAAATGTTCTTTTAAATCGCGCAAATGTTTCAATTAAATAAAGTAACATTTTCTGTATTAAAATACTGGTATCCAGAACGCCGGAGGCTTGGCAGCTCTGCTCCTCTTAATAAAAACATATATGATTAACCAACACTTTATCACATTTTATAGGAGACAATACGGAATTTCTTATTTGTATGGCCTTACATATATCTCAGTCATAAAAATGTAAAATTTTGTGCCAATTAATGCACGCAATTGCGAAAATGAAATCGCAAAGAATGAGAAAAGGAAGGCCAAGTAAAATCGTGTAAATCGAGGAATCTTTCTTCGTAGTGCTGGGAAAATACTGCTACAAAAACTATTTTAGGTGGTATTTGGTGTGAAATGTTTATATGTATTCATTCCTGTCCTATATATCCTTTTTTTTATTTTTTATTTGCTTATTCCATTTTTCTTTTGCACGTGAAAATCTTACAAATTAAAATTAACTCTTTGGGAGAAATTGTTATTCATTTTTTTTTTGGCAACAATAAAGTTTATAAAATTTAACAGAATAATGTCAGTTTATTCTGTATGAAAATAACGAACTTTTTCATTTATAATCAAATAGTTGAATAAATAAATGAAAATATTATTCTATATAGTATATAAATACTATTTTCATTTCTGCGTTTAAATAAATCTATATGCAAATATCTATACAAAGGCATTCATTAATTCATTCCTTTTGCTTTGATTTGACTTCAGAAAACCATACATACTTTCACATTTATGATATTTTTAGATGAGATGCTGTTGCTACGCAACGGTTAAAAGAAAAAATGAAATATAAGTAAATTCATAAAATAAAATGTTTTATATTATTCGAACACATGTATAAAATTCTATCATAAGTTATACACCTAATTTAAAAGCTCTGACAAATGTTTTGACAAAATTGCAAACTAATAAGAATAATTTAATACTCTTATTTAAAAATTTCAGCATCCAAAATTTACCATTTAAATCTATTATTCATATGAGCGATTTCTTTCAACAAATGAAAATTTGAAAATCGTCTGACTTCCCATAGAAAAGCATTATATCACAAAATAAAATGTTCTGTATATTCCGAACGAATGAACCAAATTTAACCCAAAACTATACAGCTAAATCCGGGGAGCTCATCAACATGCCCAGGGAATTTCAAGCCGATCGGATGCTTTTTGCGGCAGTTATCGCGGAACAGACAGACAGACTAACAGACAGACAGACTAACGGAAACCAAAACTTTTCGTGTCTCCACAGTAAGCCTTCACTGACGTTTCGGCAATAATTGTTTTAAAATTTTGTCGAGTCATTTCAAATTTTATGAGAATCGGATGTATAGTTTAATTACAGGGTCAGTCAAAAGTTTTCCGTTACATTACGAAAAAAAAAAAAATTAAAAACTAAACCTGTGTTTGTACGATCCATGAAGGATCAAGGCCTGCAGTGCCCAACTCTGTTTACTTGATCCTGGGTCCCGAGGTGCTATCATCATGTGCCCCGGCCAGGTGGTCAACCCAACGTGAGGCCCTCTGTGTTTAGTTCCCAAGTAAGCTTGGTACTCATTTACTCGCTTGGTACTCATTTCATCGACCACGGAGTGAACCTTGCCCAGCCGGGAGCAGAACTCGCGACCTGTAGCGTGGCAGACAGGCGTGCTGACCACTACGCTACTGGATTTCCCGTTACATTACGGCCAATGGAAAAAAATTATTTCAAGTGCATTTTAATGATGTTACAGCCTTTCGAACAGAATGAAATTGATATGCACTTATGAAGTGCACTAAAATATACATTTAGTACTATATGCGGTGCAAAAAATATTTATAAAACTACTTATAGTACGAACGCACCTCATTTGCCACGTTTGACGTGCAATTTCCAACTTGTTTTACATCTGTTCTGACCAAAACTATTGTCTTCTACTCGGGGTGCACAATATTCAGAGGTAAAAGCATCTTATACTAATAAAACAAAGTTTCGCTCTGTCTGTGTGCGATGGCTAGCAAAATCTAAGGCACGTACGAGGTTCAACTAGTTGGATGTGCCAATCCCAAAACTTTCTTCTATCTTATACATCTTAATATTTCAAAACCTAGTTACACATGTTAATATTTCAATATTATTAGTTCAATACTATACCTTTGATTACATGATACCTTTGATTTGATACCTTTGATACAATAACTTTGATTTTCATCTTAAATTTCTGCTCCAGTCAATTAAACGGACTAAAATCGAATTAATCTATATCATGATATTTGTTAAAATTATTAATTTTTCCTTATTCTGTTGTTATCAGGTGTTTGCGAATAGCCGGCTTAGCAGAAAGTGAGTTCCCGCCGCTGCACGAGCCGCCGATGGACAATAGAACAACGAAAAATCAAGAAAAGTATACAAAAATCGCTATCATAGAGCCCCTTTACCGCGCAATATTTCCAAATTCAAGGAGGACCTGTTGACCATAGACAAAAACATGCACAAACATTTTGGTTCAATTGTATGCACAATTTTATACACTGTTCGATGGTACAGGAATGTAAATGGCACAGAGATCGCAATTATAGCGCCCCCTTCTGGCGGAATTCTTTTAAGTTCAGGGAGGACTTGCTTGCCATAGCTAGAAACATACACAAAATAATTTGTTCAATTATATGCATATACACTTTTCGTTGTTACAATATAATGAAAATGTTACAGACATCGCAATTATAGCGCCCCTTACCGGCAGAATTTTTCTAAATTCAGGGAGGACCTTCGTGCCATGACCAAAAACAAACACAAAAAATTTGGTTCAATTCTATGCATAACTTCATACACTTTTCGAATGTACAATATTCAAAATGGCACGAAAATCGAAGAAAAATCGCTATTACAGCGCCTCCTACCGGCGATTGTTTTACAAATTAAGGGAGGACCTCCTTGCCATAGCCAAGAACTTAAAAAAATTTTTTGGTTCAATTCTATGCATAACTTCATACACTTTTTGATGGTACAATATTCAAAATCTCTATTACAGCGCCCCCTATAGGCGAATTTTTCAAAATTCAGGGAGGACCTGCTTGCCATATCCAAAAACTTGGTTCAGTTCTATGCATAACTTCATACACTTTTGGATGGTACAATATTCAAAAATCGCTATTACAGCGCCCCCTACCGGCGAATTTTTTCAAAATTCAGGGAGGACCCGCTTGCCATATCCAAAAACTTAAAATAAAAGGTTGGTTCAATTCTATGCATAACTTAATACACTTTTGGATGGTACAATATTAAAAATCGCTATTACAGCGCCCCCTACCGGCGAATTTTTTCAAAATTCAGGGAGGACCTGCTTGCCACAGCCAAAAACTTAAAATAAAAGGTTGGTTCAATTCTATGCATAACTTAATACACTTTTGGATGGTACAATATTAAAAATCGCTATTACAGCGCCCCCTACCGGCGAATTTTTTCCAAATTCAGGGAGGACCTGCTTGCCATAGCCAAAAACTTAAAATAAAAATTTGGTTCAATTCCATGCATAACTTCATACACTTTTTGATGGTACAATGGCGACAGACAGACATTTTCTATAAAGATATTTTTTGGGATTTCTGACCGCCTAAAACGTGTAAATCCGTCGAAAACCGGAAGTCGAAAAAAATTTCAATTACAATACTTTCTTCTTTTGAAGATAGAAGAAAGTAAAAATTTTGTGAGGATGGTCAAAGACCTCTCCTGGTGCACCTGAGTTTCAGAATTTTAATTCTAATAATTAGTTGAGAAATGAATTAAAAACCCAAACTAAAAGAATGGAAAATTATTCATAATTCAACAAAAGCATAGATTTTTATCAAACCACAGAATATTTTTTCAAAAACTGGAATAGAGGGGGAGGTGTTAATAGAATTACAGCGATAAATGTACTGGGCTTTTCTTAAAAAAGGGCTGTATCTTAAATTCTACTCGGCCTAAACACTCTAAAATTACACAGCCAGATGGAAAAAAAAAATCTCCTTTCAGAAATTCTAAAAAATATTTTTATACTCCTGTAAATAGTTGAGAAATTCATTAAAAATCCACTTATAAAATCTCTTATTTCCCTTCAAAGAAACAGATTTTTGAGAAATTTTTCATAGCGAGAGCAGTGTTTGAAACGCAGACCACTGGCTACGGAATAAAAACCTTAAATCACAAATAGTTTTTATACTAGGGAATCTTTTGGAATGCCGTCAAATTTTTTTTAAATACACCATTTAAAGATTTTAAAGTAATGCATCTAGCCCTACTTTTAAACGCCGTTTAATAATATCTAAATTTTATAAAAATCGATCCTCAAGTTTTTGTTTTATAAAAAATTCGATTTAAAAAAAAAAGAAAGTTGAAACGGGAATTTGTTAAGATTAAGAAAACTGACGAACCGATTGATTTGGAACTTTCAGATAGTTTATAAACACATAAAAAAGATTTCAAAAAGTAGGGGGCATCAATCTTATCTTTTTTTTTTTTTTTGGAGGGGGTGGGGGGGGGGTATCAAATATTTAAATCCGTATCATTTTCTACCGTTTTAGATGCAGTTTTTTGACGGAGCCCTGGATAAATATTACTTATTTAATATAAACATTTCAAAAGTGTACTTACCACTGTTTTCGAATAGTAATTTCAGCAAATATCTTAATTTCTTGCTTAACACCCCTTTGACTAATATTTCTACGGGTAGGTTAAAATGAAGAAAACTGACGAACCGATCGATTTGAAACTTTCAGATAGTTTATAACACATAATAAAGATTTTTAAAAATAGGGGGCATCAAATTTCGGGGACGGGGGAAAGGGAGGGCGGTAAATTTTTTTTTTTTTTTTTTGGGGGGGGGGGCGATCAAATATTTAAAACTGTACAGTTTTTTACCATTTTAGATGCGTTTTTTTGATGGAGCCTTGGGATAAATATTACTCATTTTATACAAAAATTTCAAAAGTGCACATACCACTATTTTCATATAGTAATTTCAGCAAGTATCTTAAATTCTTGCTTATAAGACCAGACCACCATCCCCTTGACTAATATAACTACGGCTAGGTTGTTTAACGAAGTTTCATTTAGAAACAGTTTTGTTAAGAATAGAGCCCCCCCGCCACCTAGGTGGTGGAATGTGGAACTAAAAGATTCGAGATCAGTTTTGAAAGATTTTGCTGTGCGTACGCAGCACGCCTGCTAGACCCTCATATGATATATCATTAGAAAATCCTCGGACCACTCTTTCATAATATGAGCCTTTCTACCCCCCCCCCCCCTTACTCAAATTTGTCCCCCCCCGGGGGTGGTAAATTTTCTCAGCTCCCAATTGAACTACAGCAAGATTCGACCTCATTTGAAGGCTTGATCGAAGGTAAAACTCCACGGGCCTTCGATTGGTGAGGTCTATTTTTGACCTCAGACTATTAGGGGACATCCCCCCCCCCCGTAAGGGTTGGGTGGAAATAAATTTTTAATGTGACATATCGTTTTGAAGCTTTTGGCCTGTACATTAGTAAACACCCATTACTCTCCTCTCCTCTAAATTCATTTTTTCATCAGTAGAGGTTATTTTAAAGTTTTAATTTGTTCATTACTACCTCATACAATTTTCCAAAAATCATGAAAAAAAATTTACATAACAAATCTCAACAATTAGCAGCTTCTCTCCCAATTTCATAAGTGAGTGGATATGTATTTCAGACAAAATCAAGTTAAAGATATAAGATCATACAAATTTAAGATTAATTTAAAAATATTACCACAGGTCTGGGCAACGCCTTGCGGGTCAGCTAGTCTTCTATAATAATAAGTAAAGAAATGAGTGTGTGTATGTCTGTCTGTCTGTCGACGCTGTTCTGAATAGACCACTACACGTACAGCTACAAAATTTGCTAGGAATTCTATGTATGTTATGTAGTTTTGCACTTCGAAGCCCGATTTTGGATTATTTGGTTAGATTTTTTTAAATTAAATTTTGTATGCAATTTTTAGCGTTTTTTAACGTTTTGAGGCGATTTTTCTACATTTATAAGAAGAATCTGGTTTCAATCTTTTAGCCCAATATTGTAGATTTTGTTCTGTTTTCAGTAAAGTATATTCTGTATTCGTACAGCGATTTTTTAATTTTTCCAGAATTTTCTTATGCAATTTTTAGTGTTTTGCATTTTGTGGCGAGTTTTTGACAATGGTAAAAGGAATTCGATTTCAAATTTTTAGCCTACTATAGAAAATTTTGTCCTCTACTGTTATTGAATTTTAGAGATTTTGAATGAGATTTTTTGTGCTTTGCGTCAATTTTTTGCCATTCATGGAAGAAATCCGATTGCACTGTTTTACTCAATTATAATAAATTTTTCCTCTGCGTTTTTTGGATATTGATCGATTTTCAATGTTAGTTTACTAGTTTTTTGAGTCCTGTGGCAATTTTTTGACATTCGTATTTTGCGGCGATTTTTTGACCATTGGTAAAAGGAATTCGATTTCAAACTTTTGGTTTACTACAGACAGTTTTATCCTCTACGATTTTTGAATTTTAGAAAGTTAGAATGCGATTTTTAGTGATTTTTAGCGTTTCGCTTCGATTTTTTTGCCATTCATGAAAGAAATCCAATAACACTTTATGCAATTATATAAAAATTTGGTCCCTTGCGATTTTTGAATATTTAGCGATTTTCATTGTGATTTTTGGAGTTTTTTCGATTACCATGGCGATTTTTTGACATTTGGAAAAAGAATTTGGTTTCAAATTTTATCCTATTGTAATCAATTTTGTCATCCGCCATTTTTGAATATTAGCGGTTTTTAATCCGATTTTCAATGCGGTATTTAGTGATACTTCGCGTTCTGCTGCGATGTTTTTGACATTGGTAAAAGAAATTAGGTTTCAAACCTTTAGTCTAATATAGTAAATTTTCTCCTCTACGATTTCCGAATTATTTTTAATGCGATATTCCGTGTGATTTGTAGCAATTTTTTTGTTAATCATGAAAAAAATTTCGATTAGAGTGTTTTACCCCATTTTAGTAAATTTTGACCCGAGCGATTTTTGAATATGTAGCGATTTTTAATGCGATTTTCAATGTGATTTTCAGTGCGTTTTTTTTCAAGTCCTGTGGCGTTTGTTTTTGTCTTTCGGAAAAGGAATTTGGTTTCAAACATTTATCCGAATATAGTAAATTTTGTTCTACTCGATTTTTGAATTTTAGTGATTTTTAATGCGGTTTTCAGAGCTACACGGCGATTTTTTTGACATTCTAAACATAATTCAATTTCGAACTTTTAGCCTAATATATTAAATTTTGTCACTTTTTCTTTGCCATTCATGAAAAATTTCCGATCACAATGTTTTACTCCATTATAGTAAATTTTGACACCAGCGATTTTTGAATATTTAGCTATATTTTAATGAATCTTTAAATGAGATTTTTAGTGTTTTTTGGAATTCCACAGCGATTGTTCGAAATTCGTAAAAGGAATTCGGTTTGAAACTTTTGGCCTAATATAGTAAATTTTTTCTCTATAATTTTTGAATTTTAGCGATTTTACAATGCGATATTCCACGCAATTTTCAGAGATTCTTTTCTATTTTGCGATCATTTTTCGTCATTTATGAAAGAATTCCGATTACAATATTTTACCCCCAATATAGTAAATTTTGTCCCCTGCAACTTTTGAATATTTAGCGATTTTTAGTGATTTTTTCAAATTCCGCAGCGATTGTTCGAAATTCGTAAAAGGAATTCGGTTTGAAACTTTTGGCCTAATATAGTAAATTTTTTCCTCTATAATTTTTGAATTTTAGCGATTTTACAATGCGATATTCCATGCAATTTTCAGAGATTTTTTTGTATTTCGCGCCCATTTTTCGTCATTTATGAAAGAATTCCGATTACAATATTTTATCCCAATATACTAAATTTTGTCCCCTGCAACTTTTGACTATTTAGCGACTTTTAATGCGATTTTTCGTGATTTTTTCAGTCCCAATGTGGTTTTTTGACATTCGAAAAAGTAATCTGGTTTCAAATTTTTATCCCAATATAGTAAAATTTGCCCTCTGCGATTTTTGAATTTTAGCGATTTTTGGATATTCAATTTAGTTTTTAACGATTTTTAGAGAATTTTGGCATTCCTCATCGTTTATTTTTTATTTTTTTTATTTTTTATTTTTTTGTCTATCATGAAAGATTTCCGATTATAATGTTTTACCCATTATAGTAAATTTTTACCCTAGCGATTTTTGAATGTTTAGCGATTTTCAGTGTGATTTTTAGCGATTTTCCGAGTTTCGCGGCGATATTTTGACATTTGGAAACTGAATTCGGTTTTAAACTTTTAGCCTAATATAGTAAATTTTCACCTTCACGATTTTTAATGGGATTTTTCGAGTTTCACGGCGATTTTATGACATTTGTAGAAGGAATTCTGTTATTTTATTTTTTACTTTTGGGAAATTCGGTTTCCAACTTTTAGCATAATATATTCAATTTTCTACTGTGCGCTTTCTGATTTTTTAGCGCTCTTTTTATCACGATTTTTAGTGTTTTTCGCTTACCACGGCGATTTTTTGATATTGGTAATATGAATTAGATTTCGAACTTTAATCTTAACTAGGTGATCGTACCCGGGCTTCCCGGGTTAAAGAATATAGGTGAAAACATTTTTTTTTCAATTGAAAACTAATAATTTTTTATATGCAATAAATTTTTTAGATTACCTACCCACTTACATTAAAAAAAAAAAAAAAAAAAAAAAAAAAAAAAAAAAAAAAAAAAACATTTTTCATATGAAAAATACGAATTATACGATCAAATATTTTTTTTTAATTTATCAAAAGCTACATTTTCTTATTAGTCGTATGCTAAGAGTTATTTGACCAGGATTTTGCTACTTACGGCATCCTTTTATATTCTGACAATTTCAGAGCTTATACATGTCTGTTAAATTTGTGTTTTATTTATATTATTTTATTTATTCATTCATAGGGAAATATTTTCTTAATGGATATTAGCCATAAACGGATTAATCTTTCGTAATCGCGCTCCGCGCGATATAGATAAATTAAAAAAATGTTTCATGCTTTAAAATTGTTTTTAAAACCATAAGCAATCAGTAAACTGAGATGAACTATGCAAACAAATTCCATTTGAAAAAAAAAAAAAAAAATCCTATTTGGTGATCTAAAAATTTAAATTGTACGATTAAAAATATGTTAGATTTCTGTTTTTTCAATATTATTATTTTATTTGTTTATAAAAGAAGTATTAATTTCGTTAATTTGTTTTTCACAAATATGTTAGATTGGTGGTTTTTTTAAATATTATTCTTTTATTTGTTTATAAAGGAGGTTTTGATTTCGTTATGAAAAAATAGTCAGAAACAAATGCTGTACAATATTTGTTGATTTATGTGCAAAATTTTTATTATTATTATGTATTGAAACTGGCACGTGATAAGATAAACCTAAAAAAAAAAAAAAAATCATTCTTAAAAAGTATTTTAGAAAATATAATACATCAGTCAATTGAGGTACAGTTTTTAAACAAATTGCATTTGAAAGTAAAATTTTCCCTATGCGACGAAAATTGAAAATGTACGAATGTCAGCAGATTAAAAAATTGCAGTAGCGAAAATTTCAAGACCGAGATTTGATCGTGAAATGTTGCCATTTGCAAAAGGACGTCAGCGTTATGCACAGATACGTTTGTTCTTTATAATATAGATACTTAATCAGTAAAATATAATAAAGATCAGTTATTAGGATGTGGTTATCAATTGAGGCTATTATGCTTGGTATTCCGGAATGAAAAATAGCAATTTTCACCTTCTCAAAATTTGCAAACGCACTTCTCATATCCATATTCGTCATTTTAAAAAAAATTGTATTTTGTTTGATCATTTAAAAATCATTTTAACTCAAAACTTGAAGTCACTATTGTCAGCAACATCTTTTGTGTGAACATACTCACTCTTTACATGAGATTCTAATCTCAATGCCGGAGAGTGAAAATTTCCATAATTTACGTTTTTTAGACGTATTTGTGTTAAAATGTGTAGTTTTATCTAAGAAAATGACCGTTTTCTTTTAAATATGACTTCATTTTCACTTAAATAAGCATTTCGCCTAGTGTCTGAAACTTAGTATCAGTACAGATGCAGAAGGAAAAACAATATAGAAAATTTATGAGGAAATATGCGTGTTTTCAAAAGCGGTATGTCATTTTCCGTTATTATGCCCCTAATGTAATATTATGCTACTAATGGGATTTTGCACCACTAAACCCTATACAACATTTTTTATCAACAATTAGGTAGATTTCGTAAGAAATACTACCTATTGCAGTCGTTACCATGGTGCGACTTTTGAAAAATTCCTTCATAACTTTTCATTATCTGACCCCAGGAACCCAAAACCACCCCCACCTAAAAAGTTTATATATATATATATATATATATATATATATATATATATGTATGTATGTATGTATGTATGTACTAAATTTTGTCCGCACGATAAAAGTCGCAATTATGCACGAATCATCTTCAAACTCGCGAACAACTTTGAGATGGCTAATATCTCGGCGGGGATTGAAAATGGGCGAAATCGGCCAAAGAGGGTGGAAATGGGGAGGGTTCTAAATTTTGAATACTGTCTTAACATGATTCTGATAAAACCAGCTCTTACACAACAATGGCAGGAAAAAAATAAAAGTTTTTCGTTATAGCAGTTGCCAACAATTAAAAAAAAAAACAAATAATAAAATTCTCACCACAACAATTACTTTTCTTTTGCAAAATTTTCACGTGTAAAATTAAATAGTTTGACAAATTGAAAACAAATTGAATATTACGTCATAAGTTTCCTAGAGCAAGATTTCAGCATGAAAACTCAAAATAAATAGTTTGACGATTTAAAAAAATATGTATATTTCGTCATATTGGAAATATAATGGACCTCAGCAGGTGAATATGTAACGCCATGTAAGTTTGAAGAAACGTATTAAAACATGATAAAAACCCGACTATGGAAATATTAACATATTTTAACACTTTAAGGTTCTCTGAATTTTTTGTAGCCATTTTTTAAACTTATTCCATATATATGTGTGTGTGTATTCGTGTATATTACAATTTTCACAAAAAGTTTAGCTCCCTACAGCTCGCTCTTTGTGAAGAAACTGGGTTTGATCTCTAATCTTGATTTAAGTTTTGTTGGAGAATTTAGTACTTAACATCGAAATCTACCTCCGCCTGTAGGCCCGAGCCGGCAGGGATTTTTTGAATTTTTATCAGAAAATAGCATGAATAAAGATAAAAATACCCCATTATTTCTCTCTTGTCTGCAATAATGAAAGCTATCTAATTTTCACCATTTTGAAGAAATTTCATAAAATGCTTTTAAAATTAAAATATAACATTAGGGGATATAAAAAAAAAAAAACAGATAGTGCGATCACATCTACAAATGAAAAGTTTTCAGTTTAAAACAAATATTAGTAAAATTTGTTCAGCCGAAAGATCAGGGCAGATGACTAAAAAACACACTTGTGTTTTAACTATATAGATTATATAAAATTAGGAAAAATTAAATTAAGCAAATTATGTTATTTTGATAAAATTATAGTAGAATGTCCTAAAGAGTAGCATTAAAATTTTATTATTCGAGAGAATTTTGGACAAAAACTTCAGGAACATGATATTATGTTAAACCTCGAATTATTTGTTTGCTTGTCTAACTCGCCGAAACAAATCCATCCAGGTGAGAATAATCAATTTATGTAATATAAATCGCTATTATTTGCATGTCACCTCTCTTTTATAAAGACACTCAAATTTTGTGTAAAACATTGCGTTTTATCAGTGTGTGATTTCGATTACATTTTTTTCAAAAGTGAAGTATTTTCACCTGTGAAGAATTTCAAAGCAGCTGGGCTGTGAAAATGACGCACTTCTACAAAACTTAATTCAGGTTTAAGAATTAAAATACACGCTTTTTTATAAAATGACGTCATTTGCATTCGCTAAAGCAATCCACTTTTACAACCCAGTCTTAAACTTTGCCTATAGAAAAGTATGCATATGACGTCATTATCACGAAATAACTGATAATATTCTTGACATAGCCCATATTTTAATTTCAAAATTTTTTTCAGGTTTTATGAGAAAATGGCAACAAAAAGATACAGTATCTCCTATTTTCGAAGATTTTCCGTTTACTTTCAATAGAAATTGGGTACTTTTGTTGATACGATTAGAAAAATGGTATTAAAAACTACAAAAAAATTAATATCTCAAAAATAAATTGAGATACAGCGTTCAAACAAATTTCATTTAAAAGAGAATTTTTTTCCTTATACGACGGTGTAAAAATTTGAAATGTGCGATCTTTAGAAGTTTAAAAATTTGCAGTCGAGAAAATTGCAAAACCAAAATTTTGTTTCAAATTTCAAAGTGTTGCCATTCGCAAAATGACGTATGCGTTACGCACAGATATGTTTGTCCTTTATAATATAGAGAGACTAGGGGATCGTACCCGGGATTCCCGGGTTACAGAATATAGGTGAAAACAATTTTTTTAATTGAAAACTAATATTTTTTTTATATGCAATACATTTTTTAGACTGTCCACTTACATTCAAAAAGCATTTTTCATATGAAAAATATGAATTATACGATCAAATAAATTTTTGAAATTTATCAAAAGGATATTTTCTTATTAGCCGTATGCTAAGAGACCAAGATTTTGCTACTTACGGCATCCTTTTATATTATAATAATTTCAGGGTTTACATATCTGTTAAATTTGTATTTTATTTATATTATTTTATATATTTATTCACAAAGAAGTTTTTTTAATGGATATTAGCCGTAAAAAAATGATGCTTTATTTTGTTTTAAGGGCAAACGGATTAATCTTTCGTAACCGAGCTCCGCGTGCTATAGATAAATTAAAAAATATTTCATGCTTAAAAATTCTTTTTAAAACCATAGGCAATAAGTAAACTGAGATGAACTTTGCAAACAAATTCCATTTGAAAAAAAAATCCTATTTGGTGATCTAAAATTTAAAATTTTACTATTACAAATATGTTAGATTTCTGTTTTTTCAACATTATTCTTTTATTTGTTTATAAAAAAAGTATTAATTTCGTTAATTTGTCTTTCACAAATATGTTAGATTGGTGGTTTTTTTAAATATTATTCTTTTATTTGTTTATAAAGGAGGTTTTGATTTCGTTATGAAAAAATAGTCAGAAACAAATGCTGTACAATATTTGTTGATTTATGTGCAAAATGTTTATTATTATTATGTATTGAAACTGGCACGTGATAAGATAAACCTAAAAAAAAAAAAAAAAATCATTCTTAAAAATTATTTTAGAAAATATAATACATCAGTCAATTGAGGTACAGTTTTTAAACAAATTGCATTTGAAAGTAAAATTTTCCCTATGCGACGAAAATTGAAAATGTACGAATGTCAGCAGATTAAAAAATTGCAGTAGCGAAAATTTCAAGACCGAGATTTGATCGTGAAATGTTGCCATTTGCAAAAGGACGTCAGCGTTACGCACAGATTCGTTTGTTCTTAGTAATATACACTGCTCAAAACAATTAAAGGATATTGCAGTTTTAGGTGGATTTTGTATCTGGTAAACTGTTTAGCTGATTGATACATGGTCGACAGACATAGTAGGTTATATGAGAATAAATTACACATGTTTGGCAGAAAAAAATGCATTTTATTGCGCATTTGTGCACTAAAGGAAAAAAAAACACAATTTGTGCATATGAGAAAAAAAGAATAAGAAAAGGTGTTTTCTTCAAAGAAAATCATTTTCAGTTGGGGGTATGGTTTCCACGGGCGGCCAGCAACGTTGAACACCTTTGAGGCATGGACTCAATGAGGCTATTAATAACGAGTTGGGGTATTCTGCCCCATTCTTCCAGAAGAGCTCTTTCCAGTTCTTGGAGAGTTTGTGGGGGTTGTTGGCGGCCAGAAACTCGTCTTCCTAGAGCGTCCCAAACGTGCTCAATTGGATTCATGTCTGGAGAACACGCTGGCCATTCCATTCGAACGATTCCTTCCTCGAAAAGAAAATCCTCCACCAGGTTTGCACGATGTGGCCTGCAGTTATCGTCCATTAAAATGAAGTTATCTCCGATTGCTGCAGCGTAAAAGACTACAATAGGTCTGAGGATCTCATCCCTATATCGGCGACCAGTCAGAGCTCCATCTCGAATGATGTAGAGGTCAGTGCGCCCGTCAATGGAGATGCCACCATACACCAACACTCCTCCACCGCCAAATCTGACACTTTCGTGCACGAACGCAGGATTATTCCTACTGCCACGGTCCCTCCAGATGAAAATACGCCTATTATCCGGATGCACAGAAAAACGGGACTCGTCAGAAAACAGAATATTGCTCCATTCATTTCTCCTCCAGTTGACATGCTCGGTTGCCCACTCCCTGCGGTCGCGACGATGCCTTGATGTTAATCTAACACATACCATCGGTCGGCGAGCATACAGACCTACAGCATAGAGCCGGTTTCGGACAGTCTGAGTTGAAATCGTGGTGCCTGTAGCCGAGCGAAGGTGTTGTTGGAGAAGAGTAGCGTTCATGGTTCGGTGTCTCCGAGCTGTTAACGCTAAATACCGATCTTCATTGGGCGTTGTTGCCCGTCTACGACCTTGCCCTGGTCTTCGGCCTGCACATCCACTCTCCAAAAAACGGTTCCAGATCCTGGAAATGACACTTTGTGACACTTCAATTGCTTGCGCTACTTCGGCTTGAGTTTGGTTCCCTTCTAACCTACCAACAATTCTCAAAGCTTCTGAATCTGTCAAATGACTTCGCTGAGACATCGTACTCATCGAAACCAAGCAATCACTGAATGCCGATCATCCTTGTCTTCATTCTCTTTTATCCAGTTGAAAGTCAAATTTCATTCGCTGCTGCTGAAGCGACGTTTTTGACGTCGAACTCAAAATTTGCATACTCCACAGTTTGAAAACCAGAAAAATTTGCATTTGTGATTCTCTTCTTCTATTTTTGGCAAAAAAAATTTCGTTTATATCTTTATTTTATATAAAACTTCAAATATCCTTTAATTGTTTTGAGCAGTGTAGATACATAATCAGTAAAATATAATAAAGATCAGTTATTAGGATGTGATTATCAATTGAGGCTCTATGCTTGGTATTCCAGAATGAAAAACAGCAATTTTCACCTTCGTAAAATTTTCCAACGAACTTCTCATATCCATATTCATCACAGTGACCCAAAAATGACCCACTAATCGAATTTTCTCGAACACGTGACCCATCCCAATGGTCTTTGCGTGGCTGAAAATGGTTAGATACAAAATTTAGTCAGAATCGATTGAGCCGTTCTTTAGATATAATTAGCTTGACCCTGACTCATTATGACCCAAAATGACCCACTAATCAAATTTTCTTGAACACGAGACCCATCCCAATGGTCTTTTCGTGCCCGAAAACAGTAGGGTGCAAAATTTCGTCAAAATCGTTAGAGCCGTTATTTAGATAGATTGACCCACGGTGACCCAAAAATGACCCACTAATCGAATTCTCTTGAACATGTGACTTAGCCTAATGGTCTTCTCGTAATCCAAAACTGTAGAATATAGAGTTTAGTAAAAATCGTTAGAGCCATTTTTTAGATAAAAATAGCTTGACCCACAGTGACCCAAAAATGACCCACTAATCGAATTTTCTCGAACACGTGACCCATCCCAATGGTCTTTTCGTGCCCGAAAATGGTTAGATACAAAATTTAGTCAAAATCGATTGAGCCGTTCTTTAGATACAATTAGCTTGACCCTGTCCCATTATGACCCAAAATGTCCCACTAATCGAATTTTCTCGAACACGAGAGCCATCCCAATGGTTTTTTCGTGCCTCAAAATGGTTATATACAAAATTTAGTCAAATTCGATTGAGCCGTTCTCTAGATATAATTAGCTTGACCCCGACCCATTATGACCCAAAATGACCCACTAATCGAATTTTCTCGAACATGAGACCCATCTTAATGGTCTTTTCGTGACCGAAAATGGTTAGATACAAAATTCAGTCAAAATCGATTGAGCCGTTCTCCAGATATAATTAGCTTGACCCTGACACATTATGACCCAAAATGACCCACTAATCGAATTTTCTCGAACACGTGACCCATCCCAATCGTCTTTTCGTGCCCAAAAAGAGTAGGGTGAAAAAATTTCGTCAAAATCGTTAGAGCCGTTATCTAGATAAACTTAGCTTGACTCACGGTGACCCAAAAATGACCCCCTAATCGAATTTTCTCGAACATGTGACTGGAGTTGCAAAGGGTGGAAAAAACCGGATTTATTCCCGGGAATAAACCGGGTTTTTTGGGAAGGAAATTTTGAATATTCCGGGGAGTTTTCAGTAAACTTTAGGCATGGAATTTTTTTATTTATTATTTTCAATTTTTTTAATGATTTCAATTTTTGTCAATGTAATAAAAATATTTTTTTAGAAATGCAAATAAAACCAATAAAATAACTATAGAAAAATAGCACAGTTTACATGAAAACTAATGAAATATATACTTAAAAAGCAGCAATATTAAGTAAGAATAATTAAAATATCATAGTAATTTAATATTTTAATAGTTGATAATTAGAATATTCCTGATTCCAAAACATATTGCCTGATATGAAAATAAACATTACCCCTGTTCACCAGATTATCCAATGTAAACTAAAAAGAAAATGAATAAAGCTGAGAGAAATCAATGGGAAAATACAATGTAACTTACAAGAAAACTAATATAGGGTATGCCTGAATAGTAGCTATGAAATAGTAGCCAGCTAAAAGAAATTAAGTAATTTTAACTTTTAAAGAAGCCTTCCACTCATCCGCAATTTTCAACTGCCGTTAATGTAAAGCTAATCAGTTTTAAGAAATTATAAATACTTAGAACTCAAGATCATGTTTTAGTTTCGTGAAATGAAAAATCTGTCTTAAACTTTTCTGAACGGTAACTGAAATTTCTTTAAAATAAAAATTTCAAATTGAAAAAATGACTGGTTTTCTTTACTTTCAAAACTCCTTCAAAATTTCCAATATTCCCCAAAATTCCGGGTTTATTCCCCAAAATTCCCGGGTTTATTGCCATCCCACAAAATATATAGCTAGACCCACAGTGACCCACAAATTACCCACAAATCGAAATTTCTCGAACACGTGACCTAGCCCAATAGTCTTCTCGTGCCCGAAAATGGTTGGAGACAAAATTTGGTCAAAATCGATTGAGCCGTTCTTTAGATACTAGAATATAGCCCGTCAGAATGACGTGTTTGCATTTTCAAAAAAATTATATAGCATTGCATTATAAAAAGAATTGTGAAGTAATAAATTTTGTCTTGTCTGATTAATAGGGTCAGGTGGGGTAAAGTAAAAACAGCCCATTTTTCATTGAAATTTAATTGGCAAGAAAATTATTAATTGAATTGGTAAAATACTGATATAAAGTATGCAAATGAACTTCATTCACAAAATTTGAAGAAATATTTCACAAAAACATTCAAATTAGTACTAATAATGTTATTTTAAAACATATTGTCAATTAACTATTTTATCTGATGGTATGTGGTAAAATAAAAGACAATTCCAACAGAAGGTTTATTTGTTTTTATTAATTGCCAAAATAATAATTATATAACTTAAATTTTAAAAAGTTGAACAGAGAAAATCCCGATTTTTTTTAAACATGCATAAAAGAAACCTGTAATAAATTTTGATAATTAAAAATCATCTTTTATCACATAAGTAAATCGCAACTGTTAATTACATTAACAATTTATTTTCCCAAATTCTGTTATTAAATTACAAATTTATTTTCCCTACAAAATACAAAATTTTATTTATTATAATAATGCATTGATATATATATATGTAATACACGGCATTACATATTTCTGATATTCTAATTTCATTTTATAAGAAATATTCATTTTTCCCCCCAATGTCTTCAGAATTCAAAAAACATTTTAAAAAGAGAATTTCTTTTTTTTAACTACCGACAGATGGCGCAACAGAGCATATAAACGTTTGTTTTAATATTTTAAAAGTTCAAGACGAATGAATCAATTGTTTGTTTACTTTCATATAGGGATAGATAAAGCTACCAATCTAATTTTAACTCAAGTTATCGCAGCTGAATATTAGATAATTGAATGCAATCTCTTATAAATATTAATTTATTCTGAATAATCTGTCTAAAAATGTAACTTTTGCGAATAGTGGAAAAGAAAGCACGTTTTACTCAACGTTTTAAGATTGAAAATCAAATCAACATTCACTCGTGTGTCGTGATGCCACATGTACAACACAAATTCCAAAACCAGAAGCAGTTGAATGACTCTTTGAGCGAATCATTAAAAAATACGGTCGACATCCGATTTTGCTCTTAAAATATTTGTAAAACCATAATAAAGCTTTTAAATAATTTGAAATACGTTTGTTTTTAGAAAGGAAACGTTAATCCGGTACAAAATAATTCACGGGAATGAATCACCGAATATAGCTATATTCACTGAACACCATAAAGTGTTCTCATTGGTCAGAAAATAGATAGCCTTGAAAAACAGAGGTAATTTTTCGCGATATTTTTAACCGTGTATACTGAATTCAAACTGTAAATAAATGTAAACAAAAGTGAAAAACGTATTTCAAAATATTAATATGCTTTTGCAAAATATTTTAAGAGCATTTAATGAATAGCTGAAAGAGTCATTCATTTGTTTTTGGATTTGTAATTTGTGCTTATGAATGGCAACGGTAATCGCTTGTATACATCGGAACCCTGTTGTTGGTATCTGGTTATTTTTAAATTAGATCTTAAAGCGTTATAATTGTATACTTTTTGAAGGTTTTTAGAAAAATTGAAGAAGAATATGTTACACAACAAATAGATAGACAGATTAAATAGGGCAGTCGGCAAATACGGCATCGGAATACTTAAGCCTAACGTGGCCGCGTTTGGATTATCAGGAAACGGATGAGTTCAACCCCGGAAGCGTTATACATTTTGTGTCATTCTATGTATAATAATTAGCTTGACCCTGACCCATTATGACCCAAAATCACCCACTAATCGAATTTTCTCGAGCACGAGACCCATCCCAATGGTTTTTTCGTGCCCGAAAACGATAGGGTGCAAAATTTAATCAAAATCGCTAGA
Organism: Maratus speciosus; assembly: GCA_963932465.1. Classification (NCBI taxonomy): domain Eukaryota; kingdom Metazoa; phylum Arthropoda; class Arachnida; order Araneae; family Salticidae; genus Maratus; species Maratus speciosus. Next base: position 544,965,803 of record OZ010789.1, on the reverse strand, counting down.
GCCGTTCTCAAGATAAAATTTACACACACACACACACACAATTTTTGCTCGCATTATAGTGTAAGATTATGCTCCTAATGGGATTTTGCGCCACTAAACCCTATACAACAATTTTGAATTTTTATAGGAAAATGGCACGAATAAAGATAAAAATACCTCATAATTTCTCGCTTGTCTGCAATAATGAAAGCTATCTAATTTTCAACATTTTGAAGAAATTTCATAAAATGCTTTTAAAATTAAAATATAAAAGTGGGGATATTTAAAAAATAAACAGATAGTGCGATCACATCTACAAATGAACATCTTTCAGAAAAAAAAAAAAACAAATAGTGAAATTGGTTCAGCAGAAAGATCTGGGCAGATGACTAAAAAACACATTTGTGTTTTAAAATATAGATTATATAAAATTATGACAAAATTAAATTAAGCAAATTATGTTATTTTGATCAAATTATAGTAGAACGTCCTAATAGCATTAAAATTTTATTGCTTGAGAAAATTTTGGACAAAAACTTCAGTAACATTATATTATTTTAAACCTCGAATTATTTGTTTGCTTGTCTAACTCGGCGAAGCAAATCCATCCAGGTGATAATCATCAATTTCTATAATATAATTATAAATATCTATTATTTGCATGTCACCTCTCTTTTATAAAGACACTCTAAATTTTTGTAAAACATTGCGTTTTATCAGTGTGTGATTTCGAATACATTATTTTCAAAAGTGAACTATTTTCACCTGTGAAGAATTTCAAAGTAGCTAGGCTGTGAAATGACGCACTTCTACAAAACATAATTTACGTTTTAAATTACACACTTTTTTATAAAATGACGTCCTTTACATCCGCTAAAGCAATCCACTTTTATAATCCAGTCGTAAACTTCGTCTATAGAAAAGTATGCATATGATGTCATTATCGCGGAATAACTGACAATATTCTTGACATAACCCGTATATTAATTTCAACTTTTTTTTCAGGTTTTATGAGAAAATGGCAACAAAAAGATACTGTATCTCCTTTTTCAACTATTTTCCGTTCACTTTCAATAGAAATGGGGTACTTTTATTGCCATTATTAGAAAAATAGTATTAAAAAATACAAAAAAAATTAATATCTCAAAAATAAATTGAGATACAGCTTTCTAACAAATTGCATTTAAAAGAGCATTTTTTTCCTCACACAACGGTGTAAAAATTTAAAATGTGCGATGTTTAGAAGTTAAAAAATTTGCAGTAGCGAAAATTGCAAAACCAAAATTTTATTTCAAATTTAAAAGTGTTGCCATTCGCAAAATGACGTATGCGTTACGCACAGATATGTTTGTCCTTTATAATATAGATAGTAGATTTTGTCCTCCGTAATTGTTGACGTTTTTGCGATTTAATTCGATTTTGATTAACGTTTCTATGTGATGTAATTGTTGACGTTTTTGCGATTTTAATTCGATTTTGACGTTTCTGTTTTTTGACTTTCTGGCGATTTTTTGACATAACATAGTAAACTTTGTGTTTGTCCTCTTTTCAATGAAGTTTATTCTGATTTTGTGTAGCAATTTTCGAATTTTTCGTGAATTTTGAATGTGATTTTTAGAGTTCTTTCGCCTTTCGCAGAGATTTTTGGACATTCGTAGAGGAAATGCAGTTTAAATCTTTTAGCCCAATATAGTGATTTCTATTTTTAATATTTTAGTGTTTCTCCGCAATTTGTTGCGATTTTTACACATTAATTAAAGGAAATAGGTTTCATTTTTCTGCCCAATATAGTAAATTCTTTTGTCTTTTCAATGAAGTTTGTTCCTAATTCGTGCAGCAATTTTTTTAATTTTTCGCGATTTTTTAATTTGATTTTTAGTTTACTCGCGTTTGGGGCTCCTTTTTGACGGTCACGGGCGAGGTCGGGCGGATCTGCTAGTACAAATATATAGATTTGGGAGCGATGATTGAAAAAGTGTCTCTTAAATACAGGGTGGCAACTAAATACTGTAACACTCCAAAAAATACGAATTAATTTTAATCGTTTGGTAAACCAATTTATTTATCTATTTTAGCGTTTGGCAATCTTCTATTAGTGCAGGCGAATTTTGTTATAAAGCAAATATTTAAAATTATTTTAAAGAGGGAAGCCAAAAGATTGATGATTAAACAGCTCTTTGATCGCAGATTTTCCCCAGGTAAAATATTTAAGCAATTAAAATACTTTGTTTTTATGGAGAAGTTGTATGTAGAACTATAAATTGATTATTAGATACTAATAGCTATGTAAAGATCGATCTGGGTCTGGTCGTCCACGCTCAGTTCGCACAATAGAGGGCACCAAAAGAATTCGTGAAAAGGTGTGAAGAAATCCACAACGTTCTGCAAATAAAATGGCTGCAGAAGAGAACGTGGGTCGCAGAACTATGCAAGTTATTATAAATGAAGATCAGGGTTATTGCCCTTATCGCAAAAGAAAAATTTAAGGTTTGGCTGCTGCACAAAGAATAAAAAGATTACAAAGAAGGAAGAAATTGATGAAGCGGCATGGTAGGAAAAGTGCTGACAGAAGGCTAATTCCATGCGTACTTGTCATGTCTGTCACATACTACGATTTTTGGCTACCAGTATTTTAGAACGGAAAAATGTGACTTATTTTATCGGAGATGTCTCATCAATTGAATGAGGCGAAGCAAATTTTTCGAAAATAATGGTGGCCAACAAGCATAACGATTTTCAGCTGTGTGACAGACATGACAAGTTCGCATGGAATTAGCCAGAATAATATTTTCTGATGGGAAGCTATTTTTCACTGAACAGTGTTATAATGCTAAAAGGGATGTCGTAAATTCAGCAACCCTCGAGGATATACATGAAACCTTTTGAATTGTTAATCGCTTTCAGAACAAGAATTCTGTGATGCTTTGGGCTGCAGTGTCAAACAATAGAAAATTGCCTTTGAAGTTCATCGATTAAGGGATAAAAATCAATGCGAATATTACAAACAGCACATATTGGCTACACATTTATTGCCACATGCTGACAGGTTGTATTCCAAAAAGAATTGGATATTTCAACAAGATTCTGCACCTTCGCACCAAGCTAAATCAACACAGGCATTGGCTCCCTGTCAATTGTCCGAACTTTATCATGCAAGAAGGTTGGCCACCTTCTTTACCGGATCTAAATCCTTTAGATTATTGCGTCTGGGGGATTTTAGAGGCTAAAGTAAATAACAACAAGCACAGAAGTTTGGACTCTCTCAAAGCTTCCATATTGCGTGAATGGTACAGATTACCTCTTAAAATGATTCGTGCCGCAGTCGGACAATCGACAATGGCATAAGAGATTATGTTTGGTAATCGATAAAGATGGCGGTCAATTCGAGTAAAATTATTTCCCTCTAAACTTTCATCTCTGATGTTCATCATTTTAGTGTAGTTATCATTTTCTATTTTATATTTGTAAAATAAAATTACTGAATATTTATAACAGTATTTAGTAGCCACCCTGTAGAGGTGTCAGCTATTCGTGAGTGTCCGTTATGATGGTTTTACTGTAGTTTATTGTTGTTGTTATTTAAAGATAACTAAAAAATACAAGCAAAAATTAATTTATCATAAATGGTTGAATTTCTGATTCAACATGTGAAGTTGTCATGTGTAGTAGTGTAGTAAGAGTCAATTATCTGCTTTCAATTTATAACGACATCTCATATCAGACATATCTCAGAAAAAAAAGTTTCCGTTAGATTATCAGTTTCTCAGAAAGTTCACGGTTCATGAACTTGTGAAGTGTCTCGTGAGTAAAAATACTAATCTTAGAATTTTAAAATGTATGGGTGTTGAAATTCACGAAAACAGTTTAGTTTGCCGTAAAAGATAAAAAGAGAGCAAAGAGCAGCTTGTTTAGAAAGTGTATAAAATTCCTTAGTTTGCTTTATCTTGTATATTTATGATTAGACATTATAATCTCTCAATGGTGTAGCAATTCGCAAATTATGGGTGGGGCTCAAATAATCTTTTTCAAATAAACTGAATAATCAGTATTACCAATAAGTATTGAAACACTTATGTGTTATTTAATCATTCAAAGTAATTATTATAAATGCTCCCATTATCATAAAATCAATATTTTAATTGTTTTATAAGATTTAAGATACTGAATTCTACAGAGTTACCATTATCAAATTGATGAAACTTCAGGGAGGAATGGAGAGTAGAACCGCTCTAATACAATAAAGCATTTTCACCGAAAATAAACAATCCTGGTGTATCAGCGTGTCTCATTGTTTTACATATTACAAATTTGCAATTGTTAAATGTCCTGAAACCAATGACAGATTCAAGGGGATGGGGAGTGGTGGGCAATGATCAAAAGTCTCTAAGTTGACATAACTAAGCCAGTTGTAATGCTTTTTAATCAGAACCGTAACGAGAAACCACAGGCCCTGGTAACAGTTCGAAAACGCACCCCCTCCCCCGCATTTTAAGTATGATATAGTAGTCAAATCTGTTAAGACGAAAATGCAAAGGATCGGAGAAAAATTCCATTTTAGACAGGTTATATCAGTTTTAGGAGGTATAAAAATTCCATTTTAGACAGGTTATATCACTTTTAGGAGGTATAGTTGCATTGTATATTCCTTTTGACTGGATCATGGAATTTTTCAAATCCTGTCTATAACGGAATCCTGTTTTAAAGTAGGATTCCGTTATAGACAGAATTTATTATATTAAAAAATAAACTCGATAGATAGTATTTTTTAAAAATGGTACTAAACATTTGCTGAAAATATCGAAGCGATTATTAGCTTATTTAAGTTTGTGATTAGTTATTGAAAAATTATCATATCAGAGCGTCTAATACAGTTATTTTTACATAAGACATATTTTTATTCTAAATCGAGGATGCTCTAAACTTTTGTACTTGACATTTTTTACCTTATTTCTCATAGTTTTCGAGATAGAGCCAACATATTCCATATTTAGCCACTAGGAGGCGCTGCATCCACTCTCATGTAATTGCGCACAGTCATTTTTCTATAGGTAGACACTTGTTCCACTATTCTACCTATATTTGTCCAAGATATATTTGTACTACTGAGACATTACTTTGCAACCAGCCGACCTTTTTTTAGGGCAGCAGACATGAAATGATCCACTTCTTTCATATGTAGTGTGTCTTCAAAAATCCGGCATTCAGAAAAACGGCAACTTCAAAAATCCGGCATCAAAACCATCTTTTCCCTTCCTTTTTCTTTTACACTTTAAAGTTATGCAATAAGAAAAATAGCAATTGTTTATGAATTAAAAACTAAAAGATCGACAGTAAAAAAATACAAAAAAAGATTATTTGGCCTTGGCGAATGCATGGTACAATATATGGATGGAACGAATTTTCGGTAAACGGCGGCATCAATGATGAGGAAGAGTTTTTAGGCTTTCACACTTCCCGTGAAGAGGTGATTGAACAAGCAAAATCTGAAAATGCGTTAAGTGTAAAAAAGAAAAAAAAAAAAAAAAAAAAGGATATAGATGAGTGGCTATGCATTTACAAAAATACACCAACAACGAACAATTTAACGGACAGTGAGATCGCTGACGCTGTGCTAAATAGAAGCGCCGATAACGCTATAGTAGCAGCTCAGAAGACGAGGATGAACAAGCGGCAAAAGAAAAGCTCACTAGAAAAATGCATAAATTTGACTGGAGAATTAATACCTGCTTTATAGAAAAAAGACTGTATATTTCCGAATTAGCCATTCTTCATTTGTATAAGATACAAGAAAAACTTGTTAAAGAATGGTAAAGAAAATTGAAGCAAACAAAAGTGGCATTGATGTTTAGGAAATTACACGAAAAGAAATAATTTCACCCTTTATTAGATTTTTTTTTTTCTGTAACATAGAAAATATCAGATAAAGTAATTTTTTTTAAATTTAATTTTCTCTTTTTCTTACATAATTATCACTTAATAATCTCTCTATTCTAAAAAAAAGTAACTACCGCTGTCACCGCCGCCGCCGGTTTTGAATTTTTTGTGACCGGAGGTCTTTCTTCGTTAATATTAAGAAAAATAATGCATACAAAAATATGAAAATCGGTGGTTTTATACAGAAATGTTTGATAAACATGCTGATGCAGACAGTTTTCAAATCGAAGAATTATTTTAAGAGATATTTAATGCTAAAGTTGGACAAAATCGTTCCACTAAAAAAGTTTTATAGCAGCAAAAACTATACATGGCAGTGTAATCATTTTTAGATCATTTTATGCGTTAGAATTTGCCGGAGTGCAGATTGCATTAATTTTTTTATTTTGACTCATTTTTTCAGGTTTTACTTCTATTTTAAATTCAAATTTTCAGCATTTCTAGAGATATTTTTTACAGATTTCAGAAAATTGTACTAATTTAAACTGTTGCCAACTGTATAAAAAGCGCAAGCAATAATATTTGCTTCAAATTAAAAATTCATTTACACGTGACTATTATAAACAGGAAAAAAACTTTCAAATTAAAATTAAATAATTACGTATAAAAAGCAGGAATTTGTTAAAAATTATGTCATAAAAAGTACACACGTGAATTTTAAAAGAGAAAGGATATTGTAAAATAATAAGTTCATTAACATGCGTTAGAAGTCGTAGGAGAAATTACGTCATATTTACGTCACATTATAGTTATTACATAAAATGAACACAAAATAATATTGCAAAAAAGTTTAAATTTAGAAATTGCGCTAGACATTTATTTAATATTTTGAGAGGATCTTTTCAACTATTTTTGTTAGGAAAGCGCAAATAATATTTCATTTCTAACAAAAGTATCTTCACGTGAATATTTAAAAGAGAAAAAAATAGCTTGGTAAAAATTACGTTAGATTAAAAACGATTAATTTAAAATGTCTCATTTAAAAGAACTTTCTTTTCGCTTTGTTAAAAAATACCAGGAGACAAAGACTCTGTTTACTTAATTCCTTTTATATTAGCTTATTTTGAAATGTTGTTACACGTATCTACGTCATCAAGTTATTTTTATTCGACGTTTTATTTGTATTTTTAATAATGTTGTACGAATTTATTTGTTCTATTGTTATTTAAAATAAAAAATTATGTCAATTTGTATAATTTGGCGAGTGGTTTGGCGTTTTATATAATTTGGCGAAATTGGTCGATGAGATAATCAAGCAGTACCGCAGCGGATTTGGCGTTAAAATTCCCCAATCAAAGACAAATGAATAGAAATTCGTTGATAGGGAGATCGCCACTGCTTTTTACATTATAATTCAATCTTTCGAAATCTTTTTAAAGCCGATCAAATTAGCGTGCATTTAGAGTCTGCGGTGTCTGGGCGGGGGTTGGCGAGCGTAGCTCGTAGGGGGCCGAGCCCCCTAGTGAATTAAATTATGGCTAAAGTCGCCGTTAAGAATATAGTACTACTTTTGATAGTTCTAGTTACTATTTTCGATATTCCTTCAAAAATCCGGCATACTCTCGGTCCCGATGATGCCGGATTTTTGAAGTTATACTGTACTATTTCCCCCCCCCACTACTCCAGTCTTTCATTCCAGAGACATTTTTAGAATAAATTTCTACGGCAGATACAATTACGAATCTCACACAAAGTAAGTGTTTTGAACCTTGCTTCATTTACCTTATGCCGAAGAGGTCCAAAATGAAACAAAAGTTCTTTTGTCGATTAAGGTGTGTTCTTTCCAATAGCACTAACGGTAATAAAATGATAAGTGTCTCTTTTGATATATTGCCTTCTAAAAACGGGATTGAATTTATTAATTGGTAAAGTGGCAAACTTTTAAAGCAGAAGCGGATCCAACCCTCCATTTATAGGTGATGGAGGGTTACATGTCTTCATTAGCAATTTTTATATCTTAAATCCAAATTGGTTTTTTTCTGACATATATCCGAACTCATTTTCATTCATAAATGCATGAAATTTGCAGGTATATTCATAAATCTATAAAATTAGCAGGTTCTGTTCAGATGTCAATAAATCATAGAGTTTAATTTTTTTTAAATATAAATACAAAGAATTTTACAAAAAATAGTCTCAAAATTCAGATTTTAAGCTAATTTTCGGGACTTGAGAATCATGGAAAAGTCGTCTCGAAGGAATAGTTGAATATAATTCAAGATGTATCACATATATAGAAAAATGAAAAACGCTGTTTGATTCTTTGGTGCTTAAGCAATAATGTCTGCAATTTTTATGCATTTCTGTATAAAAAAATAACACCGTGAATGTGTCAGAAAGATTAACATTTTTAAGTGGAGAACAAATGGAAATAAACGGTCAAGTGCGAGTATTACTCGCGCTCAGAGGGTTTCGTACAATAAATATATGAATTATTCACTGTAGCTCTCTATTCTAAAAAAAAAAAAATAACTACCGCTGTCACCGCCGCCGCCGGTTTTGAATTTTTTGTGACCGAAAGTCTTTCTTCGTTAATGTTAAGAAAAATATTGCATACAAAAATATGAAAATCGGTGGTATTATAGAGAAATGTTTGATAAACACGCTGATGCAGATAGTTTTCAAATCAAAGAATTACATTAAGAGATATTTAATGCTAAAGTTGGACAAAATCGTTCCGTTAAAAAAGTTTTATAGGAGCAAAAACTATGCATAGGAATTTAATCATTTTTAGATCATTTTATACGTGTGAAGTACCCGGTGTGCAGATTGTATTTATGATTTTAATTTGACTCCTTTTTTGAGGTTTTACTTCTATTTTAAATTCAAATTTTCAGCATTTCGAGAGATATTTTTTACAGATTTTAGAAAATGGTATTAATTTAAACTGTTGCCAACTGTATAAACAGCGCAAACAATAATGTTTGCTTCAAATTAAAAATTTATTTACACGTGACTATTATAAACAGAAAAAAAACATTTGGAATTACAATTAAATAATTACGTATAAAAAGCAGGAACTTATTAAAAATTACGTCATAAAAAGTATATTGACACGTGAATTTTTAAAGAGAAAGGATATTGTAAAATAATAAATTCATTAGCATGCGTTAGAAGTCTTAAATAGGAGAAATTACGTCACATTTACGTCACATTACAGTTATTACATAAAATGAACAAAAAATGATGTTGCAAAACAGTTTAAATTTAGAAATTGCGCGAGACATTTATTTTATTTATTTATTTATTGAACAACAAACATATGACTTGTGTACTTGACATGAGAGCCCGCTTATAAGTGAATGACCAATATTGCCAAATTATATAAATCGCCAAACCACTCCCCAAATTATACAAGTTGACGTAATTTTTATTTTAAATAACGAAAGAACAAATAAATTAGTATAAAAATACAAATACAAGTATTATCGAAATAAAAATCACTTGATGGCGTAAACACATGTAACTTCCTTACAGTCAAGTGGATGTGACATTTACGATCAACCATCATTGGCATTTAATCTTAGTCTGGCGATAGATTTTTGGTCGTTGGGATAACCAAGTAGTACCGTTATAATTTAAGACTCGAAAAATAAAAAAAATGCTAACTGGCGAGTTAAAAAAAAAAAAAAAGCTATTGGCGGGATTTTAACCCAGCTAACATAAAAGTGCCAAGAATTCTTTGCAATCATGGCAACTTTTATGTAGTTTTATTCGAAAAAATAACTTTGATTCTTTAATCAAAATGCAAACCTTTCTTATGAAAAACGAAGGAACTGTTGGTGATAGTCACATGACTTAGGCTATTATTACAGAGATTGTTTTCAATTCTAAAAACAGCGCAAAGAATAATATTTCCTAACGATTAAAAATTTATTTACACATGACTATTAAAAACAGAAAAAAAACTTTAAAATTACTATTAAATGAGTACGTGTTAAAAGCAGGAAAATATTGAAAATTATGTCTTGAAAATTGTATTTACACGTGAATATTAAAAGAGAAAGGAAACTTTAAAATAATAAATACATTAATATGCGTTTAACCCTTTCAGGGACGTACTTCTATTCGTAAAATGTTGATATCAGTGAATGGCACCAGAATTTACAACCAAATTTCGAAATATGAAAATGCTTTTGTTCACTTACTTAATAAAAGGAAAATTTTCATTCCAATATTCTGGTGCCAATCTGGCATTTGAGAATTAAAATTAAATGTTCCAAAAATGAACCACTGCCCTTGAAGGGGATTAAAGCAGTAAATTGTAGTAATTGTAGTAAACAGTATCATATCAATCGTTTTATAACGCTGTTAAAAAATACCGGTCGGCAAAGACTCTTTTTACTTAATTCATTTTATTTTAGCTTCTTTTGAAATGTTTAACTGATTTTCTTTAACCAAACACGAAAACAACCACTGGATGTCTTAACAGCAATTGATTCGGCATTAAATTTTTGCAATCAAAGGGAATTGAATGGAAACCCGTTTACAGGAAGATCGCTACAGGTTTTTTCATTATAATTCAATCTTCTCTAATCTTTTTAAAACCGATCAAATAAACGCGCTTTTAGATTCTGCAGTGTCTGAACGGGGGTTGGCGAGCGTAGCTTGCAGGGGGCAGAGCCCCCTAGTTATTAAAAAAAAAGTTCGTTTGCTAAAAGAATAATAAGACTTTGTAAAAAACTGTACAACTTAGGGTTGGGTATAGCTGTATATACTAGAAAAGTATGAATGGTTATACCGTAAAAGTTCAAACAGATATGAAGCCTAAATAATATCAAATATTGCTATTCTGTATAACCCCTTTTTTTAAAATCTTATCCTAATCTTTTTATGATGAACTTAATTCGGTACTGACAATAAAAGTAGTGCATATTTAAACTTCATTTGGCATTTCATAAAACTAAATTCAGCGTAAGCAATAATCTTTTCTTTTTTATAGTGTAGCTAAAACAAAACTCTTGTTCAAAGTTTAAACTTGGCATTGTGCTAAGCGCGCTTCGAAAGAGGTTGCAAAGTTGCAACCCCGCCTTGGTCCGTGCGTGTTTTTTCAGATAGGTTTTTAATTAACTGTTAAAGATACGAGAGGCGTATTGAGATATCCACTCAATCCAAACTAGTCGCGAACCCCATAGTTAGTATTTATGCGATTAATTCTAATCAAATTAGTCTTAGTTTAACAATTTGACATTTATTGCTTTTATGCTGCTACTGGGCATTGCATTACAGAAATATATTATTAAAAATTGTTATCTGGGCCTTAAAAGCCGATGGTACAAAGAGTACGCCACTCCTGTCGTTATGTATGTCCAAACAAACCGACCGTGTCTTTAAGGGTTAATATCTCGGCTAATTAGGGACGATTTTTTTTTTGAAAATCATTGTCAGCAATGCTTTTATATGTCTGTTAAGATAGGTACCTCCAGCGCCCCTCAACACCTTTGCTGAATGCCCGCAAATCGAAATTTGTGTGTAACGGAAAAATGCGCTTTTCTGAAAAACTATGCGACCTCGGGTAATGGCTATAATTTTCCTGCAAGGTTTTAATTAACCTCTACTACCTTTAATTTATTCATAATTTTAGTTTCTGTAGGTTCGGAAAAGATGGGGGGGGGGGACGACGTATTTTTGCACTACATTTTCGACGATATCTCTGAAAATATAACACCTAAAGTTAAATTAAATGTATTTTTGAGTTCAGCGTTACGAAAGCTTTCACACGGTACTCCACACGATATACAAAGAAAATATTTTCTTTTATTTTTTCAAGTAAGATAATTAGCCCCTGTACATTTTTCCGAAAAATATTTGTAAATGTTTACTAATCTGTAAATATGTGGGTTAATAGACTTTATTAAGTCCCCCAATTTGAACTTTCAACGTTTCATAGTTTACGAGTAAAATGGCTGTGAATGAGTACGCCAAAGTAGGAACCGTATCTAAATTTCGGCCACTTCACACAGAATGGTCCAATTGTATGTGAGTTGAAACAACGGATTTAATAATGCACCAATACTCGCTCGCCAAAATGCTCACGAACTGCAACAGTGAAACGTTTTAAAGGCTAAAAAGTTAATTATAAATAAAAATTAAAGAGTGTAATAATAATAATAATAATAATAAATTCGCTTCAGATTCTGGCGATCAGTTTGGTTTCACTTAAATGTATGTTGAAAATTTTAATAAGCATTGGAAAACGAAAACTTAAAATCTCTTTTCAAAATTTCATGGCTGCTGTTTCTTTGTATTTAAGATAAAGTACATGCGAATAGTAAGAAAAAATGAAATCGGTGAACATTTTTCATATATGTAATCTGTTAATTATATGCTTATAAAGCATTAACACTGAAACGGATTCGTTAGCAGTGACGAAGCGTGAGTTTTCGCGGTGATCATCGCTAGTTCATAACGTTGTATCACTGCTGCACCAAGGAAGTAACCGAAGTAACCCCTCCTCTCCATTCTTCCCAAATAAGTTTGAAAAAGCACATCTATATATTTTCATTTAAAAGAAAGCATCTATAAGGTTGCCTCTTCTATGTAATCTGTTAAATGTATGCTTATAAAGCATTAACACTGAAACGGATTCGTTAGCAGTGACGAAGCGTGAGTTTTCGTGGTGATCATCGCTAGTTCATAACGTTTTATCACTGCTGCGCCAAGGAAGTAACCGAAGTAACCCCTCCTCTCCATTCTTCCCAAATAAGTTTGAAAAAGCACATCTATATATTTTCATTTAAAAGAAAGCATCTATAAGGTTGCCTCTTCTATGTAATCTGTTAATTATCTATACTCATATTATAAAGAGGAAAAAATTGTTTATTTGTCGGAGATAAGCTCAGGAACTACCGAACCGATTCCAAAAGTAATGGTATCAAAACGATGGTGTTCGCCCAACTTAGAACATAGGCTATGTCTTATGTCGGTGCCACTACCACAAAGGGGGTGCAGGAGCAAAAAACGTTCTAAAAATGCGATTTTTGCGTTACTGAAGGGCCTAGAAATATGAAATTTGGAATATTAGTTACTTATAAGATATAAATGATGTCTAAGAACAGTTCTTAAACAATTCGAAATTTAAAAGGGGTGAGAATGCACAAAAAGCGTTCTAAAAAACCTTCTAAATGGTAGTTTCTACATAATCTCAGGAAATACCGAACCGATTCCAAAAGTAATGGTATCAAAATCATGGTGTTAGTCCAACATAGAACATAGGCTATATTTTATGTCGGTGCCACTACACCAAAGGGGGTGCAGGAGCAAAAAACGTTCTAAAAATGCAATTTTTGCGTTACTGAAGGGCTTAGAAATATGAAATTTGGAATATTAGTTACTTATAAGATATAAATGATGTCTAAGAACAGTTCTTAAACAATTCGAAATTTAAAAGGGGTGAAAATCCACTAAAAGCGTTCTAAAAAACGTTCTAAATGGTAGTTTCTACATAATCTCAGGAAATACCAAACCGATTTAAAATATATTGGTGTCAAAATGATAGTGACAACGTTTGCTCCAAGATAGGCTATGTTTTATGTCGGTGCCACTACCCCAAAGGGGGTGTAGGAGCAAAAAACGTTCTAAAAATGCGATTTATGTGTTACTGAAGGGCCTAGAAATATGAAATTTGAAGTATCAGCTACTTATTAGATATAAAGGATTTCTAAGAACAATTCTTAAAAAATTCAAAATTTAAAAGGGGTGAAAATGCCCGAAAAGCGTTCTAGAAAACGTTCTAAATGGTAGTTTCTACACAATCTCAGGAAATACCAAACCGATTTAAAAAATAATGACGTCAAAATGATGGTGAAAATCCTTGCTCCAACATAGGCTATGTTTTATGTCGGTGCCACTACCCCAAAGGGGTGCAGGAGAAAAACGTTCTAAATTGCGGTTTTTGCGTGACGGAAGGGCCTTGAATCGTGAAATTTAGAATGGTAGTTAGTTATAAGATATCAATGATCTCTAAGGGCATTTCCTAAAAAAATCAAAATTTAAAAGGGAGGTCAAAATGCGCAAAAAGCGTTGTAAAAAACGTTCTAAATTGTAATTTCTATGCAATCTCAGGAAATACTGAACCGATTTCAAATATAATTGTATTAAAATAATGGTGACAGATCTTGCTCCAAGATAGACTATATTTCATATATGTTTCCACTAACCCAGAGGAGATGCAGGAGCAAAATGAGGGAAAAGCGTTCTAAAAACGTTCTAAATGCCGATTTGTCACCAATATCTCAGGAAGAATCAAACTGATTTCAAAAGTAATGTTAAGAAATTGATGCTGACAGCCTCTGCTCTAACATAGACGCTATTTTAAGACGGTATCACTATCACCTAGACGTTGCAGGAGCAAAAAAGCGTTCCAAATTTCGATTTTTGTGATCGGTAGGGGCTAGCAACTTAAAATTAGGCAAGGTACATATGTATTACATATAAATGATCTTTAAGAACAGTTTCGAAAAAATTGGAAATTTAAAAAAGGGTGAAAATCCGCGTAAAGCGTTCTAAAAACGTTCTAAATTGCGATTTCTACTCAATCTCAGGAAATTAAAAAAATATTTCAAAAGTAATGGTTGCAAATCAATGGTGATAGTCCCTGCTATAACATAGGTTATATTTTATGTTGCTGTCACTACCATCTGAGTGTTGCAAAAGCAAAACATGTTCTAATTTGCGTTTTTTGCATAACTGAAGGGTCTGACACTTTGAAGTATGGCATGTTATTTACTTACAAGATGCAACTGCTTTCTATGAACTGTCGAAAGAAAATTTCAAATTTAAAAAGATGAAGTGAGCGAAAAGCGTTATAAATTACAATTTTTATGTAATCTTTTCAAATACGAAACCGATTAAAAAAATAATGATAACAAATTGTTGGTGATAGATCCTGCTCAAACATAAGCTATATTTTATGTCTGTGCCACTACCACCAGAGGGTTTCAGTACCTAAAAACTTTCTAAATTGCGATTCCTGTGATACTGAAAAGGCTAGAAACTTTAAATATGGCATGGTAGTTACTTATAAAATATGAATGCCCTCGAAGGATTGTCGAAAATAAATTCAAATTAAAAAGGGGTGAAGTGAAGGGGAGGTGCGAAAAGCATTCTAAAAAAGTCCTAAATTACGATTTTTACGCTATTTCAGGAAATATAAACCAAATATAAAAGTAATAGTTGCAAATCAATGGTAACAGTCTCTGATTCCTACACAGGCTATATTTTATGCCGATGATTCTACCACCTGGGATTCACAGGAACAACAAACGCTCTAAAAAAGGCCTTTAAAAGCTTTCTAAATTATGTTTCTGTGGAATATTAGGAAATAACAAACCAATTTCAAAATTAATGTTGGCAAATTAATGGTGACATTTCCTATTTCAACATAGCTCTTTATGTTGAGAGCGGTGGTAGGACTTGGAATTTGACATGATGGTTAATTTTAAGATGTAAGGAGATGGTTTCTAAAAAATTCAAAACTTCAAATGAATACTGAATTGAGCATAAAAGTTTCAAAATATTTTCTAAATTATAATTTATTTAGTTTTATTTCATTTTATTAATTTAAGTCTCATTTCTGCCTTATGCAGTGTAAGAATGATGTTTAATCAAACTGTGTTTTAAATAGTAATTTTTTTAAATTATTCCTAAAAGTAATAAGTACCTTTTAATAAAATAAAATATTACCTTTTAATAAAAATTAGACATATAAATATCACTTGGCATATTTCAAATATTACGCGAGCAAAGCCGCGGGGTTTGCTAGTATGCTTATAAAGCATTAACACTGAAACGGATTCGTTAGCAGTGACGAAGCGTGAGTTTTCGCGGTGATCATCGCTAGTTCATAACGTTTTATCACTGCTGCGCCAAGGAAGTAACCGAAGTAACCCCTCCTCTCCATTCTTCCCAAATAAGTTTGAAAAAGCACATCTATATATTTTCATTTAAAAGAAAGCATCTATAAGGTTGCCTCTTCTATGTAATCTGTTAAATGTATGCTTATAAAGCATTAACACTGAAACGGATTCGTTATCAGTGACGAAGCGTGAGTTTTCGCGGTGATCATCGCTAGTTCATAACGTTGTATCACTGCTGCACCAAGGAAGTAACCGAAGTAACCCCCCCTCTCCATTCTTCCCAAATAAGTTTGAAAAAGCACATCTATATATTTTCATTTAAAAGAAAGCATCTATAAGGTTGCCTCTTCTATGTAATCTGTTAAATGTATGCTTATAAAGCATTAACACTGAAACGGATTCGTTAGCAGTGACGAAGCGTGAGTTTTCGCGGTGATCATCGCTAGTTCATAACGTTGTATCACTGCTGCACCATGGAAGTAACCGAAGTAACCCCTCCTCTCCATTCTTCCCAAATAAGTTTGAAAAAGCACATCTATATATTTTCATTTAAAAGAAAGCATCTATAAGGTTGCCTCTTCTATGTAATCTGTTAAATGTATGCTTATAAAGCATTAACACTGAAACGGATTCGTTAGCAGTGACGAAGTGTGAGTTTTCGCGGTGATCATCGCTAGTTCATAACGTTGTATCACTGCTGCGCCAAGGAAGTAACCGAAGTAACCCCTCCTCTCCATTCTTCCCAAATAAGTTTGAAAAAGCACATCTATATATTTTCATTTAAAAGAAAGCATCTATAAGGTTGCCTCTTCTACTTGAACAAAAAACCCCAAAGAAATAAAACATGGATCTTGCCCCTCCTATACTCATGTCCCTGTGTTCTATTGATTGAAAGCTGTTTTATCTAAATAATTCTTCTAAAATAGAAAACGTAAGTTTAAGGTTGTTAGTCAGTCAACTTCCGAATTCCCCTTGCTAATGTTAAACTTATAGGCGTATAATGCATTCATATATTTAAAATATCTCCTCATGAAATTAATATATATTTTTTTTTTCTGTGTACTCTTCTCGAAGTCTTTTCTTAGTTGTCAAAATATTTCTAAAGTATACACTGCGAAAAAAAAAAAAAAAAAAAAAAAAAAAAAAAAAGAAAAACTACATTTTTACAGCACAAAGTATTTAGTCCAAGAACCGACAGCACAAAAACCTATGTTATGAAGCACAAGAAAAAAAACCCTTTATTTTATGGAAGAGTAGAAGTAGGGGAATCTAATGATCCATGTCTGCCGGAAGTGAAGTGGTGCATAATCCAAAAATTAATACCACCAGTGGTTGAGTCGTAGGTTTATCATTGTGTTTGTCCTGCAACTATCATCCATGTTTTCACACCTTTCTTTGTAGTACAAACATAATGATAAACCTACGAGTCAACAACTGGTGGTATTAATTTTTGGATTATGCACCACTTCACTTCCGGCAGACATGGATCATTAGATTCCCCTACTTCTACTCTTCCATAAAATAAAGGTTTTTTTCATGTGCTTGATAACATAGGTTTTTGTGCTGTCGGCTCTTGGACTAATTGTTCATCTCGCGCTCAAACTTGATCACAGTCGAATGTGTTGTAGCTTTCTTTGGTTTCTTGACTATATAAACATGAAAAATAACAGTAGTTGCGTAAAATTAACAGCACAAACTGCTGGCGTGCGAATTGCCACTGGCAAATCTGCAGTGTTTTTTTTTTTTTTTTTTTTTTTTTTTTTTTTTTTTTTTTTTTTTTTTTACAATGTACACTTAATTTTATGTGAAGTGTTAAAATCTTGTTCACAGTTCGTCAGCTTTTAACATGAAATATTAAATTGAGCATAGATTTTAGAAATATTCTTAGAACTAAGAAAAAAAGAGACACCCTTTAAGAAGAGTACACCGAAAAAAGAAGTTAAAAGATGAATTTATTTATTTATCATTCTAAGATGAATTTATTTTTTAAAAATGTTAAAAATATTAATTTCCTGAGGAAATATTCTAAATATACGGATGCATTCTACGCCCATGGGTTTAACCTTAGCGAGGGGAATTGTTCGGAAGTTGACTGACTAACAGCCTTAAGAAATTTCATTTTATTTGAATGGGCAAAATGAATATTGAAATCTATAGACATTATCTTTGATAATGTATTGTATGGTATTTCACTTGTAAAAATGTATTCCGTTCTTTGTCATTTTGTAACAAATTTCTCAATTATGATAGCTTCAATTTTGATTTGATAGCCAAGGCCATAGCCAGATTAAATGTTTCGAATGGAGATTTGGGGACCAGAATTTTATTCTTTGTCTTTTTTTAGATATTTTTATTACTAATTGAATGGAGGCAAGTGTTAAGAGGCTACTTCAGTCACGGGAAGAAAGGAAAACGCTAGTTAAGACTATGGGAGCGTTATTTTCAAATTTCTCGCTTTGATTTTAATATTTTTCAATGATTTTTTATTTTTATTTTTATTTTTTGCTTGAGATAGCTGAGGACGGTCTACAACTCGGATAGTTTTTACTTTTTTCGCTTTTGGTTACAGTTTTTTTTAATATTAGGATAATTTCGATCTCAGAACCGGTTACAACCGGTCCCGAAAGTAAAAGTAATAATAATAATAATAAAAAAAATCTGAAACCAAAGTCGAAAAAGGGAAAACTAGCCTGCTGGTAGATCGTCCTCAACTGTCCTATGCAAAAAAAGAAAAAAAAAATCTTTCAAAAATATTAAAATTAAAGCGAGGAATTTGAAAATAACGCCCCTATAAACTTAACATTAGCGTTTTCCTTTCTTCCGGGGCCCCACCAGTGGCAGAGAGGTTCTGCTCTCGAAGCTGGTAGACGGGAGGTGCTGGATTCGAACCCAATCGCGCCCGTCGGCCTAATCGTTCTGAGTTTTCGTGGTTTTCTTCGAGCCATGGATTTCCATGCGTAAATACGGGTTAGGTTGCCTTAGAAAGACCCCACGAAGGGCATTCCCCCTCGGCCCTTTATCCCTAGAGTAGATAATCGGCCGTCAAAAATCAACCAACCAACCTTTCTTCAGTATTCAGTCACGCAAAGAAACGAGAACGCTTATGTTAATCCTATGGAGTCGTTATTTTCAAATTTCTTGTTTGGATTTTAATATTTTTAAATATTTTTTTTGCATAGGATAGCTAAGGACGATCTACAACCGTGCTAGTTTTTACTTTTTCGATTTTGGTCTCAGATTAAAAAAAATTACTTTCACTTTCGGAACTGGTTCTGAAATTAAAACCATCTTAATAATAATAATAATAAAAAACTATAAACAAAATCGGAAAAGTAAAAACTAGCCTGGTTATAGATAATCCTCAGCTATCCTATGCAAAAGAAAAAAAAAAAAAAAAAAAAAAAAATCATTTGAAAATATTAAAATGCAAGCGCGATATTAGATAATAACGTTCCCATAGACTTAACATTAGTGTTTTCGTTTCTTCCCGTGACTGAAGTGCCCCTGCTTTACTGTAACTTAATATAATACAATTTAAAATAATTACAAAACAAAATTTAAGTCTTTTACATTGCAAATTAAATGATGATCTGATTTTGTTGCTTCTTCGGCGACATAAAATGTTTTATAGTTACATACCTCTGAACAGCTAAGTTTGTGGGTATTTCAAATGATCATTGCATTTTCCGAGAATTTGGGCTAAACAAGTCTGACGATTTGTATTACACTGTTGTAGTAATTTTATTATGACATTCGACTGTTACAGAGTAAAATTCCAGAAAAGTCGAAGGATTTTTAAAGATTTCCTAGAAACTGCATTAATGTTTTCGATATGTATTAACGAAATCAAACAATAAAGGTATGCTAAGGCAGAAGTTTGAGTTTTGAATTTGAATCTTGACCATCTTGTTAATGGCATATTGATAGTCATCCTGGCAGAAATTTCGGAGGGAGATCAAACCGTGGTGATCCCCCATTGGCTACGGCCCTGTTGATAACATTATTTAAGAATTAAATATAGCATTTTGTATTTATTAAAATTGTTTTCCACTAGAATAACATGAATAAGAGAATAAGCATTGTTAAAACTCTTCCTAGGTAAAAATAAATGCACGCTTTTTCTCCGAGGAATCTATTCGTTCAAATTACCGATGAGTAATCTATTACATTTACGTGGCTTGTTTGGTTTTTGGGTACTGAAAATCTGTACGTGTGCATGCAAGAACAGGTGCGGACATTTCTGTTGGTTGGTTGATTTTTTGCCGGCCGATTATCTACTCTAGGGATATAGGCCCGAGGGGGGGGGGGGGTCTTTCTAAGGGAACCTAATCCGTATTTAGGCATGGAACTCCATGGCTCGACGAAAACCACGAAAACTCCAAACGATTAGTCCGACGGGCGCGATTGTGTTCGAACGCAGCACCTCCCGTCTACCAGCTTCGAGAGCAGAACCTCTCAGCGACTCACTGGTGGGGCACGGAAATTTCGGAGAATCCTTTTTATCCGCCTCAAAGAAATCCGATAGATAGCAGCACTAGGCATTTCAATTGTAAGAAAGGAAATTGGAAAAAAGGATTATGCTGTTATGCCAGCGTGTTATAGATAAAAACTGAAAACATATTTTAAAATATGCTCTCATAGAGTTAAGACGTTGTATTTTGTTTTATGTTGCACTTTTCTATTGTCATCGCCAAATCATAGGGCCCCGGACACGTCACCACTGCTTGTAAGGTTTTACTAGAATGAAAAAATTGCTCGTCAAAGAATAGTACCAGAAGAGTCTTCAATTTAGATGACATATATATAAAGTGTACCCCCCCCCCCCCCCCCCAAAAAAAAAAAAAAAAAAAAAAAAAAGCAATTTAACAAATTACAACAACCATTTGGAAAATGATTTTTTCAAAGACTAAAATTTAAGACATAAAAAATCGCTCGGAGTTGATCATACATTACGCACGCCATGAATTAAACATTAATAGTGTTATTAAACAAAAACCTAATTTGCAGAACAAATTAAAAAAACAAAATTTATTTCCTAAATTGTTTAAGCCCGAGAAGGGGCAGATATTAAGATATTTCATTCAATTCGTTCTACATTTAATGTTAAATTTTTGTAACAAATAAGCTAAACCAATTGAACATTAAAAAATAAAAATGAAATTCATACAATATAATGCTTTAAACACCTATATACTTAGATTCCGTTCAAATGAAATCGAAATAAATCTTAGACTTTCTTTAAAGTTTTGTATTTTGCATGTATCTTATCACATTATGTACAATCGCCATAAACATAATGCAAAATCTGCAGTACAAATATTTACAACTTAAAAATGGAAAAAGTCTAAGATTTATTTCGATTTCATTTGAACGGAATCTAAGTATATAGGTGTTTAAAGTATTATATTGTATGAATTTCATTTTTATTTTTTAATGTTCAGTTGGTTTAACTTATTTGTTACAAAAATTTAACATTAAATGCAGAACGAATTGAATGAAATATCTTAATATCTGCCCCTTCTCGGGCTTAAACAATTTAGGAAATAAATTTTGTTTTTTTAATTTGTTCTGCAAATTAGGTTTCTGTTTAATATGTCAAGTTTTTTAATAACTACTGAATTCAGACGAACACATTTCAAAATTAATGGAGGGTATATCATCATCAGGCTTTGATATGTGCGATATCGCATGACAATTTGTGACGCAATTTACCTATGTATAATTCAAAATGTTTCACCAGTGCAGTAATGCAGGTTGCTGTAGTTTGGTCAAAAAATTACAATCTGAACTTAAAAAAATCTGCTTGAAAATGTCATTTTTATTTCCACTATGACGCCATATTCATCTTTTTTTAATTCTTAAAAAAAAAAAAAAAAACACTTCCAGTTTCATGTTTCACGTGAAAATCATTCAACTAAATATAGGCAAATTATTATTACGGCTTTTGAATTATTTACAACAATGAAGGAAAAAAAGTTAAATTTTATTAGAAAATGTCCTTTGATTCTCAATGAAAAAAGCGAAATTTGGATTTAAGAAAAATATTTGAATAATGTAAATAAAAATTATCCCATGTTACTCTATAGATTATAATCCACCTATATGCAAAGGCATTTTATGATCCGTTTTGACTCTGACGTCATGCAAATGTTTTAACACTTTGAATTTATAATATTATTAGAATTAGCAAAGAATTAAAAATGAGTGGCATCAGGGACAAAAAGGTGGGAAGAAAAAATGAAAAAGTTATCATCTCCATAGGCTTTTCTATGTTAAATTAACATTGAGAAGTGACACTGGAAATAAATAAGTATTGCGCTGCCGCGCAATACTTAAATTACACGTAAAAATTCCAAGCGACAAAAATCGCCTGCGACTTGTACGTATTATCTACCTGAAACTTACGTATTATCCAAGCATTTCATTGGCTGTTCGGGAAAAGGCTTTTCCATTTTAAATAAATTTCATTCTTAAACTTCTAAACATGCCACAATATTACTTTTTACACCGTCGTATAGAGAAAAAAATGTACTTTTAAATGCAGTTTGTTTGAAAGCTGTATCTCAATTTGTTTCTGAGTTATTAATTTTTTTTGTAGTTTTTATTACTTTTTTGTCATAGTGGCAACAGAAGTATACAACTCTTTTGAAAGTAAAGGGAAAATACAGATTACTGTATAGAC
The DNA here is from genome assembly GCA_963932465.1 of Maratus speciosus. NCBI lineage: Eukaryota > Metazoa > Arthropoda > Arachnida > Araneae > Salticidae > Maratus > Maratus speciosus. Next base: position 544,943,351 of record OZ010789.1, on the reverse strand, counting down.
CCATCAGAAAACGAATAAAATGCGGATTAAACCAATAAAAAGCTTCAGATATGCTTTTGATTTCCTACCCTGACGAGGACAATAACCATTTTTCCAAATGATTAAAAAAAAAAAAAATCCTGCTTTTGTTAATACATATACTGAGAATTTTGTCTTGCTCTTATGCTTTCATTCAATTATTAACAATGCAAATAAATGAGATGGAGCTGAATTAATACACATTAAATGAAGATAAAACAAAAAAGCAAAGAAAATGGAGAGAGAACGCTGATGATATAATAATGCTTTCAAAATGTTTGCACCTTCAGACCAGAAGAGTACTAGATTTTACATAAATATATACATATAAATAACCAAACAGATAATTTTTTTGCATAAAAATTCTGGTATTATCAATATAAAATATCTAATAATTAATATATATATATGAATAAACTTCAAATGGAAGTTGAATTTTATGAAGATTATTAAATAATAGACCAAAGAAGAAAATTAAACAGAATAGTTGCATAAAATCTTTTAATATTAAATGCAAGAAGAAAATTTCCTTCTGAAAATCATATTATTGCTCGTAATATGTATTTATAAACTACTCCAAGAAAACTAATATAAAATAAATCTTTTTGATAGGAAATGTTTTACAGACAAGAACATAGATGGCAGCACTATTTATTGAAAAATTTTCTTGCCGTAAATTCGCATCGGCCAACTCAAATTCCGCTCCCGCTTTCTGGTATTTTCCAAGTTTCTCCCCAGAAACAGTGACAGGCGACTAGATTCTGGCCGTCCACAAAACGCAAGTCTTCTCTGATTGGCCCGTAAGACAGACCATTTCTATCAAAAAATCTAAGCGAATCTCATTCATTGAGCATGCGCTAAAAATGTTTACGGAGCGGAGCCGCAATGTTTACATTTTGTCTCGACGAAGCAGAGTTATCTGCTTAAATTTGAAATTTATTTGTTGTCGTCCATTATTTAGATATTTTGATTCTGTAATTAAAACTTTTTTAATCCATTATTATATTCTAAGTAAAAGAAGAGTCCTTATTCAGTGTGCAGTTATTTAAAGTTTTGTAATTTTGAAATATGTAACTGTTACGTGTTAGAGGAATAGAATTATTGTTTATCTAGCCAGTAAAAATAAAGATGGATATTTTATTCTAATTCAGTTTCTGATATAACCGGCAGCTGGTGTTACTTTTAGAAGCAGGAAGTGTAATTTATTCTTCTGCTTTAAAAGCGTATGCCTGCAGGCCAAACTCAATTTGAACAACTGGCAATAAAATTTCATTTATGGATTATCCAAAAACAAATCGCGGAACTTCACTTGCATAACGATCAGGTAAACATTATATTTTTAATAAACCCAATTATCTTTTTTTTAATGTCTAGTGTAATTGTAAACGTCAATTACTTCTTATATATAAATAAGGTGTATAATGCATTACTTTTTCTAGAGTAATTTTATGACAAAAAGTTATCTAAATATAATATAGTTTATGTATTATATTTCCATTAATAGTTAACAAAATTAAATAAGTTTATTATAATGCTAAGTATAGTGCTTTTTTTTTTTCAATTCTCTAACAACCCCTTAGAGGTTTAGATATGGAAAACTGGTATCATATATTTACACCTTCTAAAACTAAACTTTGTAGTTTTACAGAAAATCGTTTTATTATGCTCAATGTCCATTTGTGATGGCAGAAGGGGGTGGATTGTGTGCGGAGGTAAAATTACATAATCCTTCGCACATCATCTACATCTTCATCCTTAGTGGTTTTATGCTTATATGCATGGTTTTACTTTTGCATGCAGAAGTAAGTGCTGTAACTTCATGTTGCAGTAAAATCATGCAAATTTTCTTTTTCTTCTTCTGCAAAATTTTCGTTTGTTGAGATCAGGGCTTAATTTGTGCCGGAGTCCAGCTCCGGTACTTCTCTGTTTTTAGTAGGTAAATATTTAAATATTGGTTAGAATACATTGGAGCTCATAAATACAGGGCCCTGGTGCCCAGTGCAGTAGCGCTTCAGAAAGACCGAAGCCTAAATTACCCTTTCCTTTCCTTCCTATCTCCAAGCTTTTGCATTCTTTTATAAATACTTATATGTGACATTATGTGTCGCACACGTAGAAGATGGAGATAAAACGGACACAATTTTTGGGCTTGAATTGACTTGAGCTCAATCTGTCTCTGTCTTATATTCAAAATTTCATTTATATATATATATATATAAACTTTCCCCCTTCAAAATTACATATTGTAATTCTATTTCAAATCATTTTCATGCTATTTTGATCAGAATGAAGGGAAAATAAAACTGTGTTTTTCTATTCTAGAGAATATTTATAAATTTATGTCGGCACCACTCGAGACTGAACAATAATTTGCTTTCAGTTCGATTTTCTTTTGTGACAGTAGGATAATTTTTAATTGGCTGTTTTAAGATATCTAACCTGAAAAGGATATTTTCTACTTTAAGCCAACGAGCATCAGCTTCATGTTTTGTTTGTTTGAGGTTTTTTGCCTTCTATTGCGTATGAGTATAAAAATCACGTTAGTGGTTTTTCTATTTATTTTGTATCATGTACACTAAGTCTCTTCTCTACACATTTACAAAGTCACTTTCATTTGTAAGTAGATATAATTGCCATGTATTGTTATTCTGATAGAAAGCCATAGAGCAGTGTTTCCCTTTTTTCTATAAAAGCATCAAATCTTTCCAATAATGGTGTCAAATTTAATCTGATTTTCAGGGACTCGCCACAAAAGAATGTTATGCAGAAGGAATCAATTATAGTTTAAGATATGCATCTTTTAATGGGAAATTGAAAAACATTGTTCCATTCTTCACCATATAAATATTAATTTCTGTAAATTTCATTCATTTTTTCATAAAAATGCATAGCTGCGAACTATCCCTTTTTTGTGTTAACACTATTTCTGAATCATAAGGTGTGAAAAAAACCTGATTTTTTTTTGTAAAAATGAGATATTTTAAAATTTAAATGATATTTTTATGATTTTTTTCCCCACATTAAAATACTGGTTAACTACCAAGTATTTTAGGCTTCTAAATCAACAGGGTTCGTACGGTCCTTAAAAGTGCTTACATTTTTCAAGTAGAATTTTTAGTGCTTAAAAGTACTTATTTTCATGCAAAATCTGCAATAAGTCCTTAAAAGGGCTTGATTACATTTTGGTGTAAATCACCTGACAGGTGGTGCACTACTATGCTGCCTTTTTTATGATTTTCGCAATAGCGCTTACCTTAAGACCTAATGCATGAATTTTCCTCAAACTTCAGATTCAGGTATACCTTGATAAATATTGGTGCTGATTATGTTTTGCTGAAAATTGCCAACAGGTGGCACTGCTATATTGAATGTTTCAAGATTTTCACAATGACATCTGTAAAAGTATTGCACGGATTTTCTTCAAACTTCGGATTCAGTTAGACGTTGACATAAGTTGTTGCTGATTAGGTTTTGGTGTAAATCCCCCAACAGGTGGTGCTGCACTTTGCAGGATTTACACGAATTTAGCAATAGTCATATCTCAAGAACTAATGCACAGAATTTCATATCTTTAGAATCCTCATGATGGGCATAGATTGTCATTTAATTTTTGCACTCTGATAGTGAATTTTGAAGTATTAATATATATGAAATAGAAGAAAGTTTTGAGATTGGCACATCCGACTAGTTTTTTCTTCTGCTGTATTTGTTATTTTAAAATTTTCTAAATTTCTATTGCCATGCGACATGCTGAAATTAACCCCTTGCTGGCCATTTGAGGGTTTGAAACTTGTATTTACAAAAATGAAACTCTTTATTAAAAAATGCATATTACAATTTATTAGTTTATTTAATTTTACAGGTCCTTACATTTTTTTGGTTTTGGTCCTTGAAAGTCCTTAAAAGTCCTTGACTTTTATTTAAAGAAATGTGTACGAACCCTGATCAATAGAATCTCTAATTGCCAACATAATCTATATTTTTATGTTTTAATTAATAAAGTAATTATTAGTTAGTAATTACAGAAATTACAAAAAATTGCAAATTCTGTTTGTTTCTCAATCAGCCTGTTTTTTTTTCACGCTTTTTGCAATAAACCTATGCTGTTTTGACAAACAGAAAATGATCAGCGATTTCGTCCAAATGACATATTGTACCCGACCAGAACCTGAAAATTCCATTTGAAGTCAACCCAATCTGAATCTGACAAAATGATTTATGCATGCCCGTAACATGATCTGAAACTGAAATGAAGAACCCCAAATGAAAGGAAATTAATTCATCTTTTAATGCAATTATAAAAAGTAGTTACAATTATATCTAATACCAATTTTATATTGAAAAATGGACATATCGCTCACCTGGAAGAAAAGTGACACATCTCGACAAAAGTAAATTTCACAGGAGAGGCAAAAGGGGGAGGGGGAGAAAACTTGCATGATTTTACTCTAAAATGAAATTATAGCACTTAGCTCTGCATACAGGAATAAAAACATGCATAAAATCTTTAAGAATGAAGACATAAAATGAGGTTTGGAGAGTTGGGTCATTTTACCTCCCCACACAATCCACCTTTCTTCTGTGGTCACAAATGGACATATAGCGTAATAAAGTGATTTTCTGTACAACTACACTTATGAAACTTTTTGTGTAGCAAGACGCACCTATAACAGGCCTATTAGTTGAATAAAATGCAAAATGAATTTTTGCGATGTGTGTTATTTTCCTTGCGGGTGAGTGATATTTAAATGTAGTCAGATTTCTGAATAATGGAAACTATGGGATCGTTGAATAATTCCATGCATGGATTGAATTGTCCCTATTTCTTTTTTTGATGGGAAGAGGGGGGGAGACTAATTTTTTTTGCTGTGAGTGGGGTTCAATCTAGAGTGTTTCTTGCGTGTTCGATTTAGGTTTTTGCAAGTCGAGTTGTTGGGATTTTCAGAAGAAGAAAAAATTAAAATAAGCAGAACTATGTTTCAAATCAATTGAGTTTATTGTCTTGAATTTGTGTTTGCTATAATCAATGCCTTAATTTTCTTCATATATTAGTACCAGTGGCGTGGCGTGGCGTGAAAATTTTCGGTGGTCATCGCAATTATTTAAGTTTGTGGTGAAAAATTATTAACTCTAAAATTCAATGGTTGAATGTTCAAAAAAGAAACTTTAAAGCTTACCTTCACTTATACATGAACTCCAAAAGTTCTGCTAAAACTGGATCATAGAGTTTTAAAAGCTTATTAAGAGTTTTAAAATATTGCTTGGTCATCGCCGCATCCAGCGATGACCGGACGCCACGCCACTGATTAGTACATGCTTTATTAATTATTAAGGGGGATATTTTAAAACTCTAAATGACATGACAGATTATGCAAAATGGCTGAAGCATTAAAGTATTGCTACTAATTTATTTAACTTAAAAAAAAAGTTTTCTTTAATGATCTTTAAATGAACTATTACTTTTATTTAAATTCAGATTAAGGTTGATGTGCATCATGTTTGTGTCAGGTTGCATATTGAGAAAAAAGATTTTGTTTTTTTCGCGTCAGGTGCAGGTTAAATTCAAATATATTTTTTGGTTCAACCTGGATATAACCCATCCACACAGTGTTCTATAGTTAGTGTTGCCAGGTCTCCTGCGTAAATCGAGGGTCCAAATGCTCTGGACACCAGAATTTTAAAGTATTTTTCTTATTATTATAATGGTAGAATTATCTGCAATTAAAGATAGCTAAATAAACAGTAAGTAATTAGTGACATCCAGAGCATTTGGAGTCCTGATTTACCCGCGACACTTGGCAACACTTTCTACAATTGAATCAGTTTGCTATTTGGAGGTATTTGTTACTTGATATGAGTGTTTAGAATTGAAAAGTGTTCACTAAATGCAGATTGGTTAATGTCCATTATAGAGGTTTTATTACGTATAAATTTTTTACCTGAAAAAATATTTTGGCCTTTCTTTTGAAAATAGGTTCAACCGAACACCACCTGCAAGAATTTAAACTGAAACTGACCTGAAACCGAAAAAAATTAAATTCAACCCAGCACAAAATGAGAAAATATCGCTGCAATATCACTTGACCGAGGGTCAGGTTGTTTTGGGGGTAAAATCGGTTTATCCAAACCATTGAAAGACTTATTGTAGTACCACCAAGGTATTGAATGATTATGCATAATTTTAGTATAAAAAAGAAGCAGAAACTTAAAATGCTAATAAAAATTTATAGAAGTCTTTTTGGCAGATTTAATTTATGCAACTGAGAGTCTAAGGTTTTGAAAACTTTATTTTAAGGGTGTATTTTTTGCAATCATCCCATGGAAAAGCATCAATAAAATCTTCAGATAAAGTAGATTTTTAAAGTTTTCCCAACATTACATAGAAAATATGTGCTGTTAATGGAAATAATTAGAAAAAACATGTAAGATTTTTTTTCTTAAATCAAATATATTAGTACCATTTAATTAATGCTTCAAAAGACTTAATCATTTCACCACTTAATCATTCACCACTTAACCACTTCACCACTTAATCATTTGTTTAAAATTGGAAAATACATTTTTTTACAATTAAAAAGTAACTAGTAATATATATGAATAAAATTAACAAATTAATTGTTACAAACATTTTAAAAACTTAATACTATAAACTGAATTCATCTGGTGTATAGTTCTGCTTATTTTCATTAATTTATTTGTTAAAATCCAAACATTCTGACTTGCTGAATCTGATCTGCAAAAAACATTCTAGAGCGACCCCGATGCACAACAAAAAAATTACAGTCACCACAACCTTAATAAAAAGAAAATTGGGGGCAACCCAATCTGATACAAGACATTATTCAATGATCCTATAGTTTCTGCTATTCAGAAATTTGACTACATATTAAAGAACATAGATATGCAATATTAACCAAACTTTATTTAAAGCTCTTTAAAACTGTATTATAAATAATATTTATATTTTAGAGATTTTTTTTAAATGATAGTCTCATTTTTTATCTTTGGTGTTTTGTTTGAAAATAGTGAAATATATTACCTTTTTATATTATATTTATTATACAGATAATATAAGGCTGTTAAAAATATTTTTGTACATAGCTTTTTTTTCCTAATGCGTTTTTACTAGTTAGTCTATTTTTTGTATTTGTGAGTTCGAATTTCTTTTACTGTAAAAATTGTAAAACTTTTAAGTAATATAACATCAAAACACTAATTTTAAAACTATCCTAACTATGTTTCGTTATTTCATTAATAGATGGCGCTTGTATCATTTGGTTTAAAATAGCACCAGAGGGCGCTGCTCTATGTAAACAATGTTTGTTTACATTTATAGATTTCAAAATGTTCTCATTTGTTAGTTGATTTATAAGCATTTATTTTAAAGAATTAAAAAAGAAATTGTATTTATTTATTTAAAATAAGAATTTTAATAATGTATTGCTGTTTTATTTCATTATATCTTTTTTTAAATGGCAGTTGCTCAGCAATTTCAGCTTTTCAAAGGTAAATAACTGAAATTGTATTAAGAATTTTGTTTGCCTTATTTTAAGCCTAATTTTTTAAAACATTCAACTTTTTTATGTATAAACATTTATAAAATATAGGTTGCTTAAAATCCCATTGTTTACTCAATGTTTTCTTTTAAAATTTTTAGCAATAACTTTCGCTAATTTCTGTGTTATAAAACGTTTATTAACCAGTAATAATTTCTTGTTAACTCGTGGTTTTGTGTATATATATGTGTGTGTTTGATCCTTCTCAAAGTTTTTATTTTATCCCACTCTTTTTTAAACCATAGCATACAAACTTTAAAATCTTGTAAACTTTTCCCCTTCCTCTTATTTTTGATTTTGTAGCAATAAGAAACAAATCAGGGTTAATATTAATCCCAAATTAGCTCTACTGGTAGTTTAAAAAATACAACTAAAAAATCATTTCAACTGAAACATGGTATATTACAAATACATGTGTTAAATTAAGGGGAAGCTACTCTCAAAGTTCTGAAACTGAAATGTTAAACATTTTAAAAGCTGGCCTTTTTTTCTTTTCTTTCTTGTAGTAAAACCTATTAAAGTATCCTTAAATGAATTTTTGGAACAGATGTATTATAATCCTGCATCCACCATCTTGGATTTTTTTCTTGCATGTAACTTCTTTTTCGCCAAGTAGTAAATGTCACCAATGGTTAAATATTGTTGAAAGATTAATATAATAATGAAATAAAACTGGAATATAATAATTATAACTATTAATTAAAAACAATTTTTAATTCACGCCAAGAAAAAAAAATCCAAGATGAAAGATGTGGGATTTTAATAGATCTGACTTAAAAAGCACTCTTCATTCCCACAATGAAAAAAAATTGCAACTCTCTAGAAGACCAAATTTATACATTAGTTTAACTTTAAATTAAGAGCTTTTTAATGGAAAAATTGCTATTATTACAATAAGCAAGTTTTAAAATCGCAGTTTAAAAAGCATTAACAACACAATATATTTTGATATATTTTATTTGATATATTTTGATAAATTTGCTACTAATAAGTATGTGATCACTTCTCATATTTAAAGAAATATTCTTTTACTTTTTTCATGCGAGAGTAAATGAAATTTTACAGTTTAAAAAAGAGTAAGCCCGAGCCTGATGGCTGGCATAAAATCGACCTAAAACAAACGACTTTGGTCATCTGAATGTTAAATTTACAATGGTTGCTTATGCTTTTTATTGCGTTGGGTTTTAGATGCTACAAATTTACTAAAATCTAATTTATAATCATATAAAGCAATGATTTTTTTTCTAAATTTATGAGTAGTAAAGATTCAAAATCCTTCCCAGGTGAGGGTGATGGTGAAGATCCTGGTTGTGCCACTCTAGAGAGAAAAAAATAAAAATAAAAGTGCCCAGTTAAACTGATGGCATTGAGCTCACGGGCTATTCACACTAACTGTATATTATACTCTTATTTCAAACAATAATCCCCCTCAAAAAATAAACGAAGGGGGATTAGTCCCCGTTTCCCCCTTTATACTTAACCAATGCAGGGTGTCTACAGAATCTGGAAATCAGGGAATCATGGAGGTTTATCACTCTGGAAAAATCAGGGAACTTTGTAAAAATACTGGAAAATCAGGGAAATTTGTCTATATTGTGAAAATATTTGCATTTTCACCTTGCCAATGAGACTTATTCGTCTATTTTATGTACCATATTTTTTCACATGCTGATTAATCTTTCCCAATATTTTTTAAAAGATACGCATGGTATAAGTTTTTGATATTTAACGTAAATTAAGGTGATCAGATGTCCTGATTTTCTGTACATAGCACTTATATTGAAGGCAATTTACACATTTTTAATTAAATGATACATTAGCATAACCTGAGTTGTACGAAGAATTGGCATACATGAAAAAATACTGTATGTGTATTGTTAATAATGGAAATCAGGGAAGTTTGATAAAAATAGTCAGGGAAATCATGGAAAAATCAGGGAACTTTTTTTTAGAATTTCTGTAGACACCCTGCAATGAACATCCAAATGAAATCAGAAAGCTCCTTAACATAATAAACTGGTATACCAAATTTGAAGCAAATCAGATAATTCTGAATGAAAAAACATTTACTTATTGTTACTAAATTTGTTACATTTACTATTATTTACTTATTGTTACTAGCAAGCAACAAAAGAATTAAGATTTTAACCTTTTTGAGCTGAGGAAGGAGGACAAAGAAGGAAAGCAAACATTTCATGTGTGTGGGGGGGGGGGGGGGAGGAGAGATTTCCCTTAAGATTATGAAAAAGCATATGGAAGTCCATCAAAAATGTCAAAAGATTCAAAATTATCTCCCTGTGATTTTTAAATCAATTTTTTCCAGAAAAAGGGGGTGGGGGAGTATATTTGGGAATGGAAAAGATCATCAAAACTACTCAAAAGTAGGTGGGGTCTTACTTTCGAGGAGGGGGGGGGGGGGTTCAACTGAGATTTTATGGTATCCAAAAAGAATATTCTGATAATTTTGCCAAGTTGAAATTTTTCAAAGGAAAATCTTTAAAATGTTGAATTATCTTACTTAATCTTATGTTTAATATTTTTTTATTTTTAAGTTATGTTCATTAGATAAGGAAGGAATGCAATGCATACAGTGTACTCAATCCAAGCTATTTTTAGGTGCCATGGTGATTATTCTATTAAATCCTATATATGCGTAATTAATTCGATGATAGGTAATGATTCTAGGTTGTCATGGTAATTACATCCTGCTAAAGATGGAGTCCTGTTATTTCTGTATGGCTGAATTTAACATATATAATCGTAATAAATTTTGTATTCATGTATTTTTGCGTTAGGGTGCAAAAGTTATTGCACCAAGATCTAAATATTTATAAAATTAGTTATAGTACGAATGCATCTCATTTGCCAAGTTTGGCATACAATTTAATTTCCAACTTGTTTAACCTTTAAATGCAAAATTGGAGCAGCAAAAAAATCTCCATCTGGAAGAATAAACCTTTTATTTATTTTTATTTTATTTATTTTTTTGGGGGGGGGGTGGGGTGGGGGGGGGAGGGTTGCAAAATAAATTAGGATTCCAGAGTATACTCCAATATAGGCACTTCAGAAAATCTTATTGGTTCTCTGAAGTGCCTATAAAATACAACAGGATATTGAGAATCATTTTCAAAAATTAGGCACCAATATGTTGGTAAAAATAAATAAAAACATTCAAATTATAAAAAAAAAAAAAGTAACGAAACAGGTAATGATAAAAGAAAGTCTGAAACCCAGAGAGAGGTGTGTAGGGAGGCTGTTATTCTACTCTAAATGACATTTCTGAATTTATCTCACTTTTAAATGTGCGGGTTAGGTTGGGTTAGGAATTTTAGTTCTGGCAATGTAGGAGACTGGGATGGTGAATATCTTGACTAATTTGTGTACCCTTCTACAGTAATTGAACAGTGCACATTACGTGACTTTTACCATAAAATCTTGAAAAATCTGTAGGAACACAAATGGAAAAAGCATTCGTGAAAGTACCAATAGCTGTCCCACAGCAACAGCAAGAAGCTGTTTGTGACTCACCTTGCACATCTTTATATTTCATCTAAAATCTTATGCTTTTTATTGATCCCTCCACCCCTATTTGGACATCAAAATTCTGTGAGATTTTCTTGCAATTAAATCATATACCAAAAAGTGATTTTAAAAAATATAAACAAGACTTTTCATGAGAGACACCTGTCTGAAGATGCATATAAAATCTAGAAACTTGAACCTGCTATTTAAATTGGGATTTCTTTGAAAATTTGGAGCAATAACTAGGTGGACATCTCTGGTGAACAGAGCCCTTCTCATTGAAAAGTGGCCGTGCACTAGAGTATCTTTCCTGGACAATTGCTCTGAAATTATTATAAGAAAAGTGAAGAATTGAATTTTCATCTTTTAAACTGTCCTTTAATAATTGAAAATGTAGCTATCTTCATTGAAGTACGAATTCCTATTGTGAAGCAAAGAAACCAGATGAACTTGGTTTCTAGTTGAAATGTTAAAAATCCAAAAGAATCACACCAACCCAATGCCTAATCTGAAAACATTTTCAGTGGCTACAGAAGAACCCTCATAGGAAAAAATCATAGGCAAGGATTTACTGTGTAAGCATGCAATCTTCAAATTTACGGATAAGCTCTGTCATTCTATAAACAAACTAGCAGAACTACCTGGCATTGCCATTATTAAGCATGAGTGCCTTACAGATAAAATAAATAAAAATGGAATAATATAGCAATCACAATAACAGAATTTCTTCACATTGTTAAAAGTAAGGTTCAGCTGATACAGAAACCAAATTTAGGTAATCTTCCTACTTTCACCCGAAAACGAAAATGTCCAAAAAAGAATTTTTTAAGTAATTAATACATACATATCTATTTATATAAAATCCAAGTCTCTGCGTGTCCCTCACAATCCCAGTTGGACCGTCTCATTGATCGCAGCCATGTGATCCTTCCTATGGAGACATCGATATCAGCTTCAACAATGAGTAATTGTTGACAAGTACTAATGGCAGAGTTACCACAATAGTGCCAATTTTGACCAACTTGCCAAAATATCGCCAAATTTGGTGACAAAAGTAAGTTGCATAAATGAAGCCGATAGCTGGCTAATTTGGCGAAATTCCCATTGAAAAGCCTTAATTGTTCATAATTAACCTCACTGTAATTTAATTTAAATTCTATGCATTTAAGGTTTTTTTTTTTCAAAATCTATGGGTCAGAATTTAAATTGTAATATACGAATATGTATGTCTTTACAAAAAGTTTAAATATTAAATTTTCGATAAAGTACTGGAAGACTAAAAATTTAAGAATAAAATAAATGTAAAATAAGACTAAAAAAGAGCTGTATGACTAGGAAATTAGAAATAAAGTAAATTTTTAAAAAAATGCTTTTATTAACATTTACAAAAATGTAGAATATATATATATTTAAATGCACTAAAGGGTAGAAAATAATTTTTGGCTAGAAAGGAAATTGTTTTATTGTCTCGTGTCCAAGGGAAAAAAAAATTAAAATAGGGGTGCCAAATTTATTTATATAATATCACAAAAAATTTTAATTAAAGAAAAGTTAAATTGTATTTCAGTATATATATATATTTGAAAAAATGGAACAGATGTCATATTCGTGCGATTTTTTTCTGTCGCCAATATCATATAGGCAACAGGTACTTAACTTGCGTCAAAGTGTCGTTATTTTGTTTGATGTGGTAACCCGGATTATGTTGTTGATGTTTTCGCCAAATTGGCAACCGAAAAAAATCACGCCAATATGGGGCGAATATGACATCTGTACCGAAAAAATATATATACTCGTATATATCTATATATTTTGTACATTTTTGTGAATGTTAATGAAAGCATGTCTTTTTTTTAATTATTATTATTACTTTTATTTTATTTGAAAGGAATAACTAATGAAGACGTGATTTTTTTGAAGAGATTTATAAGCAATCTGTGTTTTTATTTTTCATTCACTTAATTAGAACTTCATTTACAAACAATTATTTTCTCAGTATGGCCATTTTTTTCATTTCCAGCTTCAGGAAATTTGGTTCAAAATGCCCACTTTGACAGCATTTTTTGAAATATATTCTGCCTTTATCAAAAAATCAACCAATAAAGCACATTGTATAGTTTTTGAATAAGAGAACCTGCCAATAGGATGCGTTTGAGAGCAAAAATAAATTTAAAAATGAGTCAGAAAATAAGCCATTTGGATTTGCACTCTTAACACGATAATTTTTTTTTTGCTGTAAGAGTTGGTCCTATCAAACACCTGTCAATAGGAAAGCTGTAGATAATATTGAGTGGATGTATAATAAACTTAAGTGGATTGGATATCCTGCGAATTGACAACGTTATGCATTTTTTCCTTCTTAACCCCCCCCCCCCCCATTTTTTCTTTCATTACGAATTGATCCTATCAAAAACTTGTCAATATAAAAGTTGTAGATAATATTAAGAAGATTTATAATAAGTTTAAGTGAATTTGATATCTTAAGAATTGGCAAAGTTATGAATTTTATCTCACTAAAACCCCATTTTTTCACTTCTTGAGCCCAATTTTAACTTTACCAAAAATCTGTGATACCTAAGTTTTCGGCACTTTTCCTAGAAGTAATAATAACTTAAACTGATTTGACATATACAGGCAAAGTTCTTTAATCCACACAAGTTGGGACCAAAGGTTGTGCAGATTATGGAATATTGTGGATTATGAATTATATATCATTTTCTTATTTCTGGACACTATTTTAATTCCATATTCAGTATAATATGAAAAGAAAAACATGAAATATAATAATTAATTTAATATGCCATAATCAAAAAATGCATTTTTCAAATTCTTGCATTAAAAAATTTATTATATTAACTTTTATATATTTAAATTTTTCAGATATTTCTTTTAAAAAGTCATTTTTGGATCAAGAATTTGTAAATTTGTTTAATTGTTTACATTCATTAAGTAATGCGAATTATGGATCCTTGACTTTATTATAATTAAGAAGTTATGGGTGTTTTTGGTTTTCACAAAACTCCTCCCTATTTCCACCCACTTGTCTATTAACGAGATTTTCCAGCCCTTGATTTTATGTGTCAGTTTGAAAAAGATTTGTGCAGAATTATAGAAGTTATGGTGTCCATAAAAAAGTTATATATATTATATAATATTACAATTCATCATCTTTTTTTAATAAAAATTATATATATATACATATATATAAAGTTCTGAACTGGGGGTGGTTTTGAGTTTTAGGGGTCATGATCGGCATAGATCTGCAAAATTTTTTCAGAAATTCTAACATAAGGGAGATTGCAATAGGTAGTATTTCTTATGAAATGTACCTAAAAACTTCACGGGGGCTTGTACCTGATCCCAGGATCTTAAACGGAATGCAGTTGGGTATAAGAAAATTTTTTAGTAGTTCATAAAGTTTCCAGAGAACTTAAGAATTATGTTAAAGAAAATTGTAAGAGAATCAGATCATTTTTAAAGAAGCTACACCAAAGGTTACATGCAAACAAAACGACTTGCAATATGATGACGACATACTTGCAATAGATCTGAAAATAGTCATGCATTTGTAATGCTTGCAAGTAGTTACTCCTGTTTGAAAAATGCTAAAAAGCACATCGATTATAAATGATTTCAATGAATGATAAGCCAATAGAAAGCAAGAAAGCTTATATATCAAATACTAAGGACATTTAAATCACAGCCAATGTGGTTTTTATTTATTTACAATCTTGCTTTGCACTCAGTGGTTCAGCACTTTGATATTTTTACATTTGTTTAGTCATTCCTTTAGACACAACTTCATAGAAAAAATTACTTTTTAATATGATGCTAGTACAGTAGAAGATCTTTATAACGCAATTCTATATAATGCAATTCTCCATATAACACACAACTTCTCAGATGTAAACAATGATTTTTGCAGTTAAAAAGCACCTGCATTTTCACATTGTAAAATATTGCTACTCTCTAGAGGACTAAATTTGATACATTAGTTCAACTTTATCTTCTAATTTAAGATCTTTTTACTGAAAAAAATGCTATTATTACAATAAACACCTTTGAAAATGTCTAATATAAGGGATGGTTGTGTCAGTTATATTTGGATCATGTTTATAAAGTAAATTTAACAATGCCTGACCTATATTATGCAAAAATTTATAATTTGGATAACTCTTGGTAACAAGGAATGCAGTATAAAGATATTCTAATGTATTTTGATGTGTTTCAGACATATTTGGCCATGTTTACAAGGTGAATTTAATGATATGATCCATATAACGCAAAATTCTATATAACGCACAACCTTGCGTTTTTAGGTTTGCGTTATAAAGATCTTCTACTGTACATGCTTTTATTAAACCATTAATGCAACTTAATATTTTTTTTTCTGTGTAAAATTCATTTAATTTTTTATTCTTATTTAACTACTACTATGTATAATATCATTAATTATTGTTTGTTTTTTGTGTCTAGAAAAGTTTTATTCTAATATAAATTTTATGTAAAATAAATAAATATATTTTTTTAATTTATCATTATGATTTATAAAGCTTTCATTTTTTAAGTTACTGTGATGTAGAGATGCAACGAATATTCGGACTGTCTGCCGAATATTCGGCTTCGGCCGAATATCAAGTCCATTATTCGGCCTTGGCCGAATAATACACTGTAATAAATGTTTTTATATGTACACAGTATAACTTTTTAATTTGACAATTTATATTCATCATATATAATGAAAATTTTATTTGAAATTAACTATCACTTTTTTTCCCGTTAACTTTCATACTCCGAATGGATTTTATCTACCCATTTTTATATAAGAGGCTAATTTAGGAATCATGTTAAAAAAAAAATTATGCTGTATCAGTAAGTATAAAAAGTATCTGTAATAAGCTAACATAATCTGTTAAATTTAAAATTAATCTATTCAAAATTGTTTTAATACAGCTGTAACAAGCTAATTCATTTTTTTTTTTTTTTTTTTTTTTATCATAATGGGAAGTTTAACATTTAACCCTTGTTACATAAAAAAATATTTCTTTCAATAATATTTTGAATTATACCTATAAAGAACATAAATATATGATTGATTAGATATAGATGTATTATATGTATAAGATATTTAAGTCGTATATGTTGCAATAGTTAAGGGTTTTTTTTTGTTGTTGTTTTGTTTTTGTTTGTTTTAGTAAAATACGCATAAAAGTGAAATATAATTTAAGTGATTTTTTTTAAGTCTGTTACTATTTCTTATTAAATAATGAAAGAAATGTAAATACTAAATTCTTTTAATTAGTATGCATTTACGTTTTAGATATTTTTTTCAAGAATAGCATTGTAATGCCTTAAAAAACAGTTAAAATGTTTTCAATAAACGTAGATTGTGATGCAGAAATAATAATAATCAGCATTCTCAGATGATAGTCTTTCTTTTTTTTTTTCCCCGTAAATGTTACCTGTTTCTGAAAATAACCTCTCACTATATATGGTACTTCCTGGTGCAGAAAGGTACTTTTTGGCTAATTGTGAAACATTTAGAAAGTCTTCCGAATTTTTCGCCCACCACCCCAAAGGACGCTGTTGTCTTTCTAGTAGTGGCTGGAAAAGAAAATTACTAATTTCTTTTACTTTTCACATTGAGGCGCCCTTTCTAAAGAGGCTTCACTGCTGACAGCAAATAAAAAAAAAAAAATAATAATAAAGATAAATAAAAATTTTGTTAATTGTGAGCTTAATAAAGTCTATAGTGATTTCTTTCCACCATTTTAGAGGATATTCCTTTCACCCTTTCTATCAGTGGTTTTTCTTAAGATGTTAAGATTTCTTATTTTTTATTTTATTTCATCTGAAAGCTGAAACTTATGTTTCCTAGTACTTTTAAAATTTTGTCATTATTTTAAAATGTAGCAACAACACATATAATATCTATTAAAATGTAACTAGACAGTACCTGATGAGGAACTTTTGCTAAGAATTTTTCTTTTTTTTTTTTGGGGGGGGGGGGGGGTCTGAATTATATTATTGAGGCAATTTTTAGGCCGAACATGGCAGAATATTTTTTCAGAGTAAAATAATGCTTTAAAAAATTAAAAATTTGTATATAAATAATTTTTTTAAAGAAAACAATACATTTTAAATGTGAAATATACAAGAATTGTGCATATAGTGCATACCATATTTTGTTTTTAGGCCAAAATAAGTTCATTATTCGGCGGCCGAATATTCGGCTGCAACTTGGCCGAATATTCGGTATTCGGTTGCAACTTGGCCGAATATTCGGTATTCGGTTATTCGGCCAAACCACTATTCGTTGCATCACTACTGTGATGATGATGAAAATAAAAATATTTAACTAATTTAATTATATACAGAATAAAATTCTTCTTACTATTCGAAATAAATATATATATAATTTTTTTTTTTTAAACTGTTCGCTAAACCTTAATAGTTAAAGCAATTCATTCAACTAATATCCTGTGGTGACAGAATGCTGTTTCTTTCATTCAATAGTGAAAATATTGCTACCAAAAATTATTAATTTCTTATAAAAAGAAATTTTCAATTTTTTTCTTGCAGCATTATTTTAAATTTGTGATCGCTTATGCAGATTTTGAATATTTTTATTAATTAAATACAATAAAAAAAAAAATCCCTCACCTGTAGTAAAGATCTGCACGGGCCAGCCCGAAGCCTGAGCCCGGTCCATACTTTTTTCTGAAGGCTCGGGCCGGGCCTGACTTATTTTTTCTGTACAGAGCCAGGACTGGTTTCATTCCTAGCCTTCACAGCCTAAAATTTTCAGTCCTATTTTTGACCCAGCCCAAACTCATTGTTTCAGCATGGCCTGGTCCATTCAAAAGTCAGTAAAATTAGACCTGGCCCAAAAAATGCATGCATTTTTAAATCGCCATTATTCTACACTTAAACATTAAAATTTATTCTTTTGAAAGAGTAGTATATTTCTAAGCTTATTAAAGTATAGCTAAATTAAAATCTAGTAAAACGTGTGAAAAAGAGCCTGCATATGACGGAACTCTCTTTTAAACTGAAAAACATGTTGATCCATGCAAATTTGATATACTAATACGTAAGAAAAGAATATATAATACATTTACACTTGCTAAGAAGGGAACTTGTCATAACGCATTTGTTTCCCTTGCAATTCCACCTTAAAAGATTTTGCTGCATTTCATTTTTCTGATTTTTAACATACATGGAATAACAGTATTAATGATAACTGAAACATTTACATATAAGAAGTAGAGATTCCTTAAAAAAAATAAACATTGCAGCCTGCGGCACTTCTATAAAAATTAAGATTATAAACATGAAAAAAAAAGTTAAGATAAATATTTCTGATAAGAGTTCCGCATATGAGACAAATTTTTAACCAAATCGACGTAAAAATCAATGTTTTGTAGAAATTCACTTGGGCCGGGCCGAAATTTTGGGTTTTTTATCTGGCTGGGCTCGGGCCGAAATTTTTATTTTTTTATCGGGCTGAGCCAATTTTTTTTTTTTTTTTTCTATGAGTCGGCCCGGGCCTGGAAATTTCGGCCCGTGCAGGCCTCTAATCTGTAGATTTTATTTTCCCAGAAAAAAAAAAAAAAAAAAAATTCAGGTATATGATTTATTCACATATAAATTAAAAATAGGAAACGGAATTTTATTAGCCATCGGCCAATTTTGTTCATATTGCTGTAGAAGGAGTGCTTTCAGGACAGATGGGGGGAGGGGGGAATCCTGATCAAGCATGAACAAATTTGTATTATTTTACACTACAATACACTTGCAGATAAAATGAATGAAACTTGGTAATGGCTGTAAAAATAAACTAAATGTATGCTAAACTGAGGACTGTTAATCAATGAATTGAAACAACTTGTAAAATAAATAGTACATTATCTTAGATGAATATATTAATTGACGGCTGCCTTTCAATTATTATGTTTAAAGTGCATATTTAGAAAAAAAAAAAAAAGAATAGCAACATTTAAATGAATTTGCCATGCTTTATACATTTTCATAAAATTTACTGTGATTTAAAATTTTTTTTAACAATAACTCTTAGAATTAATAAGAATAATAGCATGAAATATTGAACATAATACATTTTTGTATGGACATCATAAAAATAGTTGGCATTGTGTTATCAATCAATATTGAAGTATCTAAGTATTAACTGGATAATTTTTAATTAAAAAATATTAAATATATTTCATTTAGATATTGTGCTCTTGAGTAAAATATGCCAATGAAGTAATTTTTTTTCTCCAAAATATACTTAGCTTTGCAACAACAATGAGAAAGGTGTATGTGGGGGAGCTGGATAGTTTTTCTCAAAGCACCTAAAAAGCTGATAAGATGTATAAAAAACTAATTATGTTGAGATGAACTGATGATTTCTAAAAGCTAACATAAAATTTATTATTTGGTGATATAGCAAGTTAGAAAAGATAAAATTTGAAAAATAGTTTCTTGTAGTATTGACACTTTACATTTAATTAAAAAAATGAAAATATTAAACACATAAGAATCGCTTTTAATTTAGATGCTACAAATAACTCTAATTTTAGAATTCCTTATGCATCCTAATGTGTAACACTTTTCAGATAAAGGTATAAAATAAAAATATACGAAATACAAATTAAAAAATTTTTAATAGAGTTATTCAAAAAATGTAGAAATAAAATAACTTTTCAAATCCCAAATAAACTTAATTGTCAAAATATTAACTTATTGTTACATGTTCATTGGTGACACTTACTGTGTAATAAATAAAACCAGGGCAGCAGCAAGAGTGGTGTAGATGACGTCTAGGCTAACAGCAAGCACAGCTTTTGCACCAACCTCTGGATATATTGTTGCGATGTGGAAAACCATAGTAGTAAAGCACTCTAGCAAGTTACACTTGCAGACAGAAAATCAAAATTAAGTCCTGCCTGCGAGTGTATCCAGCTGTCATAAAAACTTTACACTATCTTTTTTCCATCCTTCATTACTCCATTCGTTGACTTCCAAAAGTTGACCCATATCTTCAGTGATAGTAAGTATAGTATGATACACATTTTAAATTAATATTTTGATATTAAATTCATTTGGGATTTGGAAAGTTATATTAACTGTACATTTTTAGATAACAACCATATTAAAATGTCCTTTATTTTTCAGTAAATAAATTCATTTTATACCGCTGTCTGAAGAGTTTCATAAATTAAAAATTCATTAGGAATTCCAAAATTAATAAAGAGTTATCAATAACTACTAATTTAAAATGAAGTAAATTGAAATGAGTGTAATATTTTCATTGATTAAAAAAAGTTATGAATAACATTATGAATATATTTAATTTTGTTGTTAAAATAAATAAATACTCTTTTAGTTTCATATGTACATTAAGAGATCCCAGAAAGATATTTTCATTCAATGCTACTGATTTAAATCTGAGGTACACATTGAAGTAACTTTAATTCAATTTAAGTAAACTATTCATTCAAAATAATTTGATAATTTAGAAAAGATTTATTACAAGTGAAGATAGATTTACATAAGTAACTTTGCAAGTTGCAACATTTTCAAATGTGCAAAATAAAAAAGAATAGGAAGCATTTTTTTTTCTACTAACATAAACAAACATATATTTAATACGATTTTATATTATTATACTACATTTAATAGGATTTTAATAGATTTTATTCAGAATGCACACATAAAATTACTTCATTTATATCTAAACATAAATTGTCATAGCAATTTCAAAATAATAATATAATACAATACTTGTACTAGAATAC
The DNA here is from genome assembly GCA_963932465.1 of Maratus speciosus. Lineage (NCBI taxonomy): Eukaryota > Metazoa > Arthropoda > Arachnida > Araneae > Salticidae > Maratus > Maratus speciosus. The sequence goes on along the minus strand of OZ010789.1, from coordinate 544,922,455 downwards.
AATATTGCTGAAACAATAATATATTATATAAATATCCAGGGGTGGGGAATTTTTAGAAAAATTTTCCAGCCAAGTATTTGTTTTACCTGTATCAAGATGCAATGTAGTACAGTTGAAACTTGTTATGAAAAAATGTACATGACTTCAAAAATACGTATCCATATTAATTCTCCGATTTATTTATTATCGAAGCCTACGCTCGATTATGAGGTTTTTAGCTTCGCTTCACTTGCGGTATAATTAATAAGCCATGTTTCAAAGACAAAATAAAAGAAAAAATAATAACAGTTACACGTGATAATTCAATAATTCTAGAAAAGATTCTTTTTAGCGCATGCTCATTCAGTAGAAAAGCGTCCCGAAAAAATTCTTTTCAGCGCATGCTCATTGAGCTAGAATTGCTTAGATTTTTTGAGAGAAATGGTCCGTCTTACGAGCCAATCAGAGAAGACTTGCGTTATGTGGACGGCCAGAGTCTAGTCGCCTGTGAAACAGTGGCAGGGCCGAAACTAGACTTTTTTGCGCGCGGGCCAAACATGGATTTTGGACCTCCACTCCTCCTGCTCCTTCTCCTCCTCATGCAAATTAAAGTTATCAACCGCAGGTATCCTATGGAAAAACGAAAAAAAAAATCCTTAAAAAATAAAAAATCACTCAACTCAAAAATCTAATAACAATTAAAATGCTTGCAAGAAATATGTAAACAACGCTCCCATAGGATTAACTTTAGCTTGAGCGTTAAAAGCTTACACTAGTCACGTGAAGAAACTGGATCGCTAATATTAAACTTATGACAGAGTTCTTTTTAAAATTTCTCACTTTCATATTAATAGTAGTTTCAAATAATTTTTTTTCTTGTTTAGAATAGCTGAGATCGAATTCTAACCGGGTTAGTGTTTGCTTTTTCGATTTTGGTTGCAGATTTTTTCTTTTATAAAGTTACTTCCACTTTCACAAATTTGAAAAGAACGCTCCCATAGGTTTACCATTAGCTTGCGAGTTTCTTTATACTTCATATATATATACATTTTTGTTTGAAACGGCAAACACAATCTTCATTTGGCGCCCCCTTCACCTTTCGTTCTGGCGCCCGGGGCACATGCCCCCTTTGCACCCACTTAGTTTCGGCCCTGGCGTCCAGGGGCAGTATTTAATTTCGGGTAGGGCTATTCTCAGCCTTCCCAAAATACCATGGAATGTCTTGCAATCAACAATCATATTTGTCACAAAATTAATATTGAACGGAGGCATTTTCAAATAAAAATATTTGTTTTATCAAATTTTTCCTATTTAAGGATAGAGGAATCTTATTTGTTGAAGCTCTTTAATAGCAACGAAAATTTAACTGGAATTCTTCGGAAGAGCAAGTACGCCTTCTTGATTCTCTTTTATACTGGCTTCCAAAAGTTAAGGTACAGGGACTGAATGCTTTCGATTGCACACGTTTTGTCGAATATCTACCTACATTATAGGCGAATTGTTCTTGAACTTCTAGGATGTAAAGAACATGTTTGATTTTATATTTCTCAGTGAAGATTTATCGGGGGGTGCAATTAGGGGGCTAATAATAAATTTAATAATAAAATAATATTTACGATCACCTATGTAACAGAAAAGGCTGGAAATAGTTTGTCACTGTGGTAAATTACTATTTGGGTCCTGTTCAACGCTTGTATGCATTTGTGTAAGCATAGCACTCATATTCGTGAATATGTTAACGTTTTTGTGAAAAATTCAAAAGTTTTTGTTTATAGCATACAGAGTTTTCAACAAAATGTAACACAACTTTCCCAAAATCTGACAAATAATCAAACAGTAGCAACAGTATACTGCAATTGAAGCATGAATATATTGAATATTTGATGAGATATGGGCATTTGTATGAAATAATTTTTAACTGCGCATGCGTGGAAGATCCTAAAATTTTTATTATATAATTTGGTAGTCAGCTATTTAGGGCAACTTACACAAAAAGTCCCGTCAAATATCGCGAAAATTCACAAAGATAGGGTCGATATAATGAGTTGCTTCCTAAAAATAGCTTTATTATAAGGGATTTTCCACAACTTTTCAATCAGCTCACTATATCTTTCTAAGTTTTTACAACATTTGACTGGACTTTTTATAGAAGTTGCCTCAAAATACCGACTACCAAATTATGAACTAAAAATTTTGAAATCTTCCGCGTATGCGCAGTTAAAAATTATCTCATAAAACTGCCCATATCTCATCAAATATTCAATATATTCATGTTTTAATTGCAGTATACTGTTGCTACCATTCTTTGGCAAATTTTCGGAAAGTTGTGTTAAATTTGGTTGAAAACTCTGTATGCTATAAACAAAAAAGTTTTGAATTTTTCACAAAAACTTTAACATCTTCACGAATATGAGTGCTATGCTTACACAAATGCATACAAACGTTGAACAGGACCCAAATAGTCATTTACCACAGTGACAAACCATTTCCAGCCTTTTCTGTTACATATAGGTGATCGCAAATATTATTTTATTATTAAATTTATTATTAGCCCCCTAATTGTACCTCCGATAAATCCTCACCGAGAAATATAAAATCATTCATGTTCTTTACATCCTAGAAGTTCAAGAACAATTCGCCAATAATGTTGGTAGATATTCGACAAAACGTGTGCAATCGAAAGCATCCAGTCCCTGTACCTTAACTTTTGGAGGCCAGTGTAATACGGCTTATGAGATTTTGATCAAATACAGCTATTTTTCTATACACTTAAACAAAGCATTAATATGTGAAGGAAGTTAAACACCTCAGAAACTACTGATTAGTTATCATTACTCATAATTTAAAAAAAAAAAAAGTTATTGAATAATTTTTTTCCAATCATGTAAAACAATTTTATCGTACGTTCATATTTTAAAAAATAAAACAAAACGGAACAAAAATATTCCAAAAATTTGAGCAAAGTTTAAGTAAAGAAAGTATTTTGGAAAATACTAGCCAGATTATATTAAAAAACAAAACAAAACTGTACATCAAACGTCGCAAATGAGGTGCGTTCATAATATAACTAGTTTTATAAATATTCAGATCTTGGTGCAATAGCTGTTGCACACTTATGCAGGAATACAAAATTTATTACGATTATATATATATATTAAATTCAGTAATACGGAAATAATAGGACCCCATTTTAAATCCGACGTAATCACCATGGCAACCTAGAATCATTACCTATCATGGGGTATCATTGAATTAATTGCGTATGATAGGATTTAATGGAATGAAGAAAACTTTTATCAATATCTTTTTTAAGTTTTGATTCGATTTTCATAAAATTTGAAATGACGCGACAAAATTCTGCAACGATTATACGTATAAAATTTGAAATTTTTTGAGAAGTTTCTGCGCTGTTGTATGCGGACAGGCAAATGGACCAGACGGCGACTATAGGTGCTATGCATTTATATAATTACGAACGCATCTAAAAATGACTAAGGCGTCAGTCAAATCTTTTGGATCAAACATAACTAAAAACTTTCTCTGAAGTACTATATGCTTTAAAACAAATAAACATGAGCAAAAAAAAAAAAAAAAAAAAAATCTTCTCTGTATTCTAAAAAAAAATAACTAACTCTGTCGCCGCCGTAAATGTTTTTTTGCGATAGGGGTCTTTCTCGGCTAATAGAAAGAAAACTATTGCAGATAAAGTATGGAAATTGGACAGTTTTTAAATCAAAGAATTACACTATGTAACAAATTTTCCAAAAAGTTCTGTTTCTGGTTTGACAGTAGTGGTTTCTGTTTAACTGAGCAGCAAGAAGTATGTAGAAAAGAATAGTTATACCTCTGGAATTTCGCTTGTGTTTGTCACAGAGGTAGATAGCTGCCAACTTTTACATTTTTAAAAATTCTTCTGGTACCACTTTTATAGAATTTTTTAAAATATAATATAATCGTCGAAGAGTTAAATTCTTGTAAATATTCTTTTTTTTATTTTCTTATCAAATTTTAAACTTTTCTCATTACCTAATATTCATTCATTCTATTTATTGTAACTATATTTATGTATTTAAAAAATGTATGGCGCCTGAATGGCCTTTTTTTTATAACTGGCTTTTTCCTAACCGCGTTTCTGGTGTTATGCTTACCAGACTTCGGCTATGACATTAAATTGTTCCACATTACATTGTTCTATTAGAGGTAAGAAGATGTCTACCGACATTCTGTTCCAATTTTGCGTCCACGTCCAAGTTATTTAAATACAAATTAATGTCTGTTTCATAAGTCTGACACTACTAAAGATTTCTTTTCAATTTTCAAGGTACCCACAATCAGTGAGATTTTCCCCATAACTGTTTGACTCCTCATTCAACTCAGATATGGCCTAAAGAAATTGCAAACATTCAACAGACGCCTTCTGTTTTATTTGTGAGGAATTTATTAAAACGAGAGGAGCAAACAAACAAACAAAAAAAAAAAAAATCCCCGCTTCATCAGTAGCTAAGATGTGGGAAGCGTACAAGGCTTACCTCGGGATGTCTCTCAAAGTACACATCCTTATGATCTACTGCAGATTTTTTCATGTTTTTTTTTTTTTTTGAGTTACTACAAAGAAAATTAAAGGATACACCTAAACCAGTGGTTCCCAACCTTTTATCGGCCACGCCCTACCAAAGCATCCGTAAAGTCACCATGTCCCCCCCCCCCCCCTCCGTAATTTGTAAATTATGTCTCTTATTATTTAAAAAGTGAACTCTATTCACACGGTGGGAGTGTAATAGTGCCTGAACAAAAACTATTCATTTCATATTTTTTAACTTGTCAAACAGGTAAATCGTTTACCACAAATGTGTTTTTAATATAATTTTAAAAATGCAATGAGATTATACATATTTGCCTATATCCCAAAACGAGATTTGTTGTACTTTTTCAACTTGTTGTTTCCAACTCAATGTTAAAGAAAAGTGTTATACAGTCTGCATTTTTATCTTTACAAAGTATCGTAAAAACACACTTGTATTTAACGTTAAAACTGATAAATTCATACATTTTATAATGCATTCTTGTAACTTATTAAGAGTTAATGGAAAATCTCTGGACACTGACTTTTCTTTCTATGGATAACACAATACATAAGAAGTATTTCAAGATTACCAACTTTATGAAATTTAAGTTGCATTTAAGTAGTCACTTCAGTATAACACATTCTCTCTATTTTCCCTTTTCCAATATTGTTAATTGTCTTCGCGAATAGAAGTAGAAAACTCATTCAATAAATAATGGAAAACGTTACAAAAATCACCACTAGAAAAATTATTGTGAGTTTTAATACTTTTATAAATATAAAAATAATTTAAAAGGTTATTCGCATAAATATTCCGGTCTAAAGTCTGTTTTAAAATTTCGACAGGGAACATTCTAAAAATTCAATAAAAAAAAATCCGATTTCTTAAATTTTGCTCGTATTCCATTTATTTTTAGCCTACAACATTACTTTCCCCCCAAAAAGACAAAAGAAACTGATAGCGAATGAGTGAGTAAGAAATTTGGAATTACCCCCCGGTGGGGCTAACGCCCCACGTTGGGAACCACTGACCTAAACTAAATACACACTAAATACACTAAATGTGGATTCACATAGTACACATCTACTAAAGATTTCTTTTCAATTTTCAAGGTACCCACAATGAGTGAGATTTTCCCCATAACTGTTTGATTGCTCATTCAACTCAGATATGGCTTGAAGAAATTGCAAACATCCAACAAATGCCTTCCGTTTTATTTGTGGGGAATTTATTAAAACGAGAGAAACAAAACAAAACAAAACAAAACAAAACAAAACAAAACAAAACAAAACAAATCCCACTTCATCATTAGCTAAGATGTGGGGAAGCGTACAAGGCTTACCTCGGGATGTCTCTCAAAGTACACATCCTTATGATCTACTGCAAATTTTTTTCATGTTTTTTTTTTTTTTTTTTTTTTTTGACTTACTACAATGAAAATTAAAGGATATAGACATGAAAAAATACTCACCCGTGAGAAATTTAATTCGTTAGAGGTAATTCATTAAACTGGTACTTTAAAGTACCGTCAGTACACTATGCCTAAAATATTTTCATATCAGAAAACCATACGGTATTCCAAATAAAGTTTAACCTCTTTAGTTCTGAAGCTAAAATAATAATACAAATGTTTATTCATTGTTTTTTCCAAACAAAATGACATCGTAAGTGACAGAAAAAATATCTTTTCTCAAATTGATCCTTTAGGTGCTTAATAATTTAGGTTCAAAAACATGGATCTAAAACTACAAACCCCCTTAAAAACATCAATTAATAACCATTAACCTAAATAAACCCAATCACAAATTTAAGAGCTTTAAACAAATAAATAAATAATCTACAAATGCTCAAATTTTTTTACTGAAAAAGATTTAAGTTAAATATGAAAATTTCTCACTTTCTTATGGTCATACTGTCTTTTGGGAATTTTTAGGCATTTTGCAAACTTAGATGAAAATAGCATTTATTTTATGTGGGAATGAGCTTAGATGCTGCCATTTATTCGTTTGCCTTGAACGCAAAAAACATTCAGCTCTTAAGAAATGATGTGAAAGTGTAAAAAAATCGGACATTTTAGTTTTTATAAGGAAAAGAACAGAGGTCTCCGTATGGGGAACCAGGGACCGAAGAGGTTAAACTCTTAAAAATGCTAAATAACAAGAAGACACTCGCAAGTTAACAATAAAAAAATATTAAATTGACATAATTTTATTTTACACATGAAAAATGAGTAAAAATTCAAATTTGATGGCATTAACCCTTTCAGGGGCGGTGGTATGTCTATGAAACCGCTTAATTTTAATTCTCAAACGCCACAATGGCACCAGAATTTTGATAACATATTTTCCATTTAATGTGAAAGTGAAAAATAGCCTTTTTCTTATTTTAATTAAATTTGCTGGTAGTTCCCGGTGCCATTAATTTATTTCAACACTTTAGCATTGAAAATATTTTGCCCCTGAAAAGTTTAAAGAAAACTATTTTTACTTTCTTCTAGCTTTACATGAAGAAAGTATTGGATTTATGAAAATTTTCGAATCCCGCTTTTCGATGAATTTACACGTTTTAGGGGCCAGAGAACCCGAAAAACATGTTTTTACAAAATGTCTGTCTGTGTGTGACACAAATTTTGTGGCCGCTCTATCCCAAGAACTAATGCACGGAATCTCTCTATTCTAAAAAAAAGTAACTACCGCTGGCACCGCCGCCGCCGGTTTTGAATTTTTTGTGACCGGAGGTCTTTCTTCGTTAATATTAAGAAAAATGATGCATACAAAAATATGAAAATCGGTAGTATTATACAGAAATGTTTGATAAACGCGCTGATGCAGACAGTTTTGAAATCGAAGAATTATTTTAAGAGATATTTAATGCTAAAGTTGGACAAAATCGTTCCACTAAAAAAGTTTTATAGGAGCAAAAACTATTCATGGGAATTTAATCCTTTTTAGATCATTTTATACGTTTGAAGTTCCCGGTGTGCAGACTATATTTCTTTTTTTTAATTTGACTCATTTTTTGAGGTTTTATTTCTATTTTAAATTCAAATTTTCAGCATTTCTAGAGATATTTTTTACATACTAGGGGGCTCGGCCCCCTACGAGCTACGCTCGCCAACCCCCGTCCAGACACCGCAGACTCTAAATGCACGTTAATTTGATCGGCTTTAAAAAGATTTCGAAAGATTGAATTATAATTTAAAAAACAGTGGCGATCTCCCTATAAACGAATTTCTATTCATTTCTCTTTGATTGGGGAATTTTAACGCCAAATCCGCTGCGGTACTACTTGATTATCCTGTCGACCAATTTCGCCAAATTATATAAATCGCCAAACCACTCGCCAAATTATACAAATTGATATAATTTTTATTTTAAATAACGAAAGAACAAATAAATTCGTACAACATTAATAAAAACACAAATAAAACGTCGAAATAAAAATAACTTGATGACGTATACACGTGTAACAACATTTCAAAATAAGCTAATATAAAAGGAATTAAGTAAAGAGAGTCTTTGTCTCCTGGTATTTTTTAACAAAGCGAAAAGAAAGTTCTTTTAAATGAGACATTTTAAATTAATTCTCAAAATATCAAATAAATGTCTAGCGCAATTTCTAAATTTAATCTTTTTTGCAATATTATTTTGTGTTCATTTTATGTAATAACTATAATGTGACGTAAATATGACGTAATTTCTCCTAAGACTTCTAACGCATGTTAATGAATTTATTATTTTACAATATCCTTTCTCTTTTAAAATTCACGTGTATACGTTTTATGACGTAATTTTTAATAAGTTCTTGCTTTTTATACGTAATTATTTAATTCTAATTTGAAAGTTTTTTTCCTGTTTATAATAGTCACGTGTAAATAAATTTTTAATTTGAAGCAAACATTATTGCTTGCGCTTTTTATACAGTTGGCAACAGTTTAAATTAGTACAATTTTTTGAAATCTGTAAAAAATATCTCTAGAAATGCTGAAAATTTGAATTTAAAATAGAAATAAAACCTGAAAAAATGAGTCAAAATAAAAAAATTAATGCAATCTGCACTCCGGCAAATTCTAACGCATAAAATGATCTAAAAATGATTACACTGCCATGTATAGATTTTGCTGCTATAAAACTTTTTTAGTGGAACGATTCTGTCCAACTTTAGCATTAAATAACTCTTAAAATAATTCTTCGATTTGAAAACTGTCTGCATCAGCGTGTTTATCAAACATTTCTGTATAAAACCACCGATTTTCATATTTTTGTATGCATTATTTTTGTTAATATTAACGAAGAAAGGCCTCCGGTCACAAAAAAATCAAAACCGGCGGCGGCGGCGGCGGTGACAGCGGTAGTTACTTTTTTTTAGAATAGAGAGATTTTAGAAAGTGATATTAATTTAAACTGTTGCCAACTATATAAACAGCGCCAACAATAATGTTTGCTTCAAAAGAAAGAAAAAAAAAAATATTTATACGTGTAAATAAATTAAAAAATTATTTACACGTGACTATTATAAACAGAAAAAAACATTTGGAATTAGAATTAAATAATTATGTACAAAAAGCAGGAACTTATTAAAAATTACGTCATAAAAACTATATTTACACGTGAATTTTAAGAGAGAAAGGAAATTGTAAAATAATAAATTCATTAACATGCGTTAGAAGTCTTAAATAGGAGAAATTACGTCATATTTACGTCACATTACAGTTATTACATAAAATGAACACAAAATAATATTGCAAAACAGTTTAAATTTAGAAATTGCGCTAGTCATTTATTTGATATTTTGAGAGGATACTTTTCAACTATTTTTGTTAGGAAAGCGCAAATAATATTCATTTCTAACAAAAGTATTTTCACGTCAATATTAAAAAGAGAAAGAATAGCTTGGTCGAAATTACGTCAGATTAAAAACGATTAATTTAAAATGTCTCATTTAAAAGAACTTTCTTTTCGCTTTGTTAAAAAATACCGGGAGACAAAGACTCTGTTTACTTAATTCCTTTTATATTAGCTTATTTTGAAATGTTTAACTTATTTTACTTAATCGAAGACGAAAACAGCGACTGGTACTACTTAGTTATCCCGTCGACCAAAAATCAATCATTCGCCAAACTATAAGATTAAATGCCAATAATGGTTGATCGTAAATGTCACATTAACTTGATTTTAAGCAAGTTACACGTGTCTACGCCATCAAGTTATTTTTATTTCGACGTTTTATTTGTATTTTTATTAATGTTGCACTAATTTATTTGTTCTTTCGTTATTTAAAATAAAAATTATGTCAATTTGTATAATTTGGCGAAATTAATCGACGGGATAATCAAGTAGTACCGCAGCGGATTTGGCCTTAAAATTCCCCAATCAAAGAGAAATGAATAGAAATCCGTTTATAGGGAGATCGCCACTGCTTTAGGTAGCTTTCTTTACAAAAAAGCTACCTATTGCAGCCGTTCGGAGGAAAGCGATTTCAAAAAATTTTGGTATATTTTCATTGATCATGACCCCCAGACCCCGAAACCACCCTCCGTTCAAAATTGATATATATATATATATATATATATATCTGACCTATGTCACACTGTAACTCCCGTAATTATGAACCGATTTCGATGTAATTCGGTGTGTACATAGTACATACTAATGTCTCGACCGAGTTCGTTGGCCAGCTTCATCCGCCGTTTTGTTTCAAAATGGCGGCCATTTAAAATTTAAAAAAAATTTTAAAACTTGAAATGTGGTACCAAAAAATTAAAAATGGAAAAATATTTTTTTCTTATGTATTTGACCTTTATACAAAGATTCCGGAGCAGTTTTTGTTTCGTCTATATCTTAAAAAATGGCTGAGTTATAGCATTTTGAATTTCTAGCGTGGCTGACATTTTGAAACGTCCTGAATTTTGTCACGCGATAAAAGGCGTATTTATGAACCGATTTGGATGTAACTTCGTTTATACATAGTACATACCAATGTCTCGACCGGGTTCGTTGGCCAGCTTCACCCGCCATCTTGTTTAAAAATGGCGGCCATTTAAATTTTTAAGAAAAATTTAAATTTGAAATGTGGTACCAAAAATTCAAAATTGAAAAAATATTTTCTTCTTATGTGTTTGATCTTGATAAAAAGATTCGGGAGCAGTTTTTGTTTCGTCTATATCTTAAGAAATGGCTGAGTTATAGCATTTTGAATTTCTAGCGTGGCTGACATTTTGAAACGTCCTGATTTTTCTCACGTAATAACAGGCGTATTTATGAACCGACTTGGATGTACCTTGGTGTGTACATAGTACATACAAATATCTCGACCGAGTTCGTTGGCCAGCTTCATCCGCCATCTTGTTTCAAAATGGCGGCCATTTAAAAAAATTAAAAAATAAAAAAATTTAAATGAGATACCAAAAAATTGGAAAATGAAAAAGATTTTTTTTGTATGTGTTTGACCTTAATACAAAGATTCCGGAACAGTTTTTCTTTCGTCTATATCTAAAAAAAATGGCTGAGTAATAGCATTTTGAATTTCTCTTGTGGTTGACATTTTAAAACGACCTGATTTTTGTCACGCGATAACAGGCGTATTTATGAACCTATTTGGATGTAACTTGGTCTGTACATAGTACATACTAATGTCTCGACCGAGTTCGTTGGCTAGCTTCATTCGCCATCTTGTTTCAAAAGGGTTGCCATTTAAAAAAAATTAAATTTAAAATTCAAAATGAGGTATTAAAAAATTGGAAAATGAAAAAGATTTTTTTTATGTGTTTGGTCTTGATACAAAGATTCCGGAGCAGTTTTTGTTTCTGAAAATTTGTTCTTTTGTTGATATCTTAAAAAATGGTTGATTTATAGCTCTTTGAATTTCTAGCATGGCTAACATTTTGAAACGATCTTGTATTTGTCACGCGATAACACGCGTATTCGCCTATTTCGATGTAAGAAGGCATGTGGATAGTATACATCAACACCTCGACCAAGTTCGCTGGCCAGATTCATCAGCCATCTTGTTTCAAAATGGCGGCCATTAAATTAAAAAATATATATATATTTAAAGTGAGGTGCAAAAAAATTAGAAATTGAAAAAGGTTTCTTTCTTAAGTATTTGATCTTGATATAAGGATTCAGGAGCATTTTTTGTTTGTCTTTACCTTAAAAAATGGCTCAGATATAGCAGTTTCAATTTCTATTGTGGGTGACATTTTGAAAAATCTGATTTTTTGCATGCGACAGCACTCCTATATATTAACCGATTCCGATGTGAGTGAGCATGTGCACAGCAATTACTAAGGTCTCGACCAAGTTCACTGCTTAGCCTCATCCACCATGTTGTCTTAAAATGACAGGCACTTTAAGAAATTGCCGAATTTGGCAGCCAAATATAAGTTACTTTAAAGAAAAGCAGCTTGGATAAAGCTGACTAATTGCGCGAAATTCTCATTCATTATATTGATAAAAATTAGTATTGAATCTCCTATATTCGGTTTCCACTAAATTGAGCTTCGTGTGTTTGCATGATATAAGTTGGCTTTTTTTAAATAAGGATTATGAAAGCTACCTCTTCCTCCCGGCACTGGCCGGAAGGACTTTTTAAAATTATAATTCAATCTTCCGAAATCGTTTAAAAGCCGACCAAATTAGCGTACTTTTAGAGTCTGCGGTGTCTGAACTGGGGTTGACGAGCGTAGCTCGTAGGGGGCAGAGCCCCCTAATTTTATAAAAACTTATATTCAGTTAGTCCCTGATATAAATTGGTGCTGATTAGTTTTTGGTGCAAATCGCTCAACACGTGGCACTGCTATGCTGAATTTTTTACGATTTCCGGACTGGCTCTATCTCCAGAACTAATGCAAGGATTTTTATGAAACTTCAGATTCATTTAGTCCTTGATATGACTTTGTGTTTACTACGATTTGGAGTAAATTGCCCAACAGGTGGCGCATTTATACAGCATTTTTCACGATTTCCGCAAGGACTCTATCTCAAAAACTAATGCTTGGATTTTCATTAAATTTCAGGTTCAGTTAATCCTTGATTGAGTTGGCGCTGACTACGTTTTGGTGTAAATCGCCCGAGTGGCGCTGCTATGCTGCATTTTTTACGATTTCCGCAATGGCCTAATCGCAAGAACTAATTCACGGATTTTTATGAAACTTCAGATTCAGTTAGCTCTTGATATGAGTTGGCGCTGACTACGTTTTGTTGTAAATCGCCCAACAAGTGGCGCTACTATGCGGCATTTTTCCTGATTCCCAAAATAGTTTTATCTCAAGAAGTAATATACGGATTTTAATCAAACTTCAAATTCAGTTACCAAATTGACTTAAGTTGTTGCTTATTAGGTTTTAGTATATATCGCCCAATAAGTGACGCTGCTATGCAGAATTTTTTACGATTTTCGCCATAGATCTACTCAAAAACTAATGCACGGATTTTCAGGAAACTTCAGATTCAGTTAGAAGATGACATACGTTGTTGCTGATTAGATTTTGGTGTAAATCATCTAACCGGTGGCGCTGCTATGCTGTATTTTTCAGGAAGTATTAACATGTCTGGGATTGAAGAAAGTTTTGGGATTACCATATCCGTCTAGTTTTTTTTAGATTTCGATCTTGTTAGCAATCCTTTAGTTGTGCAACGCCTATATTCCAGGGACAACATGTTCTCTCGTATCTCTATATATGCAATATATAAATTTACATATGCCATTTCTAGCATAGCAAAAACGAGCGGTGCCACAACTTTTTCGATTTCCTATAAAAAATAACAATGAAACAGAAAAGAAATACCAGGAAAATCAGTACTAGACTACAATTTAGAAATTACATTATGAAGCAGATAAAAACGATGTATAACTACACAGACGAAAAGAAAACAAAAAGGTTTTCTCCAACACCCTGTGTACTGGTGGTACTTATAAGTACCATCGAGTAATTCAACTGTTAAATGAAATACATACACCGTTCACCTAAAATAGCCAGTCAAATTATATTCTAAAATCATAATGAACATATAAAAAAATCCAACACTTATCTTATGTCCTTTACTATGTTTGCAGCAATAAAAAGTCAAGCGTGACAATCTGTGCAAAATGTCGGCACAAAACACATCGACTGTTTCAAAGATAGCCTCCTTCCTTGCTAAAATAACAAAACTAAAACTACTGCTGCCATGTATCCTGAAAAAGTGGAGTTAAAAAGTGTTTTTGCAAAGTACCATTAGAATATTAGTAATATTCACTATGGGGTGAAAGTTTGAATTGAGTGGTACTTATAAGTATCGTCAATAGATAGAGGGTTAATTAATAGAGTGCAAATTTCATAATAATGGTTATTTTAATAAACGATGAAAGACAGTTTATTGGATCTCCCTCCCTATAAGTGAGTAGTAAAAAGAAAGTTCATTTATTTTTCCTCTCTTCTTTAAATGGCCATTTCCAGAGACGGACAAAAGTTAAAAATTCTTAGCGCCAGCAAAAATTCTTAGGAGCCAGCTTAAAGAATCATTTCTCTGACATTAACGCATTCACTGCAAAATGGAACACTTGCTACTCATAATCGTATTCGGGTATTTTTGAGTAATCTATGTGTCACTTTGCAGTGAACAAGTTAACTATCAATAAAAAAAAAATCAAACTGAGCAAAAATTTTAAGGTCATACCACTTTTAAATTGTAAAAATTAAATTAACTATGAAATTAAACATTAAAACAGTAGACAAATTAATATCCTTACCTTTAATTCCCAACAAGAAACTATCTATCTCTCTATATTATAAACGACAAACATATCTGTGCGTAACGCATACGTCATTTTGCGAATGGCAACACTTTGAAATTTAAAATAAAATTTTGGTTTTGATATTTTCTTTACTGCAAATTTTTAAATTTTTAAACTTCTAAACATCGCACATTTTAAATTTTTACACCGTTGTATGAGGAAAAAAATGCTCTTTTAAATGCAATTTGTTTAAATCTATATTATAAAGGATAAACGTATCTGTGCGTAACGCATACGTCATTTTGCGAATGACAACACTTTGAAATTTGAAATAAATTTTGGTTTTGCAATTTTCTCTACTGCAAATTTTTAAACTTCTAAACATTGCACATTTTAAATTTTTACACCGTTGTATGAGGAAAAAATGCTCTTTTAAATGCAATTTGTTTGAATCTATATTATAAAGGACAAACATATCTGTGCGTAACACATACGTCATTTTGCGAATGGCAACACTTTGAAATTTGAAATAAAATTTTGGTTTTGCAATTTTCTCTAATGCAAATTTTTAAACTTCTAAACATCGCACATTTTAAATTTTTACACCGTTGTATGAGGAAAAAAATACTCTTTTAAATGCAATTTGTTTGAAAGCTGTATCTCAATTTATTTTTGAGATATTAATTTTTTTGTAGCTTTTAATAGCATTTTTCTAATTGTGGCAACAAAAGTACCCCATTTCTATTGAAAGTAAACGGAAAATAGTTGGAAAAAGGAGATACCGTATCTTTTTGTTGCCATTTCCCCATAAAACCTGAAAAAAAAAAGTTGAAATTAATTTACGGGTTATGTCAAGAATATTGTCTGTTATTCCGTGATAATGACGTCATATGCATACTTTTCTATAGACGAAGCTTACGACTGGATTGTAAAAATGGATTGCTTTAGCGGATGTAAAGGACGTCATTTTATAAAAAAGCGTGTAATTTAATTCTTAAACCTAAATTATGTTTTGTAGAAGTGCGTCATTTTCACAGCCCAGCTACTTTGAAATTCTTCACAGGTGAAAATGCTTCACTTTTGAAAATAATGTAATCGAAATCACACACTGATAAAACGCAATGTTTTACAAAAATTTAGAGTGTCCTTATAAAAGAGAAGTGACATGAAAATAATAGCGATTTATAATTATTTTACTGAAATTGATGATTCTCGCCTAGATGGATTTGCTTCGCCGAGTTAGACAAGCAAACAAATAATTCGAGGGTTTAAACATCATGTTCCTGAAGTTTTTGTCCAAAATTCTCTCGAATAATAAAATTTTAATGCTATTCTTTAGGACATTCTACTATAATTTTATCAAAATAACATAATTTGCTTAATTTAATTTTTCATAATTTTATATAATCTATATATTTAAAACACAATTGTGTTTTTTAGTCATCTACGCTGATCTTTCTGCTGAACCAATTTTACTAATTTTTTATTTTTAACTGAAAGCTGTTCATTTGTAGATGTGATCGCACTTTCTGTCTTTTTTTAATATCCCCACTTTTATATTTTAATTTAAAAAGCATTTTATGAAATTTCTTCAAAATGGTGAAAATTAGATAGCTTTCATTATTGCAGACAAGAGAGAAATAATGAGGTATTTTTATCTTTATTATTGCCTTTTTCTGATAAAAATTCAAAATTGCTGATAAAAATTGTTGTATAGGGTTAGTGGCGCAAAATCTCATTAGGAGCATAATATTATATTAGGGCATAATAACGGAAAAATGACTTACTGCTTTTGAAAACACGCATTTTCCCCCATAAATTATCTATACTGTTTTTTCTTCTGAATGTGTATGTGTACTGATACTAAGTTTCAGACACTAGGCGAAATGCTTATTTAAGTGAAAATGAAGTCATATTTAAAAGAAAACTATCATTTTCTTAGATAAAACTAAACATTTTTAACACAAATGCGTCTAAAAAACATAAATTACGGAAATTTTTACTCTCCGGAATTGAGATTAGAATCTCAAGTAAAGAGTGCACACATAAAACATTCTGTTCACATAAAAGATGTTGCTGACAATCATGACTTCACGTTTTGAGTTAAAATGATTTTAAAAGGATCAAACAAAATGCAATTAAAAAAAAAATATGAATATTGATATGAGAAGTGCGTATGCAACTTTTGAGAAGGTGAAAAGTGCTGTTTTTCATTCCAGAATACCAAGCATAAGAGCCTCAATTGATAACCACATCCTAATAACTGATCTTTATTATATTTTACTGATTATGTAGTATCTATATTATAAAGAACAAACGTATCTGTGCGTAACGCTGACGTCATTTTGCGAATGGCAACAGTTCACGATCAAATTTCGGTTTTGAAAGTTTCGCTACTGCAATTTTTTAATCTTCTGACCATCATACATTTTCAAATTTCGTCGCACAGGGAAAAAATTTACTTTAAAATGCAATTTTGTTTAAAAACTGTATCTTGATTGACTGATGTATTATGTTTTCTAAAATAATTTTTAAGCATGATTTTTTTAAAAGTTTATCTTATCACGTGCCGGTTTCAATACATAATAATAATAAACCTTTTGCACATAAAGCAACAGACATTGTTCAGAATTTGTTTCTGACTATTTTTGCATAACGAAATTAATACTTCCTTTATAAACAAATAAAAGAATAATATTAAAAAAAAACACCAATCTAACATATTTGTGAAAGACAAATTAACGTAATTAATACTTCTTTTATAAACTAATAAAAGAATAATGTTGAAAAAACACAAATCTAACATATTTGTAATCGTAAAATTTAAATTTTTAGATCACCAAATGGGATTTTTTTTTCAAATGGAATTTGTTTACAAAGTTCACCTCAGTTTACCATTTGTCTATGGTTTTAAAAACAATTTTAAAGCATGAAATATTTTTTAATTTATCTATAGCACGCGGAGCTCGATTACGAAAGATTAATCCGTTTGCACTTAAAACAAAATAAAGAGTTCATCATTTTCTTACGGCTAATATCCATTTTAAAAAACTTCCCTATGAATAAATAAATAAAATAATGTAAATAAAACACAAATTTAACAGACATGTAAGCTCTGAAATTATTTGAATATAAAAGGATGCCAAAAATAGCAAAATCTTAGTCTCTTAGCATTCGGCTAAATAAGAAAATATTGCTTTTGATAAATTTCAAAAATTTATTTGATTGTGTAATTCGTATTTTTCATATGAAAAATGCTTTTTTAATGTAAATGGGCAGTCTAAAAATTTTTATTGCATATAAAAAAAATTATTAGTTTTCAATTAAAAAAAAATGTTTTCACCTATATTCTGTAACCCGGGAAGCCCGGGTACGATCCCCTAGTATACATAAATTAACAATGCCTTGTGAGATTTTGATTTGAAATACCATCTGTCCATTTGTCATTTCTGTGAGATATATCGGACAACTGCACATTTTGGTACATTCTATTTAATGGAACATCATTTCATTTTTTTTTTCATTTTCTGCTGGAGTATTTTTAAAGTTTTCTAATCTAAGCAGTGCTCTTCGAACATGCACTTTAGCTTGGTTTAGCAAAAACTCTGGTTTCTGAAAAATTAGGGAGAATTTTTGTGCCGGTATGGTGCATTTTCTTCCACTGCAAATAATCGCGCGATTAAATATTTTCGGACATGGAAGCTTTTTGGTTAAAAGAAAAAAAGGAAAATTAATAAGTAGGTAAAAAAGTTAGTCGCCAAGAGGAATTTTTTAGTTCCCCGGACGACCTGGCGCCTGTGGTTTGTCGGACTATGGCCATTTCAGATAAAATCTGTTCTCATCTTCACTGCATTTATTTTAAAAGAGTAATTACTAAAAATGTTTCACCTATATTTAGCCTGGCATACCAGTCAGTGTTGGGCAAAATTTAATCAGTTTAACAATTACAGATTAAGTAATATCATTTAACCCTTAAATGCCTGATATTTCAAAAATCATTGTAATAATGTTTTTCAGCTTTCATTTTTTAAATAAATCATGGGAAAAATACTTTAAAAAATCATATTTTGTTTTAAGTATAGTTTACGGCTAAAAAACAGTTTGTTACTAACCGTACCGGCAATACTGGTGTTTAATTGAAAAAATAATTTCCCTTGATAAAATTCTATAATATTAAACACACAAGAATTTTAGGAACTATAATAAGAAATAAATTTTACTTGTTCACTGCAGGTCAAAATAGGGTATTTCGCAAGCTCCCAAGCAAAACAAAAAGAACAAGTAGCAACAATTGAAAAAATAAATTTATCTTTATTCTTAAACAGCACAGGTGTTGCCATCTACATGTTGAAAATCGATTTTATAATATTTTCAGAATGTATTTTATTGGCAACATTAGAAGACATTATAGCTTCAATATTATTCTAACGAGTTGGAACCCGTCGAAATTCGACGAACTAATATGTTTAGAAAGAAACTGTTAGATCAAGTTTATGATAAACCTACAAAAATAATTACAATAAAAAATTCATCTTACATTGGTTGTCTAACTCTTAAAATAAATAATATTTTTAACCTAAAATTACCAAAATGTTATTTCCACAAACTTTTACTGCTTAAATTATTGAAAAATTAAACTGTATTAGAATACGTAATCAAGATGAATAGTTATGATGATGTTATCGATTGAGGCTCTTACGTTTGTTTTTACGGAATGAAAAATCAGTAAAAAAGATTTTGCTTTGTCACATCAAAAATTTCCCCCCTTAAAATCTAAACTGTATGTTATTTTCATATTCTCAAAATTTACATACGCACCACTCAGGTTCACAATTTAAAAGTATTTTAACGCGCAATAGATTATTAATGAATGTATTTCCAAATTTAAAGTCACGTTTGTCCGATACAACTTTGCAAGTGAACATTCTTACAAACTTTAAGTTCTAATCTCACCCGCGAATAAAAAATTCAGAAATTTGCCTTTAGTTGTTATAGCATTGGCCATTTATTATTGGTCAAATGTATTTAATTTTATCAAAGAAAATGGTCGTTTTTTTTAAATATGACATCATTTTTACTCACTGAATCATTGTGCCTAGCGTCTCAAACTTTAGTATCAGAGTAATGTAAAAATATTGAAATGTAACTGATTCAAAAATTATAAAAATGGTTACTTTTATTTGTAATGGGAAAATGGCATCAATAAGGATATAATCAATAAAAATAAATAAAACATGACTATTTTCCCTTTACTTTTAATAGAAATGGTGTACTTGAGTTGCCACAATTAAAAAATTGCTACTAAAAACTATAAAAAAATTAATATCTCAAAAATAAATTGAGATACAGCTTTCAAACAAATTGCATTTAAAAGAGCATTTTTTTCCTCATACGACGGTGTAAAAATTTAAAATGTGCGATGTTTAGAAGTTTAAAAGTTTGCAACACGGAAAATTTCAAAACCAAAATTTTATTTCAAAGTGTTGCCATTCGCAAAATGACGTATGCGTTACGCACAGATATGTTTGTCCTTTATAATATAGATAGTATTTTAGATCCTAAATTGGGTATGTTGTCGAAAAGCAACACCAGGCATTTAAGGGTTAACCGGTGGCGCTGATATGCTGAATTTTGCATGATTTACACGATTTTAGCGATAGTCCTATCTCAAGAAGTAATGCACGGAATTTCATATCTTTAGAATTCTCATGATGGTCATAGATTGCCATTTAATTTTGGCACTGTACTAGAGAATTTTGAAGTATTAACATGTATGAGATAGAAGAAAGTTTTGGGATTGGCATATCCGACTAGTTTAATCATAATTTGAAAACTACTTGAAAGAAAAATTTGAAGTTGAAAATTTCCGTAAAGCAGGAAATAATAAATATAAATCTATCAAAAAAATTGTAAGTTGCAATTTATATTTTTTTCGAATATTAATTTCATAATTCATATTATAAATTTTTGAAAATTACAAATTCAATGTATTTTTTTGGGGTTTTTACTTTCTTCAATCTTTATAAGAAAGTATTGGATTCGTGAAAATTTTTGAATTCCGGTTTTCGACGGATTTACACGTTTTAGGGGTCAGAGATCCCGAAAAACATGTTTTTACAAAATTTCTGTCTGTGTGTGACACAAATTTTGTGGGCGCTCTATCTCAAGAACTAATGAATGGAATTTAATAAAACTTTATATTCAGTTAGTCCCTGATATAAATTGACGCTGATTACTTTTTGGTGTAAATCGCCCAGAAGGTGGCGCTGTTATGCAGCATTATTCATGATTGTCGCAATAGCTCAATCTCAAGAGCTAATGCATGAATTTTCATCAAATTTTAGATTCAGTTAGTCCCTGATATAAATTGATCCTGATATGTTTTGGTGTAAATTGCCCAACAGGTGCCACTGCTATGCAGAACTTTTCACGATATCCGCAATAGCTCTATCTCAAAAACTAATGCACGGATTTTCATCAAACTTCAAATTCAATTAGAAGTTTACGTAAGTTGTTGCTGATTAGATTTTGGTGTAAATCACCTAACCGGTGGCGCTGCTGTGCTGCATTTCTCAGGAAGTATTAACATGTATGAGATAGAAGAAAGTTTTAAGATTGCCACATCCGACTAGTTTAGTATTATAACCGCACGCAAAATTAATACAATAGGATTATAATTACAGGAGATATTAATAAAAATATGAAAATGTAATTTAACCTTAGAAGCTCTAAATTTTGAATTTTTATAATTCAAAAACTTATCGTTCAAATGACTATAAATTTCGTTTCTAGGCATAGTTTAAACCGAAGATTTAAAATATATTGTCAAAACTGAAAAAAAAACCAATACATTGAACAATATAAATACATTGAAATAAACAAAGTTTGGTCAGATTTTTATTTGTAGATGGCCCCCCAAACAAATTTTATATACAACATTCAAAAGTAGACTTTATTTCCAATCGATTGGTGCTAGTAACTGTCTTCTAGTATAATTAATTGTAGAGTTAATCGGGGATGTTTGATGTTTACTTTTTTCCCCACGACTCTTCCAGCCAGATACTGTGTGATTTCATTAATATGTATGACAGCATTCCTATCACTTTTTTCTGGTTGCAAGCCAAAAACTGCCATGTTGCTGTCCTTATTCACGTACTTACAAAAGTACTTGATCGATTTAATGGAGTTACAGTATTCCACGTTTACGCGCGCTTTGTATGTTTTTGATAGCAAAGGCGAATATGGAACAACCCACCGCTTATCTACTTCGATGTCAACGTTTCGAATTTGTATGGTTGCTAATTTACCGCCATCTTCTGCCGACCTTCTTCTGTATAAAAGATATGCATCGTTTCCAGCGTGCATTCAATTCATCATTGCCATCACCGATGAAATACATTCGTAGGGATTTATACTGACCATCTGGGAACGGAAACAGGTATCCGACTTTACGATAAATTTGTCCTTTCACTTTAAAAGTTTGCATGATTTGAGCTGTTACGATTTCTGCACCGAACGACGTCATTTGGAAGTATGTGTTGCATTTCCTGATATTAGATAGGAAAGTCGTTGATTCGACGATATATCTCGCAAGCAAAATTTTTAATGGCTCTAGCGGTTCTCCAAGTTGAGGTAGTTTATTTTTCCGGCGGCGCAGGCGCAACACATTCCTATCGTTTCTCCATTAAATTTCAGAGCTTGCAATAAGGACACACTTCAGTCATAGTGCCGATGAGAACTTGCCGGCTCAAACTATAATCATCAGCTGGGTTGTACCGGAATGCAAGGAGATAGTGATCGCGTGATTTCTGAGCATGAAATCGTGTTTGACGCTGATCTGCTGTTTCTCGTTAACGTCTTTCAACCACTCTCAGCCTGTTACGTTCATTCTGTTGAGAACAATGAGCCATATTTGAAGCTGTTGAACGCGTTCGCTGTGCTCGCAATCGTGCATAGTCAAGTGTGTCTGCACGTCTCTCTGCTGCTTCCTTGGTCCGCATTTAGGCCATTCGTTTTCTGTTTCGCTCGTTCGCTGATGCCCGTTTTTCCTCAGTTTGATTTGCAATTACTCGTCGCACTGCTTCAGCTCCGCGAGCACGACGACCTAAGTTTTATCTTCTGCGAGGCATCATTTGGATGAACTAAAGCAGATGGATTGCACTGAAAAAGAAGAAAGAATGTTATAACAAAAGCATATAAATTTGCAAAAAATTAAAAGAGGAAAAAACACGAACTAAAAAACAGAGAAAAAAGAAAAAAAACGTAAAAAAATACTATCGAAGTATTTCAGTAATGGACCTCCAGGCGGCAAGGTAGGTGGAGGGAATAAATGGTACTTTTGAGTAGATGGTACATGATGATTATCATCTGTTGTCTGAACTGGTGAATATAAAAACATTTTTCATGAATATATATATCTTTAATTTTGTTTCGCGTGTAAAAATTAATTTAATCTGTTTTTGGTTATATTTTCTTTAAAAAGTGTATAATAAAGCATGTCCATGTGACTTATTTCCAGACTAACAAAAAGCTGAAAGATTTCAATATTAGTGATCCATATGAAACACTGCACTGCTCAAAAGAATGAAAGGATATTGTAAGTCTTATATATAAAGTAACGGTATAAGCGAAATTTGTTTTGCATAAAATGGAAGAAGAGAGCCACAAATGCAAATTTTTCTCATTTTCAACTACGGAGTATGCGAAGTTTTAGTTTGACGTCAAAAATTACGATTTAGCGGCAGAGAATGAAATTTGGATTTCAAGTTACTGAAAGACACAGCGGAAAACAATGATCGACATTCAGTAGGTGCTGTGTTTCGATGAGTGCGATGTCTCAGCGAAGTCCTTTAATCGAATAAGAAGCTTGGAGAGTTGCTGGTCGGTTAGAAGTGGGTCAAACATAAGCCGAAGTAACAGAAGCCACTGGGGTTTCACAAAACGTGATTTTCAGGATCTGGAACCGCTTTTTGGAGACTAGAAATGCAGGCCGAAGACCAGAACAAGTTTTTAGACAACGCCCAATGAAGATCGATATTTAACGCTAATGGCTCGGAGACACCGAAATATGAATATCATTCTTCTTCATAAAGACCTTCGCTCGGCTATTGGCAGCACAGTTTCGGCTCAAGCTGCCCGAAACCGACTCAGCGCTATAGATCTGTATGCTTGCAGACCAATGGTATGCGTTACGTTAACAGCTAGGTACCGTGGTGACTGCAGGGAATGGGCAACAGAGCATATGAACTGGGGGAGAAAAGAATCGCGCAATATTCTTTTCTTTGACGAGTTCCGTTTTCTGTTCATCCTGATAATAGGTATATTTTCATCTGGAGGGAACGTGCACTAGAAACAATCCTGCGTTCGTGCAAGGAAGTGTCAGATTTTGCATTGGGGGAGTGATGGAGTATGCTGGCGTCTCCATTGGTGAGGGCACCGACCTCAACATCATTTGATATGGAACTCTGACCAGTCAGCGATATAGGGATGAGATCCTTAGACCTATTGTAGTTCCTTACGCTGCAGCAATTGGGGGTGACTTTATGTTAATGGACGACAATTGCATGCCACATCGTGCTCACTTGATGGATGATTTCCTTTTCGATAAAGGAATCTCTCCAAGAACTGGAACGAGCTCTTTTGGAGGAGTGGAACAGAATACCCCAGCACCTCATTAATAGTCTCATTGACTCCATGCCTCAAAGGTGTTCAACATTTCTAGCCGTCCGGAGACACCATATCCCCTACTAAAACCGATTTTCTTTGAAGGTAACACCCTTTTTTATTCGTTTTTTCTCATATGTACAAGTTGTGTTTTTTTCCCTTCGTACCAAATGCTCAATACAATGCATTTTTTTCTGCCAAACATGTCTAATTGTTTTCTCATATAGCATACCACGTCTGTCGATCATGTATTAATCATCTAAACAATTCCCCAGTCGCAAGATCCATCCACAACCTCAATGCTTTTTTATTGTTTTGAGCAGTGTATTTTCCGAATTAGAACAAAATGTAGATGAATGGCCTCTGATCGAACATGCAGCTATTGTAATTAACTTAGCTTTCAGTGCCGATGCGAAAGCGTCTAGAAAAATGACAATTATATTCACCTTTCTGTTCTCCGACTATGGAAGACTGTCGAGATGGTACCTCGCCAACGGAAGATACCACCGTAAAAATTTAAAAGAAATATTCATTAAGTAAAAACATCAGGCAAGGGAGTGCAAAATGTAATTTTTCTGTTATGCTATATTTTAAATGTCATTTATTTCTTATGACAAAGAATTTAATAAAACTAATATTATAAATATTTTTTAATGTAGAAAAAATTACATTTATTCCCACCCTCTCCTTCCCAAGAAAAAATAAAAAAGTTGAAGGTTGTGCAAATGTACCACATCGGGTTGTTTAGCAGCTAGTATTAAAATACTTAAGGTAGTCTAATAGGTCTCGAAAATAATAAAATAACTTTAATCGTATCGGGTATCGAAACTTTACTTGTTAATCAATAAAATCATATTTTTATTTAAAATACAAAAGAATGAGTCTAATTAAAATTTTTATGTTGGTTGTTTAAATGGAGATATAATGCTAAAAGAAATATCTTCAAATCTTTTTAGCAAATACTATATTTTAAGAATAATTTTAAATAATGGCAAATACAATGAAGGCATTAAAAAAGAAATTGAATGAATATACTATTCAGTTATTTATATTCTTAAAATTAGTTCAAACCTACTCTTTTACAAACAAAATAGAACAAAATATTCAGACTTCAAAAGTAGAAAACTTGTGTTGTATTATAAACTTTTTCCTTTGAAAGTACAGTAGAGAGAGTGGGATGGGGGGGGGGGGGGCAGTAAATCGAACGATGGCTATAACTCTAAGCAATAAGAAAAGAAATATATCGTTTTAATTCTTAGAAGTTCTTTAAGGTGAGAATGAGTGATTTATTTTGTCATACGAGGTTGAAATCTTTGTTATAGCTTGAAAATGATCTATGCGTGCTACGGCTATTTTGGGAACGAAAAATTCTGTAATTCAATGAAGCTATTCAAATTTTACAAAAATTATAGGCATTTATCTAGAAATTATATGTGATAACATTACAGTTACTGGTAAAAATAAGTAATTAGAAATATGAAATATGTATGCTAATTTTCTAAATACGGGAAAAGTTTTTTCGTACTTTTGTGTGATGCATATAAAACAGATTATGTAAGCAGTTATGTTCATAGAAATTTATGCTAAACTGACATAATAAGGAAATTATAAAAAAGTTCAATAAAATATTTTACGTTTTGGGGGCTATGCATATATAACATTATAATTTTAGGGGGGAAGGAGGCGTCTGACACATGATATCGTAAGATGTCTCTGGGTGGAGGGGGAAGGTTTGCTTTTTGATATCGTTATCATTTTTGATCCAACCAAACTTTTCTTTTTTCAGTAACTTTTTTTTTTTACATCCACATAGTCTGTTACCTTTTTCATTATTATTATTTTTATATGCTTTTAAGAAAATACAAAGCTATTATTAAAACCATTAAATGTTTATAAAATCATTTCATTCCAAAATTTGCAATACCCCAACGTTTGGCATTCCTTTTCTTCTGCAATATGCGCATATAATTTGCTATTAGAGAAATTAGGAGCACAATATGTAGGAAATGATACTTGAGTTTACCAGTAAAGAAAGACGATGTTGTTCACTGTTTCGTTGATAAGTTCTGCTTTTAACCTCTCTGGGAGGGTGCGCGTACAAGAACACAATATTACTTTTGAATGTATTATGTAACAATAAGCTATTAATAAATACTTTTAAATAGTAACTAACTCTTTCAGATGCTATTTGATATAAATTTATTTCCTGTATTGATATTTTAATGTGTTCTTGAATCCGTAAAGTATGCGACTAATAAATGTATAATCATGTGTATATCACTGCAAATGTATAAAAAGAAAGAAAAATAATCTAAAAAGCAAAGCATTTTTAGACATTGATAACGATATCATCGGGTGGGGAGAGTGGGGTGGGGCTCAGCGAATGATAACGTATGATATCGTTAAGGGGGGGGGGGGAGGGGGTCCAAAATTAGCAAAATGTTGATAACATTATATATGGATAGCCCCTTTTTTAATTTTTAAAAGATATCATGTGAATGTTATTCAATGTAATTCCCCTCCTTCCTAAACGTATTTATACGCATTTCATTACTTAAACAAAAATTGTGGAAATTCAATATTTTATTGTTTTTGTAAAAAATATTGAATTATAGAAAATCATAATGAAACTTCAGCATTATTTCTCTGTATTTTTTTATGTTTCTATTCTAAAAAAAAGTTACTAAATCTGCCGCTGCTGCTTCTGTAGTCAAATCTATTGTGTTCTTTTCACTTTCTCGTCTTATCTTGCGAAAAACTATTGCACATAAAAACATGAAAACTGTTAGTTTCATAGAGAAATACACTGAAGAGCAGTAGAATCAGAGATACCTGTCTAGTATTGCGTAGCCCCACCTTTCGTTCTGATGACGGTAGCAATTCGTCGCGGCGTGGACTCGAGAAAACCATAGAAGCGTTGGGACGGCATTCCTGAATTATTTCCCACAGTTCAAAATTATTTGAAGGAGGGTGAGGACAGAGACTATAAGAATATTTATTTTAGACAGGCCGCACACAAAGGCGACATATGCAAAATGTCGCTCAATTTCGGGGGAAAAACGGGTTTAAAACTGGTTTGAAGCAGCATCCTTCATTGTTTTGACCGTTTTTAGGTGCGTTCGTAATTATATAAATACGTAGCACCTATAGTTGTCGTTCAGTCCGTCTGTCTGTCCGTCCGTCTGTCCGTCCGCATATAACAGAGCAAAAACTACCCAACCGAATCCTTTAAAACTTAAACTATATATTTGTTGCATAATTTTGTCGAGTAATTTCAATTTTTATGAAAATCGGATGTATAGTTTAATTACAGGGACAGTCAAAAGTTTTCCGTTACATTACGGCCAATGGGAAGAAATTATTGCAAGTACATTTTAATGATGTTACAGCTTTCCGAATGGTCTGAAATTATAAATATATAATTGTTGCAAGATTTTGTCGAGTCATTTCATATTTTATGAAAATCAGATGTATAGTTTAGTTACAGAGACAGTCAAAAGTTTTCCGTTACATTACGGCCAATGGGAAAAAATTATTTCAAGTGCAAATTAATGATGTTATAGCCTTTCGAACAGAATGAAATGGATAGGCACTTATGAAGTGCACTAAAATATACAATCAGTACAATATGCGGCGAAAAAAATATTTATAAAACTAGTTATAGTACGAACGCATCTCATTTGCCCCGTTTGACGAGCAATTTCCAACTTGTTTTCTCCTATGTTGCACTTCATTTTCCTCCTGTCGCCTCACTGTGCGACCTGCCTTAGAGCTTAATCTCTTTCAACGACATCCCAGATGTGTTCGATGGGATTGACGCCAGGTCACTTCGCTGGCCAGGGAAGCAAGTTGACGTCGGTGTTAGTGTTCATAAAACAATTCGGATAAAATTCATAATCGATGGCACGGTGAATTGTTTTGAACATAAAAGAGGTCTCTAGTGGGATGCTGCAGACGAACAAACTGGTCGTTTCTCTATGGGTCGTGCAGTATATCTCGGTAAAGTTGATCTGTGACAGACGGTGTGGCACGTACGATGGATCCCATTTCAGCCCACGTAAGCAGCCTAAAGACGATAATGTCACTTTCACCGGCTTGAGCAGTACTTTGAGGGCAAAATGGATCCTTCGCTTAATGGGGTTTGCACTGTGCTCGTACCCTGCCATCGGCATGTATGTACCAACATGAATCTCGAATCATCAGTCCAGGGAACATTTTCCCACATATTTAGGATGCGGTAGTGATGTTCCCGGCCCAAACTAACTAAGTGTTGAGGCCAGTGATGCGCAGTCAGCTGAGTAACTATCGTGGAACAATGCCTTCCGTACCTCGCAGCTAGGAGATAGGTCTGGAATGCGTGGATGTTTACATATTGTTGTGCACCAGCGTTAAATTGCCGTGTGATCTGTTCCATTGTGGCTCGTGCGTCCGCTGTTACATTCCGAGATAGTCGTCAATGGTGCTACTCATATACTCGCTGTTGTTCATGCAGTTGTGATTGGTAGGAATGGTCTTACCGGAATCGACGTACTGAAGGTACACTCATGACACAGTGGCTTGTGAAAATCTCAGTGCCTGCACGACTTTCGAGATCGAGTGACCTGTTTGTCGAGCCCAACAATTTATTCACGCTCAAATGAATTTAGATTCTTCGTCTTACCCAAATTGCGTACGACTATTATTGATACCGGGAGCAACATTCTTATATTGCCGGATCTCGGCTTATGTCATGACCTTCCGTTTATAGGGCGACCTACAGCACCATATTCCCAGATAGCATGAACATTAGCAGCAAGTTTGATTTTCTCTGATATTATCTTGCCGTGACAAATTTGAACTGAGAAATTCGCAGCAATTATCCCGCAAGGTATACCAATCACCCACTTGCATGAGTAATTTGTTGTGAAACTGATGGCAAGACTGTCTTTAATTCATGAAAGTGACGAAATCAAAAAATAACCCTGTTCAGAGAATAGACAATCAGCAAATACGCAGAAATTGCAGAAATTCTGTTCGGTTGCCATAGCTTTTTTTAAACACTAAAGTTATCAAATACCAAAAAAGGTTCGAATTGAAAAGTACAAATATTACCCTAACTTATTTGTGGTGGCAAAACTATATGTGCACCTTAACGGTGCGTATGCATCAATAGACCTGATCAGGTCTATGGACCCCTTCGAAGGGGTTAAACTTATAGTGTAACGGTTGTAAACAGTTAATGTGGCATGGAAAGATTACTACTTTGCAGTAAGTTTTCAGTATTTTTTATTACATTTTTGCCGTTAATTTGCAATAAATTTGATACAGCATGAATTTAACTTGCACGACATTAAGATGCAAGTTCAAAGTGTGATGACTTCGGCGTTTGCGTTATCTTGCTGCAGTCTTGTTATGAATTTTCAGTTTTGCCATGCTGAGCTTGCTGCAACTTTGCAGGCTTTCAAAGCAAGACTTCTACAAATTTTCTGCAAACTAAAAATGCTATGCGAGTTTGCACAACGTCACCTGTCTCTAATTCAACTGCTCTTCAGTGTACTTGATAAAGACGCTAAAGCAGACAGTTTTAAAACCGAAGAATTATTTTAAGAGCTATTTAATGTTGAAATCTGTCAAGATATATAAATTTTATATAATTTCATAAAATATGCATAGCAGTTTAACTATATTTGCATTCATATGCTACTTGACTAGATTGTAGTGTACATTGTCCAATCATTTATTTTAAATTTCTTTAATATTTTGAATTTTCTTTCAATTTTTACTTTCTTCTATCTTCAATAGAAGAAAGTATTGTAATCGAAACTTTTTCAACTTTTGGTTTTCGATGGATTTACATGTTTTAGGGGTCAGAGACCCCCAAAAATATGTTTATACAAAATGTCTGTCTGTCCGTCTGTCCGTGTGTCGCCATTGTACCATCAAAAAGTGTATGAAGTTATGCATAGAATTGAACCAAATTTTTTGTGTATGTATTTGGCTGTGGCAAGCAGGTCCTCCTTCAATATAGAAATATTTTGCCGGAAGGGGGCGCTGCAATAGTAGTTTTTGTGCCATTTTCATTATTGTACCATTGAAAAGTGTATGAAGTTATGCATAGAATTGAACCAAATTTTTTGTGTATGTGTTTGGCTAAGGCTAGTTGGTCCTCTCTGAATATGAAAATATTTCGCCGGAAGGGGGAGCTGTAATAGCGATGCCTGTGCCATTTTCATTATTGTAACCATCGAAAAGTGTATGAAATTATGCATAGAATTGAACCAAATTTTTTGTGTATGTTTTTGGCTATGGCCAGCAGGTCCTCCCTGAAATTGAAAAAATTCTGCCGACAGGGGTGCTCTAATAGCGATGTCTGTGCCATTTTCATTATTGCGCCATCAATAAGTGTATGAAGTTATCCATAGAATTGAACCAAATTTTTTGTGTATGTATTTGGCTGTGGCCAGCAGTTTTTCCTTGAATTTGAAAATATTCTGCCGTAAGGGATTTTTGTGCCATTTTATTTATTTTACCATCGAAAAGTATATGAAGTTATGAATAAAATTGAACCAATTTTTTTGTGTATGTTTTTGGTTATGGCCAGGTAGGTCCTCTTTAAATTTGCAAATATTCAGCCGGAAAGGGGCGCTGTGATAGCGATTTTGTATAATTTTCCTCGGTTTTTCGTAGTTCTGTTGGACATCGGCGTCTCGGGCAGCGACGGGAACTCGCGTCCTGCTAAGCCGGCTTTTCGCAAACAGCTGATGTACAACAGAATCTCTATATATATTATGCTATAGTATGTGGCACAGAAATCGCGATTATTTGTTAATTGTTTAATGACAACGCCCGAATGAAGAGCACCTCATTGGGTACTGAGCAGCATTTAATGCATCTCCATACCTATAAGGGTTTACAGAGGTGGGGACGCTGTTCTGTCGCCAAACGCCGCCTATTTTGTTGCCAACTTGGCAATATACCGCCAAATTTGGCAACCAAAATTAGTCGTCAAAAGTGACGCCAACTTGGTGATATATCTAATATTTCGCCAAATTCCCGCAGACTGCCATTTTAAACCAACAGGGTTTACAGAAAATCAACAAATTGAGATATTTTAATGCAGCAAAAACTAATATTAATTTAAGGGATTATATTAATTATATTTAAGGGAGTCCACGTAAATTAAATTATGAATAAAAGTAACATGATACAATGCTTAGCATGCTTTCCCAAACATAAATTTTAAGGGAGACCAAACTGGTCGCGAAGGGCGGCTAGTATTCTTTAGAATACTAATGGATTAAAACAGAATGGTGCAAATAAATCTGAATTGCCGCTCAGTTGGCGCACAAGAGGAAGTGTTGCCATAGCAACGTTGCACACCACGACTCAATGAGAAATGAATGGCAAATCGATTATCGATATTGCTCGGACTCGAAGACATCAGTCATCGGGTTTCCATTCAATTCACATTGCCGTGAGACGTATGATGTTGCTATGGCAACACCTCCTGTTGGCGCATTAACTGACTGGTGATTTTATTAGCTGTAACAGCTGATCTATCACATACTAGCGCCCTTGGCGACCAGTTTAGTCTCCCTTCAATAACGAAAAACTATTGATTTTTATAAATATCATGATCGAGGTTAACTCGTTTTTGCTCCGATTAATTGATTGAAACAGAAATTTAAGATGAAAATCAAAGTTGGTATAGTATTGAACTAACAACTGTAACTACTTTTTCAAACACAAACATGTATGAGATAGAAGAAAGTTTTGGGATTGGCATATCCAACTAGTTTATTAAAAATTTCATTATCTTAATAGAGATTTAATTCAGTTTTTGAAATAATTAATTTTGAAATAATTTAACCGGAATAACCGTTGTATATCTACTGTTGCTAGATATTAAAAAGGCTTAATAACAATATTTCCAAATACTGTATTTTCAATTGAAATATATATATTTACTTGTGAATGTTTAAAAAGAAAGAAAATTTTAAAATGGATTAAATTATTACGTGCGAAATTATTTATGCTAACAGCATTTGATGATAAAAATTACGCCATATTTAAAACGATATTATAGCAATTACAAGATTTTCGTGTGTGAAAGTCGCACCATATTCAGTAGATTACATGCATTTGCATGTAAAAATCTTGAACTTTAAACATTGCACTGGTGAAAATTCTGCCACATTTAAAATGAAATTTCCAGAAAACTATTTTCAGAAACCTTTGTATTTTATTACTATTTTACTATCATTTGACAGAATGGCGCAAATTCTTTACACTTGTCCTTTCATATAACTTCTTTCCCCTTATATTTCTTTCTTTTCCTTCTATATATAAAAAAAAGTTTTGATTTGGAAATGGACCAATGAAAATCTGCGTAGATATTCCGGGTAGATCTCATCCAATTTGAATGCTTAAGCATGGCCTTTCATCGTTAATATTAAAAAAACTGTTGCATACAAAAATATGAAAATCGGTGGTATTATAGAGAAATGTTTGATAAATACGCTGATGTAGACAGTTTTCAAATCGAAGAATTATTTTAAGAGATATTTAATGCTAAATTTGGACAAAATCGTTCCATTAAAAAAGTTTTATTGGAGCAAAAACTATACATGAGAATTTAATCATTTTTAGATCATTTTATACGTTATAAGTTCCCGGTGTGCAGATTGCATTTATTTTCCTTAATTGACTCATTTTTTGAGGTTTTATTTCAATTTTAAATTCAAATTTTCAGCATTTCGAGAGATATTTTTTACAAATTTTAGAAAATATTATTAATTTAAACAGTTGCCAGTTGTATAAACAGCGCAAACAATAATGTTTACTTCAAATTAAAAATTTATTTACACGTGACTATTACAAACAGAAAAAAACCTTTAAAATTAGAATTAAATGATTACATGTTAAAAGCAGGAAAATTACGTCATAAGAACCATAGGCACAGATGTCATATATTGGCGCAATTTTTTCCGACGCCAATTTAGCGAAAACATTAATAGCATAAACAACAACATCTGGGTTACCATATCAAGCAAAATAACGACACTTTAGCACCAGTTAAGTACCCGTTGCGTATATGAAATTGGCGTCAGAAAAAAATTACGATCATTTGGTGTACTTCATTTGGACAAAAAAATTGGTATATGACATCTGTGCCGAACCATATTTGCACTTGAATCTTAAAAGAGAAACAAAATCTTAAAATTAAAAAAATCATTATTATGCGTTAAAACTTGTAATTGGAGGAAATTACGTCATATTTAAAATGGCAAAAAATGTAGCAAAACAATTTAAATTGAAATATATGTTTGCGCGAAATATTTTGAGATAATCTTTTCAACTATTATCGTGAATTCGAAGACAGCGCAAATAATATTTCCTTCTAACAACAAAAGTATTTTCACGTGAATATTAATAAGAGAAATAAAACTTTGGTGTAAATTACGTCAGATTGGAAACGATACATTTAAAATGAATTATTTAAAAGAACTATCTTATAGCGCTGTTAAAAAATACCGGGAGACAATGACACTGTTTACTTAATTCCTTTTACATTAACTTATATTCAAATGTTTAACTAATTTTTTTTAATTAAATACGAAAACAGCCATTGTATCTCTTAACAGCAGCAGATTTGGCCTTAAAAATCCCCAATCCAAGGAAAACGAATGGAAACCCGTTTACAGAGAGATCACTACTGTTTTTTTAAATTTTAATTCAATATTTTTAAAGTCGATCAAATTAGCGTGCTTTTTGGATTTTGGTGTGCCTGAACGGGGGTTGGCGAGCGTAGCTCGTAGGGGGCAGAGCCCCCTATTATTTTACAAAAATCACCTTAGATACCTTTTCAAGGTGTTTAAAAACTAATACTGCGTTCAGATTATGAAAGTTGAGTCACTTAGCTTAACTTTTTTGAACAGGACAACCCGGAATTAGGCTTCACTTGTTCAAATTAGACTTAACTTACGTTAAATTTGCAGTTACAAATTCTGACCATACATAGTTTATTATTGTTTTTATTCTTTGTGGCGTGTTAAATAAATAACCGATTCAAAGTATCATTCGAAAAAGCTGATTAAGTATTTGTAAACCCCAATTCGAAATTTAAGAACAGTTTCAAATAAGAAAAAGAGTTCAGAAGGCAGAGTTTCACTCAGCTCATAGATAAGACAGTATTGAAAGTTAAGTGAGTTTCCTAAACTTGCTCAAGTCAAAAATTTTGACTCCGGGTCGTCCGCTTCAAAAGACTACAAATTAAGTGACTTATCTAGTACAATCTGAACGTGATATAAGACATTCCAATAAGACTTCACTTTCCAGAAGTATTCTATAGGAAGATGTAAGAAGAAAATGAATTATACTCATGTTTGTTAAAATTGCAACACCATGAAGGAATCATCAGAATTAAATGAAATTTAATACATAAACGACTGGTATTGGTCAAACAAATGATTACATTTTCAAAGATCCGAAATCAGTATTTGGTGAAGCCACCACGCGCTGCAATAAGTGCTGCTATACGACGTGGCATAGAGTCAAACAGATTTTGAATGTCTGCCTGGGGAAGAGCATTCCCTATTCTTTGTATGCGTACCCAAAGTTCATATGTAGAAGCTATAGGGGGGGGGGGGGATAACGAATGAGACGCCGATCAAAGAAATCCTCCACATGTTCAATATGCGACATATCCGGCGAATACGCAGGCCACGGAAGAAGCTGTATGTGTTCTGCTGACAAGGAATCTTAAACATTTCTTGCAACATGTGAGCGGGCAATATCCTGATGAAAGATAGTTCTAGGAATGACTTAAAGGAAAGGAACGACTTCGAGCTCCAGCATTTCCCTGATGTACTTGTTGTTCAAATTACCCACAATTCGTAGCAGCTGAGATCTTTCATGATGCGCAATCGCATCCCAGACCATAAATCCCGGTGTTCGTCCACTATGACGTGCGATAATGCACTCAGGAAGGTAGAGTTCACCTGCATAGTGTTTAACACGAATGCGGCCATGATGGTACCATAAATTAAAGCGGGATTCGTCAGATAAAACAACTTGTTGCCAGTCTGCATGCCAGTCTCTATGTTCATGGACAAATTGCAGCCGCAGGCGTAGATGGTCTTGTGGGAGGTGGATCCTGTATAAAAGAGGTCTTGCACGCAGTCCACGGTGCAGCAATGTCGGCAAATTGACGATACAGACAGTGATACACCTGTAACAGTTGGCCAATGTGCTGCCAACTGCCTAGATGAAGCTATACAGTAAGTAGTGCCACGCGGATCATGCGTCTATCATCGCGCATTGACGTCACCGTTCGGGGTCCACTCTCAGAATTCCGAGTTTTCCGATCCTCGTCGATTCACTGCTTTCAAACTCGCACCACTCTGCTGCTGTTACGCTGCACACGAGCTGCTATTGCACGATAGGAAAATCCTTCTTCACGAAGGCCGATGATTCCCCCTCATTCAAACTTTGTCAGTTGTTGAAATGCCACTCTCTTTTGTCGAAGAGGCAGTTACGTATCACCTAATGTTTACCATTAGCAAATAACCATGAACAATTCTCAACGTCTCGCCACAGCCCTGTATAATGTTTCAGCAGCAGTCCACGCATACGTGGCGACTCTGAAATTTGGAATCATTTGCATAACACACTATACTTTGCATTTTCTGAAATTTTCAGCTCAATTGCGTCATTCCATCAGGGTGTTGCAATTTTCACAAACATGAGTGTATAAACCGGAGAAGGTAAAATAGAAGTTTTTTTAAAATTCGGCATTGTTACTTACCTTCGTTTTTTGTCTGTTTGTTTAGGTCAAATCTTATAATCATTTTCTAACCCTGAAGAGAGAGTGAATGGGTGTCAGTGGGATTTGAACCAGAGATCAGTAGGCTAGAACGTTAGTGTCGAGCAAAAGGCCAAGCCAGTTACTCTAAGCTAGTAACTCGCATTATACTGTTAAAGCGAGATGAGATCGCTACAACCCATTTCTGTCACACCAATTTTCTTCAAATATTGCTCACAATTGCATTGTCGATGATGATGCAATATCTATGCATCGTCGGGGTCGCGGTCGTACATCCAAGGTTAAGGATTGCCCTGGCAAGTACATTATTTTACGTTTTTGATTGAAATAATTTTCCTAACGAACTGATTTTGCAAATGAGTTTGCTGTCGATAACAATATAATATTCAAGTATTTGAAGGGATGTATCTCAATAAGGGCAGGTGGCTGGGGCAAAAAAATTCTTTGTAAAAAAAAATCAAATATCTAAGGAACCGATTTTGATCAAATTTTTGTGTACAAGTTAATTGTCGAAAATAATGCATATCTAAGTATTGTCAGGGTCGTATCTAGTCAGGGGCCGCGTCCAGGGGCGAAATTCTCTTTTATGTTTTTGATTATAAAAGCATATTTAACGTACCGATTTTGTTCAAATTTTGCATACAAGTGGATGATAATATAAATTCAATGCATAAAATTTTGGATTAAAAGCTTTTTTCTTAATTTCTTAAGATATATTTCTTGATATCATTATATATATATCATTAAAAATACATGTTAATGTTTTGCCTGTACCTTACGGAAATAACAAAACAGGCTTTGTTACCAACTGAGTTTTCTTACTACCTGAGAAATATTTTCAATAAAATTCCTTCTTTAATTCTGCATAGAATTTTAAAGTAAAAAAAATTCATTAATGTAGGACCTTATACATTTCACGCAAAATACACAAACGTGGTGATTTCCATTTTCATAAATGATACTATTAATATTAAATTTTAATTGAAGAAAAAAATTTAAATTATTTTTTTGTCTACTTTAAGAACTATATCAAACCATTAAGAACTTAATCCCTCATTTTATTTTCTTTATGAAAAAGAAAAGGGTTTCTTATAAAGTGGAATAAAAATCCTGATTTTGTCATAGACGTTTAAGAAGATTGTACGTTATGTAACATAATAAAAAAATAACAACTAATGAAATCTTTTCGCTAGTTTCTTAAAGGAGAAATAATGATACAATGTATAATTTCTATCAATTTAAAGGGTTTTAAAAATAATCTTTTATGCAATTTAAAATATATGTATATATTTTTACCCTATTATAAGCTTGAAAAGTTTAAACACCGCAGATGATGCTTTTAAGGGATTCTTATTAAATAGTTAGCAAAGAAATGTAAATGCATGTGCTTTTGTACGTAATTCTCCTTTATAGAATAATATTCTGTACTTTCTTTATTTTAAAATAATACATAAAGAAGATTTTTTGATATGCATGAATTAATAAGAATGTAAGTTTCAAATAACTGAATGCCACCTGCGCATGCACAATCATTGGGGAAAACAAAAACAAGTGGTTAAGTGTGATCACAGATCGCACAGAGGGCTTCGTTTAATATTCCTTTTAAAACACTTTATCCTTTTGCAAAATCTGTTAGTTCCAATTTTTCACAACCAGGGGGCGCACTCTATTCTAAACAAACCTCTATCCGAACGAAACTCCATTTACAACCTATCCGTAGATATATTAGTCGAGGGGATCGGGCCCATAGCACCCACGATAGGTAGGCGTCCCCTGGTGGTAAAAAGGGGAACTAAAATATGTAAGGCTATGGTGGATAATATGAAAGAGTGGTCAAAGGGCTGTGCAATGATATATCACGTGAGGGGTATCGGCAAAAGTTAGAAAAGTACCCCGGGTGTAAAGGGGGGGATGTTAGAAAAATTGCTTAAAATACACAAGTTAGAACCCAGAGGGGTAAATATAAAACTTTTTGAAATTTTTATGATATATCGTGTGATCGCAAGTGTTCAGCTATAAGTATGC
Source organism: Maratus speciosus (assembly GCA_963932465.1). Lineage (NCBI taxonomy): Eukaryota > Metazoa > Arthropoda > Arachnida > Araneae > Salticidae > Maratus > Maratus speciosus. The sequence goes on along the minus strand of OZ010789.1, from coordinate 544,884,703 downwards.
AAAATTTCATGCCTCCAACTTAATTAGGGGCTGAGTTAGAAAAATTACTTAAGATACACAAAATAGAGGCCGGAGGGGTAAATATAAGACTGTTTGAAATTTTTAGTATTTGTCGTGTGATTGCAAGTGTTCAGATATAAGTATATAAAATTTCATGTCTCCAACTTAATTAGGGGCTCAGTTAGAAAAAAATGCTTAGAATACACAAGTTAGAGCCCAGAAGGGTAAATATTACACTTTTTCAAAATTTTACGATTTGTCGTTTGATGTGAGAGGTTCAGCTATAAGTATGCAATATTTCAAGTCTCCAACATATATAGTTTCTGAGAACGGGCTCTGTGACAGACGGACAGATACAGACAGACAGACAGAGGAGTGAGACGAATAGGGTTCCGTCAGATGAACGCATGTCTTATCTATGTTTATGAAAATAAAAATTTATAAATCTATTAAATGGTTATAAAATCATTTTATTTTAAAATATGGAATATCCCAACGTTCGGCATTCCAATTCTTCTACCTTTTGTGCATGTAACGCATTGTTAGAGAAAGCAAGTTCAAAAAGATACATGTTATGTGTACTAGGAAAAGATGGGGAAGAATGTTATTACCTGTTTTGTTGAAAAGAAGTTCTGCTTACTCTTAGTACTTGGCAAGTACAAGAAGACAATAGTACGATGTTAAATGCATTATTTAACAAAAACCTATTATTAAATACTTTTAAATAGTAGACGTTTCCTTAAAATGTTATTTGATACAAAGTTATTTCATATATAATACTGATATTTTATTGTCTTCTTCTTTTCAATTTAATCAGTAAAGTATGCAAATAATAAATGTATAATAATATCTGTATATCATTGCAAACGCATAAAAATAAAGTAAAAAAACACTGATAATATCATTAGAAAGAGAGGGGGGGAGGGGGTTCAAAATTGCCAAAAAGTTTATAACGTTACATATGTACAGCCTCTTAAGGAATTATGTAGGTTTAAAGTTTGGAACTCCTGATGTTAAATTCATCTTTAATTATTGAAAAATACAATGCAGTGAAGAATGATTTTAATAAGCAGCCTCAAAAACTACTTAACGCAGTCAGCAGTAAATTCTGATTTGCATATTTGGAGCTTCTAGTAATCGATACGAAATGGCAAGTCGTTAGATCAAGTAGTTTAGAAAGTATGCAGTTTGTAGCTTCTAATGTTAAATCCATTTTTAATCATTCCAAAATACAGTGCAATGCGGAGTAGTTTTTGTAATCAGACTCAAAAACTACTTATCGGAATCAGCAGTAATTTTGGATTTGCATATCTGTAGCTTCTAGAAATAGATTTCTGTTAAAAAAATTCATAGGTTATAATTACTATGTTCTTGAAAAAATAATTTAAAAATATAATACTTTCAAAGTAATTTCAAAATTAGATTTAATAAGGCGAATATTATTATTCAGAAATAGCGATATTCAAAATACGTAATAATTGAAATCCATGAATTTAACCCATTTCTGCCTGAATTTTTGTTTTCTCAAATTTGTTGCTAAAATCACTTTAAAATGTTTCAAAATAAACTGGAAAAATACTAAAAAAAAATATGCTAAAATATTTTTGTATTTATTTGATAAAATGTAAACGTACTAAATATGAGAATATCTATATGTGGAAAAATGCATAATTATATGCTTTGTCTAAATTTATATAAATTAAGCTTTTAAATTGTATATTATGTACTATAATTAGTATTTTGATGAACTATTAAAAAAATATATTTATTTCTTTACAGAGAGTAATAACATTATAAGTATTATTAATAATAAATTAAGAATAATCGTATCTGAGGCTAAAAGACAATTTATTTCAAAATCATCTTGAAAAAGACTACATAAAGAACTGCCTCCTAAATGTCTAACAGAAATATGTACCCATTTACGCCTTGCGCCCCATATTTTGTACGTTAAAAACATGCATAAATATAGACTTGAACATATAATTTCGCAATTTTAAAAAAATACGTATTTCAAAGAAGTCTACAAGAAGATTATGACTTATTTATTTGGATCCTTGATACAAAAAATACAAATAAACTTACTTTTTACATTTCGCTATCTTGAAAAATGAAAAATCTATTAACACGGAAAAAAGGCCTTCATTTAAGCAAATAAATATCAATCTTATACTGTCATCTCTCATTAATAGATAAAGACATTTATAGACAATTACTTCATACAATTTTCATCTTGTAAAGAAGAAGAAAATTTTAAAAATTTGTTAAAATTCGGAACGTCCCAAAAATGTGACGCTAGGTATAAATGGGTTAATGTCAATCCTTAATCCTAAATTACTGGCGCTGGTGTATTTACATACCACAGGATGTCACTAATTTAAATGGGCATGTTACAAATGAGCATTGTTCAAAAATATTTTCACAAAATACAAATGTTTCTTAATCTGCGGAAATATACAATAATCTCTTACGAATTACCCTCGATTCTGAAAACCGTTCTTTATCTTCAGAATCCTCAAAAACCAATATATTTTAGAGATTTAAAGAAACAGTTATAAAACCAAAGTTTCTCTTTTGCTGACACTGATTTTTGGAAACATTTCCGAGTAGTTTTTATAGTAAGTAAGTAAGTAAGCACCCACCCTGGGAACCCGCTTTTGGCTTATCTACCCGGTTTCGCTCGTGTCAATAATAAGGGTCCTCCCGGATAAAAATTCATTAAAATGAAATAATACGGCAATGGCAATAACTGAGATTGGTGCATTCCCGTCCACGAATCGTTAAAAAGACCAATAAGAAAAATAAGTAAAATAGTGTTAATTGCGTCTACTATTAACTACACCATAATAATATATATTCCAAACAAATGTCAAAACATATATTAAACAAAAACATAATTTGAAGAACAAATTAAAAAAACAAAATTTATTTCCTACATTGTTTAAGCCCGAGAAGGGACAGATATTAAGTTATTTTATTCAATTAGTTCTACATTTAATGTTAAATTTGTGTAACAAATTAGTTAAGCCAACTGAAGATTAAAAAATAAAAGTAAAATTCATACAATATGATACTTAAAACACCCTAAAAATTAGATTCCGTTCAAATGAAATCGAAATAAATCTTAGACTTCTTCCATTTTTAATTGAGAATATAGCAGATTTTGTATTATGTTTATGACAATTGTGCATAAAATGATAAGATGCATGCAAAATACAAAACTTTAAAAAAAGTCTAAGGTTTATTTCGATTTCATTTGAACGGAATCTAATTTTTTAGGGTGTTTTAAGTATCATATTGTATGAATTTTATTTTTATTTTTTAATCTTCAATTGGCTTAACTAATTTGTTACAAAAATTTAACATTAAACGTAGAACTAATTGAATGAAATAACTCAATATCTGTCCCTTCTCGGGCTTAAACAAAGTAGGAAATAAATTTTGTTTTTTTAATTTGTTCTTCAAATTATGTTTTTGTTTAATATGTCAAGTTTTTTAATAACTACTGCCTTCAGACGAACTCATTTCAAAATTAATAGAGGGTATCATCATCAGGCTTTGATGTATGCGGTATTGCATCACAATGTGGGATGCAGTTTGCTAATATATAATTCAAAATATTTCACCCCTGTAGTAATGCAGGTTGCTGTAGTTTGGACAAAAACTTCCAACCTGAACGTAAAAAATCTATAATCAAAACATAAAAAATTAACTTCACTTAAATTTAAATACCCTATTTTCCACTCAGGAACGCTATGACTGCAAAAATAAATTGTGTTGAATCCTTACTGCTAATATTTAACAATATTATACATGTGATACAGTAAAAAATAAAAAATAAAAGTTTTACTTAAATTTTTAAACCTTATTCTCTCCCAAGATGTTGATGTAAACACATCAGAAAATTATTACCTAAGTTTAACTTGGGGTATAAATAGGAAAAATCATCTCGAAAAAAAAAAAATGCATTTTAAAATTTAAGTTATGTAATTCTCCACTAAGTTCGCTACTTGCGTAAAAATACTTATCCATTAGAAACTTTTTACTAAAATATAAACTTGACCAAAGCAAAAACTTATTCTAAAAATATCCTTTTTATTTCCACTATGACGCCATATTCACCTTTTTAATTTTTGAAGAAAAATCTAGCTCAATTTAATATTTCACGTGAAAATCTTTCAACTAAAAAGAAATAAATTATTATTACGGCTTTTGAAATTTTTGCAACAATGAAGTAAAAATGTTACATTTTCTATGAAAAATGTCCGTTGATTTTCAATGAAAAAAGCGAAAACTGGAATTATTAAGTAAAATATTTGAATAATGTAAAAACAAATTGGCCCATGTTTCTCTCTGGGTTATAATTCAGCCATATGCAAAGGCATTTTACCATTAGTTTTGACCTTGACGTCAGGCAAACGTTTTTACTCTTTAAATTTATAATATCATTAGAATTAGTAAAGAATAAAAAATTAGTGGCATCAGGGACAAAAAGGTGGGAAGAAAAAATGAAAAAATTATGATCTCCATAGGCTTTTCCATGCTAAATTAACATTGAGAAGTGACACTGGAAATAAATAAGTATTGCGCTGCCGCGCAATACTTAAATTAAAGTACAATTATTTGTTTAAAAAGCGCCATTTCAATAAAAAAAATTAAAAATTTACATGTTTCGACTCTTTCATTGACTAATATTCAGAATATACAAAAAAAACAAAACAAAAAAAAAAAAACAAAAAAAAACAACAACAAAAAAAAAAAAACTACAAACACAATGCTAATTGTGACATTATACTGATGACGGCAACGACCTAACCCATAAATTTTGTCTTTACTGAGATTTTTCTTAACTTATGAACATCATACAATTTCGTTTTTCACACTGTCGAATAGAAAAAAGTTCTTTTAAATGAAATTTATTTGAAAATTGTACCTCAATTTTTTCATTTGAATGGATTTTAAAGTAATTTTCAATCTTGGATGTTTTTAATTTGCATGCAGCCAGTGACGAGATTTCCGCGTTTTTGCACACCAGTATTTTGTTAGAGAAAATGATATTTCGTTTAATCGGAACACTCTTGCGATTTAACAGAACAACATTTTCTCTAAGAATATGCCGGTGTGCAAAAACGCTGAAATCTCATCCCTACATGCAACCCAATTACGAAAGATTTACTGTTTGCTCTTAATGCAATATTATAAAGTAAAGACATTGCTATGAGTAACTCTAGCATCATATTGTTGGTGGCAACAACCTAACCCAAAAATAAATTTAACTTTTACTGCAATTTGACCTTTAAACATCGCACATTTGATTATTCCAACGTCTAACAGAATACAAAAAGTACTTTCAGTAATATTTGTTTGAAAAGCTTATCTTAATTTACAGATTGTTTATCCATTTTAAATTAATTTTCAATCACGGAGATATTTTTAAATGTACTTGCAACCCAATTAAGAAAGATATATCCGTTTCTTATTATGCAATATTATGAAGAAAAGACATATCTATGAGTAACGCCTAGCATCATATTGGTTGTGGCAACAATCTAACCGTACCATAAATTACGCTTTTACTGCAATTTGATCTCTAAACATCATGCATCCAATTATTTCAACGCCTAACAGAAAACAAAAAACACTTTCCGTAATTTGTTTGAAAAGTTTATCTCAATTTACAGATTTTATATGTTTTTTAAAGTGATTTTCAAGCTTGAATTTTTTTAAATATACCTGCAACCCAGTTAGAAAAGATTAACTTAATTGCTCAAAAACATTGTAAATAATTCAGTATTTGTTTGTTTTCCTGTACTTTTACATAACTAAATTGGCAAATTTCAGTGTTTGTTTGTTTTCGTGTGGGAATCTCTTTCCTGCTGCTTATAACTTGGGTTCTTCTGAAATAATTTTAATTCAACTTGCACTATTAGTTTTTCAGTTAAGGTTTTGGTGTGCAACATTGTTATACGCTGATTAGTCATAGAATTATAGGGGGAAATTCCATAATCATGTGGAACCCGATTATGAAAGATTAGTCTTTTTAAAAATTCTGAATGGATTTCATTCGAACTTGTATTGTTTGTCAGATAATTTTACATGGATGTTTTTAAAATATTGCATATAGTTTTACGTCGCTTTGTTATAAAATTATAGAAGAAAGTTCAATAGTCATGTGAGCCCGATTATAAAAGATTAGCCTTTTTAAAAAGTTCTACTGGGCAGATTTTGATAAAATTTGCACTATTAAATTGCACCCATATTTCTGGAATAGTTTTAGTATATAACATTTTGTTGAACATGCTTTGTTATAGAATTAACTGAAATATTCTATAATCAGGCGAAACCAATTGTGAATGATTAGCCTTTTAAAAAAGTTAGATAATTTTTGAGGAATAGTTTTAGTACATTGCATATCCGTCTATAGACGGATCATTCTTAGACAAAATCCTACTGTAAATGATCAACTAAAAAATTAGGCCGAAATTTTGTCTCACACATTAGAAAATATAATAGCGCAGTGATGATCGTATCGTTTTCAGATATACGGAAGGACATTTGATAATAAAAATGACATAATTTGAGATAAAGATACATATTGCTTTAAAATGGAAGATCAAATTCATCCATATATTTAATTCAAGATTTGTTCGGAGAATTTGTCCGTAGCGGGAGAAATGTGCCGCTCAGATTAAGTGATCGCTAAAACGAAACTGATTGCTAAAACGAAAATACCAAAAATACTTTTCCCCGCAGTTGTTGAGAAATCTAACAAATATACTAAGGGTTAAAAATATATTCGTGTTTCAAATTAAAAACTATTTTTATTTATATTCTATTAACGGGTAGTATATCAGGCATCTTTAACACATGTATACAAAGATTCATTGCTGATAATTTTAAAATGGAAACTCATATTTCTATTCATAAAATCCAAATCCGCAGCCGTGTTCAATCGTAATGCCAGTCCTGAAATTTTGTTTAAAAAAGAAAAAAAACATACCCTAAAAAATAGTAGCTATGTTAGAATTTCTATTTAATATAAATCGTAGAAAAATCGTATTTTATATAACCGTATTCGATATAAATCGTAGAATGTTATCACTGCATTTCAGGTATTAAAACATTTATCTAAATGATATAATTAAAGATACAGCATTACAAAGAAATAAGAAATAAATTGTAGCAGCCGGTTTTTAGAACCAGTTTGAAATCATATTGACGACATTGACGTTATACTTAGCAAACGATTTTTTTTATTATCTTTTTCCTAAATTAATTTCTTTATATTGAAACGACTTCATTAAAATAGATTTTTTAACTTCAGAAACACTCAGCTAAGGTACTACGTCATTTTAATACATGCTTAGTTGAAGTTTTTACATAAATATATGAAAAATGTGCATTTTCTTCTTTGAATGACGTCAATTTCAAAAACAGCAAAAATATAGTGAGACAATTTGAATTTTTATTGGCTAATAAAACAAAAAAATTCCTGCCGGCTCGGGCCTACAGGCGGAGGTAGATTTCGAAGTTAAGTACTAAATTTACTAACAAAACTTAGATCAAGATTAGAGATAAACCCAGTTCCTCCCCTAAGAATGAGCTCTAGGGAGTTAAACATTTTGTGAAAATTCTAATATACACGAATACACACACGCATGTATATGGAATAGATTTAAAAACGGCTAAAACAAATTCAGAGAACATCAAAGTGTTAAAATATGTTACTATTTCCATAGTCGTTTTTTTATCATGTTTTAATAGGTTTCTTCAAACTCACATGACGTTACATATTCACCTGCTGAGGTCCATTATATTTCCAATATGACGCAATATATATATTTTTTAATTCGTCATACTATTTATTTCATTTTGAGTTTTCATGCTGAAATCTTGCTCTAGAAAACTTATGACGTAATATTCAATTTGTTTTCAATTCTTCAAACTATTTATGTAATTTATTTTTTCACGTGAAAATCTTGCAATATAAAAGCAATTGTTGTGGTGAGAATTTTATTTTTTTTTTCTAATTGTTGGCAACTGCTATAACGAAAAATATTTATTTTTTTCTGTCATTGTAGTGTAAGAGCTGGTTTATTTATTTATTGTACAACAAACATACGACTTGTGTGCTTGACATGAGAGCCCGCTTATAAGTCGGCGACAAGATAGCACAAGGAAATATTACAACACAAGAGAAATACACCCTGGGAGTTCCACACAAAGTGTGTGTGCAATGGAACCAGCGGGAATCGAACTCACAATCTCTTACGCACAAGCGATTAGCTGACTGGTGCTTTGACCATTCAGCCACACAGCTGGTTTTACCAGAATCTTGTTAAGACGGTATTCAAAATTTTTAACCATCCCCATTTCTATTCCTTTGGGCCGATTTTGCCCATTTTCAATCCCCGCCGAGATATTAGACATCTCAAAGTTGTTGGCGAGTTTGAAGACGATCTGTGCATAATTGCGACTTTTATCGTGCGGACAAAATTTAGTACATACATACATATACATATATAAACTTTTTAGGTGGGGGTGGTTTTGGGTTCCTGGGGTCCTATAATGAAAAGTTATGAAGGAATTTTTCAAAAGTCGTACCATGGTAAAGACTGCAATAGGTAGTATTTCTTACGAAATCTACCTAATACTCGAGTTATAATTTTTTTTTTTAATTACTGAGCAGTTTTTAAGATGTGTGACAACAGGAAAGAAACGATTGAATTATAAAATTAAAAAAGCAGATATTGCTATAATGTTAAATTATGGAAGGTGGTAGAAAAAAGGAATAAATAGTGGTCTGATGATATTTTAAAGTAGACAGTGATCTTTTCCACGTTCTAAAACGTATGTACATGAAGTTTCGTGCAAATCTGTCAAAAATTGAAGATTTGTATAAAGGACATGCACACAGAGAACGGCTTGTATATATATAGATTAATCTGTTTTTTCAAACCGCAATATCGGCTTTTAGGGTGTTATAAATTCTCAGTTAACCCTTTCAGGGGAAAAGTACTTCTGCTGATAAAATGTTGAAATAATTGAATGGCACTAACATTTGCAAACAAATTTATTTGGAAATAATTAAAATTGGAAATAATTCACGTATAATTATGACAGCAAATTTTTGTTGAAAAATACCAATGACATTTGATAGTTGGAAATTAAAGTTAAACGTTCCTGCCATGGAAACACCACTCTTGAAAGAGTTGAACATTTTCACCTGGGTAATTGAATTCATGCATGCAAGGGTAATAAAATGATATAAGTGAACATTAATTTTAATGTTAATACTAATGATGTTGATTTAATATGTTTGGCTGTAAAAGATATTTGTTGAACGTGGAAATGCTTGCTTGATAATGGATAGCAACTGAAAACCGATATTCCTGTTTGAGAAAACTGTTATATATTCCCGCGGCCGTCATCTTGGATTTCTCGGGGATGTTTTGTTGGCGTTTATCGATAAGGTAACCCCGACGAGTGACGTGTTCTGGCAACCCCGTTAAGCTTAACATGCGCATAAATCTGCTTGGCGATATTTACTTGGCGGAAAAGGGGTTTTCACGTCAAGAAAAAATCCAAGATAGCGGCCGCGGGAATATATAACATCTGTTCCAAACTGATTATTATACTATAAAAACTACTCGAAACGTTTTCGAAAATCAACGGCAGCAAAAGAAACTTTGATTTTATAAACCTTCTTTAAATCTCGACACTATATTGATTTCTGAGGTTTCTAAAGAAGAATGCTTTTCGGACATGGGTAAGTTAGAATCATTTCGATATCATTTAATTTACATAAAATATTTCTTAGAATGCATTCTGCCTATTTCAGAGTGTGAAATTAAATTTTGAATTTATAATATTTTAGAGTAATTATCATATATACAATACATTTTGAAACTTTTTGTATTTGATGTTAGAAGGTGTCATAATTTTAATTATAAAAATAATCTAACATAATTACAATAAGCTACAACTAATATATTTGCATTTAATTTTTCACTACTGGGGGGCTCTGCCACCTACGAGCTACGCTCGTCAACTCCCGTTCAGACACCGCAGACTCTAACAGCACGCTAATTTGATCGGCTTTAAAAAGATTTCGGAAGATTGAATTATAATTTGAATCTGACAATTATAATCTGACGTAATTTTCACCAAACTTTTTTTTCTCTTTTTAATATTCACGTAAAAATACTTTTGTTAGAAATGAAATATTATGATCATCTTAAAATATCAAATAAATGTCTCGCGCAATTTTTAAATTTAAACTGTTTTGCAATATTATTTTTTGTTCATTTTACCTAATAAATATAATGTAACGTAAATGTGACGTAAATTCTCCTATTTAATACTTCTAACGCATGTTAATGAATTTATTATTTTACAATATTCTTTCTCTTTTAACATTCATGCGTAAATATAGTTTTTATGACGTAATTTTCAATAAGTTCCTGCTTTTTATATTTTCTGTTTATAATAGTCATGTGTAAAATAAATTTTTAATTTGAAGCAAACATTATTGTTTGCGCTGTTTATACAGTTGGGAACAGTTTAAATTAATACAATTTTCTAAAATATGTAAAAAATATCTCTCGAAATGCTGAAAATTTGAATTTAAAATAGAAATAAAACCTCAAAAATTGAGTTAAATTAAAAAACTAAATGCAGTCTGCACACCGGGAAATTCAGACGCATAAAATGATCTAAAAATGATCAAATTCCTATGTACAGTTTTTGTTCCTATAAAACTTTTTTAATGGAACGATTTTGTCCAACTTTGGCATTCAATATCTCTTAAAATAATTCTTCGATTTGAAAGCTCTCTGCATCAGCGTGTTTATCAAACATTTCTCTATAATACTACCGATTTTCATATTTTTGTATGCAACAGTTTTTTTAATATTAACGAAGAAAGGCCATGCTTAAGCATTCAAATTGGATGCCGATCTGCCGGGAATATCTACACAGATTTTCATTGGTCCATTTCCAAACCAAAACTTTTTTTTTATATATAGAAGGATTAAAGAATGTTATCAGCCTAATTATAATTCCCAATTGTGGACTTAAAAAAATATATATTATATTTATTGTAGAATATTTTCTATATTTATCATATTTTATGTTAAATATTTCTTATGTGAATTCTCATTCTTCAATAATTATCTAGATTTTTCGATTAACAAACTTCTTTTTTTTTTATGCAAATTAGAAAGTAAAAATTAAAACCATATTTGTATATAATGATATGAAGAATGCAGATTTATTTTATGTTATTTTATTTATCCATCACGACTATTAAAAAAACAGAAAAATAGCTTCAATCTATTATATATTAGAAGAAATTTTTCATATTCATATTTTATATTACATTAATGAAAATTTTTGTTATTTCTTAATAATCATTCATATTAACTCTTTTTGAACTATTTATTTTATTATTAACTAATTTGATTTTTTGAAATCTAAGTTCGTGAGAAGTATAAATTCTAAACATATCAAAATTTTAATACTCTAATATGAATTTATTCAAACATTTCATTTGAAAAGTGAAGCAGTTTTTCAGTGTAACTGAAATTTATGCTTCTTAATTTTCCTTACTGATAAATGTTTTTTTATTCTGTGATTGAATGTTCTGGATTGTATTTATTTATTAATAAACAACCGTACTTTTCCAAAAATAGATTTTTCTATTTAATTGACAATATTTTTTAAAGGTATTTTGTCTAATATGGCAATATGGGACATATTTGCTATTTATGCATATGAAGATAAAAGTTCAATTACTTTTACGGATTATACATTGTATTTTTTAATATATATATAATTACTAGCCGCCCTCGCCCGCTACGCTGGTCGATTTTTCTAAAGAAATCTTTAATGAAACAAAATATATCTGTGAATTTGATAATGCGTTTTAAAGAAATATAGACATTTACCTGGTGTATCCAACCGAATTGCTGAAAGCAATATGAATGTCATTATGCTATTATGTCTTTTATTGAGTCATACAAAATTTAGACTGTTAAGGACCAATTTCTTTAGTTGATCTGTTACTGTAGGATTCGGTAAAGAACAATAGAACAATATACTAAAAGCGTTCATGAAAAATTATCAATGCAAGTCTCATCAGAATATGTTAACTGGACTTATTGAAAAGGCTGATCATTCATAATAATTGGGTTCGCCTGATTCTTGAACTTTCATCTATAATTCTACAATCAAGCAACCTAGCAACCAAGCAACAGCAAAAGATATGTGCTTTATACTAAAACATTCACTGAAAAAATAACTAACCGATCAAGGTGCATCGAAATCCTCTTAGCAGAATCTTTTAAATTGGAAAATATACCGAAACCTTCCCTAAAAATGATCTAACTAACAGTTTAAATCCCATAAAAATTCATTCAGTGTAACCTTTAAAAAAAGCAAATCTTTCAAAATTGGGTTCATCTGATTTAGAACTTTCCCCATAATTATTCAACTAAGCAACGTAGAACGTTATGTTTTATACTAACATCTTTTCTGAAAAATTATCTAACTAATAATGTAAGTCACGACAAAATCTATTCAGCAGAACTCAAGATATAAGCGGCTGGAATGAAATTTCTCTTTGCATTATATATATATTGAGATAGTTAAATATAACTTTCATAATCGCGTTAACTTGATTATAGAATTCTCTGAGAGGTAGGGGTAGGTATATACTACATCACTTCTGAATTTTTAAGGAACTCAGCTCAACTTCCATAACTATAGCATATATACTCTCTAGTATACCCTATCTCTGTAGCGTATATCTTCCAATTTTCTTTACTGTACCACTGAGAACTTTTCCGCATAGTTCCGTAACTAAACAACACAGAATGATATGATAAATATTGAAAAAATCCCTGAAATATTATATCTAACTTAGTGTGCATTTAATTAGTTGACTTGAAATCTTTCATAATCGAGTTTACCTAATTTTAGAACTCCCGTAGCAACTTAGAATGATGGTTTTTATATTAAACAATTTATAAACCAAATTTACTATTTAACAGTGTAATTTCTACAAAATTCTGTTCAGTAGAATTTGAGTTACAGTCATATTTACAATATTTATTGCTCATTAAGCCTTTTTTCTTTACATTTGAAATAAAATCAGTAACTGTTTTGGTATCTCCCTGTTATGCCAATACCATTGTCACCAAGCGTAATAGTTAGCACAAAAATGAAATGATACATTTGAAAAAAAAATAATAATTTTGTTGATGAAAAAATGAGTATTTAAAAAATATAACTTTTGAAAATTACAGACTTTGACCTACCATTTTTTTAAAATCAATAAATATAATGGTACTACTTGGTTATCCCGTCGATCAAAAATCTATTGCCCAACTTTAAGATTAAATGCCAATAATGGTTGATCGTAAATGTCACATTCACTTGACTTTAAGCAAGTTACTCGTATTTACGTCATCGTGTGATTTTTATTTCGACGTTTTAAATGTATTCTTATTAATGTTATACTAATTTATTTGTTCTTTCGTTATTTAAAATAAAAATTTTGTCAATTTGTATAATTTGGCGATTTACATAATTTGGCGAAATTGGTCGACAGGTACCAAAATAAATACTTAAAATATAAGAGTAAATAAGTATTTTGCAAGTAATAAAATATAGTCAATTTAAACTGCAGTCTTGAAATTGTAAATGTCTTTTATTACTGAAGCATGGCGTACGTAATACGTATGTCTCACATTGCAGTAAACATTTCATATTTTCAATGAAGACATTCATGGTTTTTTGAACAAAACATTTTTATATTGTAGCTTCCTCATCATCAGATAACTGCGAAACGGTAAAATCTATATCAGTATCAGTAATATATATTTTCTATTAAAAAAATAACAAATTAAAAAGTTTTGCGAGATTATGGTGGAATAAAATAAATTCAGCCATTAAAAATTCCTGCATAAAAATATTCACGTTCAATAATTAGCAAATGTTAATGTGTGGCAAGGTTTGCAATTAAAATCGTTTGCACGATTTGGCATGGTATCGCGACGAAAATTAGAACGAAAAAGGACCACAGTTTATTTTTTTTTAGTTTTAGTTTTTGAGGCGTTTGAATTTTTTTTTATAATTGACGAAGATGTTTTTATTTAACCAAAAGGATTGGTTAAAAAATTATTCAATTTGAATTTTTTCCCTTGCTATAGTAACAGAATGAAAAGAATGAGTTTTTAGAAATTTTCACTTGAAAATTTCAGGTTTTGACGCCAAAGATAGTGCCAAATTAGAAAAATATCAAATATCTCTCGAATTATTGGGCTTAAAAGAATTTAGTTAGTACCATTCGATTCAGCATACAAAAATGCACCAAAATATGTTATCAGTTGAAAAATAACTATAAAATCTGATTTTTAAGGAATTTTTTTTAAGTTCGTTCTCTTTTTTACCACCCTTAGGGGTGGAATTTTGGAAAATCCTTTCTTAGCGGCACTTTATATCATAAGAAGTATTTTTACACCGATTTTCAAGATTTTAGGTTCAGTAGTTTTGGCTGCGCGTTGATTAATACAAAATTCAGACTTTCTTTTATATATATAGATGTGTGCGTATATATCTATATTTATGCAAGAATTGAAATTTAACAATTTTACTAAAAAATTTAGCATTTCAGTTTCAAAGACAATATTAGTATCATATAAACTTAAGAAAATTTTTATTATTAACTTCGAATTTTATTCCTAAAAAAAGTAATTATTTTTTCTCCTTCTTAAAATCAAATGTTGACGTACTGTCTTTTAAATATAGAATATTTATATGTTAGTCAGGATAATACCCTTATGCATTTATTTATTTTATTTTTTCTTCAACTCTTAAAACATCCGTGAAATCTCTCCCGAAATCAACAATGGACGAGTAAGCGGCAACGCCACGCGCACTGCGTAGAGGCTTTCTTATAGATCGTGTTGCCACAGCCCGCACAGTCTAATACTCGGGGGGAATGAGCTGTAATTTTGGATTTGCATATTTAAAAATTCTATAAATAGATTTAAATTAAAAAAATCATTCGTTGCAATTCATATTATTTTAAAATTAATTTCGAAATATATACTTTTTCGAAATTAATTTTCGAGAAAAACAGGAATTCTAACCTAAGAATTATTAAGAGAAATTAATTTCTAGAAGCTTCAAATATAAAAATTCAAAGTTACTACTCATTTTGCCTAGTAGTTTTTGAGTTATGCTTAAAAAACTACCCGCATTGTAATCTGTTTTTGAAATGATTAAAAATGAATTTAACATTACGAGTTTCAAACTTTAAACCTGAATAATTCCTAAATTACATGACCAATGACTTCTCGTTTGGTATCTAAAAGTTAAATTTATCGAAAGATCCAAATGTTTCGTCAAAATTCGGTGTTAGTATCGGAAATTTTCATGTTTGATACAACTTTCATATTTAGAAGACATCCTAAGCAAAATTTCAGTATAGCAATAATTAGTTTCGATTGATAGCAGTCACATTTTTTATATATATAGGGGAGACCGGGACTAGTAGGCGCAGTTTTTAGCTCACAGGCTATCAAAGCCTGAGAGCTAATGTGCCCGCCCGTTCTGTATGTATGTACGACGTACGTATGTATGTATGTATGTAACGTAACGCGATAACTCTTGATAGAAACATCCGATTTGCTTCAAAATTTTTTTCTAGGTTCATTGTGATAAGGCGCTTCCCTGATTAGTTTTGGGAGTTCATTGGTTAAGGATAAAGGGGGAAAAACGGGGTTAGTCCAACCCCTTAATTCAGATAAATGGGTTTTTCATGCAGAATCATTCGATTTGCTCCGAATTTGGTATACCGGTTTATTATGTTAAGGAACTTCCCTGATTAGTTTTGGCGGTTCATTGGTTAAGGATAAAGGGGGAAAAGGGGGGTTAGTCCACCCCCTTAATTCAGATAAATGGGTTTTTCATGCAGAATCATTCAATTTGCTCCGAATTTGGTATACCGGTTTATTATGTTAAGGAACTTCCCTCATTAGTTTTGGGGGTTCATTGGTTAAGGATAAAGGGGGAAAAGGGGGGGTTAGTCCATCCCCTTAATTCAGATAAATGGGTTTTTCATGAAAAATCATTCGATTTGCTCCGAATTTGGTATACCGGTTTATTATGTTAAGAAACTTCCCTGATTAGTTTTGGTAGTTCATTGGTTAAGGATAAAAGGGGAAAAATGGGGTTAGTCCACACCTTTTCATTCAGATAAATGGGTTTTTCATGCAGAATCATTCGATTTGCTCCGAATTTGGTATACCGGTTTATTATGTTAAGGAACTTCCCTGATTAGTTTTGGGGGTTCATTGGTTAAGGATAAAGGGGGAAAAGGATGGTTAGTCCACCCCTTTTACATTCAGATAAATGGGTTTTTCATGCAGAATGATTCGATTTGCTCCGAATTTGGTATACCGATTTATTATGTTAAGGAACTTCCCTGATTAGTTTTGGGGTTCACTGGTTAAGGATAAAGGGGGAAAAGGGAGGTTAGCCCGCCCCTCTTAATTTAGATAAATGCGTTTTTCATGCAGAATTATTCGATTTGCTTCGAAGTTGGTATACCGGTTTATTATGTTAAGGAACTTCCCTGATTAGTTTTGGGGGTTCATTGGTTAAGGATAAAGGGGGAAGGGGGGCTAGTCCACCCCCCTTAATTTATATAAACGGGTTTTTCATGCAGAATTATTTGCTTTGCTCCAAATTTGGTATACCGGTTTATTATGTTAAGGAGCTTCCCTGATTCGTTTTGGGGATTCATTGGTTAAGGATAAAGGGGGGCTAGTCCACCCCCTTAATTTACATAAATGGTTTTTTTTTGCAGGATTATTCGATTTGCTCCAAATTTGGTATACCGGTTTATTATGATAAGGAGCTTCCCTGATTAGATTTGGAGGTTCACTGGTTAAGTATAAAGGGGGAAACGGGGACTAATTCCCCTTCACTTATTTTTTTGAGGGGCATTATTCTTTAAAATAAGAGCATAATATACAATTAGTGTGAATAGCCTGTGATCTCAATGCCATCAGTTTAGCTGGGCACTTTTCTTTTTTATTAGTTATTGAATTTTATTAATTTTTTGTTGAAGCTTTTTATGAAACTCTAACTGTACTTTTAAATAACAGGCAGAATCACCCAACCGGAGCACCCACCAAATTTGGCATAGGTTCTATTGCTCCGGCGGAAAAACTTACGCACCACCAAGAAAAACCACCGCCAGGAAAACAGGCCCAGAAAAACCAGACGGCAAATAATTAAACATAGACTAACAATCAGTAGTGAGACTCTCACTAGAAATAAAAGAACAGGCATTGGAGTATAAATACCCGGAGTTTTGAGTTTGTAGCTTTTGTAGTTTATGTTTAGCGGAAGCCTAAAGTAAAAGGAAAATTGTGCGCCAACCTACCCCGTCACAGGGCAAGTTGCCTATACCTATGGGGTAAGTTGGCGCACGCTTTATAAAAGTTTAAATTTAACTCAAATAAGGCACGCAGTTAAGAGAAATCAATTTCATTATTACCAGTAAGTTTAAACAAAGGCATTATCGCCGTAAAATGTAAATTCTAAATTATACAGACATAAAAATAATGAATAAAACATTAACATTGAGTAACTTCTATCCTACTCGATATCATCATCAGAGTTACAGTTGTCACAAATAAAAAATCGAGTGTCTCCATTTGGGCAAGCCTCATGTGCCCAAAATCTTGCATTGCAACTACTTTTCTCGGTGTTTGCTGTTTTTCAAGCTACCAGCACATACTGAACACCGAGCCTACTTGCCCCGCGTTCAATGCCCCATAATAAATTTCTTCACAAAAGGACACGTAACCATCTAAGCATAATTAATCCAAGTAAATCACATATGGGTAGGTACGGTTAATCATACCCTAAGAAAAACTTCACAAGTTAAATCGCAGTTATTAAGATAAGTATTAGAAGTTAGAAAAAAAATGAAACAACAAAAAATTACTTATGAGTGCAAAAAACAGAAAAATCGTAATAAATGTCCACTGCACGTAGGTAACGCTGCAAAACTACAATGAGGATTGTAAAAAGCAAGAAGAAAGGTACTCTGTGACTGGTTGCGCAATCTATCCACAAACAGGCGATTTATGAGGACTGCGCCTACTTACCCCTGTAGCCAACTAGCCCCAGTCTCCCCTACACACATACACACACAAAATGTTGATCAGTTTAATACTGGCAGCTAGGGTGCTAGTTTATAACAGTAAAATAAGCAGTAATATACCGTCGTATAAATAAATTAAACCGTATATTACTGCTTTAAGGTATATTATATGCTAATTTTGTGGTTTATTACTGTTAATTTTACAGTTATAAACTGACACCCGAGCTGCCAGTAGTATACTGTAAAATCAACCTTTTAGGTAGATTTCGTAAGAAATATTACCTATTGCAATCTCCCCTATGTTGGAATTTCTGAAATATTTTTACAGATCTACGCTGATCATGATCACTAGAACCCAAGACCAACCCCAGTTCAAAACTTTATCTATCTATCTATCTATCTATATGACTTTTTTTATGGACACGATAACTTCCATAATTCTGCACAAATCTCTTCCAAGCTGATACATAAAATCAATGGGTAGAAAATCTGGGTCAAATTCGTTAACGGTCAAAATCGGACCAAGGGGGTGGAAATAGGGAGGGGTTTTGTGAAAATCGAAAAAAATCTCACAACTTCTCAATTATAATACATATCAAATCAGTTTAAAGTTATTATTTCTTATAGGAAAAAAAGCAAAAATTTATGTATCACAGATTTTTGATAAAATGAAAAATGGGCTCAAAGAGCGAAAAAATAGGTTTTTAGGGAGAAAAAATTCATAACTTCGTCAATTCTTAAGATATCAAATTCACTTAAACTTATTACGTTTATATTGACAAGGTTTTGATAGGACCAACTCTTACCAAAAAATAAAGAAAATAAAAACAAACCCGAAAAGAAACGGCGGTGTTAAAGAAGAAAAAAAAATCATAACTTCGTCAATTCACAAGATATACAATCCGCTTAAGTTTATTACACATCTTCTCAATATTATCTACAACTTTCATATTGACGAGTTTTCGATAGGACCAACTCTTACAGCAAAAATAAATTAAACAAAAATAGGGGTTGACGAAAAAATATGATCGTATTAAGGGTGTACTCAAATCCAAACAGATTTTCTTACTCATTCTTGAATTCATTTTTGCTCTCAAACGCATCCAATTGGTAGATTCTCTTATTCAGAAGCTATATAATGTGCTGTATTGGTCGAATTTTTGATAAAGGCAGAATATATTTCAAAAAATGCTATTAAAGCAGGCATTTTGAACTGAATTTCCCGAAGGATAGTGCTGGAAACGAAAAAAAAAAATGGTTGTACTGAGAAAATAATTGTTTGTAAATCAAGTTCTAATTAATTGAACGAAAAATAAAAACACGGTTCGCTTATACATCTCTTCAAAAAATCACGTCAGCAAGTAATGTTTCTGCTTTTAAAAATGAGTCTGAAAATGTGTCAGAATATTTCGAGTTGTTGAGCGTGGAAAAATATTTTTTTGAATACCGCCTTAATATGATTCTGATAAAACCAGTTCTTACAGAAAAAAATTAAATTAAAAATTCGTTAAAAACGGTCAGATAAAATTGTTAAACTGGGTTTATCTCTAATCTTGATTTAGTTTTTGTTAGTGAAACTTAACTTCGAAGTCTACCTCTGCCTGTAGGCCGAGCCGGCAGTTTTTATTTTATTATTATTATTATTTTTTTCAGTGTTCAATGATTTGCGTCAGAATTAGTATGTATGTTGTTTTATTTACCCATAACTATTGCATCTTACTTTTAAAACAATTCCAAGTACCTTTTAAGTTTTCCTTATTGATATGCATAAGATAATACTTAGTATGTGTTATAAATGCAACATAAAGATCTATTCTAAATGTAATGCAGCAAGATGAAAAGTTGCCTGATGCCGAAACAATTTAGAGAAAAATCTTCTATTCCTAGACACCTTATTTATCATTTGAAAATGCTTTTTGCATCATAATAGCTTTTGTAAACACCAGATATTTTATGCATTTATTCCCCATCTTATTTCTGTAACTTTAGTTATTCGTAGACGCATGTTTATGTTTACGACTAGATGTGACATGCATTCAAAAAATTGCCGGGCACAGCATTGAAATTTTGTGTGAATAAAACATTATGTTTGTTAAAACATTTTTTCTCAAGAATACATTATCACAGAAATTTTTCCTCGAGAAATTCTCTTCCGTTATATTAATCCATTTGTTCTGAGAATTCTTTTTTTCTTTTCTTTTTTTTTTTTTAGTTTTTTGATTACAATCACTTTTTTTGAAATAGAAATATTGCTTTATTTGATTTGTCATTAACAAAGACATTTAATAAGATAATAAATATATCTATAACAAACAAGACGGAAATTGTACGTCAAACGTATAGCAAATGAGGTTCGTTCGTACTATAACTAGTTTTATAAATATCCAGATCTTGGTGCAATAGCTGATGCACTCTTATACAAAAATGCATGAATACAAAATTTATTAAGATTTTATATACAGTCGAACCTCTATTTAATGAACCTCTATTTTGCGAACTTTTCCTTGGAACCAAGAATATTTTGCGAATTTCTTCGTAAAATAACCTCCGAATAGCGAAGTTCATTCTCTATTTAACAAACTTTTTCTTGTGATCAAAAATTTTTTTTCTCCCCATTTCTCAAAATATTTCTGGATATTTCAAACTTATTCTTTCTTTAAACACATTTTATGATGTCCAATGGCCTTGAACTGATTTTTTCCAGGCACCTCCTTTGTCAGCAGTGAGAATTCGGTAAGTACGGAGGACGAAGACAATAATCCCTTAGAGTAACTTTTAAAAATGTGGATACAGTGAGAAAAAAAGAAGAAATTAACAATGATGTGCTGATTGATGATTCTATTTCACTTAATTCAGAAACTGAGACCTCGGAAACACTATCCGAATTGGATATTTTTGACAGTGTGAAAAATAAATCAATACAGCAATGGATTGCGATGAAGATGTATATGATGGTGATGGAAATGGTCATTATGCAGGAATTAACGAAACTTCCTATGATGAAATGCTAAAATCATTTGAAACAATCAGACGCGAATTATAGTTAGAAGAAAATACGCATGAAGGGGTTTTTGGTGCATTGCAAAGAGACGTATGAGAGAAAGCACTTTTTTAAATAAAAAACTCAGGCAAAATTAACAGAGTTTTTCAGAAATTAAATTTAAGGACGCATATGTTAATGTATAGTCAAAAGTATTTGTTATAATAATAACAAATACGATAATGCCATTAAAATTCGTTAATTTTAATGTAAAACTATTTACTTTAAACAGAAAATACAGTGTATTCCCGGACAGTGTTTTGTTTTCCTTGCAGATTTCAAATATTTAAACACATAGAAAAAAATGAATTGATGATGGATATTGGTGGGTAAAATAAATAAAACAAATCGATATAATTTGTTAAAAAAATGTGATTAATTACTTTTAGAAAAAATATTTAGTGTTTATGAATTTAAAATCTGTTTTATGTAGTTTAAAGTATTTTAAAATGTGAATATCTATTTAACGAATTTTCCATATAACGAACTTTTTCCCGGGATTTAGCGACTTCGTTAAATAGAGGTTCGACTGTATTAAATTCGGTAATACAGAAATAATACGACTCCATCTTAAATAGGACGTACCATAGCGACCTAGAATCATCATTAATTATCATTGTATATCTTTGAATTAATTACGTATGATAGGATTTAATAAAATGAAGAAAATTTTTATTAATATCTTTTTAAGTTTTGATTCGATTTTCATAAAATTTGAAGTGATTGGATAAAATTCTGCAACGATTATATATATTAAATTTTAAACCATTCGGTTGGGTAGTTTTTGCGCTGTTCTATGCGGACAAACGGACGGACCAGATGACGACTATAGGTGCTACGTATTTATATAATTACGAACGCACCTAATACTAATAATTAAAAAAAAAAAAAAAAAAAAAAAAAAAAAAAAAAAAAAAAAAAAAACTGCCCAAATGGCAAGCCTACCTGGCAGAAAATCCTGCTTTTTGAAAAATGGGGAGTTAAAAGGTAATTTCGGAATAAATATTTTCCCAAACTATTATTTATAAACAGTAGGAAGTTTATAATAAAACACACATACTACAATATATATTAAAACACACATACACACATAAACAACGCCTGCATTCAACAGTTAAAGGTATATATAAATATTATACAGACATACATACAATAAATACAATAAACCCAACTGAAGTGAAAAATTAGCCAGAGCCAGAAATCGAACCCGGGACTACAGTATACAAGACTGCTGCTCTAACCACTGAGCTACTCCGGCCGGTACTTCTGTCTGCAATTTTTCACTAATAAACCATGTTGGGGAAGTCACCAGCTGGCTAATTTTTCACTCCAGTTGAGTTTATTGTATTTATTGTATGTATGTCTGTATAATATATATATATATCTTTAACTGTTGAATGCAGGCGTTGTTTATGTGTGTATGTGTGTTTTAATATATATTGTAGTATGTGTGTTTTATTATATTTATCGTAGATCGATGTAATAGTAAAATCTATTCATCGTTGTCCGGTCATCCAAAGCTGTCGTATAGATGGCTGGTGACGTCCCTAGCATGGTTTATTAGTGAGAAATTGCAGATCCAGCTATCGGTCGGAGTAGCTCAGTGGTTAGGGCAGCACTCTCGTATACTGTGGTCCCGGGTTCGATTCCTGGCTCTGGCTAATTTTCCATTCCGGTTGGGTTTATTGCATGTATGGCTATATAATATTCATGTGTACCTTTAGTAGGAAGTTTCCTTATATCTTCTTATAAAAATTACTTTAAACAATCGATAAACGAAATTCAGAATGAATTACTTTTTGTTAAATCTTTCAAACTGACATGGAGAAGCATGGCTTTAGACGTGCGGGTTATCATTTTTCCTAAAATTTTGCAGTTAATAAAATATCAAATGTAGAAAAATATCCTTAACCCATTTATGCCTGACTTTTTGATTTCTCAAATTTGCTGGAAAATATCACTTTAAAATGTTGCAAAATGAACTGAAAAAAATTATGCTAAAAATGTTTTTATTTATTTCATAAAATGTAAACTAATAAATTAAGCGTAATACTCAAAAAATGCCAAGTGGTATTTGTATGCCTATTTCTGTTAGAAGAAATTATATTGCTAGGAATAATTCAAAATGGTTAATTAAGCGACAGTCTAACTAAACTTCATTATTACATTACATTAGGCGAAAATAAGACTTAAATTAATGAGAAGAACTGAAATTTATTTTAAATACATTGTATAATTCTTCTGACAGACCTTTTAATAGGCTCATTTCGCATCAGATGTCAGCACTATAAAATCTCACGGCAATAATCTTTCTGATCAAAGCTAATGACTACTGATAAATAGATTTTTAATTCATTGTAATTTGTATCATTTTTTAACTCATTTTTAATTTCTAAAATCTTATTATATTTTTTCCTGTATACATGCATACTAATCATTATTTTTTAGCTCACAGGCTGTCAAAGCCTGAGAGCTAATGTGCCCGCCGGTTTTGTATGTATGTATGTACATAACGCGATAACTTTTGATAAAAACATCCGATTTGCTTCAAAATTTTTTTTCTAAGTTCACTCTGATAAGGCGCTTCCCTGATTAGTTTTGGGGGTTCTTTCGTTAAGTATAAAGGGGGGAAAGGGGGTCTAGCCTCCCACCTTTAATTTAGATAAATGGGTTTTTCATGCAGAATTATTCGATATGCTCAAAATTTGGTAGACCGGTTTATTATGTTAAGGAGCTTCCCTGATTAAATTTGGAGGTTCATGAGTTAAGCATAAAGGGGTAAAGGGGGCTAATCTCCCCCCTTAATTTAGATAAATTGTTTTTTCATGCAGAATTATTCGATTTGCTCCAAATTTGGTATAAAATTTAATATGTTAAGGAGCTTCCCTGATTAAATTTGGAGGTTCATTAGTTAAGTATAAAGGGGGGAAAGGGGGCTGCTTCCCCTTAATTTAGTTAGATGAGTTTTTCATGCAGAATTATTCGATTTGCTCCAAATTTGGCATACTGGTTTATTATGTTAAGAAGCTGCCTTGATTAGATTTGGAGGTTCATTAGTTAAATATAAAGAGGGGAAAGGGGGCTAGACTCTCCCCCCCCCCTTAATTTAGAAAAATGGGTTTCTCATGCAGAGTTATTCGATTTGCTCCAAATTTGGTAAACCGGTTTATTATGTTAAGGAGGTGCCTTGATCAAATGTGGAGGTTTATTGCCTAAGTATAAAGAGGGGGGCGGGGGCTAGTCCCCCCACTTTAATTTAGATAAATGGGTTTTTCATGCAGAATTATCCGATTTGCTTCAAATTTGATATACCGGTTTATTTCGATATGGCGCTTCCTTCATTAGATTTGGAGGTTCATTGGTTAAGTATAAAAGGGGGAAAGGGGGAAGTCTCCTCCCTTTAATTTAGATAAATGGATTTTCCTGCAGAATTATTCAATGTACTTTAATTTTTTTTCCTAAGTTCATTCTGATAACGAGCTTTCCTGATTAGATTTGGAGGTTCATTAGTTAAGTATAAAGAGGGGAAAGGGGGGTTAGACCATCCCCCATTAATTTAGCGATATGGTCTTTTCATGCAGAATTATCTGATTTGCTTCAAATTTGGTATACCAGTTTATTATGGTAAGGAGCTTCCCTGATTAGATTTGGAGTTTCATTGGTTAAGTATAAAGGGGGGAAACGGGGTCTAATCCCCCTTCATTTATTTTTTAAGGGGCATTATTCTTTGAAATAAGAATATAATATACAATTAGAGTGAATAGCCTGTGACCTGTGAGCTCAATGCCATCAGTTTAACTGGACACTTTTATTTTTATTTTTTCTTTATTAGATAATTTTATTTGCTTCTGTATTATTAGTTTCTGAGGGACAGCAATCGAATTTTATTCCCATTATGATTCTGAAATCTGAAGTATGTGTTGAAAATATAAATCGTATTTAATTAAATATCAAAAAACCAGTATCATCGTACTTATTCATAGTCACAATTATTGAAGTAATATAAATCTAAATGCAGATCGAGAATCTTCAAATAGTTGTAGGTGTATTCAACGATTTATTTCACCGATTCCTACTATATTCCATTGAAGCAAGTTTGGTATTCTGCGAGGAATGAAGGACGTATTCAAAAACAAAGGTACTGTTTTTTTTCCTTTATTCTAAATAAATAATAATTTAGAATATATTTTGAAGCTTTTATGCTCACTTCAGTTTTCATTGGATGTTTTGAATTCTTTAGAAACCATCTTTAGCGCGCACTTATATCTTAAAAGTAAACATTATGCCATATTACAAGTTTCTTGTCTAATGATTTATAACCCCCTGGTGGTAGGGCCACCAGCATAAATTATAATCTATTTTGGAACAGGGATTGTCCCCACCAATTTACAAATATTAATTTTGAAATCGATTTGGTATTTCCCGAGATTCCCTAGAAATAGTAATTAAGAAAGTGTTTTAAAGGCTCTTCGCTCATTTTACCACTTTAAATTTCGAATCATTTAGAAACTGTTCTTAGAGAGTATTTACATCTTATAAGTATCTGTCATGCCAAATTTTAAGGTTCTATCTTTAACAATTCTATAGGAATCGTAATTTATAAAATTTTTAGAACGGTTTTCGCTTATTTTAGCTTTTAAATTTCGATTTTTTTTCGACAATTATTTGAGAGCATTTACATGTTATAAATACCTACCATGCTAAATTTTAAGTTTGTATTGAAAACAATTCCACACTCTAAAATTGGGAAGAGTGAAAACTTAACTTTTTGAAAGACTGACAGGCATTTTCACTCTTTTTGGAGTGAATTTTATAAAAATACACTCCTTAAAGAGTGGAATTTTCCACTCCCTAGAAAGGAGTGAAATATTTCACTCCATTGTCGAAATTGAACATTATCAAGTTTTATCAAAAAAATTGTAAAATCAAAATACCATTATGAATTGTTGAGGTGGGGAATAGAGATGAGACGGGCTCAGCCCAGGTCCGAGAGCCCGAGCCCGGGCCCGACACGGACTTGGGCTCGATTTTTATACCAGCCTTCGGGCTCGGACGGGCTCGGGCTCATTTTTTTTAACTGAAAATTTTATTTATTCACGCATGGGAAAAAAAGCTTTTTAAAAAATGTAAGAAGTAATCATGTATTAATTAATATATAATCATCAAAATTTATTGTGTCCCCTATATTATTCTGTTAATGCTTTTTAAGGTGTGTTAATATCGAAAATCTATTTATATTTCTAAAATAAATTCTATTTTAATCTCTGTTAAAAAGCTTTTATTCTAATAAAAGTAATTTATTCCTTTCATAATAATCATTAATCTTTCAGTTTCCCGTGGTTTCAATAAATAAATGATTCATCTGTCAATCTCCTACTTCTCCTCCTTACGACGCGAAGCCAGCGTTGAAAATTACATTTTCCATAAGAAATCATTTTAATGCTGTTTTGATCAGAATGAAAGGAAAACAGAAAGTGTTTTGCTATTGTAGTATAAGAATGCTACTTAAAAATAAATAAATAAGTAAATAAAAATATTTGTGATATTTTCATATTATGTCTGATATTGGTGGCGTCGAATCAGTAACTGTTTAGATTACTGCACAAAAGAAAAGCAAATGATCAAAAATACAGTTTTATTTATGAGCGGAAATAAAAGCATTTAATTTCACTGTTTGTTAATGATTTTTAAGTTGAGAAAGGTTTTTTTTTGGCTTTGTTTTGTAACAGTTGATAATTTGGTAAACATTAAAAGGAATATTTATTGGATGTATAAGAGATAAAGAGATATATATGTTTTTAAAAGGGAAGGAAGTTTCAGTTAAATATGTTTGTAAAAGGAGAATTGTGGTTTTAAATTGGGTATAATTAATTACATGTGATGATTGATTAATGTTACAACATCACAGTTATTTTAAAAGAAATTCGCAATATTTGCAGATTTATATCATTGACGCTCACTTGATAGTTAATAATGCGTCATCGGAAAAGGCGCCAAGACAAATAAATAGTAGGATATTTTTAAATTGGATCTCATTTATTTTATTTTACTGTATTATTTGACAATCTAGGCGAAAAAAGTAATCTGTTCTGTTATTAGTCAATGAGCGTTAGCTAGATGTCTCTGACTTTCTTTTCTATTGTGTATGTACCATAATCTCCTTTGTTCGTGAATCCTTCAAGTTTTTTTTCATCATGAGTTCTGCTTCAGCTGACTCTAAGACTATCATTGATAAAATTAATTCTGGGGACTATAAATGCATGAAAAATGAAATTGGAAAATCCACAGTGTGGCAACATTTCCTAGAAATCTTTGATGCTCAAACAAATTTGAAAATAGAATACGTTCAGTGTTGTCACTGTAAATCCGTTTTAAAATATAAAAGTTCACTTGGTTCAAGCAGACTTTCTCGACATTCTAAAACATGTGCTCCTTCAAAAATTAAAAAACCCCTGGAAAAATATTTATATTCTTCTTCCAAACAAGTAACAGCGATTGAAAAAAATACTATCTTAGAAAGTTGTGTAAAACTGTGCACTGAAGATCTGCGACCATTTGATATAGTTGAAGGACAAGGATTTCTGCATTTAGCCCAAAATCTAATTAACTTAGGTGTATATTTGGGTAAAGTGAAAGCTTCAGATGTTCTGCCTCATCGTACAAAAATTTCGAAACACGTACGTCAGACAGCAGAAAATTCCAGAAATGAAATTTTGCCAAGTATTAATAAAATCTTACAAAATTTTGGAGGTGCTTTGACTACTGATATGTGGACTGAACCATTTCGTCAATTATCATACATTGCCCTCTCTTGTTATTTATCTTGTCACTTATTAAATACTGTTCTGAAACACAATTACAATGAAACTGCTGGTGAATTTCCTATTTTAAAATCTTCAGTTGAAAATTGTAAAATGTTAGTCAGATATTTAAAGAAATCCGGTGCTGTAAACGAACTAGAGAAAACTGTACATCAGCAGATTGAGAGCAGGTGGAATACTCTCAGCTTCATGTTGCGATCCGTTCTCACACAATATGCTGACATTCAGAAAATAATGGGGAAAAGGAAAGAAAATAATCGCTTACAAAAAATAGAACCTGAAATGTTGCAAACACTGCAAAATTTTCTTAAAATATTTGAAGAAGCAAGTTCACAGCTGGAAGGCGATTTATATCCAACGTTACATCGTGTCTTATTGTGGAATCAGTATCTGAAAAAATACTGTGCGCCAAAAGTTACAGACTCTGAATTAGAAAAGTGCTTAAAACAGAAAAGTGGTTAAAAAAAAAATTCAAATTGACCAATATCACAAAATTGCTACATTTCTGCATCCGAACTTTAAATCTTTAAAAATGCTTGCTGATCACGAAAAGATGGAAGTACAGTCTCAAGTACGAGAAATGATACCACAATATCCTCTGGAAAATCGCACTGTGTCGGATGCTAATCTTTGCATTTCAAGTCAACGTAGTGGTACGTCAGACAGCAGAAAATTCCAGAAATGAAATTTTGCCAAGTATTAATAAAATCTTACAAAATTTTGGAGGTGCTTTGACTACTGATATGTGGACTGAACCATTTCGTCAATTATCATACATTGCCCTCTCTTGTCACTATATTAATGATGATTTTGAGCTAAAACCCACTGTACTATCGACATGCTCTTTCCCAAATATTCCCAAAACTGGTGTGAATATTTTAAGTGAAAATTTGGATACTTTGAAAAAGGTAGGTTTTGATGTAACAGTTTTGAATCAATGTACATTTGTTACAGATGAAGGATCAAATATAGTGTCTGCGTTAAATTGCTACAAAAGACTTACTTGTATATGTCACTTATTAAATACTGTTCTGAAACACAGTTACAATGAAACTGCTGATGAATTTCCTATTTTAAAATCTTCAGTTGAAAATTGTAAAATGTTAGTCAGATATTTAAAGAAATCCGGTGCTGTAAACGAACTAGAGAAAACTGTACATCAGCAGATTGAGAGCAGG
This sequence comes from Maratus speciosus, assembly GCA_963932465.1. NCBI lineage: Eukaryota > Metazoa > Arthropoda > Arachnida > Araneae > Salticidae > Maratus > Maratus speciosus. Next base: position 544,855,480 of record OZ010789.1, on the reverse strand, counting down.
TGGAATACTCTCAGCTTCATGTTGCGATCCGTTCTCACACAATATGCTGACATTCAGAAAATAATGGAGAAAAGGAAAGAAAATAATCGCTTACAAAACATAGAACCTGAAATGTTGCAAACACTGCAAAATTTTCTTAAAATATTTGAAGAAGCAAGTTCACAGCTGGAAGGCGATTTATATCCAACGTTACATCGTGTCTTATTGTGGAATCAGTATCTGAAAAAATACTGTGCGCCAAAAGTTACAGACTCTGAATTAGAAAAGTGCTTAAAACAGAAAAGTGGTTAAAAAAAAAAATTCAAATTGACCAATATCACAAAATTGCTACATTTCTGCATCCGAACTTTAAATCTTTAAAAATGCTTGCTGATCACGAAAAGATGGAAGTACAGTCTCAAGTACGAGAAATGATACCACAATATCCTCTGGAAAATCGCACTGTGTCGGATGCTAATCTTTGCATTTCAAGTCAACGTAGTGGTATATTTGAAGAATGGGCCGATAATAGCTTACAGGTAGAATCCGATGATGAGATTCGCAATTATATTGACTTCTCAGTAAATGCGGAGATCGAAGACAAAAATCTATTGAATTGGTGGAAAAATTGTCCTTTTCCAAATTTAGCTAATGTTGCAAGGAAAATTTTAAGCATACCTGCAAGTAGCACAACATGCGAAAGAGATTTCAGTATTGCTGGACGTGTTCTAGAAGAAAGGCGATGTAACCTGAGTCCTGAAGCTGTGGACGCAATACTTTTTTTAAAACATTTTGGAAAAAAATAAACATGGCTTTTTAGAAAAAAAAAACCTTTAAAAGGACAAAATCAAAAGTAACTTTTGCTATAAATGATGTTATTTTTGAATATTATATATATATATTTTTTTTTAATTTGTGAATGAAATTGTGAAATTTAACTGTACTGAAAAGAAAAAGAAGTTTAGCGGGAAAAAAATACTTAGAATTCGGTAAGTTATCTTCAATTTTTCTAATACGTAGTATTAGAAAAAAAAAGAATGTTTTTTTATCCGACATTTTTATAGCCCAAAATATATTTTTATTCATAATGTAATGCGTATGCTTAAATTGTTATAAGAATGCATATTGGTTATAATCACGATATTGATGTAATAGAATCAGATAGCATTTTATAATTGGTTAATGAAAGTTTTCTGCGAATGTTTCGTCTATTTAATTCGATTATTTTTTCTGTGAATATTTTCTTTTCCATAATTTACAGCCTACAGTGTTTTAACGTTTTAATTGTTTACTATAACATAATAGTGTTTTTCCTGCATGTAGAGTTATAAGAATATTTTAACAATATCATTTTACAATCCATATACATTTTTAAAATCATTTGTGACATTCGGTGATTTGCTCTTTTCAAAATCCCAATGTTCCCTTGGCTCCAATGGGGTAGAAGTGATTACAATGTTTTAGTGATGTATTTTTTAAAATAATTTTATGATACTACTTACATATTTACGTAACAATAAATAACAAAATGAAATTAAATTTTAATCTTACACTAATTGTTTTCCCCAATAGTTTTCCCGATAGAAATTATTTAAATTTTGTGATATTTTTAAGATTTAAGGTTATTTATAAATCCAAACATGTATATGCATCGGAAACTTTCACGAAGTCATTTTCATTCGCAAATACACATATTTCGCAGGTATTTTTATCCAGATAGAAAGCAATCGAGCAACTTTTCCTATTTTCCTATAAAGGTAACGGATATTTCAAACTGTGTATTATAATTTTTAATTTCATCTGTTTTTCAGATACATGACAATCACAAAAGACTGTTATGAGGAAGAAGTCTATAATAATGAATGATGTACACATTTAATAGAAAATAGAAAAACGTTGTTCGATCACCGGCAGTAACGGCACATTTCATGCATTTATTTATAAAACTCACTTCGTTAACGTATCCATCAGATTTGTTCGTTAAGGAAATTAAAAAAGAGAATCCTCTGAAGCATGAAGTATATTTTTTATACCAAATTTTTCTTTTGATACGATTTAATGTATATTTCATTTAATTAATTGTATGCTGATTAACAGTTATTTCTTTGTAGAGACTTAAAAATGAGATACTAATTTTGAAACAGCTTTTAAATATTACGGAAAAAATTTCTGTTGCAAACTTCTAGTTTCGGGCTCGGGCTCTCATGAAACAAAGTTTTTCGGGCTCGGGCGGGCTCGGATTTTAAATCGTCGGGCTCGGGCGGGCTCGGACTCCAAAAAAAGAGCCCGAACTCATCTCTAGTGGGGAATGCTAAAAAAAGTTTAAAACCTCATCTATCTGTCTATCTATCTATCTATATACTTGCATATTATTTAAAAAAATGGCACGCATTTCACATCGTAAATTTTCATAAATATTTCCCATAGTGGCACCCAGACTTGTATAAAACCAAAAACTTTCCGCGTACATAAATATTGGATCAAAAACTTTCTGCAAATTAATGTTTAATAAAATAACGTGTTATATTACTTTGCCGGTATGAATAAAAAACAGTAGTTTTAAAATAATTACCATTTAAATTAAAAAGTATTAATTAAAGAATAATTATATTGACTAAAAAAAATAATAAAGCTATCAGTTATTTTGTCAATGCATTTAGATGGACATTACCATGCAATAATGGACATTACTTCTGAAACAACTGAATCACATTTTGTAAGGAGAGGTCCATTCACAGGTATCTTCCTTAAAGAGACCGATGAGTTTTTATTGCGGCCCTTTGACGAAATTCTCGTTTTTTCCGAGATCATTTGGCGAAATTTCCGTTTTTCCGCGTTTTTGACGAAATTGGCGTTTTTTTCGCGATTCTTTGACGAAATTCGCGCTTTTTTCGCGATCTTTTGACAAAATGTTCTTTTTTCTCCTATGCTTTGACGAAATTAACCCTTTTTTCGCGGCATTTTGACCAATTTCGCGTTTTTTTCACGATCCGTTGACGAAATTAGTTTTTTTTTCGCGGTTCTTTGACGAAATTTGTATTATTTTCCCGATCTTTTGACAAAATTTGTGCTTTTTCCGCTATGCTTTTACGAAATTCGTTTTTTTCCTGCACTTTTTGGACGAAATTTGCTCTTTTCTGCGATCCTTTGACGAAATTCCCTTTTTGTGGCCTTTTGGCGAAATTCGTGTTTTTTTTCGCGATCTTTTGACGAAATTAGTTTTTTTCCGCGGATTTTCAGAACCGAATGCCTTAAATTTTCGGAAAATTCGGAACAGAATCACCCCTGGCAGACAATAAATAAATCGTACATAAAATGGGTGAACATTTTTATTTTTTCGGTTAAAAAAAAAAATACAAGAACAAAAATTACGTTTTCTTTCCTAAGAAAATTTTCCGCAAAATTCAGAATTTTGCGGAAAATTTTCCGCGCACGGCATGCGCGCGTGCGTCTATATTATACAACTCTGGTGGCACCTAATACAAGGCTATTTTATACTATCTTGAAATAACCCTTATTATTTTTTAAATGTGATTCATCTAGTCATTTTTTTTTTTACAATAATTGTTTTAAAATAATCAATATAATCAATACTTGTTTTCCATTTTTACTTAGTTATTTATTTTAAGCTTTTTCCTATATTTCTCATTCTATTTTTTAATAATTTTAAAGTTATTTCATATTTTTCATTCCATTTTTAATATTTATCAATTAGCATTCATTACTGTGTCTTCAAAATTCTTTTGATTTCACTCTTCTCTATACATGTAGATGGCAGCACTAAAATTTTGTTAAAATGTTGTTTTTCATTTTTTACAACAGAGGGCAGCAGTATATTTGTTTTTATTAAATATCTGCTTGTTTAGTAAAATAATAGCCACATGTTTTAACAATCTTAAATCTGTTTCCATCTTTGCCCATTCTATATTAGTAAGTCAAGTTTCTTCTATCCTATCATTAAAGTATTATGTTATCTTCATTTAGCTTTTAATATCTTATGTGTAGTATTTCAATTTTTAGATATCTTGAATTTTTTTCATTTATTTTGGGAATGTTTGATATGTTATTAGGAGCTAAATTTGGCTCTTTAGGCCAATACCGACAAAGTTGGATGACTCCTCTTAGACTGAGCACATGAGTTTTGTTATGAAGTTTGGAATATTTTCCAGCAGGGGGTGCAAGTGTCAATTTGGGAGGAAACTTTAATTTAATTGGCTAAGACTCTTTTTAATGAAGGGTTTTTTAATATTATTCAGGTCTGTCATCACCCAGAGGTAATTCTAATTTAACTGTTATATATTATTTATTAGATAATCAGAATATGAACTGTCAAATCAGACAAAAGTTAATTATGATTTAACTGTTATAATGTAATCATCAATATTTGATTTTGACACTAATTTAACTCTTTAACTTTAAACATATGTACTTTGATTTATTGATCTGAAATTACTAGCTGTCGTTCTGTAGAGACTTGGTTAAACTTTATGATTTAACTGGGACAATCAATTTGTTTATGCTATAAACTATGATGATGCTTACAAGATAATTTACTATGTTTTATGATGACTGTCTTATATCAACAAAGAGTAATTTTCTTTTCCAACTCTGTTTCGTAAATACCAATTCATAACTATCAATTAGTGTCAAAGATTTTTATGATGAAGAAAATCTTTTTATCCTTTCATATCCCCCCTCCAACTTGAGATCCACCAGATTTGCCTGCAAAGCTGGGGGGGGGGGGGGGGTTACTCACTCGGAAGTTTGAGGATATAAAATTAGCTAAGATGGAATTTTTATCTGTTTAGGCTATTAACGTGAAAGTGAAATTTAAATTTAAATTTGTTAAGATGTGAAGGCTGAATTTTTCTGCAGAAAAAATATAATTTAAAGTTAAATTTTGAGAAGTAAAAATTTAAGAGTTTAAGTTTTTTTATACTCTAAGTTTGGGATATGGCTCTCGGAACAACCTGGTCGAACTTTACATATAAGACTTGAAAACGATAATAATGACATAAAGTATAAGAATGCCATAAAATATAAAGAAAATTTGAAGAACATGAACAATAATAGTAACATAAGAAATATATAAGAAAACACAGTAATAAAATAATATACTTTAAAATAGTGACCACAATTTTCTTGCTTGGAAGTCTTGGTCAGTTTGTGCTTTTTTAATTAAAGTCTTTAAGCACAAAATTTCATATTTTTATATGAAATTAAACTATGTAAAAATATAAATTTATGTACAAATATAATATGCGAAATTGTACATAAACATAGGAAAAATTATTTACCATAATTATAGAAAAAACACAATATATAGAAATATTTGAAAACATGAAACAATTGAAATTCCTCGTCTCTTTTCAAAATATGTAAACAGTATTCAAAAGAAAAATAATGTACAGCAAAATATAAAAACATCCAATTTAGAGAATTACTTAAAAATGTGAGTTTATGAAAAATTTTGAGAATTTCTTCATCTTTTATTTCAAAATGTGAAAAGATGAAAAATAAATAATATATTGAAGTATATTTACATGGAAGACTACTTGTAAGGTCAGTAGTATTTATCTTAAACCGTTGAAGGTTTTAGCATATCCTAAACCATTGAAGGTTTTAGCAATCCTAAACCTCAGGGCGGTTTTAACAAAATAAATAAATAAATTAATTAAAAAATGAGCGTGTGTCTAATTTTTTGTGTGAAGGCGCATATGCACTTTATCTGTAAGCAAAGGTGTTTACTATTTTGCAGACTGAGGTATTTATTTTTCTTAGTGGAATTAATAAATCCAAGTCGCAATTTAACAAACTACATCTACATGTCAATGTTAGCTCATAAAATTTTCCTATTTCATGAAAGTAAAAAAAAAAAAAACAAAGAACATTTTTTCTTAAAAATTAAGGCCAGAACGCTCCGAGTTTTCCCTGCTAGTTTTTATGCAAATAGTAAAAATCTTCAATTTTCAAGTGTTTCACTACTGGCAAAGGAAAAAATAAATAAATAAAACAGAAAAATTAAATAAATAAAACAAACAAAAAAAAATTTAAAGTAATAGCCCGTGGTTCAAACAAATAGGACAATGACAGTTTTTTAAGCGCATGACAACCCGTTGACATTTTTGTTACTAATGGTTCCTTGATGTGTATTTCCGTTGAGTGCCCGAACACGAGTTTTATCAACAGGTGCCACATTTGCTCAGATAGTAAAAGTCACTGAATCCTTTTTGTTTATAGAGGAAGGTTTTTTTTGGTTTGAGTTTAAACAAGTTAAAAAAAAATATTTTAAAGACTTAATGGAATCGACCATGCTCATCTTTAAAAATCTTTTAAAGGCTTAATGGGGAGGAACCATGCTCACTTTTAAAAATTTTGTGCTTAGCTTAAAGGCTTAATGGAGTAAAACCATGATCACCTCTAAATTAATTGAATACGTAGATTTAGACATTAGTGGGCTTACCACAGTCATCTAAAAACCAAGTAAATATTTAGAGACTAATGGGCTTACCATGGTCATGTCCAAACCTATTAGCAATGATTGAATTATTTAAAATCTTTATTAATGTGCAATTTAATTTCTTATATTTAATAGAAATTCAAATATCAAATATTAAAAAGTAATAAAACAAAGTAAAGCACTATTCAATTATACACTAAAAACTTAAAATGTTCAACTATTTACACTGCATAATAAAAAAAAAAAAATTGCAAACTTGATTGATTGTTTACTAACTTAGCATGAAATTTTTTATATACAACAAACTTATGAATGAATAAAAATAATAAGATTGAACCAAACACATAACTCCAATAAGCACATATTTACAATAATTTCAATCTCAAATTTATCCTTATGAATATTTAAATTCTGTAATTTATTTTTTAAAATCTTATTTTATGGAATAAGCGCATTTTCTTGAAGCATTTAAGAGAGAGAGAGAAAAAATCAGCAATTGCTTTAGAACACAAAAAGCATTAAACTAAAATAAAAAGTAATTGGTGATTGCACATATGCTTCACTTAATGAAGAAAAAACAAAATTCAAATACAAATTTACTAAAAATTTCAAATTAAGAAACTTGATATAAATAGTTTCCTTTTTGTTAAATTTTTAAAATCCTCCTAAATCATCAGTTATTTACAGTAGTAATACCTAAAATAATTTTAATTTCCTATACTGGAAAACATTTTCAATATCTTAAAATTATGAATAAGAATATACTTTATTAAACAAGATAAAAACAAATTTCAATTATAAATAAAATAAAATAAATTTTCTTACGTAAAAAGAGTAAAACACTTAATTTTCAGAAGTAGTCTTTTCATCTTCAAATAAATTATAAAAATTAAACATACCTCTTGGTTGAAATTCTTGCATTAATCCAATTGCAAACACATATCACATAAAACAAACAAAAACAAAACAAAAAAAAAAATAGCTAGACGTATTTAATATATGCAAAAAAAAAAAAAAAAATCCCACATTTTCTTTGTTTAAAATTTTTTAAAATCCAAGTGGGCAAGCGCAAGAAAAAAAAATTCACAAAAAATTCGCGCATTTTTCTTTCCAAAGAACATCTTCTCTTTCAGAATATGGACAGAAAAAGTACTATCGTGTTTTGACGAAAAAAGATAATCCATTCTGCGATCTCACAGGGTTGCAAAACAGTTTTGGCTTCATTTTTGTTGATTGCTCTTGATAAAAAGCAGAACAGAACTGGAACCACAGTTTAGTGAAAGATGTTATTTACACCGTTGTTTAAAGTTGTTTAAAGCACCGCTGTTCAGCATAAATCCAGGAGGCCAATAGTTAGGGAAAATCCTTTTCCATGGCTTTAATTATTCAGTTCCTTGAGATAACACAAGGTCAGAAATCAGCACAGCAAAGTCCTGAAAACAGTACACTTCTGCATAGGAAGGATTACTCCAACAGATACTGAGTGTACACGTACATCCATTTAAATATAAGTTCTTTGATGAACTGAAAATCAAATCCATAGCAAAGCAGGGGATTTTTCCATTTTACCAAATGCAGCCAGGCAGGCGCAAGAAAAATTTCCAACTGTAGTCTCGAGTGGTGAGAAGGCATATGGTTCTGGATATCCAACGGTATTTTCTGCGGTAGGACACCATCCTGCCGACTTATAAAATTGTAATAGTTGGTTATACTTCAAAGTCGTGGCTGATAGGTGAAATAATTGACTCGGGATCCCGCTTTTTCAGTAAACTCTTTTTTATTTGGCACATTGGCAGTACAAGAGAGTCACGAGTTTGCGGATGCTCCGAGATACCATATTTTTCTAGGGTCACATACTTGATCTTTTAGAGAAAGCTCAAATCTCTGAAAAAGTCTGCTCTCTTAGGGTGGGCACATGATTTTTGTTATGAAGTTTGGAATATTTTCCAGCAGAGGGCGCAAGTGTCAATTTGGGAGGAAACTTTAATTTAATTGGCTAAGACTATATTTTTAAAGATGGGTTTTCTAATATTACTCAGGTCTTGCATCATCCAGAGGTAATTCTAATTTAACTGTTATATATTATTTATTAGATAATCAGAGTATGAACTGCCAAATCAGACAAAAGTTAATTATGATGTAACTCTTATAATGTAATCATCAATATTTGATTTTGTCACTAATTTAACTCTTTAACTTTAAACATATTTACTTTTATTTATTGATCTGAAATTACTATCTGTCATTCTGGAGAAACTTGATTAAATTTTATGATTTAACTGAGCATGGAACAATCAGTTTATTTATGTTATAAACTATGATGATGATTAAAAGATAATTTAATATGTTTTATGATGACTGTCTTATGCCAACAAAGAGTAATTTTTTTTCCAACTCTGTTTCATAAATACCAATTCATAACTATCAATTAGTGTCAAAGATTTTTACGATGAAGAAAATCTTTTTATCCTTTCATATATATATATATATATATAAAGTTTTTTACTGGGGGTAGTTTTGGGTTCTAGGGGCCATGATCGGTGTAGATCTGCAAAAAGTTTTCCGAAATTCCAGCATAGGAGCAAATTGTTTTGCAAAAACAACCAAGTACAAAAATCACAGAAGTATGTCGTGTTGAACCCCTTCAAGGACTTCAAAGCTGATTCAGATATCTGTGAATAATAATTAGAATAGAAATTATAGATTTTTCCCGAGTTGCCATAACGACTGCGCGACTACTGACATATCTCACAACGAGGTCATCATAACGTAATACAGACTGACTGTTTAAGAAAAAACTGTCTTCTCACAAAGTTATAATGTTAGCCAATGGCTTTCATGATTTTTGCGGTTGTTTTGTTATATTTTTTAAAACCGATGAAATAAAAGATATATTTTTGTGGTTCGACTGTACCGCGATCCACCAGTGGATCACGTGGGTAGGTTGGGAACCGTTGCTCTAAGGTATAGAAAATTCTTTATTTTCTAATGACAGTCAAAAATAAAAGCATGAAGGCTCTCAAATTATCACTATTCCCTGGATTTCCCTTTGGCTTGATCAAGTCTTAGGGAATTCTGCCTAAAGTGAAATCCAACATACGAACATCCATACTTGAATCGGGATTTGAAGATTTGAACCTGACATATTTTGACATGAAACCAGTGATCTAATCACTAACTAGGGAAGTTCAAGAAGTGTTACGCGCCGATTTTGACGAGAGTGGTATCGTTGAAAAGATCTCGTCGTGGGGAGCAAAGAACTCAATGAAACTACCCGTCGCAAATCCGCCGTTTTAGAGATATCCAACAATTTATGTCACACAATTTGTTTATTTATTACAGTGTATTTATGTTGCTACATTTGTCATATCGTTTAAATTAAAAATTTTTGCTGTTAAATGGCTTCCTGTTACCTTAATTATGTTACTCATAATTATAAATTAAATATGCAAAAAAAAAAAAAAAAAAACCTTGAAAAAAAAGAGAAGTTAATGGCTGTAAATGCAGAGCTGGCATGGGCAACCATTTTTTTTTTAAAATTCTATTCGCACCACTATTTTTGAAAAAGTAAATTTTGTAGTACGTTTCTCTTGCACATGTTGTCAAAGTACATGCGAAAGATTTTTATTTGAGAAAGTGGTTGGAGATGTGTGTTTGTTGATGCTGAACATTTGTAGTGTTCACTGGTGGTTGTGGTCTTCCATATAGAAGTGTGCTGGAAGCCATTTAACAGTAAAAATGATAAATTTTCACTGTTCAAACTGTGTCACTGTGTCAAAACGACATAACAAAGGATACAGTATAAATACATTATAATAAATAAACAAATTGCGTGACATAAGTTGTCAGATATCTCGAAAACGGCTGATTTGCGACAGGTAGTTCCATTGAGTTTTTCACTCCCCACGATGAGATCTTTCCAACGATGCCACTCTAGTCAAAATAGGCGCGTAGCACTTCTTGCACTTCCCGAAGTAAGACATGCAGACGTATACCTTCGCGCTATAAAGCATCAAACTGAGTGTACTTAGAACCATTACTGTCTGTTGAATAGCTCCATTTTTTTGATGAAACTTGAAGTCCTTTTCAAGGTTGAACCACGAAGAGTATTTTTTGAATGATAAGAAAATCGATACGTTATTTTTTCTAATTACTTTAGAATGATTAAACTTCGAACTAAAGTTTTTAATAGCATACGCATATAATTTGAAACATAGAATTAATATGGATTAATTATATTTAATTAAAAAAACAAAAAAGAAAGCATTATTTAAATATTATCTTGAAGTATTTTTACAATTGGGTTTAATAATTTTTTCAGATAACAAGCCATAAAACTTTCGTTTTTGACATTCAAAGTACCTGACCGTTTAAATTACACCATTTTTCGCGTCTAACAGTACTTTTTACTTCAGCAGTAGGAAGGAATCGAATTTTTATGAGTATTCGTTAGTATAATACAATAAAGTTACTCATAATGACTCGAAAAGAAAAGTTGCCAAAAGATAAATTCACATTAATTAAAAGGAATTCTGAATACAAAGAAAGACTCAAAGAAAGAAGGTATCAGCAACATTGGAAACGAATGAGTATAAGTAAGGTATCCTTTAAAGTCTCAACTTAATTTTCTGAAATAAACTGCAAGAAGTTAAAAATCATTTCTCAGTTTCTAATTTATATTCCATTAAAGTTGCGCTGGTTTCGAACAATTTGAAAAAATAAAGCTGTTTTCGGTCTCAGTTTGACAATATAATCAACCTATTGAAACATACGAAAATTAGGAAGCAGATGGTAGTATTACCATGGAAATTATTACTAAATATCAGAGTTCTTGAAGAACCATGAAGCACCAACATATTTACTTAAGTTTATTGGATAGTAGAATTAATGATTTATTTGAGGAAGTGGTAATAATACATTTCGATCTAGCTACATTTTGACCTTAATTTTATCTTCTCACAAATCTTTGCAGCTCCTAAAATTTTGATTCAAAAGGTTTATTATCGACGCTGATAGTATTATTTTCCAATTATGAATTAATGACTCCAATTTGAATGTTTCGAGAACCTTCAAAAATATAGAAAAACCGAGATAGACAAGCAGAGATATCGCCAAAGCAATGGCAAAAATGCGAAAAAAATCAGAAATAAGAAGATATTTTATTTCACTTATTCATTATTCTCATTCAAATATCCACAGTTTTAAAGGGAATGTTAAGTTCTCATTCGGTTAATGGCTATTTATTCACATAACATAAGAATTTTACCCTGCAAATCTTATCCGTGAGCAATGGCGGATCTAAGGGGGGGGCGAAGGGGCGATCGCCCCCCCCTTGGGCTAATAAAGGGTTTGTAAAACGACATTATGCATCCTCACGGGAAATGACTTGGGGCGGAGTTCGAGCCCGGGGCGACCCGACCCGGGTCGCGCCAGTTTAAATCCACGGGACTCGGGCTGGGTCAGGTCTTTTCTCTTTTAGAGTTGGGTCGTGCCCTGATCTTATTTTTTTCTGCAGATTCGGGTCGGGCCAGACTTCTTTTTCCTCCAGATCGAGCCTGGCCTGGACTTCATTTTTCCTAAAGATCTGCAATGGCCAAAATTTCCAAGTCGGGGCTCGGCCCGGAATAAAAGCTAAACATTCGGTCCGTGTCAGCCCGTATGATAAGCATTATTGACCCGACCACGACCCGTGCACTCCTCTAAATTCTTCCTCCCGAGCCCAAGATGGTCCGACCCGACCCGGGTCTCGCCAGTTTAAATCCACGAGACTCAGGCTGGGTCAGGCCTTTTCTCTTTTAGAGTCGGGCCGTGCCCTGATCTTAATTTTTCCTGCAGATTCTGGTCGGGCCAGACTTCTTTTTCCTCCAGATCGAGCCTGGCCTGGAATTCATTTTTCTTAAAGGTCTGCAATGGCCAAAATTTTACAGGTCGGGGCTTAACCCGGAATAAAAGCTAAACATTCGGTTCGTGTCAGCCCGTATGATAAGCATTATTGCTCCGACCACGACCCGGGCACTCCTCTAAATTCTTCCTCCCGAGCCTAAGTTGGTCCGACCCGACACGGGTCGTGCCAGTTTAAATCCACGAGACTCGGGCTGGGTCTGGTCTTTTGTCTTTTAGAGACGGGCCGTGCCCTGATCTTAATTTTTCTGCAGATTCGGGTCGAGCAAGACTTCTTTTTCCTCAGGATAGGCGGCACCAACTTCTATGGGCCCGTGGGGCCCGAGCCCAGCCAATAATTTGTTCTCTCCACTTACCCAATTTTCATTCTTTTATTTATTTCCTTATTTATTTATTAACCATTTGGAAAAATGGTTATTGTCCTCGTCAGGGTAGGAAATCAAAAGCATATCTGAAGCTTTTTATTGGTTTAATCCGCATTTTATTCGTGTTCTGATTGGTCTATACAGTAATCTGTATTCCCCTTTACTTTCAACAGAGATCGATTACTTCTGTTGCCACTATGACAAAAAAGTAATAAAAACTACAAAAAAATTAATAACTCAGAAACAAATTGAGATACAGCTTTCAAACAAATTGCATTTAAAAGTACATTATTTTCTGTATACGACGGTGTAAAAAGTAATATTGTGGGATGTTTAGAAGTTTAAGAATGAAATTTCATTTAAAATGGGTCGTCAGATTTCTTGGACGATGGAAAATACTTTTCCCGAACAGCCAATGAAATGCTTGGATAATACGTAAGTTTTAAGAAATCTGACGGGTCGCAGGCGATTTACACGTGCAATAACACTATTAATGTTTAATTCATGGCGTACGTAATGTAGGATCAACTCCGTGCGATTTTTTGTGTCTTGAATTTTAGTCTTCGAAAAAATCATTTTCCAAATTGCTTTTTTTTTTTTTTTAAATCGTTGAAATAAAATTTGATTTTATTGACGTTCTCAAAAAATTTTGTTTGAAAAATAGTAAGGACAACAATTAGATTTACAGGAGAGCTGAAAGCCTTTTATTCGGATGTACAATTAAATTTCTCTGGAAAACAGATTTCCTGCATATTTTGCGATTTGTTTTAATATTTTGATTCCATAAAGAACTCAATTGGCTAAAATGGGTGTCTCTTTTGACAAATAATCTTTTCCACTTTCCAGTTTTATAACATATATAATAGATATTAATGTGTAAGAAAGAAATTAAGAATATAATTTAATACAATTATTTATTTAGCTATAGCAATTTCACATTTCACTTAGAAAAACTATAATTTGTCTTCAAATTAGCATCTTTCGTCATTTGCTCCTCCCCCGCCCCTCTCTCCACACACATAGACTAAGGGGAGGAAAATTGTGTTATTTTACTCAAAGTTTTGAGCCCACCCAATATTTTTCAAAAGTTGGCGCTCCTGCTCCAGATCGAGCCTGGCCTGGACTTAATTTTTCCTAGAGGTCTGCACTGGCCAAAATTTCCAGGTCGGGGCTCGGCCCGGAATAAAAGCTAAATATTCGGTCCGTGTCAGCCCATATGATAAGCATTATTGACCAGACCACGACCCGTGCACTCCTGTAAATTCTTCCTCCCGAGCCCAAGTTTGTATGGCATCTTACTTATTTGTCATTCGTAAAAATTATATTTGTGTACATTTCTTTATGTACATTTGTTTAGATATTTGTTAAAAAGTACATTTGTTTAGAGAAATCTTTAGAAATGTAATTTGATTTGATAAGTTACAGAGATGCATTTTCTAAATTTTACTTTTTTTCTTTGTAGAGCTTTAAAATTATGATTTTTTTTTATCAACCGTTTCTTTCATTCTAAACTGATTATCTTACTGGATTTTTATTTGAATGTAATTGTCCAAGTCATATTTTTAACGTAGTATTTACGTACATAATTGCCTAAATAGTCATTGTTATAGTCATTAATATTGTTGTTTTTCTGTATTCATGAATTTCGAACATAATCTGAAAATAAAATATGAGCATAAGCAAGTGTGCTTTATGAATAATTTTAATTTTAATTGCAAAATGCAGGCAGGGCTGGAGTTGATTTTTTAGCTTTATACCGGGCGGGGCTAGGGGCGTAGCGACAGATATTTATTGGGGGGGGGGGGTTAAAAAATTTCCCAACTTGAAATAAACTACTCTAATTTCCAACTCAAATGATATGTGCAATGTATATTCAACTTATTTTAATGCTATTTGAGATCAAAATGAAGGGGAGAGAGACGTGTTTTTCTTTTCTAGTATTAGAATAGAATGCTATTTTTAAAGAAAATTTGTGATAGTTGTAGATAATGCCAGCTATAGATGACAACGACTAAGAACATTCTATAAGCACTCAGGCAACGACCTATTGCTATAGAGCCAATCGGAAGACACGTGAATAATTTGTTGTCCGATTTTCGTTTTTGACAGTAGAATATGTTTTTTTTTGGAACGTTTATTTTATTTTTTTTATTTTTGGAAGATCTAACGTGAAATGGCTATTTCCTTTTTCTTTTTTGTCAACTTGCATTAGTTTGTGAATTATTTGCTTTCTTATTGTGAGCGAATCATTAATCACTTTTCAAATGAAAATAATATCAATGATTCTTAATAAAAATTACTGACGTTATCTTGAAATTGTACAGTATAGAACAAAGTTTTGTAGGAAATAAAAGACATGGACCAGAGTCAGCTATTGATGGACAGCGGTAGAGAAATTGAAGTCTGGTGGGTGTATTTTTCATAGATGGTTGGTTGTGTTTAGGACGGCCAATTATCAACACGAGGGATATAGGCCCAAAGGGGGGAGTGCCCTTCGTGGGGGTCTTTCTAAGGGAACCTAATCCGTATTAACGCTTGGAAATCCAAGGTTCGAAGAAAACCACGAAAACTCCGAATGATTATGCCGACGGGCGCGATTGGGTTCGAACCCAGCACCTCCCGTCTACCAGAGTTGTATAATATAGACGTACACGCGCACGCCGTGCGCGGAAAATTCGGAACTTTGCAGAAAATTTCTTAGAAAAAAAGTAGTTTTTTGTTCTTGTATTTTTTTTTTTTTTTTTTTTTTTTTTTTTTTTTTTTTTAACACCGAAAAATTAAAAATGTTCCCCAATTTTATGTGCGATTTATTTATTGTTTGCCAGGGGTAATTCGTGATTCTGTTCCGAATTTTCAGAAAATTTAATGTATTCGGTTCCGAAAATTAAAAAAAAAAAAAAATCGTCCGCATCAGTCCGAAAATTCAGACATAAAAAAATATCACTGAAATATACTGCGGATTTCAACAAATGGTCGCCGAAAATAAACCAATTCCGTCAATCGTTCGCAAAAAAAAAACCCAATTTTGTCAAAACATCACGGAAAAAACGCAAATTTCGTTAAAGGACCGCGTAAAAACGCTAATTTCTTTAAAGAATCGTGGACAAAAAATTTTTTTGTCAAAGAATCGCAGAAAAAAACGCAAATTACGTCAAAGAAGCGCAGGAAAAAAAATGAATTTCGTAAAACATAGCGAAAAAAGCGCGAATTTTGTCAATGGATCGTGAAAAAAAAAACCCGCAAATTTCGTAAAATAATCGCGGAAAAAAACTAATTTCGTTAAAGGATAGCGAAAGAAACTCAAATTTGGTAAAAGGGCCGCGGAAAAAGTACGCATTTCGTCAAGGGATCGAGAAAAAACATGAATTTTCCTAAAGGGCCACAGAAAAAACGCGAATATCGCGAAAAAGGATCGCGAAAAAAAGCGAATTTCATCAAAGAAACGCAGAAAAAAGCAAATTTCGTCCAAAAAAAGCGCAGGAAAAAAACAAATTTCGTAAAAGCTAGCGGAAAAAAGCACGAATTTTGTCAAAAGATCATGAAAAAAATGCAAATTTTGGCAAAGAACCGCGGAAAAACTAATTTCGTCAAAGGATCGCGAAAAAAGCGCGAATTTCGTCAAAACGCCGCGAAAAAAGCGTGAATTTCGTCAAAAGATCGTGAAAATGCAAATTTCGTCAAAGGAAGGAGAAAAAAGCGCATTTTGTCAAAGGATCTCGAAAAAAGCGCGAATTTCGTCAAAGGATCGCGAAAAAAACGCGAATTTCGTCAAAAAATCGCGAAAAAAACGCAAATGTCGTCAAAAATCGCGGGAAAACGGAAATTTCGCCAAATGATCGCGGAAAAATGAGAATTTCATCAAAGGGCTCCAATAAAAACTCATCGGTCTCTTTAATGATGATAACTATGAATGGACCTCTCCTTACAAAATGAGATTCGGTTGTTTCAGAAGCAATGTCCGTCCATTATTGCATTTTGGGAGAAGAGGTCACAATATTAAGGATTGGGCTGTTTCTAAATGCATTGACAACATAACTGATAAGAATTCACTCCTTCATATCATGGATTTTTAGCTTTATTATTTTTTTAGCCACCATAATAATTCTGTAATTAATATTAATTTTTAAATTAAACGGTAATTATTTTAAAACTACTGCTTAAAATTCATACCGTCAAAGTAATATAACACGTTATTTTATTAAACATTAAATTAATTTGCAGAAAGTTTTTGATCCAATATTTTGCAGAAAGTTTTTGGTTTTATACAAGTCTGCCGTCTACCAGCTTGGAGAGCAGAACCTCTCGGCCACTGGTGGCTATTTTTCATAGAACAGTGAAACACAATGGGAGACTGAGTCTGGCTGCTTTCGTTTTGTATTTCTTCCTATTATTTGACTTGTTTACAGTTGCAGCTTTCAGAAAAGAAGTCACCAAAACAATAAAAAATTCATATTTATTTTACTATTATTTTTTAAAAAGAAAGAAGTTTTATCAAAAATCTAGAATTTCCCAACTCTAGATCAAATTTCCCAAGTTCCCAAATGTTGGAGGGGGAGGCTCCCCCCCTCCATAACCCCCCCATGGCGACGCCTCTGGGCGGGGCCAATAGTTTTTTTTAAATGTGGGTTGGACCTGGGCTTGGGCCTGATAATTTCAGCCCAGATAAACCTCTAACTGACATATCGAAGCCAGCTTAATTTTAAATGCTTCTTTCAGCCATCATCCCATAGCTATTGAATATACCGGGTGTCCCAAAATGGACTGACTGATTTTAAAATTCAACAAATTGCAAATGGTGACAGATATTAAAAAAATACTTGCAGGAGGGTTTTGTAAGATGTCAGAAACAGGGGTGATTATGTTCCGAATTTTCCGAAAATGTAACCCTCTCGTTGCGCAACCCGCGATTTCCACGGCCAACGTAAAAGTGGCAAAATTTGCGCAACCCGCAATTTCCGCAGAAAATCTTTTTTTTATGATCTAATTCTATTTTTAAAAAAAAAAACTGTTTCACAAAGATTTTGGACATATTTTACTCTAAAATGTGTGCAGATTTGATATGTGTAATAAAACATATGCGCAATTTTTAAACCTATTTTGATGATAATAATAATAATAATAATAATAATAATACGCAGCTCCAGGGTTAAGGCATTCGGTTCCAAAAATTTTGAAAATTCACCTATCGAAAATTCGGACATACAAATAATCGCGATTTGTATAAATGGTCTCCATAAAAAATCTATTTCGTCAATCGTCCGCAGACAATAACTTCAATTTCGCCAAATGATCACTGAAAAAACGCGAATTTAGTCAGGGAGCCTCAGAAAACATGCAAAATTCTTCAAATGATCGCGGAAAACGCGAATTTCTTCAAAAGGCATCGGAAAAACAGCTCGAATTTCGTTAAAGGATCGCGGAGAAAATGCAAATTTTGTCACATAGCCGTGAAAAAAAAACGTGAATTTCGTCAATGGATCGTGGAGAAAACACAAATTCCTTCATAGACTCGTGAAAAAAAAACGAATTTAGTCAAAGAATCGCTTTAAAAATGCGAATTTAGTCAAAGGATTGCTGAAAAAACGCGACTTTGGTGGAAGGGTCACGGAAAAAAACGCAAATTTTTGTCAAAGGTCTGAAAAATTACGCTAATTTCGTCAAAGGGTTGCGGAAGAAACGCAAATTTCATTAGAGGGTCGAAGAAGTGCGAATTTCATCAAAGAGTCGTGGGAAAAATGCAGTGGTGTCTTTAGAAAACAGCACACATTCATACGTTTATTATTTATTATAGGTATAATTTTTAACTTGAAATAATATACTAAAGTAATTTTTGAAAAAAAAAACAAAAAAAAAACAACAAAAAAAACAGGTTAACACAAACCTAGCTTGCCGGAATCTCTACTCAGCCTGAAATCGATCCGAATCCAAAATAGCTAACCCGAATTGCACCAAAAATAATTAGTGCCAGAAGGGAATCCCTGCTGTAACCTTTCAGAAAATTTTCTTTGTATTTCAGATTTTTTTTTTTTTTTACTCTACCCCTGATAATTTTATTTTTAACAGCGATTCTTGATTTTAGTTTAAAATAGCAGCGACAGATGGTGCTGGAAGCAATAGGCGCTAAATCGGCTCTCGGAGGAGGTAGACTTTACGACCATTGTTTACAGCGCCATCTATCGCTGCTATTATACAGTAAAATCAAGAATCGCAGTAAAAAATCTCCTGACATCTTACATAACCCTTCTGCAAGATTTTTTTAAATAGCTGTCACCATTCGAAAAGTACTAAATTTTAAAATCCCTTTTAGGACACCCGGTATGTTTATTAATAAGTTTCAGAGCATTCTTTACTGAATTACAACTGATCTTAGATATTAAGAGACAAGCAGTCTTAAACCAAATTAGTATTTTTTACATAATTCTGGAGGTTAAAAAGTATTCCTAAATAATTATTTGGAGATGTCCGTTATGGAGATTTTACTGCATATAGTTTTTATCTTCAAAAATACTTAGACTTTCTTTTTAAAAAAAACTGGTCAACCCGAACCTTCTCGCAAGTCGCAGTAGTGAAAACCCAATCCGAAACTGACCCAAACCGGATATAATGTTTGTCAATCTGCCCCAAACCCAACGCGCTAGGCGCAGCTAAAAAGTAAAAGTCAACCGGGCCCAAACCCGACCCGCATCAAAAAAGTAGAAGTTAACTTGGCCCATAGCAAAAAAGTAGAAGTTTACCTGACCCACAGCAAAAAATAGAAATCAACCAGACCCAAACGCGACCCACAGCAAAAAAGTATGAGTTAATCCAACCAGCAGCAAAAAATAGAAGTCAACCGGACCCAAACCCGACCCACGGCAAAAAGCAGAAGTAACATGACCAGCAGTGAAAAAATTAGCTCCGACCCGCGCATCAGATTGGACTTTCCAAATTTCTAAAATCGCCCCCCCCTTGAGGACTCTCCAGATCCGCCCTTGTCCGTGAGCGGGTTCGACTCTACTTTTATAAAGTACTAGCAGGCACCTCGACTTTGCCCGTGTTAACCATAGGGAGGGGGGGGGGGAGGCCATAAGGGACTTCCGAGTAAAATGAACAAAAATGTAATATTCTAAAAATATGGCTATCAAAATAACGAATTGTTTGAATTCGCTCCCACAAATCTTTGAACCATCAATGATTCTAGTATTGCAGAAAGCAATTTTTATTGTCTTTATTTTTACAAAAAAATTACTTTTAAACATGATTGCAATATCACATGAAAAATTTAAAACTAACAAACCATAAGCCACGATTCAAGTATTGCAGAAAGGAATTTTTATTGATTTTTTTACAAAAAAATGACACGTGTTTAAACATGGTTATTGGAATATCAAATGACAAATCCAAAACTAGCAAACCATAAGTCATGATTTTAGTATTTTGCAAAGGAATTTAATACCTCAAGAGTTTCAGAATAATATAAATTTGCACTGAGATATAACACATAAATCAAAAGACTGACAACAAGGGTACAAGTTGAACTTTAGAAACAAGGAATTAGTTCAGTTATACTAAGGACAGGAGCGATGAACCTTTTTACATCCGCGTGCAAGTTTTTTTCGAAAAATATTTTACATGACCATGATGCTCCAACTAAAAGAAAAAAAAAATTAGTGGATCAAAAAATAATAAATCAAGATTACTCGACAATAAATGACTACTTAAAAAAAAAAAAAGATTTATATATATACTGTAACAAGTATAGAAAAAATATGTTTTAGAAACTAATAAAAAAAGTAATGCAATTTAGGTTGTTGGATCTTGGATTAATATTAAAATCAAGTTCACTTTAAGTTAATTTTAACAGAATTAAAACAGAACTTGAGTTATCTGAAAAGTGCTGAATGTTTAAATTACTCATTTTCGAAAATAATAACTTGCAGTCATAGATAGACTGAAAAATTGTTAAAATCGCACACCTCAACGATTTTAAATGGCTTTGAAATTAAATTCCAAGTTGCCATAATTTAATCATCGACATTTTTACCTATAATGTGAAATAATCTCTTCACTTGATAGTTTTTGAACCTCGTCTTTATTAATAAATGTTTAGAAGAAGTAGATTGGAATTTAATAATTGGAGTTCACCCGACTGCCCAGAAGGGTTATGTGTTTCACGCGTATCTGGGTATGTGGATTTCTTTATACCCTCGCAACATTCCAACGGCTGAATAGATTTTAATGAATGAAGTCTCTATCGATTCGTCTTAACCGTCCGATGGTTATAGGCTAGGTTTTTTTTTTATAAATTCAAATTGGTGACCGTAAAATACAAAATGGCGATAAAGACAAAAAAATAAAATTACACACCATATTGAGTGACATATCATTGGATAGGTCTTTCAAAATGAAGACGATGTTTCATTGAGTATTTTACAGTCAGAAGCTCCGTTTAAATATTACACAACCTGGAAGCTGTGTAGGTAGGATCTCTACCTTTAATGCAATTCTAACCTTCATAAACATCTATAGGCCTCATCAAAACAGTGTTTATAGATAGGAACTAACAATTAAACACGACTTAAAAGTCATCAATACAAGTAAATAAATAAAAAAAATAGGTAAGCAATATAAAAAATAGTTTCACAATGATGAGAAATAATTAATTAGTTCGCTTTTTACGCAGTCGGGTTTTTTGATTTTTAAAATTTAATTTTGCTTTTATTTCAGTTTCCAATCAAGCAAATTCAGAAAAAAAAGCTCATCTAAATTTGTGTATTCGTTTGTGTATTTTGATTTAGAATTTCAATCAACGAGGTGCCAAAATCACCCTTTCGCATGCCAAAAGTTGCACGCGGCGTAGGTTCACCGTCCCTGCACTAGGAGAACCATTTTTACAGGTATTAACTGTAAAAATACCCCGCCCGCCAGAACTAATTAGTTAATTAATAGAGTGAAAATTTCATAATAATGGTTATTTTAATAAACGATGAAAGACAGTTTACTAGATTTCCTTCCCTACAGGTGAGTAAAAAAAAAATGTTCATTTATTTCCCCCCCTCTTCTTTAAATGGCCATTTCAGATAAAAACTGTTCTCATTTTCACTGCATTTATTTTAAAAGAGTAATTAACCACTAAAAATATTTAACCTATATTTAGCCTAGCATTCCAGTCTGTGTTGGGCAAAATTTAATCAGTTTAACAATTACAGATTAAGATTACATTTTATAATTTTTAATCAAGATTACAGATTTAAAAAATAATCAAAAGGAAATAAATTTAAGTGCTTACAGATTATTAATCTGTATTTGCAATCATGATTACTTGATTACGTTATAAATAGTTAGTGAAAGTTCGGAAAATGGCCTCCCCCACTTTGAGATATGAACAAAATATTGGAGGGCTTATAAATAAAATTTAATTTTTTGAAAAAATGAAGATTGCAAACAAAATTTCTCATGAGCTTTCTCTTAAATATTTTTATGTACTATACTTAAACATTAATTAATATAGCGAAAGGTATTTTTCAAAAATATTTAAGATAAAATGTGCATTAAAGAGGTTCCGGTGTCAAAATTTTATTTTCTTTATTTATAAGCATTTTTACTATCTTATGTCTTTACAAGAAAAAAATATTGGATTTGTGAAAATTTTCGACTTCCGGTTTTCGATGGATTTACACATTTTAGAAGGTCCTGAACACTATTTGACTGTTTTGTCGAAAATGTCTGTCTGTGAGTCTTGGGCGCTCTATCTCAAAAACTAATGCACGAAATTAATAAAATTTTAGATTCAGTTAGACCTTGATATAAATTCGTGCTGATTAGTTTTTGGTGTAAATCACCTAACAGGTGCCGCTGCTTTGCTGGATTTTTCATGATTTCCGCAATGATTCTATCTCAAGAACTAATGCACGGATTTTCATCAAACTTCAGATTCATTTCGATGTTGACATAAGTTGCTGCTGATAAGGTTTCGGTGTAAATCGCCTAACATGTGGCGCTGTTAAGCTGCATTTTTCAGGATTTACACGATTTTAGCGATAGATATATTTCAAGAACTAATGCACGGAATTTCAAACCTTGATATAACTTGGTGCTGAATAAGTTTTTGTGTAAATCATGTAACAGATGGTACTGTCGTTCCGCATTTTCACGATTTTCCCGACAGCTATCTCCCAAAAACTAATTCACGGAATTTAATCAAACTTCATATTCTGTTACACTTTCATTCCTTCATTTCATACAATTTCCATTTCAAGTCCTTATTAGGTTGTTGTGTATATTGCCCAACATGTGTCGTTTTTATGCTGTTTGAGTTGGGAATTTTGCTTGCAGACATTTAAGAGGGTGAGTGCCGAAATTCAATGATTTATGCGAAAAATGCGATGTTTATTATCTCCTTTTTAAATGCGCGGGATTCAACCAACCTATGCCTTTAGAATCCTCATGATGAACATAGATTATCTATTGGCACTGTGATAGCGAATTTTGAAGTATTAACTTGTATGAGATAGAAGAAAGTTTTGGGATTGGCTCATCCGACGAGTTTAAAAAATGTTTTTTCTGAAATGTCTCTTTCCATAATTGAAAACTTTGAACTTTTTTTTAAAAAACAGTAAACTTATTTAATTTTTGATATAACGTATGAACCACTTGCCCGATTTCATTATTTTTTTCATTAGTGTCTAGTAAAAGGTCTCTTGTTGATTTATAATGCTAACTTGGTGGTAGCTCACTAAGTTGTAGAAATTCACATTCAAATTCTGTTTGGACGAAATCTAAAAATAAGCTGGAGAGACTTTTTATGTTATGCTTAAAAAACTTTCGGCGCTGCAATTTGTTTTGCAACTATTAAAATGAATTTAACATTAGGAGTTCGAAACTTAAGCCTTCATTATAAGTTGGTAAAATTTAGCGAAGATTCTAAATACGATGTCAAAGTTAGATATTAATACTGAATTTAAAGTTTGTACAAATTTCAATATATAGGCGATCCCATAAGCAAAATGTAAGTGCAGCATTAATTGTGGATGTTATTAATAATAAATTGGTGCCAGTCACATTTTTAAACAACGATTTTTGCAAGAATTAGTAGTAGGGGTGGGGGAGACCGGGGCTAGTAGGCGCAGTTTTTAGTTGTTAATTTTTATTAATCTTTTGATTAAGTTTTTTAACAAACTTTAACTGCACTTTTAAAGAACAGGAATTTGGTTATAAATACCCGGAGTTTTAAGTATGTAGCTTTTGTAGTTTATGTTTAGCGGAAGCCTAAATTAAAAGGAAAATTGTGCGCCTACCTACCCCATCACGTGGCAAATTGCCTATACCTATGGGGTAAGTTGGCACACGCTTTATAAAAATTTAAAAAAAACTCAAATAAGACACGCAGTTAAGAGAAATCAATTTCATTATTACCAGTAAGTTTAAACAAAGGCGTTATCGCCGTACAATGTAAATTCAAAATTATACAGACATAAAAATAATGAACAAAACGTTAACATTGAGTAACTTCTATCCTACTCGATATCATCATCAGAGTTACAGTTGTCACAAATAAAAATTGGACTATCTCCGTTTGAGCAAGCTTCATGTGCCCAAAATCTTGGATTGCAACCACTTTTCTCGGTGTTTGCTGTTTTTCAAGCTACCAGCACATATATGACACTGAGCCAAAATACCCCGTGTTCAATGCGCCTACTAGCCCCATAGTAAATTTCTTCACAAAAGGGACACGTAACCTTCTAAACATAAATAATCCAAGTAAATCACAAATGGGGTAGATATAGTTAATAATACACTAAGAAAAACTGCACAAGTTAAATCGCAATTATGAAGAAAAGTATTAGAAATTAGAAAAAGAATGAAGCAACAAAAAATTACTCATGAATGCAAAAAACAGAAAAATTGTAATAAATGTCCACTGCACATAGGTAACGCTGCAAAACTACAATGAGATTGTAAAAAGCAAGAAGAAAGGTACTCTGTGACTGGTTGCGCAATCTATCCACAAACAGGCGATTTATGAGGACTGTGCCTACTTACCCCTGTAGCCAATTAGCCCCGTCTCCCCTATTCTTTTTGTCATGATTGCATTCGCAAAATAATCCGTGAATTAAAGGGGTTTTTTTTCGTTGCTCTTTTTTTCGTTTAAATACAAAAATTTGCACCTGGATTGACGCATATTTCCTCAAAATACTGAAACTGCATGGATCTAATGCAAAAATTAACTAAAATTTTTCACTTTAATCTGCATTTTCGTCAAATCACTGCGGTGGTTCGGAAACTGTGCTGCCAGCATTTTTTCGTTTTAGAAGTGGAAGTTTTATCTATGCATTTCTTCCTCAAATCGCCGAAACCTCACAAATTTAAATTAAAAATATCCTGAAATCCTCCAATCAAAAGACGGCAATTTCGTCAAATAATAGAAAAATTTCTCCAACTCACGGGAGGTGTTATATGGCAACTGTGTTGTCAGTACTTTTTATGTTTTTTCACTAAATTTTTCTTGAGAAAGCGTAAGATCGCTAAATGAAAGTCAAAATAATACGACATTAAATCAGAATTTTCATTCCATCTCAATTTACCTTTCAAATTTTTAATCTTCCGATATTTCTAATACTAATGAAGCGAAATAAAGAATTTAATGTTCTCTCTTTTTTAAACATTAAATGTTATTCCGTCTCGCTTCGACAACCCTCTTTTTCCTCAAACATTAAACAAATCTCACTGGAAACCACATTCATTAAACGTATCCGGAATAACATATAGAATTAAAGTTCCAGAAATCTTTTAAAATTGAACTTATTTAAACTTTTTGATTTATAGAAATACAATTTTTAGTTAAATTTGATATGTTTAAAATTTTTTTCTGTACATTTATTCTAATATACCTTTCTGACGTTTAATATTTCGATATTTTTAATATATTAAAGTCCCCGTTTTACGAGTTTTTAAGTTTGGCTATTAATTTATTCCTACGTATCTTAAGGATAAAATACGACGTAAGTAAATTTAATTTCATTTAACATTTTCTCCCGAATAGGGGAACCCGGGGCACAACGATGTATCAATGCGGAATGAAGTTTGACGTTTTTCGGTGTCAAGGAGGTGCTGCCAGCGAGCGGCAATAAGCAGAAGTTAGAAACCTGTTGCCGTTCAACTTCGGCAGAAAAGTTAGTCTAGTTTTTTTCAACGTTGGTTTGTGAATTTTTCGTTGTGTGATTTTTTACTTCTGTACTGTAATTTCTGATGATTTTCTAACGATGGTAAGGCATACATACTTGTTTACATTACAACTACAGTTAGGTCATGCTTGAAGTACGTTTAATTGTGTTTAGTTTCCTGTAGTTAAACGTTCGTTTACACATCATTCTGGAGTGGCCTTGCCTCCCTAACCTAAATCTTGTTCCTGGGGCGGAATGGGGAAGTACCCCATGCTGCACCGAAATTTTTTTAACTAACTTGTTCTGATTGTGAATGTTTATATTGCGGTAAGTTTTACTCAAAGTCAGTTGAAGGTTGGGTCACTTGTTCCATGTGCAAAAAATGGGCACGCAATTCCTGCACTGCAAATAGAGGCGTCTGAAATTCAGACACATATGTGACTGAAAAAGTAATTAAGATACTTAAGTGTCTGAATATGAAATTTCAGACATCATAGGTGTCGGAAATTAAGACACTTAAGTGTCTTACTATGATCATGGCATAAACACTGTAAACTGAAATGTCTGAAAATCAGACACATAAGTGTTTTAAAACGGAGTGTTCCATTTCCAGACATTTTAAAGTGTCTTAATTTTTAAGACGCATATATGCGTCTGAACTTAAGACATTTCAAACGTCTGAATCGCAGCCATGTTTGACGTGTGCATGTTCGACAATCAGCAGCCATTTTTTTAAAAAAGCATTATACATTTAAAAAATATATCCTTTAAAACATGGAAATTGTACTGCTAATTTACGTATTTTAAGGTAAATTTTCTTTCGTAAATCCCAGAAAAATTCCCATTTTTTTTGCATATTTCTGTATTTAAAACTTTCTATTTAAAAGATAAAATACGAAAAACCCACATGTTTCAACCACCATGCAAAGTCACGTATATTACATGATTAATTTATTTAAATCAAACCAGGGCCAGAGGAGCAGAGGTAACGTATGACCCAGAGCGCCAGAACGAAAGGCGAACAGGGCGCCAAATGAAGATTTTGTTTGTTGTTTGCTACAAAAATGCATCAAATATAATCAAAATATTTGGCAACAACGCTCTCATAGGTTTAATGTTAGCTTACTGTTAACTGTCTACAAGCGACAAATTTCATTTTCCTTATCTGTGAAAATGAAATTTGTCAAAATCGCTTCCATAGGTTTAACATCCGCTTGCCATTAACTGTCTTCATTTAGACAGATAATGCTAAGCATCTAGATAATGTTTTATAGTTAAGATGATAATGTTTTATTTGTCGATAAAAGTAGCCTGTTTTAAATGAAAAAAATATATTTTTATATACAAAGCTGATTGAGTAATTCAGTATTGAGTATTTTATGATTTCATATTTTACATTTTAAAATAAATTGCCTATTAGAAACTTAGAAAAATTATTTTCGTAAGTTTCCTTTACAGGGTATCTGATAGATAAGATTTATGAAAAGCAGTGGCGTCATCTAGGGTGTACGATTTTTTTAAATTGAAAAAAGCAATTGAAACGCAAAAATATATTTATTAAATATTCAAAAGTACATACTGTAAACAAATTTGAATAATTATAAAGATATACAAAGTTTAGTTGCTAGTTGATGGCTGAAAAAATTTATTGATATACGATTGCTTAGAACAACGTTTAATGAATTTCCATATAAGGAAAGGTTGTGGCCTCGACTTTTCAGTGAAGGATCACATTCTATCGCTTTCTTAACAAGTTGTTCTTGAAACTTTAAAATTTCCCAATATAATTTTTGCAAAAAAATTTTCACTTCCAACGAAAAATTTGAATTTTGGAAAATTTAGGATTTTTTTTATTTTTAGCATCAAGTCATGTTTCGGGTTTCTAGTCATGTTTCGATATATATTTTGCCTCAATACAAGGGCTGAAATTCTCGAAACTTAGGCTATACACTACATTGCAAAGCTGTCCAGTATCAAATAGTTTACGAAATTGGTAAAACAAAGCCAGTTTACTTTGTAAAAAAATATTCTTTAGAAAACAAAATTCGCGAATAACCAAGTTACGTATTCGCGAATGTTGAAACGTTCTTCATTTTTTATTTTGAGAATAATCAAAACTTGCGAATGTTAAGGGATTACTTTATATATAGATACACACACTGTTAAAACATTTTAAATATTTAAATATTTCAAAAATAACGTGTCCTCTGTATAAACCAATAATATTTGTGTTCTAAAAATTTCTCTGCCAGAAAAAAAAGTGTTGTTCTGCCCCTATAACGCATGAAATTAAAAAGCCAAATATTGAAAATTCTAGAAAGAAAATGTGTAAAACGTTCAGATTATACTAGATTGGAAAAAAATTACCACTACAGTAAAATACATTTCTAGCCCTTCATAAATAACAATATTTGAAGCGTCAGCTCGTGAAGCCGTGGCCAAATGGATAAATCTCTTTTCTAGTAAGCAAGAGGTCCCTGGTTCGTATGCTGCGACGGGTAAGTGTTACATAGTTAAAGTAATCTGAATTAAATAAATAAATCCTGTAGAATATACGTGATCTTAGATTGAAATGTGTGGGTTTGCCCTTGAAAGCTTACTTTTCTATTTTTTAAATACAGAAATTTCCAAAATAATTGAAAATTTTCTGGAATTTACGGAAGAGAATTTCCATTAAAATACGTAAATTGACGTAAATTGCACTGGCGTTTCGATATGCGGCACAATTTCCACATGTTAACGGATATTTTTTATAGTGTGTATAATGCTTTAAAAAAAGGTGAAAAAATGGATGCCTATTGCCGAGAAATGAAAGGTGGTCAAACATGGATGGGATTCAGACGTTTGAAATGTCTTAAATTCAGACGCATACAAGCGTCTTAAAAATTAAGAAACTTTAAAATGTCTGAAAATTGAACACTCCGTTTAAGACACTTATGTGTCTAAATGTCAGACATTTCAGTTTACAGTGTGTGCGGCAATAAATAGCGAAGATGATGAGACTGTCCTAGTGTGTTTATTTTGTCAATAGGTCCAAGAAAAGGACAAAATCAACAAAAACCTTTATAGTCACATAAATCTAAATAAATATAGAGCAAATTTATTTTTTTTGCATTTCCACTAGTTTTATAACTGCTTGTCCTTACCACCCCGTACTGCCCCATACCCGGGGCAGAACGGGACAAATGATATGTTCTGTTTCTGAAAAAAAATATATTGGTCTTTTGTTTTCTACCAATATTATTAAATTTTTGCGATTATTACTCTATAATGTGTTCAAAAAATGTTTTGAAGCTCTCTAAATTAACCCTTTTGTATTTTTAAAACTTATTTTCAACTTGGTACCCAGTTCTGCCCCGGGTTTCCCTATTTTTGTTACGAAATTTTTTCATGTTTACTTTCTCTATTATCCTTTTTCTCTTTTTAAAACTTTCCAACAAAGTTGAAAAGTGTTTAATTTTTTCTTGTTTACTTTCTCTATTATCTTTTTTTCTCTTTTTAACACTTTCCAACAAAGTTGAAACGTGTTTATTAATTCGGTTTGTCTGTCCGCCTGTCCGGGCTCTAACTCTCGTATACTCGGATTGCCCTGAATTTTTGTATGTTAATGATGTTTACTATATAACGATCGCTATCGAAAATGAAGTGCGCAGCATTTTTAGTTCGTTTACATTGACGGTCAAAAGTTTTCTGGGATGCTATATTCCCTCGGCCGCCATCTTGGATCTTTTCTTGGCATGGAAACCCCTTTTCGCCAAGTAGTAAATGTCGCCAAGCAGATTTATGCACATGTTAGGCTTAACGGGGTAGCCAGAACACGTCACTCGTCTGAGTTGCATTATCGATAATCGTCAACAAAAAATCGCCGAGAAATCCAAGATGGCGGCCGAATACAGCATCTTAGCGGTATTCCGTTACATTACGGTCAATGGCAAAAAATCGTTTCAAGCTCATTTTAAGGATGTTAGACCACTTCAAAAATAATGAAATTGATACGCACTTATAAAGTGTGCTAACACATACATTCTGTAGAATATGGGGTGCAACGCATTTACTATTCCTTTCCAGGGCCACACAAAATAATTCCGTTACATAATAGTCTACTTGGTAAAACTGTTTTCCGCGTATTTTATTTCTGTTACACTATTTCAAATATAATGAAACCGATATACATTACTGAAGCTTACTACAAGATACTTTTGTATAACATGATGGGCGTACTATTTATCTTTCATTTACAGGGATGTATAGAAAAGCTTCGGATACAGTACTGAATCTCGAGTACTGTCTATTAGCGATAATTGCTGGTAGTGTGATTTCATTTATGGTATACGTGTTCAAGTTGAACTAAATTTTCGTTTACTGTGTGGTGTGTATAAATGCTATACATCATATACAGGGCTACACAAAAGAATTACTAAACATTGCGGAATATCAGAGTGAATGGCTTAAAGGCAGCTTTTAATTGAGCTATGCACTATCAAGTTGAACTAAATTTAGTATACTAAGATGTGTTTGTATATAATATAAGTAAAATCATATGCAGGGCTACGCAAAGAACTGGATACATTGTCTTCTAAGGATGATAATGGCTGGAAGTGTGATTTTAGTAGTTTTAACCATGTTTTAGCCTAATATGTGGCGCATCTAAAACCCTGTTAGTAATATATAGAACTGTACAGAATAATATAAGTTACGTTTTCGCATATTGGTAGAAATTGCTGAAGGTGAATTTTCAATCTATTATGCATTTTCTTACTAAACTAAGTTTTAGCAAACTATGTAGAATATATACAAAACTGCAGATAAAATATAGCGCTGCACAAAAGCATTGCACTGATTTTACGGCTGTGGACGGTAATTGCTGAAATCTAGTTTTAAAATGTGCGTTTTCTTAGCTGTTTACTTAGATATTTTTTTCACTTTAAACAGCGAAGTTTCGTTAAAGAAATTTGGAAGTGTTGGAAAATTTTTCACAATCTATGCTTGTGCATGATTTTACTTTCCTGTTTGATAATTATAATACTTTCCTTACATTGTATGTGTACGAAAAGGTTATAACAAAATAATTTAAACTTAATGTGGATAGCGTTAAGGTTTGCCAATAAATCACTCTGTTGTGCCAAGTCACTCTTGTTATAATACGCCAAATAAAATGAAATAAGTAAATATCAGCGTAATAAGTTTCAAAACTTTCGCTTGAAGTCAGTTTTATTATTATTTTTTCTTAAAATGTACTTATTTAGAAGCGCTTCTTTTAAAAACATATAATCTGTACTGAACTGCGCTATCAACGTGAATAAAAATTTAATTCCTTTCCTCTTAAATCTAAAACATTATTCGCTCTCGGTTCAATAACTCCCTTTTCCTTGTAACATTAAATAAATCTTTCTAGAAACTGTATTCATTAACTAAATTCGGAATAACATGCAGAATTAAATTCCTAAGGATTTCCCGATATTCGACCATCCGAGAACTCTTTGATCCATTTTAATACAGTTCCAAGTTAAATTGAGAAAACAATAAAATAGATTTGATATTTATCTAAAAACTTTTTATTCATTTTTTAAAACCAAAGTTTTATAGTACACAAAGTTAACAAAAGGATTTTTCAGTTTATTGCGAAAACAAAAGGTAAAAGCGTTTATACTGATGATAAAAAGAAATGATAATCACCAAAATTTTCAGTTTTACAACAATTTAAATAGTAAAGATGGAAAATGGCCAAATAAGTTAAAGAAAAGCTAAACAACGACTTTAAATAAAAAATGCGCAT
The DNA here is from genome assembly GCA_963932465.1 of Maratus speciosus. Taxonomy (NCBI): domain Eukaryota; kingdom Metazoa; phylum Arthropoda; class Arachnida; order Araneae; family Salticidae; genus Maratus; species Maratus speciosus. Next base: position 544,823,857 of record OZ010789.1, on the reverse strand, counting down.
TAGAAAAACATTTTTAAATATAATAATTTTTATTATTACCCGACTGAAAAGAAGGGTTATGTGTTTCACGCGTATCTGTGTATGTGGATTTCTTTATACCCTCGAAACATCCCAACGGCTGGATGGATTTTAATGAATGAGGTCTCTATCGATTCGCCTTAACGGCACGACGGTTATAGGCTAGGTTTTGTTTTTATAAATTTAAAATGGCGGCCGTAAAATAAAAAATGGCGGTGAGACGAAAAATTTTTTTTACGCACCCTATTGAGTGATATATCATTGGAAAGATCTTTCAAAATGAAGACGATGTTTCTTTGACTATTTTACAGTTAGAAGCTCCGTTAAAATATTATACAACCTGGAAGTTGTGTATGTAGGATATGTAGCTTTACTGCAACTCTAACCATCATAGACATCTATAGACCGCATCAAAACAGTGTTTATAGATAGGAACTGATAATTAAACATAACTTAAAAATCTTCAGTACAAGTAAATAAAAAAAAATAGGTAAGTAATTTAAACAAGTAATATAATTTAAAAAAAAAATTAAGTCAATTCCTACTTAGGTCAATAAGAGAATTTTTTTTCTCTCATTCTTCTTTCATTCTTTGAGTGGCGCTTAAAATGCCTTAATCAAGAAGAGGACTCTCCCGGTCTTAAAATTCCATGATCAAGAAGAGGGCTCTCTCAATTACTGAAAATTAAATAATTTAATTTAATTAATGAATTAATATTTGAAAAAAAACTGGATTAACACAAGTGTCATCCGCTACAAGTTAAAAAAAATTATTTGAGCTTGATTGGATGAATAATAAGCATTTTATTAACGAGTGAAAATTTGAACAAGATATATATAGCGAAAGTGTAAGCTAATAGTAGGAATTGAAAAAATAGTTTCACATTGATGAGAAATAATTAATTAGTTCGCTTTTTATGCAGTCGGATTTTTTGATTTTTTAAATTTAATTGTTTATTTTAAATTTTATTATTTAGCATTATTTGGAGTAGAAATACGAGCACATAACTGAATTAGAGTCCGAAACCGACGTTTCAGGTTAAAGCAAGCACGAATCCGATACGACTTTTTATAGAAGTTGTCCCAAATAGCTGACTACCAAATTATAAAATAAAATTTTGAAATCTTCCACGCATGCGCAGTTAAAAATTATTTCATACAAATGCTCATATCTCATCAAATATTCAATATATTCATGTTATAATTGTGGTATACTGTTGCCACTGTTCGGAAAGTTGTGTTAAATTGGGTTGAAAACTCTGTATGCTATAAACAAAAACTTTTGAATTTTCCCCAGACACAGTAACATCTTCACGAATGTGATTGCTATGCTTACACAAATACACACAAACGTTGAACAGGCCCCAAAGAGTCATTTAACACAGTGACAAATCATTTTCATCGTTTTTTATTACATAGGTGATCGCATATATTATTTTATTATTAAATTTATCATTATCCCCCTAATTGTCCTCCCGACTTAATCTTCACCAAGAAAAAGTAATCAAACATGTTCTTTACATTCCAGAAGTTCAAGAACAATTCGCCAATAATTTTGGTAGATATTCGACAAACCGTGTACAATCGAAAGCATCCAGTCCTTGTTCCATAACTTTTGGAGGCCAGTATATATAGATATATATAGGTACTAAATTTTGTTCCGCACGATAAAAGTCAGAATTATGCACGGATCGTCTTCAAACTCACCAAAAACATCGAGATGGCTAATATCTCGGTGGGCATTGCAAATGGGAAAAATCGGCCCAAGGAGGTGGAAATAGGGAGGGGTTTTGTGAAAACCGAAAATAAAAACCGTAACTTCTTAATTATAATACATATCAAATCAGTTTGAAGTTATTACTACTTCTAGGAAAAGGGCCAAAAATTTATGCCTCACAGATTTTTGATAAAATTAAAAATGGGCTCAAGGGGCGGAAAAAAATAGGGTTTTAGGGAGAAAATAATTCATAACTTCGGCAATTCTCAAGATTTCAAATTCACCTAAACTTATAAATCTTCTTAGTACTATCTATAACTTTTATATTGACAAGTTTTCGATAAGACCAACTCTTGCCGCAAAAGAAAAAAAAAAAAAAAAAAAAAATTAAAAATGAATAAAAGAGGGGGGTTGAAGAAGAAAAAAAATCATAACTTCGTCAATTCACAAGATATCAAATCCGCTTAGATTTATTATAAATCTTCTTAATATTATCTGCAATTTTTATGCTGAGAAGTTTTTGATAGAACAAACTCTTACAGCAAAACAAGTAAAACAAAAATGGGGGCTGAAGACAAAATTATCGCATTAACATGATTTTGATAAAACCAGTTCTTACAGAAAAATGAAATCAAAAACTTGCCAAAAGCGTTCCAAATAAAATTGTTAAACTGGGCTTATCTCTAATCTAGAATTAGTTTTTGTTGGTGAAATTAGTACTTAACTTCGAAATGTACAGTCGTGGAAAAAAAAGTAAACACCCTTTACTAACTCTGCAATAAATTATCGTAGAAGAAAGTTACTGATACCACACGATTGGTAATAAAGTCTACTTTTAAATGATGTATATAAAATTTGCTTAGGGGCCATCTACATAATAAAACAAACAATAACTTGTTTTTTTCAATAGCAGCACACAATTCTGACAGCATAAATAAACTCCACACCTTTCAATTAGCCTAAAAACAAATTTTTATGCAATTCGTACGATAAGTTTCTGAGAAATTAATTATTTTAAAATGAGCGTATTTTAGAGGCTGTATCCAAATCGGTACTCGATTGTTGACCGAGAGAGACTCCTTCTTGATCAAGACATCTTAAGCGCCACTCAAGCAGTCATTGAAGACTGCTAGAGTACAGGATAGCATAAGAAATTTCAAAATATCTAGTCACTTCTATCATAGACGGCCCCTTAAACCATCATTTTGCCTTTTTTACTTTCTTCTATCTTCAATAGAAGAAAGTATTGTAATTGAAATTTTTTTCGACTCCCAGTTTTCGACGGATTTACAAGTTTTAGGGAGCAGAGATCCCAAAAAACGTTTATAGAAAATGTCTGTCTGTCCGTCTGCCCGGGTGTCGCCATTGTACCATCAAAAAGTGTATGAAGTTATGCATAGAATTGAACCAAATTTTTTGTGTATGTATTTGGCTGTGGCAAGCAGATCCTCCTTCAATTTAGAAGTATTCTGCTGGAAGGGAGCGCTATAATAGCAATTTTTGTGCCATTTTCATTATTGTACCATCGAAAATTGTATGAAGTTATGCATAGAATTGAACCAAATTTTTTGTGTATGTGTTTGGCTATGGCTAGATGGTCTTCTTTGAATATGAAAAAATTCAGCCGGGAGGGGGCGCTGTAATAGCGATATCTGTGTCATTTTCATTATTGTACCATTGAAAAGTGTATGAAATTATGCATAGAATTGAACCAAATATTTTGTGTATGTTTTTGGCTATAGCCAGCAGGCTCTCCCTGAATTTGAAAAAATTCTACCGAAAGGGGGCGCTGTAATAGCGATGTTTGTTACATTTTCCTTATTGTACTATCGAAAAGTGTATGAAATTATGCATAGAATTTAATCTAATTTTTTGTGTGTGTTTTTAGCTAGGGCCAGCAGGTTCTCCCTGAATTTTAAAAAAATCTGCCGAAGGGGGGGGGGGGGGCGCTCTAATAGCTATGTCTGTGCTATTTTCATTATTGTACCATCAATAAGTGTATGAAGTTATCCATCAAATTGAAACCAATTTTTTGTGTATGTATTTGGCTGTGGCCAGCAGTTTTTCCTTGAATTTGAAAATATTCTGCCGGAAGGGGTTGCTGTAATAGCGATTTTTGTGCCATTTCACTTATTTTACCATCGAAAAGTGTATGAAGTTATAAATAGAATTGAACCAAATTTTTTGTGCATGTTTTTGGTTATGGCCAGCAGGTCCTCCTTGAATTTGGAAATATTCCATCAGAAAGGGGCGCTGTGATAGCGATTTTGTATAATTTTCTCGGTTTTCCGTAGTTCTGTTGGGCATCGGCGCTCGTGGAGCAACGGGGATTCGCGTCCTGCTAAGCCGGCTTTTCGCAAATAGCTGATGTACAACAGAATCTATATATATATATATATTATGCTATCGTATGCGGCACAGGAATCGCGATTATTTGTTAATAATTTAATGGCAACACCCAAATGAAACGCATCTCATTGGTTGTTGAACAGCATATTTAATGCATCTCCATACCTATAAGGGGGAGTTACCGTAGGGGGGGACTCTGTTCTGTCGCCAAATGCCGCCAATTTTATCGCCAACTTGGCGGTATATCGCCAAATTTTTCAACCAAAATTAGCCGCCAAAAGTGACACCATCTTGGCGATATCTCTAATGTTTCGTCAAATTCCCATAGACTGTCATTTTAAACCAACAGGCTTTACAGAAAATCAACAAATTGAGATATTTTAATGCAGCAAAAACTAATGTTAACTTAAGGGATTATATTAATTATATTTAAGTGAGTCCACGTAAATTAAATTATGAATAAAAGTAACATGATACAATGCGTAGCATGCTTTCCCAATCATAAATTTTAAGGGAGACCAAACTGGTCGCCAAGGGCGGCTAGTATTCTTTAGAATACTAATGGATTAAAACAGAATGGTGTAAATAAATCTGAATTGCAGCTCAGTTGGCGCACAAGAGGAAGTGTTGCCATAGCAATTTTGCACACCACGACTCAATGAGAAATGAATGGCAAATCGATTATCGATATTACTCGAATACATCAGTCATCGGATTTCCATTCAATTCACATTGCCGTGAGACGTATGATGTTGCTATGGCAGCACCTCCTGTTGATGCATTAACTGACTGGTGACTTTAGTAGCTGTAACAGTTAATCTATCACATACTAGCCGCCCTTGGCGACCAGTTTGGTCTCCCTTCTATAACGAAAAATTATTGATTTTAATAAATATCATGATCGAGATTAACTCGTTTTTACTCGATTAATTGATTGAAGCAGAAATTTAAGATGAAAATCAAAGTTGGTATAGTACTAATCTAACATCTTTAACTACTTTATCAAACACTAACATGTATCAGATATAAGAAAGTTTTGGGATTGGCATATCGAACTAGTTTAAGAATAATTTTACGCTTGGAAAAGGTTCAAAGAAAACCACGAAAACTCCGAACGATTAGGCCGACGGCGCGATTGGGATCGAACCCAGCCTTTCCCGTCTACTAGCTTTGAGAGCAGAATCTCTCGGCCAGTGAAATTTTGGATTTCCATAAAGCAGGACATAATAAATCTAAATCCATAAAAAAAATTGCAGGTTGCAATTCATAATTTTCTCGAATATTAATTTCATAATTCATAATTCTTATAATAAAATTATAAAAATTGTAAATTCAACGTATTTATGTTTGGGTATTTTAGTGTTATTGCTACACAAAAAATTACCACATTAGGAGTATAATTTCAGGAGATATTAATAAAAATATGAAAATGTAATTTAACATTAGAAGCAATAAATTTTGAATATTTATAATTCAAAAACTTACCATTCAAATGACTCTAGGCATAATTTAACCGAAGATTTGAAATATCTTGTTAAAATTGGGTATTGCTATTAAAAAAATGGAGTTTGGGTTCGTTTTAATATGCAGACGGCCCCGTAAGCAAATTTTATATACATCATTTAAAAGTAGACTTTATTTCCAATCGTTCGGTAACAGTAACTTTCTTCTACGATAATTTGTTGAGGAGCTAGGGGGTGTTTACCCTTTTTTTTCACGCTTGTACCTCCGTCTGTAGGCGGAGCCGGCAGGGATTTTTTATTGTTATTGTTGAATTAATTTTTTTTTTAGTAAATTCGAAGATGTCGAAAATATGAGGAATCTAAGATAAGGAAAAGATGAGGAATCTAAGATAAGGAAAAGATGAGGAATCTAAGATAAGGAAAAGATGAGGTATTTAAAATGAAGAAAAGAGCTTAACTTTAGTTTTTTTTTCTTTAAATATAGCTAAAGTTAAAAAAGGGTACCTCTCTTTACGAGTTTATTAAAATCCAAAATACACTCTACTGTTTTATTCATAAACCATTGAATTTGAAATTTGATAAACAATTATTCAATAATCCAAAGTTAAAAAATTACTTGTCATTTTAGGTAAATTAAACTGCATTAAATTATGTAAGATCGCAACTTTTATGAAATCACAATTAAATACTTGATTTATAGTCTCAATGTGGAACAATTATAAGATCTTATTTACATTTTACATTAATTTTTTAGCTTAGCTTTATTACAGAGTTATGGATTCTTGAAGGAACCTTATCTTTTATGTTTGCTACTTTATTTCAAATATTGATGAAGTTTGGATGAAATTATTTGAAAAGGAATCTAATATAAGACTAATTCAATTGGCTGAGAGGCAAATGAAACAGTTCCATTCCGCGTCGTAAATATTCATTTTATTTCCCTCTTCGAGTTATTCCAAGTAACTTTAATTAAACGAGAAAATTCAGCTGTTTCGAAAAGAAAAAGGAATATCCAGAAAAGGAATTATTAACTTTCTTTTAAAACTGTCGTATTAATAATGCGATAAATATTCTGTAGTTTATTAGTTTATTAAGCAAAGGTGTTTTCATTAAGATTTCGGAGTAAATTGAAAATAAAAAGTAACATTTAAAAATTTTGACATTAAGATGAATTATTTTATATTTCTGCAGAAATTAAATTGAAATTTACTTAGAATACGATGTAAGATGAAGCATTTGTTCCATGGGCACACAGCAGGGAGGGTAGGTAAGGACAGCTACCGGTTATAATGGTGACATTGGATAAAAATGAAATACTTTCACCTGTAAAATTTAATAGAAAATAAGGGCAGCACCCCTCTTCTGGATTTTCAAATTTAATTAACTAAATATTCCTTTTCTCGTATAATTAAAAATAATATTCTTATTTAACGATTTAAACTAATTAGATACTAAGAAAAAAAGGAAACTAAGGATTTTCATAAGGAGGTGGCGAGGGGAGGGTCTGAGCCTTCATGAAAACCACTGGTAGATAATTTTTAACACTTTCCAACATACTTGAAATGTGTTATGATTTCGGTTTGTCTGTCCGTCTGTCCGAGCTCTAACTCTCGTAAATATACTCGGATAGCCTTAAATGTTGTGTATGTTATAGACATTTACGTTCGCTGTTGAAAGGAAGTCACTCACAGAGTAAAGTTCCACTGACAGAAGCAAAAGTTCTTTATCTACAAAACGACATAGTCAATAAATGTTGAAAAATTCATTGATACTTGTTTTGACTGAAAATATAAAATATATAAGACATAATGATATTTTGAAAATAAATATAGAATATATCCTGATATATATCACGATACGGCTAATAAAAAGACAACGTATAAAGTGCTTGAAAATTTATTTGGTGATATTCTTTTTTAATGTGCACACTTTCCTCAAATTGTTAAAAGTTAGAAAAATAGACAAGTGGCTTCAAACTAAAGTGTACATAGCCTAATCTTTTCTATAGATAGGTTAAATCATTGAATTTTAAAGCTTTACTTACCACATAGAAAAAAAAAATTCTCCCTCTCCGGAAAAGCTTTTCGATAACTGTACCTGACCAACTGACGAGTGAAAACTGATTGTTTATCCTGAGATAGTTACCAGAATACCGTACTGTAGAAATAAAAAAAACTAATACCGCTCGTCAATTGTAAAGTCTAACCAAGCTATCTTCCAGATAGAGCGTTACATTTTTGGAAAAGAAATGTGTGCTGGACATAGTGCATACACCTACCCCGTGTGTACACTTTCCCGGTATGCCTTATTATATTACTTTTCAAGAAACCTATAATATAAACAACGGTGTTTTCTTTATTATCGTTTCCATGTAAAATATTTTACGTGAAAATATTTTAGCGAGAAACATTATAGCGATGTGTTAGCATGTCTAGTTACTCTTAAACAAGTACATTTTAGTGGTCGAGTGTGCTTTATTTGAAATCCCATTGCTTGCGTTGCTAATATTGTGCTTGAATGAGAACCAATTTTATTTTTATTTAACTTTCACAAAGTGTGAAAGGATCCCCAAAATTCGGCTGTCATTAATATATTTTTCAAAGACATGTTAATGAGGTAAGTGAGGTTGTGTAGCTGCTATGTATAGCGAAGCTTTAGCAAGAAGCTTCAGATTTACCGTAGATCTCGCATTTATAGGCATCCTAGCTGTAATCAACACATATCATCGAAGTAACTTTGTTCTCAGCGTGAATGGTTGGTATATTGTGATATACGTAGAAATATAAACTGCTGAAAGGCTGTGAGAGTGGTAAAACTTTCATTTATCTGCTGCTAATCTATATTATCATTAAGTAAACTTTGCGGTTCTTATAAGAAGAATTGTGTAGTGACATTTTGTGAACTGGGTTAAGTACTTTTGAAATTTAGAATTTTTTTCACCTTTGTAGGTTTTCTTAATTTCAGTTGAAGCAATTTAATTAAACTAATCCATTCCACTGCCCACTCCATTTTAAATTTATGTTGAATAAACTATTTGTTTTATTGTTAAAATTGTTTTATGCCTTCTTTTATATCTGACGGTACAGAAGGGGTTGTCACGACACTTTTAATAAATAAAACTTACCAACAAGTCTGTAAAAAAATGTGAATTTATCACTTATCAGTGTCGTGGTCAGATATGCGACCGAGTATTTTTCTTTCTTTCTCAAAATCGACTTTATTCTTGGTTTTTCTTACACATGCACAAATTTTTAGTAAAATATCATATCTTCTAAACTTTAACAAAGACATCTCCAAGTTGAGAAAGAATCATAAAATTAACTAGTTAAAGGCTTTTTTATTATCTAAAATAGACTGTTTATTCATGAAAATGGGACTATTAAATACTTCGTTTCATTAATTAAATAAATTATAATTAATTTAAAAAAACCAGACAAATTACATTCTGAAAAAAAAGGAGCGAAACTAATATCCAGACAATAATTTGGAAATAAAGAAATAAAATGCAGCTGTATAATTGATAATAAAGCCATGTACGCAGTAATTAAATTGGCTAAAATATTCACACCTAGCAAGTGAATTATTTCGTTTAAAAGGAAGGAAGTGAGCGTAAATAGCTCTTTCATTAGACAATATAATGCACAATTTTAGAAGTGACTAGAAAGATTCAGGGAAATAATTCAAACGAATAAAGAAAATCAACACTTAACATAAAACAGATACAGTGCTCAAAATATGTATTCGATATGCATGAAGTTTCCAAATTTCTTGTAATACAAAAAAATGAGATGAACCTCTAGATTAACTGCAAGAATGTACCTGTTTTTGTGTTCATTTTAATAAAGATACAAGACAAAACAATGAAAACTACACGTATGTCGAATACGTATTTTGATCACTGTACAAAAAAGCCCGATAATAATCAAAAGAACTTACTTGCATTCATCCAGCAATCTAATAACCAAAATTTGTTTTACACATTTTTTATAATGTTTAATGCATGAAATGATAGTTTTTTGAAAGAATAATTTTGGTCTTACTCATTTGTTAATTTTGCTATAAGACTTGTGCATTTTAAACTTCTACCCCATTAAGAATTGTGCAATTAAGAATAATAAATTTGCATTGTTCAGAAGGCTTTAACTTTGTTACTTTGTTCATGCGAGCCCTCATGACACTAATATTTCAAACCGTTTTCCCTTGTTTTCGTAAAATGACATTGTGCTGACATGTTTTCTGAAATCTGCTCGTTTATTGTCTGTTGCATTTTCCATTAAGCTAAATTAACATCATTTTATTTATGTGCGGGAAATTCATAGAAGAAGGCGCATTGGGACAAATATTTGTAATCCGTTCTTAAGAAAGATATTAAATTATTCCCACATGAAGTTATCTCCTACAATTGTAACTTTAATGTACATAAAACGTGTTATAAGTTACGTTGATTAAAAGACTTTGTTTGATCTTTCTTTCCATCCATATTTGCAAAAAGTTTCGTTCAAAATGTTTTACGGGCGAAAATGATACTATATAACAACTAGCGGACACATGTGAGGTTTTTCGCACTGCAATATTTGATATTATTTGCTGATAAATTTTTCATTAATTAATTAATTGCAATTTTCATTCAAACAACGTGTTTAATGAAATGTGTGTATAGTACGTCGAAAACCTGTTTTAAAACCTTTCGTATAGTACCTCGTTCATCCTTGTGTGTTCTGTATGTGCTTAGAAAAAGGGATGTTGACATCAGAAATAATAAGGTGTGTCTCAACGAAATAAAGCCATTGTAATTCTGTTCCGTAACTGGACACGAAACAAACAAATAAGAACGAAACAAATATGCTAAGAAAGTCTATATACAAATACATATTTGCAAGGAGTAACTCACTCACAGCCCCACTTAGGTTGGAGAAAAAGATGAATGTGTAAAAAAAGAGGGGGGGGGGAGTTCCCGCCGAAATAAAGCCAGTGCCAATATTAGTATTTGTTGGTAACTACCGACATTCGAGCTGCTGCAGTTCAACATGTTTATGACGTGAGGAGGCTGTGAAATAGTTGTTTTGTGCCAGTCGAATTGTGCAGACTTTAGAAGGTTTTATTTTCTATTTCTTCTACAGTAATGCAATGGGAAAGAAAACTCAGCTATCAAAGTTCGAGAAAGGACAAATAACAGTTTTTAAGGAACAAGGCCTTTCACATAGACCAATATCTAAGCAAATCAAACGATCTAAAACCATAATAGACAATTTTGTAAATCAGGGCAATGCGTACGTGCATAAAAAAAGGAAAGGTACATGTAGAAAAATGACTTTCAGGCAAGAAAGAGAAGTTTTACGTCGTCTTTCACTAAGTGGTATTTCCCTCTAACAGTTGGACAAAGAGGATAGCATCCCTGTGACAAAATCAACCCTGTCACGAATTGAAAAACGTACAAGCATCTTGCGATATAAGAAAAGAAAACAGCCGCCGATGTTGAAAGCTATCCACATGCAAAGGAGAGTCGATTGGGCCAAATGTCACCAAACCTGGAAGGATCAGTGGAATCGTGCTATAGTCTCAGATGAAAAACAAATTAATTTGGATGAGCCAGAGGGCGTTGTATTCTATTGGTACGACATGAGGAAAGAAGAGGAAATTTTCTACAAAAGACAGCATTGTGGAGGCTCATTAATGGTGTGTAGAAGCTTCAGCAAGGGAGGTAAACATAACCTGGCTTTTCTCTCAGGTCGCATGAAGGCTACCGATTACCAAGAAATGCTAGAAAACCATTTACCGCCATTTGCAAAGAGAATTGGTTGACTAAGTTGGATTTTCTAGCAGGACAAGACCTCCATTTACGTTGCAAAATCCTCCTGGGAATGTTTTTTGGATAATCGGGTGCACGTCATGGAATGGCCCGCCCTTTTTCCCTGATCTCAATCCCAAAGAAAATGTGTGAGGTATTCTCAATAGGACTGTATATGTTAAAGACAGACGGTTTCAGCCTGTGACAAAACTGAAGGTCATTACCATTGAAGCGATGGAGTATATTGATGCTACTGTCCTCCAAGGAATGGTAAATGGTATGCCACATCGTATATACCAAATCATATATAACCATGGTAGATATATTGTCTATTAACAGTAGTGGCTTTATTTCGGCGGGTAACTTTCGGCGGGCCTGGAATTAAATACTTCCTATTTCGCCTTAGGGTTTGTTGTCCTTCCTTAACGAGATACCATCTTGGTGTATCTGCCTCCCTTTCTACAATACCAACAGCCTTTCTATGTCTTATCCAAACCTTTAACCTGGATTTATTGGTTTCAGCTCATGGGCGTTATGTCTTCGATTATAATCTCTTTCTTGTGTTTTTATTCTATTTCTTACAATTTCTCCTTCTGCACCAGTTTTGGTTGAAGTTCTGAGAGTGCTATGGGTAGAGTTGTTGCAAACGCCTTTCCATAAGTAACTCTGTGGTTCTATTGGCTAGTAAATATTATAAACAGAACCCCCCCCCCTCCTTTCAAATTAGAATTAAATGATTACGTGTTAAAAGCAGTAAAATATTGAAAATTACGTCACAAAAATTGCTTTTACACAAGCATATTAAAAATGAAAGAAAGCTATAAAATAATCTATTATTTAATATGTGTTAAAAGCAGTAAAAGGGGAAATGACGTCCTAATTCAAATGTCCAAATAATAACATTGCCAAACAGTTTAAAATAAAAAATATTCTTACACGTACCTGAGAGATTTATTTCATATTTCGAGATGATATTTTTTACTGTTGTTGCCAATTATAAGACAGAGCAAACAATATTACCTTTCTAACAATAAAATTACATTTGAAAATTGCGTCAGATTTAAAACGTTACATTTAAAATATGTTATTTAAAATCATTTTTTATAGCGTTGTTAAAAAATACCGGGAAATACCTTTTAAAAGCAGATCAAATTAACAGATTTTTAGAGCCTGAACGGGGGTTGGTGAGAGTAGCTCGTAGGGGGCAGAACACCCTAGTGTAGAAGAGAAAAAAATGATGTTAGAAAGAAATATATTTTAAAATTATTATAATTGAAATTATTTGGGTTAACTTCCTTTACGGCTAATTATTATATGTTATTTATATTTTGTTATAAAAATTAAAATATGAAGAGTTTTTTTCTCCAGAAAATTTGAGCTTGCTTAACTTAAAGCAAGATAGCGATATTTGTTTTGTTGATACTTATCATGGAATTTTTAATTAAGGTAAGAACTGTTTTATGTTTGTAACGAAGTAAACATATCTCATATTAGAAAAAAAAAAAGATTTTGTTTTGATAAGCTGGTGAAAAAAAAGAAAAGACATTGTCTCTTGGAGTCTAATTAGATGTTTCATTTGCATCTGCAGTTTGAAAAGGTTTTCTTAAATAATAAATAATTGCATTTGGAATATGCACATTTCTTATGAGAGTGAACAGTTTGTTAACCTCCCTAAATTTTATTTCGTACTAATTATAATTCCAAATTTCGACTTTTAATGGCTCATAAATTATCATTAAACCCTATGTCTCTTTAAATATCCAACGGAATATGCTTATATAGGGTGTCACTAAAGTAAAGACTTGTAACTAATGAAGAACTACAGTGAAACCTCTGTGTGCGACCACCTTCATTAAGCGACCACTTCCCTGAACGACCATTTTTTCATGGAACGAAATTTATTCCAATAGGCTCAATACTAATTTTACCTCCATTCAAAAACCATTCCAGTTGAACTCCCTCCATGAGCGACCAAAATCTTTGAAGAAAATGAAACAAATTCCGTTTTTTCTGGTCGCTTGAAGAAGGTTTTATTAGAAAAATAATTACGGAGAGCGCATTATTCATCAAACTTCTGAACTAAGTTTAGATTTTTTTTTATTCCGGTAACTTTTAAGGGTTTAAACCCTTCATGCATTTTTAGGCAATGAATTGAACTCTGATGACAGATTAAGAATGGCGGTCAATAAACTGTCCTGCCCTATTCTGAAAGGAAACTCTCAAAGAAACAGATAAATTAATGAAATCGTCATTATTTGTTCCCGGTTCCCGTCCAAAAGAAAACATTTATTTACCGAACTTCGAAAAGACTTGGAAATAAAAGTTATAAAAGATAAAATAAAAAAATAAAATCATCTTAAAATCAAAGCAGACGTCAATGTATTAACTTTTTAACAGTAATTAACTTATGCAATTAAATTTTGTTTTGATACTTAAATTTTATACTTTTTCCTAATGTGAAAAATAACTTTTAGTAACATTAATTGTTATCTTATTTCAACAATTAACCCTTTGGACTTCGGCGCCACTTACACAAATTTTATTCGGGCGGCAACACTTTTTTAAAAGAAGCTTCCTTCAAGTACACAATTTCAAAAATGCTCTGATTAAATACGGCAAATTTTAATTTCCTTTATTACTGGTGCATAAAACAAGTTTTTCAAAGAAAGATGATGCCGCCGCAGCGGCGACGACGGAATGCAAAGGGTTAAAATATAGATTTAAACGGGACCTCCATTAAGAGACCACCTCTCGGAGCGACCAATTTTTATTTGAACGGAACGTGGTCGCTTTATGTAGGTTTTATTGTATGTAAATGACGGCTGTGTTTTGTTAATTCTTCTTAAGTATCTAAAGTTTGTTTGCTGTGGCTGTAAGGAATCGTGACCAACCACCGCCCCCTGAATACTAGGCCTGAGCGTTGACACAAAAATGGCGACTGTCGTAGGCGGATTTGTTTTCAGTGCGTGTACTGCCCTTTGAATTTTAATACCAATATTTTTTTTAAGTTTTCTCCTCTTTGTTTTTGTGAGATTAAACAAGTAAAATAAACCTTTTGGAAAATACTGGTGTCTAAATTGAGCGATTCGTACAAATGCTTAAAAAAATCCATCTACGACAGCCGCCATTTTAGTGTCAGTGCTCAGTCTTGTCAGTGGGGCGGTAGACCAACCCATGATGATGATACCACAAGAATACACCCACTGTATGCAAAGGTATGCTGAAGATGAATCACCTGTAACAGTTCAACTCAAGCACCGGTGTTAAGGATCATATATACGCATCCAATATTGAAGAAATTACGATGTTGAAGACATGGATCACACAAATAGATCAGGATGTGCCTGCAAAAACCATCACCTCATTGAGTTGGCGGCTGAAATCTCAGGATTAGTTAAAACTCGATTCGCATATTAAAAAGGAACTGGTTGCCAAGTCATATCTTGGTGGGAAATCCTGCAAACCCGATTTTAGTAGTTGACAGGCAGGTTTACCATTGAGTTTTCCTGCTCCCAGTCTTCTATGTTTTCATACTCTTGGGTGCAGGAAAACACAATGATAAACATAGCGATCAACCACTAAAATCGGGTCTGCAGTGGTTTCCACAAAGTTATGACTTGGCAGACCAGTTGAATTTTAATTTGCTAATCCAGTTCTGTCTAATTCTGGAATTTTAGCAGTCAACTCGCAACTGTGGAGCCGCCTGAATTGAATTCTTCAGAACCGTCAAATTCTAAATTCTTTCGAAAGATTTAAGAGAAGGAATATCTGAACAGGAGTTCCGTGAAGGGATACACATCCTCCAAAATTCTCTAACTTAGAATAAAATGTGATTATTGCAGCACGAATTTTAGAAATTCGTTTAAAGTTACTAAAAGCTCTTGCAGAAATCTTGGATTCATTCTTATTTGGTGGAAAAATAATGTACTTGTGAATAAAATAATTTTAATTGTTTACTGGGCGTGTACTATATGTATGGTACATACCAAATTCAGCGCTATTTTAGAAAGTTTGCTTCTGGGAAAAGACTTGTAAAGAAATTTATTAAAATTTGCTGTACATTAACAGCTGAAGAATTATTAACACTAAAGCTACTGAGGTGCGGTCAAATGACCCTTTTTGAATTTTTTCTTTGAATTTCTTAAACTAAAACATTACGAAATTTCTTTATATTTCACGACTTTTATTAAAGTATATGATCATATTATTCCTTAAAATGCCTGATCTCCGAACTACTTTTTTTGCCTAGAAAAAAATATTTTAGGCTTAACTACCACAAGGGGTCATTTGACCCCTGAATAAATTTAATATGAAATCATAAAGATATAAATGCTTTATTTTGTAAGAACATTAGTAAATTGCGTATTTTTCCTATTACATCAATTATTCTACTGTATAACATCATGTTTGTTAACCCTTTCCGGCGCGGATTAATTCTGTCTATAAACTGATGAAATAATGGACTGACACCAGAATTTATGAATGAATTTATTAAAAAATGCGAACTTTCTTATTTTCACGTATATTATAAAAGAAAATTTTAATTAAATATTCTTGGTGCTGATTGTCAATTTTTTAATTAAAATTAGGTGTCCTTTTTTAAGGACACCGCCCTCGAAAGGGTTAATGTCTGACGGTATAGTTAGAAATTGACTTTACTACGAGTGAGATTCTAGTTTGAACATTTCAGGTTATATCGAGAACGAAATAATCTTAAAAATATGTGGTGAACATAAAACAAATTTGCACAATATTTGTTTATGAAATTTTCGAATTTTTTGAAATAATTACTCTTAAAATTTTTGCATAATTATAATTTTTTTTACTTTAATAAATAAAAATTTGTAATAATTATTTGAAAAAAAAATGTTTCTTCATGCATCAAAGTGTATTCATCAAAGTGTGTGCATCAAAGTGTAACTGGTATATTTTTCGCAAAACATCGTAAAATAGATAACTTTTTATATAGGGGTCATTCGACCCCTTCCGGTAGGAATAGATATAAAAAATTATCCGTAAGTTTAGCGTTAAAAGTAAATAATTATTCAATACTAGTTGATCCCTCCCCTAAAGAAGAATTTTATTCTCTGAAAAATGGTAATTCAGTAGAGAAGAACTTGCCATTAAGCCTTGTGGTCCGACAGATTTCAAATTCCTTCTCCAATGTTGAATCTATGGATATGGAATGCATTCCTATTTCTCAAATTTCTCACCAGTAAATGAATATTTTAAACTTTCTTTTCCTTTGTACTCTTCTTAAAAGTGTTCTCTTACTGGTTTCTTCAAAAATAAATTCTAAAATGTATACCTACAGTGGTGGCCAAAATTGTGGACATTTTTTGAAGTTTTCATGTTTTATAACTTTGTGTGCTTGAAGAATATAAAAAATTTAACTTAAATACAAATGTTTATATATCAAATTCAAGCAAATTTAATGTAGTATCTAATAAAAAAACATAATTAAAATATCTGCATTACAAAAAAAAGTCACGCGTACAAAAAGTAAGATTTATCTTAACAAGGAGAGGGCCAACCTTGTTCATCACAGATTTTGATTATTTTAATATATGTTGTAGGGTAGAGACCCCTTAGTCTCAGGTTGAACGGATTTTATCCAACGCTCCTTAGTTCTTGAGAAACCAGGGGGTCTAATAGTAGTACACAACTTAAATAATTAATTTGTAACAAGAAGGTTAGGTTGGTCGTAGCTCAGTTGGTACGACGTTTCCTTGTTGATCTGCGGGCCCGGGTTCGGAACCCGAACGCGCAACATTTGTTTTTCTCATTTTTTTGTTTTAGAAATACACTTGTAATTATAATTTAATAATTTAAATTAAAAATTTTAATATCATACATTAATTGTAATGTTAACAAACTTAAATTTATCATTTTTTATTTTTAAACTATTATTTCTCACCCTTTAAAGAGGTTTAAAAAGAAATTGGATCTATTATTGAATGATAAAAATTACAAAATCGTGACAAAACTTATTGTGGCTCCATCTAGTTATGATAAAATAAAAGAATATTCAAATAAAATAAAATAAAAGCAGAAATAAGATAAAGGGGAAAGCAAAATAATTGAAAACGCAAGCATACGTATTACAAATTTAAAAATGTTTAATATGCAAAAAATCGGTTGTAATTTAATTCTGATGCTAATTTTTAATATAATTATGCTTGTTATTTTAAAAACACAATAATAGTATTATCGCATTGACTTCCTTTGTTAAAGCAATGCGTAAATGATGTTTCTTTAAAATCACGAATTGACACAATTGCTAAATATCATTGCATCGATAAAGAATATATGAAATACATTTTAAAAGTGATTTAAAATAAAAAATAACAGTTTTAAGATGTTTTATACAACTATTTAGTTAAAAGTAAAAAATTAAATAGGTTAAAATTATAATTGGTATACAATATTATAAATTGTAATTGACAATGATATTATTAAGTTATACTTACAAGCATATTTCTAAAACAAAAAATGAGAAAAACAAATGTTGCGCGTTCGCTATGAATGAACTAAGGAGCTTTGGATAAAATCATTTGAACCTGAGACTAAGGGGTCTCTACCCTACAACATATATTAAAATAATCAAAATCTGTGATGAACAAGGTTGGCCTTCTCCTTGTTAGATTTCATTATCTATACATATATATTATGCTACCGTACGTGGCACAGAAATCGCGATTATTTGTTAATTGTTTAATGGCAACGCCAGAATGAAACGTATCTCATTCGTTATTGAACAGCATTTAATGCATCTCCCTACCTATAAGGGGGGGGGTTACCATACGAGGGGACACGGTTCTGTCGCCAAATAACGCCAACTCGGCGATATATAGCCAAATTTGGCAACCAAAATTAGTCTCCAAAAGTGACGCCAACTTGGCGATATCTCCAATGTTTCGCCAAATTCCCATAGACTTCCATTGTAAACCAATAGGGTTTACTTGCTTACAATCAGCAAATTGAGATATTTTAATGCAACAAAAGCTAATATTAGCTTAACGGGGCTGGTCACTCAACTTCGGAATTCTGCTCTAAGTCTATGGACTTTTGATGCATCTATACTAATAAAAGAGCACATCGCTCTGTCTGTCTGTGTGTGTGTGTGTCTGCGATGGCTAGCGAAATCTACCGCATGTAGAAGTCTGAAAATTTACGTGAGGACAGTCCAAGACAAGTCCTGATTCACCTGAGGCTCAGATTTTTAATTTTTAAGGACCAGGGACCCTGGGCCCCTTTAAATTTTTATGCACAAAAATGCTAAAAACTTGCCCCCTTTTTATCCAATCTTCTTCGTTGTGGGGGAGCTTTCGCCATATAGTTATTCTCGCCATTCTACTTTCCAGTTATGACCCTGGATCCTTGGGGCCCGATACAGGACCCCTTGAAATTTTTACGCTAATAAATTGTTAATAAATTGCTTCCTTTTAATCCGATCTTAATTTTTGGAATCCTTTTTTCATTCAGTTATTCTGGCGTTTCTACATTCCAATTAAAACACTGGGGCCTCCTAGAGAATCGCAGGGCCCGGTCTAAGGCCCCTTGAACTTTGAGTGCCAAGCATTTTTCACTCCCTAATTTTCTCACCTTCTAAATACATAATTTTATAGTTGAATCTTGGTTTCTTATTCCTGGACCAACACCCTCATATTTTGATTGGGGCCCCAGGGCCCTTTTTTAAACATTTACCCAATCTTTGTGCATTTCTTTAAAATATTATTCTAATGAATAAACATGTTTTCACGTTAGGGCCCTGCTTTCAAATATCAGTTGGACCCTTTTGGGTCCCTGTTACAGCTCCCTTAAAAATGGTCCGATTCACAAACTTTTTTTTTCTAACAACTCCAGTTACTACATGAACGACAAAAAAAAAAAAAAAAAAAAAAAAAAAAAAAATCAGATTTCAGCTACCACTAATTTCGAATATTAATCGCCTTCTTGGGGCCTTTGTTGCAGCTTCTTTAAAACTATCCGATTCTATTGCAATTTTCTTTAACATAGTTTTAGCGTCTTCCATCTACTTTAAAAGTACTAAAAAAATTTCTTATACCCAACTACATTCGTCTAAAGATCCTGTCCCACAGGTTCAGTCTTTCTTTATACCTCAGCTACCACCGTTTTAGAGCATGAATCTCCCTTTTCAGCATCAACTTACGTCTACTCTCTACAGCCGTAAATTAAAAATCGAGTTACTTTAAAGGTAACTTTAGATAAGGAATTTCACCCATTTAATAAATATCGTGTTAATGTTAAAAGTAATTCATGAAATTTACAAGGGGATGGGGCATCTTCCACCGCTTGGGGACGCATTCTTTCTTGGGGTTCTAAGGGCCCAATTTCAACGGGTTTTGGATCATTCAACTTAGATTACAATTCAGTTCTCTATATTATGAAATTTTATCCTTAGACTTCAGTTACCAACATTTTCTAACATTAATGGTGCATTCTTTTTTTGGATTCTATCGGCTTGATTACTACGAGGTTTGGATCACTCAACTTGATTTTCGATTGTCTCCGGCACATGCGGGGCACTTCCGGTAAATGCTGCCGTATGTAGCGGAGACCCAGGTTACAGGTTCGTTCGGAAAGAAGTTTGTTGGGAATACACTAGACGCTGCGGAAGGCAATGGGGACTCCGAAATTAGGTTCATTTAAAAGAATTTCAAAAGATATAAAATCATACAAACTTGAGTTTTGTTTAAGGTTATTATTTACAAACCCCGGGCAACGCCGGACGGGTCTGCTAGTCCGTATATTTAAAAGATCTTCTCGGGAAATTTGTATTTTTAACATCTTTTTCTGTGTTCTCTTCTTAAAGGATGTCTCTTTTTTCCTTAGTTTTCAAAATACTTCTAAAATCTATGCTGAATTTAATATTTTATGTGTTAAAAGCTGGCGAACTGAGGGTAAGATCTTAACACTTCATATAAAATTATACTTTAGAAATATTTTGCCTATACTTTAGAAATATTTTGAGAAGTAGGAAAAAAAAGCCATCTTTTAGGATCCGTACACAAAAAATAGAAGTTAAAACATTAATTTCCCGAGGAGATATTTTAAATATACGAATGCATCAAATGCCCATAGATTTTACATTAGTAAGTGGAAGTCGAAAGCTGAGAGACCAACCCCCTTAAGGGATTATATTAATTATATTTAAGGGAGTCCAAGTAAATTAAATTATGAATAAAAGTAACATGATACAATGCTTAGCATGCTTTACCAAACATAAATTTTAAGGGATACAAAACTGGTCGCCAAGGGTGGCTGCTATTTTAAAGTTACACTTACACATTCAATATTTAGTAGCCTAACCCTTGTTTTTTATTATACCTTCACAGCGTCTTTTCATTGAGAGAACTAGTATAGCGCCTAGAATATATAGTGTGGAAATTGGCTATCCCTGTAATACTTAAAAAAGTGCTAAAGTATTGTATCCCTTAAATGTGCAACGATGCTGCTGAAATATACAGATCGCAGCGACATCTGCAGGATATTTTCTACAACTGCAAGACATTGCTAGTCTATACAATGTAATAAGAAAATCCCGCAGATATCGCTGCGATCGACGTTTGGGATTTTAGCAGTATCGTCGCACATTTAAGGGATACAAATTTTTAGCGTTGTTTGGATAGCATTTTTCCACACTAGGTATTCTAGATGCTGTAGAACTAGTGTTTTGAGTTCATCCTTTTTAATCACATGATGCTAAGAATCAGTTATAGCTTCAATAAGTTGCATTTTATTAGATGGGCGCTTTTTTTGTACAAGAATTTTCAAGCGTCGCCACAAATTTATATAGGATTCAGATCAGGTCTGTTTTCTGGCCAGGATAATAATTGTATGCTTTTATTTTTAAACCATTCTTTGCATATTTTTGCCTTATGGCATGGAACTGAATCCTGCTGAAAGATAAATGGTGCTTTATTGGAGAAGATATCTCTGATGGAAGGTATCAATTTTGATTCCAGTACAGTTTCGATGTATTTTTTTGATTCAGAATGCTATCAGTCAATTGAATGCTGCCTATCATCTGCAGACATACAGGCCCATATCATGACATTTGTTGGGTTCTTTGTAGTTGCTTCAATGGAATCAGGATGCAGCTCTTCCCCTACTCTACGTCTAACATATTTGCGCCCATCATTATCAAAGAGCGATATTTTACTCTCATCGCTCCAGATTATTTGCTTCCACTGATCTTCTGACAAATTAATGTGTTCTTTTGCCCACTGAACTCGTTTCTTGCGTTGCTGAAGATTTAAAAATGGTTTTTCTTTGGAATTCTACCTTTCAGCCCAAAATATGCTAATCTTCTTATTGTTCTTGAACTAACTGAAATACCCAATTGCATTCATTTCACATCTAACAGCTTCTGATGAAAATCTTCTATTTTTGAGGCATATCCTTTTTATCTTTCTATCGTCAGAAGCACTTCTGCATTTTTTTCGGCCTGATCCCACCTTAATTATCACGGATTTAGTTTCTTCATAACGTAAGCACAACTTTCGTACGCCAGATAAAGTGATTAATCCATCAAGCTGTCTTACAATTGCAGCATAAGAGAGACCATTTTCTCGCAATTTAACAATTCTGACTGCTTCTTTTTGTAGGTGTCCAATCAATTCTTGTTGTTGATGAAATTGTTTTAAACTATTTGCATTAAGATAAAAAAAAATAGTAATATTTAAAAAAAAAAAACATTCTACTTAGTTACACTAGTATTCACCCTTCTGCAAAATTCATTCCAGCAAAATACTGCTTCTACATACCAAAACATACTACTGACATTTAGTTATATACTTTATACTTAAACTTATATACTTTATACTTAGACTTCAGTTATATATATATACTTTAGTTACTGACATTTGATTGGTTCTCAGAACAGTCATTGTGATTGGCTAGGAATCTTTTATTACAATACACTTCAACATTCATGACTAATTGTGTTTGTACTTTAGACTAAAGTAATCGTAACTTTTTTTGTAATGCAGGAATTTTAATCCTGTTTTTTTAATTAAATTCTACATTAAATTTCCTTGAATTTTATATGTAAACAGTTGTATTTAAATGAAAATTAATATATTCCATAAGCACACAAAGTTATAAAACATAAAAATTTCAAAAAATGTCCACAATTTTGGACACCTCTGTAATTTGCTTTAAAATGGTAAAATCTTACAGCTCGACAACTTCGTTAAGATTTTAACACGTAAAATACAAAATTAATATATTTGTCAAAAAGCGGAGGTACTACTTTACTGATAACCTTGCTTTTGCTTGAGATCCTCTAATGCATTTAATAAAATTTAAACTGTTATAACACAGCTGAGGTCTACCGAACCATCAAATCCTAAATCCTTTTGAATGATTTCAGAGAAGGAATGTCTGAACTGGAATTCCGTGAAATGATAAGTTCCCTCCAAAAGTCTTTAATTGTATTACAATAAAATGCGATTACTAGAGCAAGAATTTTAGAAATCGGTTTAAAATTACGAAAAGTCCTTAATTTAATCTTATTTAGAAAAATGAGATTTATGGTAAGTAAAATGAGTTTATACATTTATTGCTCAGTGTACTATGAATATAATACATACTAAATACAGTAATTTAGAAATATTGTTAAAATCAAGTGATTGGGTGAAAAGGTTTATGATAAAACTTAGAAAACTACTGCAAATCTATAACTATGTATTGCATTAACGACTGACGAAATATTAGAAGCAGAAAATTATATAAAAGGAGCTGAAGCGAAACAATTTTTGAAAGGAAGATATGAATTCGTGTAAAATGATAATTCAGTAGTGAAGAACGTTGTAAATCCTAATCCTGATAAACATGGGGCAATAATTCTATACTTAAATGCAAGGAGCTCTAACAGGGCGTAAACCACCCTGGTCACGTAGGGGGGTGTAGACTCGTAAATTTCCGACTCCAAGAAGAAAAATTTCCGAGTACTATTGCCAACAAAATGCCGACTAATTAACATATATATATATATACACTCATGTCCAAAAGTTTAGCATATATGATAAAAACGAAGAAAGGATATCGTAAATATATTACGAAATTATTAAACTTTATAGATGATAGATGAAAGTCTCAAGATAATTATGACTGAGCGTATCGAGATAGTCAAATAGGTTTCAAAGCGCTGATGTTGATTCCTTTTGAATTATTAACGTATGTTTCTAAAAATTAGTGGTGAAGTACTATGATTAATATGTGTAGAAAATTGCGGTTTGGAACTCCAAACTGCTTTATTTGATAGCGATATATCTTGTTTCTAAATGTACGAAATTTGTTGAAACTGGATGATTGAAGAGCTGGGGATTCAATGCCCGTTTTTTTACCAATAAAGGGCTTATGCATTTTATTTTTTCTGTGTATGGCATATTTATTCACATAGACTCCACTCCGGATAGAAATTCAAATTCTGAATTAAGCATAAGGAATCCTGTTAACCAGTGTACGATGTACGTCTACAACATAAAAAAAGTCAAAATTTAAAAGATTGAAATTTTCGAATGAACAAAACTTATAACCATTTCTTTGTACTTCAATAAAAGTTAATCAAATTTTGTATGTTTAGTAACAAGATATATCACTATGTAACAAAGCAGTTTTTGATCCCAATCCGCATTTTCCTATACATATTAATCATAGACTTTCTCCTCTAATTTTTAGATAAATTTATTAATCATTCGAAAAGAATCGACATCAGCGCTTTAAAATTATTTGACTATCTCAATACGATATGCGAAGTCATAATTATCTTGTGAATTTCCCCTATAAAATTTAATAATTTCGTAAGTAATCGGTTAAAATTGTTTCTTTCTGAGTAAAATTGAAGTCTGTTTGCTTGGGGAATATTTTAAAGACAAAAATGTGCGAAAAATACGGGATTTCTTAATTCTTTCTAACGACATACTTTAAAGCTGGGTAAAAATTTGTTGTCACCCCTGTTTTTTCGAACCAAATAAAATTCAGTAATAATAATAATAATAATATAAAAAAATCGAATACAATTGAGAAAGGAAAAAGAAAACGAAAGTATTATTTCTGATAGAAGTTAACTCGTATAGATTGTAAAATATCCAGATTATTTCGAGATAAAAATTCATTGGGTGTTTTCAATTTCATCCGGTATCATATAAATTTCTTGAAACACATTTTTAAATCAATATAAAATTACGTAAAAAATTAAAAAAAAAATTAACATCTTTTTTAGTAAAATAAAAAGAAAACACAAAATTAGTAGAAAAAATAAAACCATAATTATTTTCGATTAAAGGTAAAATTCGTGTAGAGTGGAAAATATCCAGATTTTGATAGGGTAAAGTACTAAATATTTGCAATTCAGTTTTGAATTTTCATCGGATATCACCTAAATTCCGTGATACAAGTTTCTAACTAAATTTAAAGTTAGATAAAAAAAAAAATAAAAAAAAATAGAAGTTTCTTCACTTCAATCAGTATGTCTTAAAATTTCCAGACTAAACTAAAAACTTTCCGACTATAAATAAATACAGCTGGATCGCGATATCTCGAAGTCAAAGGGAACAGAAAAAAGTTCGGAATATCAAAGTTTTCGATCAAAATATCAAGGTTACAAATAATATTAACATTGCTGGAATATGTATATAAATATTTTGTTTCTTCATATCGAGGTTTTCGAGCTCACAATATTTAACAAGTCAAAGTTTATCTGAATAGTTTTAATCACAAAAATAAAATCCGTAATATTTCCGACTAAGTATAAATTTATATAGGTTTTCTTCGTTCTAAATTGTTTTTTCTAATTTTCTAATTATAAACTACGAGGGAAAAAAATCCGACTAAGAATAAAATTTTATAGGTTTTCTTCGCTCTAACTTGTTTTTCTTGTTTACTAATTAAAAACTACAAAAACATTTCTCCAATTCATAAGTTTTTATACGTTAATGCCATTTTTTTTCCGACTAAACGTACTTTTTCCGATCGAACGGGAAATTTTCAGACTGATTTTTTTCGCAGGGGGGTGCTGCACCCCCCCCCCCCCCCCGTACCCTCCCAGAATTTACGCCCCTGAGCTCTAATTTGTTTTAGTTTAACCACTTCGATTGAACGTACAGTAGCTGGCAAAAGTTTTGAGACGATATGTTTTTCTGTCCTAACTTTTTGTGTAAGCAAAATTTCTTGATGATGTAAATTAGTAATTTGTACCTCTTTTAAAGCTCATCAAAATGCAACATTAGAAAAATTGAGACAAATGCATGAATAAAAAATAATTCAGAAATTCGCAAAATTTTGCACAAGTTTTCAGACGATTCAGTTTTTCTTAATTTTTAATTTAAATTAAGCCTCCTTTTTTTTTTTTTTTTACTTTTTAATTTTGATATTTACGATTTGCAAAAAAAAAAAAAATACTGTCATGATGGTTAAGAATGAAGGTCATTTTCGGATTCAGCACTGAAAAATACATAAAAATCAATTATCAAATATTAAAAAACACAACCATCGCAGACTTGTGTTATTATGTGCCAAGAATTGTTCAATCTGTGCTAAACACAATAAATGAATTGGTAATGCAATGCAATGTGTGTACAGGTTTTTCTTTTCCTAAAGCTAGTATAGATTAACTCAACTTTTCAATAAACAAAAGAGAAGTAAAAGAAGAATAGTTCTAACGAGTCTCTGCATTATTATCTTTCACAATTTGTTGAGTGTGAGATCGATTCATCGTTTGAAAATCCAATGCACTGTTTTAACACTTAGTAATCATCTTTTCAAAATGACTGTCTAAAAGTTATCAAAGACAGCTCTTTGTGCATTGAAAAATAATTGAATTGTCTAATTGATTTCTAAACTATAAAAGTGGAGTTTGAATCATTTCTAAAAAGCAATTTCAGTCTTTTTCCAGAAGGAAGCAATTGTAGGACATCCTTTATTTCTTCACAGGAATGTAACTAGACTATTATACCTATTAAAAGAAACTACATTTACTTGTAAATAATAAAATGATTTTAACTGATATAAAATGCATAATAAGTGTTATTTTACACTGAAGTTCTATTTAATTAGATATAAATATTATTAAGGAACAAAAGGTATTGCTGCCGCTTCATTCCTATACGCATGTGCGGACGCTGTAGTATGACATTTATGTAGTTTGATAGATAGGTCTCTATAAACACATGCTAAAAGTTATACGATGGGAAAAACTTGCACTTTAGACGCCTTCAACTGAAGAAAAATAATATGTGCTCGCCACATCGGTCGTTCAATTTCAGAAAGAGCGCATTTATGCGATTTTCTCGTACAGCAGTATCAAGTGTAGGGTTAGAATACACGAATAGCGGAAAAGTGAATAGCAATTGAGTAAGTTACAAATAATAGACAGGTTTTAATGAACTTAAGATTCTAAGATTCAGCTATATCTCATGCATCCCGTGATATCAAATCTTAGCCTAGGTGACCATTCAACTGAATGAGGGGGCAGTATAGTCAGTAGATAGGTTGTGCAGAGCTCTCTCTACCGAATAGGTCTCGGGAGCAGAAAACGGAATACTCACCCACGAGACCTACAGACTGCTACTCTTAACATGTTACATTGCCCAGAAAATACTGTGACTGGACCATCGAGTAGCATTGAGTGATGAGTTTCGAATACGGCTACGTCACGTTGGTGATAGGCTAAGAATATTATAAGTTCACCGAACCATAGATCTAGCATACCGGATTGGGAATTACAAGGTCGTGGAAGCTCAGCGATGACCGGAGATGTTTTTTCTTACCAATGTTTGGACCTATGGTACTTGTTCAAAGTACCCTCTCTGCCTCTATTTACGTAGATTTCAGTATGGGTGATCACTTTCATATTTCTTTTTAAACTTTTCTGATATCTGGATAGAAATGGAGTTTCAGGTACAATAATTGCTCTTGCTAAAAGTCTCACTGGTAGCCACCTGGTTCAAGGGGAATTCCACTGAAGTTTGTTTCTTTATTAAAAGAACCATCTAGAATCTTAGATGGAAAACTTTTTCAACACCATTGGGATACTCTTAAAAAATATGTGCAGGCACAGCAACCCACACCAGAGTCTTTAAGTGATTTATGAGATTTTTTAGCATATGTTTGGTATGCCACGCCTTCGAAACACTTTTGTTGACTTGAAACCATGCCTAGTCATGTGGAAATCGTGATAAAGACCAGAGAAGCAACAGCGTGTTTTTAATCAGGTGTCTCCAATACATTGGCACTTCAGAGTACTTCGCCTTTATGAAATAAAGAATTTATAAAAGTGCAGTTATATACAGTAAAACTCGGATATAACGCACTTCCGGGAGAGCGGGCTAGATGAGCGTTAAAAGTGGGAAAGCGTTAAATGCGGGAGAAGGTTTTTGGCATTTTAAAATTGAGAATATTAGGTTATATGCATTAAATAATGCAGGGAATCATTTTTGTGTATTATTTAAAATAGAAAATCCACAGCATAGGTACAAAAACGTTTCCTTCATTTAAAATATCACAAATTTACATAGTGTTTACAAAGTGTATTATATTATTTCAAATCAAAATAAGTAAAAGAATTGTTATCATTAAAACAAAAGCTACAAAATACATTTAACATTTCTAATAGGAACCTTTATCCTTATATTAAACGTAAAATAAAATTATGAAAGAAACTAATAATAATTTTTTTAATGTAACATTTGTATTCTTGAGCACTACTATGAGGGCTGTACACTTTCACTTACTGTTTATTCTGTTTTAGAGAAAAACTCTTCCAGTTTCGTCTGACGGGTGGACGAACGACCACATAAAAGAACATTTTCTGCTTTGTTTATGTGTCTTAATATATCTTAATGTGCAGCGGCAGTATCTACTGAAGCGGTGTATAAGCGGATAGTGCTAAAAGCTTCCATTACTTCAGCTATTGTTGGGATGCGCTCTTGAACATCGCCATCAGCAACTTCCTCAGGGTCTTCTTCTTCTTCTGCGGTATCCTGTACAGTGTCCCCTATAATGTCGTCAATGCTCCTAACGTTGCTTGTGATAACGTCTTTATCAATCTTAAGATTTCTGAAGGCTTTGTGCGTTTTCTGCAAGATGCTCGCAAACAGCTTGCCAGTCCTTGTCGTCTATAGGATCAGACTCCTCTTCAGCCGCATCCATATCATCATCAGCGTCCGTTATGAAGCCTGCCTTTTTAAAGCAATTTTGAATTATTTTAGGTTCGATTGCATCCCAAGCAGCATTAAGGTAGTTCATGGCGTCGAGGAGAGTTACAGAAGATCGACTACTTTTAATTTCCATTTCATGTAGAAATCGTTTCACTATACGTTTGCGATAATGTTGTTTTAAAACCTTTATGATCCCTTGATTCATCGGTTGAAGTACGCTTGTGGTGTTTGCAGGCAAAAATTCCAGAGAGACGTCTGAAATATCTGTTATTTCTTGGGGATGCGCTGCGCGATTGTCTGCGAATAGTATGACAGGCCTATTTTGCATCTCGACATCAAAATCAGAAACATATTTAATGAACTGGGGACCCCTCATCCAAGCCTTACGTTGATGTGCATAGTCACAGGGCTGTCGTTTGATGTTCTTGAAACAGCGAGGTTTGGCCGATTTTCCAATCAATAGAGGCTTGCGTTTGTCGCTTCCATCGGCGTTGGAACAAACATGCACAATCACACGTTCTTTACTGAGCTTCCCTCCATACCACTGCTCATCTTTTAATGTTAAGGATTTATCAGGCATCGCTTTAAAAAATAAGCCAAATTCGTCGGCGTTATAAATATCACAACTGGCATAATTTTTGATAAGCCTTGGAAGACTGTTCTTTTTCAAAATTCTGCATTTTCTATGTTCACGGCAGGGGATTCTCCAGGGCCGGCCCAAGGGATGTGCGAAGTGTGCCACCACACAGGGCGCCTAGTCGTGGGGGGTGGGGGGGGGGCGCCAACCGGCAGTAGGAGTAAAGAGCGGCAATAAATAATTTTGGATTCTACGGGGTTTTTTTTTTACATTTTCTATAACCAGGTGTGAGTCATCTGTTGGGTTTAGGTAGATCTGCTGAACAGGGGACCTTCTTTGTGCTTAAAGGCGCTAAACGTTCACATGCAGCGACTTCTGTATTCTTTATTTGAGTAAAATACAAAGAACTTGTGATGAACATATCAGAGGAACGTAGGATGTTAGGATGCGTTCTTTAAAGAAATCCCTTTAAGCTAAAGGCTCAGATTACCTTCCTTGAAACTGGAAAAGGACCACCACCTATTCAACTCTTCTGCTTCCTTATGGAGTGCTAAATTCTTTTGACTAATTAATTGCGCCGTAGCTGAGGGGCGCCAAATTTTGGAAAGCTTTAAACCGAAATTATCTCACATATTTTGACGATAAACAAAAATTGCAGATTTTTTCCCTCTTGTGTATGTCTGAATGCATTCTTTTGTAAAATATTTTATTATGTCCGAAAAATGAAGAAAGAAAAATTTCTCTAAATGTTTTTAGAGATAGCTCAAACCCATTTTGTACCTTACATGATTACGTACCTGACAAGACCCTCAAAATAATTAAATGGAGGAGAGGGCGCGCCATATTTAAGGAGGCTTTAGATCAAAATTATCTCACATATTTTTATAATAAACAAGAATTGTAGACCTTTTTTTTCATTGTGTGTGGTGTGTGAATGCATTCTTTAGTAAAATATTTTATTATATCCGAAAAATGAAGAAAGAAAAAGTTTCTCTAAACCCATTTTGTTCTTTACATGATTACGTACCTGAAAGGATGATCCAAATGATTAAATGGAGAGGAGGGGGGGGGGGGGGCGCCATATTTAGGGAGGCTTTAAATCGGAATTATCTCACATATTTTGAAGATAAACAAGAATTGTAGACTTTTTTTTCCTTGTATGTGGTGTGTGAATGCATTTTTTAGTAAAATATTTTATTATATCCGAAAAATGAAGAAAGAAAAAGTTTCTCTAAACGTCTAAACCCATTTTGCTCTTTACATGATTGAAGAGCTGAGTGGAAGAACATGTTATGCTACATTTTCTTAAAAATTATTTTATCTTTTGGACGAAGCCGTTATCAGGTATTCTGTCACATGGTAAAGCTAAAATACCAAAATTCTATTTAGCCTTGAAGATTTAAGGCATTATTCATTAATATTTAATATTTTAATATTTAATAATGTAAATAATATCAATATTTTTTAATATTTAAAAATTAAATAGGAATAGGTTTTTTTGATAGAGTTCAGTACCACACCTGTTAGTATTTTAAACACATGGTATCAAACAGAAAATAAATCATTAAAATTGACAACAAAAACTTTCACATCAAATTTCTTCAAATGTAATTTTTGTTACTTAACATGTTCTTCCACTTAGCTCTTCGATTACGTACCTGAAAGGAGGATCCAAATGATTAAATGGAGAGAGGGAGGCGCCATATTTAGGGAGGCTTTAAATCGGAATTATCTCACATATTTTGAAGATAAACAAGAATTGTAGACCTTTTTTTTTTCCCTTGTGTGTGGTGTGCGAATGTATTCTTTAGTAAAATATTTTATTATATCCGAAAAATGAAGAAATAAAAAGTTTCTCTAAACCCATTTTGTTCTTTACATGATTACGCCATATTTAGGGAAGCTTTAAATCGGAATTATCTCGCATATTTTGAAGATAAACAACAATTGTATAGACCTTTTTTTCCCACTATGTATGTGTGTGTAATTACTACTTGGCCGGAATGTATGCTTTATATAGTGCTTCAGAATCCGTGTTCATATCTTATTTATTTTAAAGACAAGACATTTTTTTTCTTTTTTTTTTTCAAATGAATTTTTCTAGAGATTAATGACTTTTCTAATTTATCAAAAATTCTTATTATGATAACAGAATACTTTTCAGAATTCAACATTTTAGTGTAGTGATCACGATCAGTTTTAAACCTTAAAAAAAATCGATTTTCTTGTTTTCGATATATTTTTAAATTTTTGAACCTATAAAAAGAGATTGCGTGAAAATATTCAAATTAGAACGGAGTCAATTTGAAATTAATTGATAACGCATACTTTAACACAGATACAAAATGAATTTCAATATTGCGTTGGTTTTTACTGCTTGTGCACATTGTAAAAAAAAAAAAACGTTTTGAAAGGTAGATAATTTATTTTCTACATATATTTATAAAATGATTATAATAAAATTTTTACTACTTTTTTGACTACTTAAAAGGCGTAAAATTTATTTGTTGCAATTAGAACGTGTTTTCTGTATGTGATACACCTTTAAAAAGCACATTCTATCCATCTATACATGATCCAGAATCATGTATTTTTTTAAAGAGCATAAAAAACAATAAATCATTTTTTTTAAGATTTTAAAACTCACGACTCACCAAATATAAAATTAATATATGCTTCCTTGAAAGTAAATAACAAGACAGGGTTACAGATTTCATCTTACATAATTGCTACTTATTAGTACTACTCTGTTGAGTATATTCTAAATAATAAACATAACTATTCTAATAAAATTTCTTCTTTCAATAAATTAATTATTGTTATTTTTGTCCTCTACCATGGCATAATGAATGGCGTTTAATTTTTGGATCACAATGAGATCATATGGGATCATATTGAGATTGATATTTATTATAAAATTCAGTTCTCAAAGATAGAATTAAATATGGATACATTTATTTATTTTATAGTTTTTTTAAATAATATCTTAAATAATTAAAAATAGCATGTGTAAAAGTTTATGAACGAATAATTTACCAATATTTAAAAAAATGCGTGAAAAAAAGGTCAAATATTTTTAACAGGTATGGAGGGGGGCGCCCAAGAGAATGCTCGCACGGGCGCCAAAATTGTCTTGGGCCGCCCCTGGGATTCTCCGCAAATTTTCTTGTACACAATGCCGTGGCGGGTTCGAAATCGGTCTAATCACCCATTAGACGGAGAAAAATCTTCAATTCTTAGCTTTTGGGCTACTTCGGCACCTTTTTCTTCAACTATGGATTCGCTGATAGGTATGTTACAGAGTCTTGACTCAAGAAACCACTCGTACATAACTTTTTCTAAATCTTCATATTCTCCTGCTTTCACTCTCTTTTTCTTTGAGCCACTAATCGTAGCATTTTTTTCAATATCTTTTCTGTTTTGAAGAAGAGCCTGAAGAGACGACGGCGCGATATTCATAGTAACGCAAAATCTTTCTGGCTCAGAATAGGTGGTGATTTTTTGTCATAATTTTTTAGAATTTCTAATTTTTTCGAAAGTGTCAGCGTCTTTCTTTTCATACTCTTAGCTTCCATATTGCACTTAATTGGAGTCGACAACGCTTCTACTTACTTATGTGTAAATGAAAAAAGAGAAAACAGTTTGTGTGAAGTAAGAGACAGACAGGTGCTGCTGAGATGGACGGCATAAATTCTTTTGTTCTCTGATTCCAAAGAACCAAAGCGTAATATTCGGGATTTCTTTGTTCAAAGGACCAATAAAAAGCGCGTTAAAAGCGGGAAAGCGTTAAAAGCGGGGAGCATTAAAAGCGAGGAATTTTTACATTATTCTTATGGCTATGGTTCAAGGGACCGGGACAAATGAGCGTAAAAGGCGGGAAAGCGTTTTAAGCGGTGAGCGTTATATCCGAGTTTTACTGTATATATCTTTTTTATCCTCAAATTGTCTTTCGTCGTTAACTACATTTTAAATTGAATTCAACAGGAGTAAGAACAATTTATGTAATTTGTAGTACATCTGATGTATGTTACCCCTTCCCCAATCTCCCCCAAAAAGAAGAAATAAATCAATCTACACTTTCAACTGAGTCGGAAAGACTTGTTTTCAGACGTTGTGGAAATCCTGTTTATCGATATTGTAAACATATCATTAAGAGAAACATTTACAAATTTTAGTTTGTATTGAAATTCTAGTTTAATCTTTTACCATTTAATTTGTAGAATCTCGAAATCTATTATCAAACAAAATAATTCCAAATGTTTTCCAGTGTCATTCTAATTATTATGATTATTATGTGCTAAGAATGTTTAAAGTCTATGTGAACACAATCAATGGAATGATAATGCGATGGATGTGTGCTCAGTTTGTTCCTTTTCCTAAATCTAGATTAAAGCAACTTTTCAACAAGTTCTAAATATATAGTATGGCTTATAGATCTAAGGAGTCTTTATATTCTTATTCTTCACAATTTGTTCAGGGTGAGATAGATTTCTTATTTGAAAATTGAAAATGAGACGCAGTTAGTATTTATCTTTTCAAGATTACTTTCTAAAAGTTTTTAATCTTTGGGTTTGAAGAAAGTTATAAATACTAAGCTATTTGTGCAATGCTAAATACTTAAACGTGCCTGATTGATTTTAAACTCTTTTAAAAATGGAATTTCAGACATTTCTCAAATGCTATTTCTTCCCCTTTTCCAGGAGAAAGCAATTATAGGAAATCCCTTATTTCTTTACCGGAAGATGATTGTTATACCCATTAAAAGAAATTACAATTACTAGTTGATAGTTTTTAATTTATATCAAATGCGAATTTACATTATATATAGTTAGTATTTATCTTTTCAAAATTACTTTCTAAAAGTTTTTAATCTTTGGGTTTGAAGGAAGTTATAAATACTAAACTGTTTGTGCAATGCTAAATACTTAAACGTGCCTGATTGATTTTAAACTCTTTTAAAAATGGAATTTCAGACATTTCTCAAATGCTATTTCTTCCCCTTTTCCAGGAGAAAGCAATTATAGGAAATACCTTATTTCTTTACCGGAAGATGATTGTTATACCCATTAAAAGAAATTATAATTACTTGTTGATAGTTTTTAATTTATATCAAATGCGAATTTACATTATATATAGTTAGTATTTATCTTTACAAAGTTACTTTCTAAAAGTTTTTAATCTTTGGGTTTGAAGGAAGTTATAAATACTAAGCTGTTTGTGCAATGCTAAATACTTAAACGTGTCTGATTGATTTTAAACTCTTTTAAAAATGGAATTTCAGACATTTCTCAAATGCTATTTCTTCCCCTTTTCCAGGAGAAAGCAATTATAGGAAATCCCTTACTTCTTTACCGGAAGATGACTGTTATACCCATTAAAAGAAATTATAATTGCTAGTTGATAGCTTTTAATTTATATCAAATGCGAATTTACATTATATATAGTTAGTATTTATCTTTTCAAAATTACTTTCTAAAAGTTTTTAATCTTTGGGTTTGAAGGAAGTTATAAATACTAAGCTGTTTGTGCAATGCTAAATACTTAAACGTGCCTGATTGATTTTAAACTCTTTTAAAAATGGAATTTCAGCCATTTCTAAAATGCTATTTTTTCCCCTTTTCCAGAAGAAAGCAATTATAGGAAATCCCTTAGTTCTTTACCGGAAGATGATTGTTATACCCTATAATTACCAGTTGATAGTTTTTAATTTACATCAAATGCGAATTTACATTATATATAGTTAGTATTTATCTCTTCAAAATTACTTTCTAAAAGTTTTTAATCTTTGGGTTTGAAGGAAGTTATAAATATTAAGCTTTTTGTGCAATGCTAAATACTTAATACCTGATTGATTTTCAACTCTTTTAAAAATGGAATTTCAGCCATTTCTGAAATGCTATTTCTTCCCCTTTTTCAGGAGAAAGCAATTATAGGAAATCCCCTATTTCTTTACCGGAAGATGATTGTTATACACATAAAAAGAAATTATAATTACTAGTTGATCGTTTTTAATTTATATCAAATACGAATTTACATTATATATAGTTGAAACATATAGTATCAAAATTATATAGTTGATAATTTTTAATTAATGTCAAATGCTAATTTTTATGCATCTTTTTTAAAACTTTCCAAAATGTGAAAAGTGTTTACGACTTTGGCTCGTCTGTCAGTTAATCCCCGATCTAAGATGCATTAAATTACCACGAAATTCATAAAGGTTACTGTGATTTAATATGGAATGTTCCTAAAGTAAAAAAGGAATGTGAAGCATATAAAATTCGTTTACAATGACATTCGAAAACTAATCGGATGTGGCAATCCCAAAACTTTCTTATATCTCCTACATCTTAATACTTCATGAAAAATGTAGCATAGCAGCGTCACCGGTTAGAGGATTTACACCAAAATCTAATCAGCTACAGCTTATGCCAACTTCTAACTGAATATGAAGTTCGATGAAAATCCGTGTACTAGTTTTTGAGATAGAGCTACTGCGGGAAGTCGTAAAAAATTCTGCATAACAGCGCCACATGGTGGACTATTTATACCAAAACTTAATCAGGACCAATTTATATAAGGGACTAACTAAATCTGAATTTTTATGACAATGCATGTATTAATTCTTGAGATACAGCTATTGCAAAGATCGTGAAAAATGCAGCATAGCAGTGCCACCTGTTGGGTGATTTACACAAAAAACTAAACAGCACTAATTTATATTAGGGACTAACTGAATCTGAAATTTTATGAAAATTCGTGCATTAGTTCTTGAGATAGAGCTGTTGAAATAATCATGAATAATGCAGCCTAGCAGCACTACCTGTTGGGCGATTTACACCAAGGGGTAATCAGCACCAAATTATATCAAGGACTAACTGAATCTGAAGTTTTATGTAAATCCGTGCGTTAGTTCTTGAGCTAGAGCTATTGCGGAAATCGTGAAAAATGCAGCATAGCAGCGACACCTGTTGGACGATATACACCAAAACTTAATCAGCACCAGTTTATATCGAGGTCTAACTGAATCTAAAGTTTTGTGAAATTCCGTACATTAGTTCTTGAGATAGATCGCCCACAAAATTTTTGTCACATGCAGACTCACAGAGTGACAGAGTGACAGACAGACTCACAGATAGACATTTTCTAAAAACCATCAAATCGTATTCAGGAGCTTCTAAAACGTATAAATTACATTTACAACTGAAAGACGAAATTTTTCACGAGTCCAATAATTTCTTCTTGTAAAGATAGAAGAAAGTAAAAATCAGTTTCATTACGATCTGTGAGCTCTAGTTGTTTGAAATACATTTTAATGATGTTCACTATACTTTAAATATTACGTATGTTATACTTTGTTAAAATGCACTATACATGTTTTGTCTTGAAAATGGTGAGTGTAGCATTTATCATTCATTTACAGGGACGCTCAAAAGAATTAGATTATATGACTGTCTGTACGCGGACATTTTTAAAAGTAATTTTAATCAGGCTATACATTTTTTAACATCATAAAATTTTTATACAGTGAGCAAAAAAAGTATTTGCACGGAGACGATTTTTTGCATAAGTAACCATAGAAAGCAAATTTGATACTATTCTCTTAATTATTCATTTATTTAAATAAGAAGAAAATAAAAATAACTATCCATTTTCCTTAAACAGTAATATTACACATTTTAAAAAATAAATTAATATTTTCTGATCCCAAAAAAGTATTTGCACAAGAAGCAGTGACTGTTAAAAAAGGCATTAAATGTGAACATTATGCAAATGTTTAGCATATCAGTCCCGCAGTACATTAGCCCCGCACTTTAAAGTCACGTAATATATTAACTGGAGCAGGGATTCTGGGGAGTTTTTGTTCTAATGGTGCCGAAAACGTGTGAACTGTCTGTTGCTACCCGTGAGAAGATTATATTTCTTCTCAATTCTGGATTAAGTTATCGAAGAACAGGTAAAAAATTAAATCTAAACTTTTCTAGTGTTCGTTATGTAATTACGAAGAAAAAAGAAACTGGTTCGACAATACATAAGCCGCGAACTGGGCGTCCAAGAAAGCTAAATACCAAGCAAAGGAGAGCCATCATAAAAGAATCTTCAAAAAACCCTTTTTTAAGTGATCGAGAATTGGCTGTTGATGCTGCTTCAACGTCGGGAACAATAGTTACACCACAATCAATTAGAAATATTCTTCATGATGCAAATATTCGAGGAAGAGCCCCTCGAAAAATACCATTTATTAGTGAAACAAATAGGGTGAAAAGACTTGAATTTGCAAAAGCTTACGTCAGCAAACCACTAGAGTTTTGGAAAACTGTTATTTTTTCCGATGAAAGCAAGTTGAATATTTTTGGCTCAGATGGTAAGAAAACTGTATGGCGAAAGCCAAATACTTCTCTTCAAATTAAAAACTTGAACCCAACTGTAAAACATGCGGTGGTCATGCATTTGGGGATGCATGTCTTTTAACGGAGTTGGCGAAATGACCTTTATTGAAGGCAATATGAATGCTAAACAATTTATTAATGTATTGCGAGATCATTTATCTAATAGTCCTCTAAAATTAGGAATTCCTAATTCATATAATTTCCAACAGGATAACGACCCGAAACACATTGCATATATTACGAGGTTATGGTTGCTTTATAATTTAAAAAATCAATTGAAAACGCCACCACAATCACCAGACCTCAATCAGATTGAAAATTTATGGCATATTTTGGATGTGAAAATAAGGAAAAAGAAAATTCCTAACAAATCATGACTTAAGCAAGCTCTTAGGGAAGAATGGCTACAAATCAGCAGTGAAACATGTCATAAATTAATAGAATCAATGCCCAGACGATTACAAGCTGTAATTGAAGCAAAGGGCATGCATACTAAATATTAGCACTGTTTTTAACTTATAAATAATTCCTCTAGTTCTATTTTTATTGTTAGTGTGCAAATATTTTTTTGGCAGTACAGATGCTACTTTTTTATGTTTTCATATTTTAAATATAATTATTAAGTTAGATATTAAATATGTTTATTTGTTTTGTAAGAGGTTGGCATTTTTAATTCTTAGTTGCTTTTTATTTATTTATACATATGCTACAACAAATTTACCTGGTGTGCAAATACTTTTTTTGCTCACTGTACGTTATTGAGGTGCATGTAATATCGAACAGGATTCAGAAACATTTTCATCTACGAGTGATAACTGCTAGAAGTGCTGTTTCAGCTGCACTATACGTTTTCAAACTTAACTATTTCAGTGCTTTTTTCGGTATATAATAAATTTTACAGATCATGAACAGGGCAGCAGAAAGAAATTGAATACATTATTTTATAGGGGATGACAATTTCAGAAAGTGTGTTTTCCATTGTGTCATGCGTTTTTCAGCCGAATTTTGTTTTACAATATTCTGTAATGAGTGTAATTGAATAAATTTGTGTTATGTGTTTATAAAC
This sequence comes from Maratus speciosus, assembly GCA_963932465.1. NCBI lineage: Eukaryota > Metazoa > Arthropoda > Arachnida > Araneae > Salticidae > Maratus > Maratus speciosus. Next base: position 544,785,304 of record OZ010789.1, on the reverse strand, counting down.
AAATTCATATGCAGGGCTGCACAAAAGAATTTGGATCCATCGCTCTCTATGGATAGTAACTGCTAGGAGTGAGTTTTAACTGTATTATGCATTTTCTAAATTGTTTATTTAAGTGTATCCTTTCCCAGTATAAAAAGATGACGTTTAGTAAAAATAATCTGGTAGTATTGGAAAGCGTTTCATTATCTATGCTTGGCACATATTTTCCTTTTTATTAACACTTTCTAACAAAGTTGAAAAGTGTTTATGCATTCGGTTTGTCTGGCCGTCTGTCCACGTTCTAACTCCCGTAAATATATACGGATTTTCATGCAATTGATAAAGGTTATTTAGGGTCACCAAAGCATGTTTGGTATTGCATATGAAGTATGTATGATTAATAGTTCAGTTACAGGGACACTCAAAAGTATTCCATTGCATTATGGTATACAGGGAAAAATCGTTTGCAGGGTATTTTAATGACATGACGCTATTTCAAATGCATTGAAACTGATATAAATTACTGAATTTCACTACAATCATGTTAGAACAGGGCACTCATAGCATTTTTTATTCATTTACAGGGGCACACAAAAGAAATCGGTTACAGTACTGTCTTTGAGTAATAACTGGTGGAGTGTACGGTTTAAAATTCGGTATGCACTTTTAAATTTAATTAATGTTTTGCATGTAATTCGTCATATAAAAACTCTATACCTCCTATACAGGGCTGCACCAAAGTATTCACGTGCCATTTTCCTTATTAAAGGGAATTGCTGAAGGAGAATTTTAAACTGGAGTATATGTATTTCTAAACAGAACTAAATTTTGGCATGCATGTAGTTAATAGATACAAATCTATATATCGTATACAGGGATGCTGAAAAACTTCGGGTAATTTTCCGATTGTAGATGGGAACAGCTAAAATTGGGTTTTAAAATATGTGATGCGCTTCCATATGGTTGAATTAGACGTAATATTTTAATTTTTTAAACGGAACAGTTTTGTTACATTATTCTGAATCTGTTGGAAAGTGTTTCATAATCTATTCTTGACGCGTGAATTTGTCTTCCTTGTTTATTATTGTTTCATAGAGAATGGGAAATATAAGTCAAAGTATGTAAACTGAAAAATTGAAACTTATAATAACACGCAAAAACTTTATTACCGAAATGAAATGTCTGAATTATCGTAATTAGTTTAATCCCTTGAGGGGAGGTGGGATACATTTAACTTTAATCAAGATTCGTACCAGAAACTTTCATTTAAATTTTACTTTCCTAACTTTGGTGGAAAAAGGTTTAAAAATTGCTTTTCCTTATTTAAAACACAATTTTTCTAAAATTCCGGTGTGAATTCAACATTACAGAAACGCAATTACTTGCCCCTGAAAGGTTCAAATGTGTTAGGTTAAAAATGTATACTTAAATTAACAGCAAAATAATAAACTTTTGTATGCGAAAATCTCTTGAAATTTTTATGATATAAATCATTGTAAAGTTTGATAAAATATCCACAAATTTTTTAAAATATCTAATTAAAATATTTAGATTTAAAGTGTTTAAATTTGAAATCTTGCATACGAAATTAACTTCGATTGTGTGAGAAATAGAATTAGGATTTTTTTTTTCTCTTTAACCATCTTCTAATATTAGGTAGATTTCGTATGAAATACTACCTATTACATTCTCCCCTATGTTGGAATTTCTGAAAAATTTTTGCAGATCTACACCAATCACGATCCCTAGAACCCAAAATCCCCCTCAGTAAAAAACTTTATCTATCTATCTACACTTTCTCCTGGACACGATAATTTCCACAATTCTGCACATTTTTTTTCCAAACTGATACATAAAATCAAGGGGCATAAAATCTCGGTCAAGTGCGTTAATGGGCAAAATCGGACCAAGGGGAAGAAATTGGGAGGGGTTTTGTGAAAACCGAAAAAACCCCATAACTTCTTAATTTTTGTACATATCAAATCAGTTTACTACTACTAAAAATAGGGCAAAAAGTTTATGTAACACAGATTTTTTATAATATTAAAAATGGGCTTAAGGGGCGCAAAAATAGGGTTTTTGGGCCCTATTAATTTTATTATAAATCTCCTTAATAGTATCTACAGCTTTTATATTCACAAGTTTTTGATAGGACCAATTCGTACCGCAAAAGAAAAAAAAATAAAAATAAAAAACGAAAACAAAAAGGGGGGTTGAAGAAGAAAAAAAAATCCATAACTCCGTCAATTCACAAGATATAAAATCCCCATGAATTTATCATATATCTTCTTAATATTGTCTACAACATTTATATGGACACGTTTTTGATAGGACCAATTCTAACAGCCAAAACAAATAAAAAAGAAGAAAAAAAATCATCTTATTAAAGGTGTATTCAAATCCAAACTGCTTATTTTCTTACTCATTCTTACTTCATTCTTTTCATACTTCATTTTAAATTCATTTCTGCTCTTAAACGCATCCAATTAGTAGATTCTCTTATTCAGAAACTATGTAATGTACCGTAATGATCGATTTTTTGATAGAGGCAGAATATCTTTCAAAAAATGATGTCAAAGTGGGCATTTTGAACAGAATTTCCCGAAGCGGTTGTCTTAGAAACGAAAAATATTGTTCTACTGAGAAAATAATTGTTTATAAATCAAGTTTCAATTAATTGAACGAAAAATAAAACCACAGGTCGCTTATAAATCTCTTCAAAAATCACGTCAGCAAGTTTCATATTTTTTCTATTAAAAATGAATCTGAAAATGTGCCAGAAAATTTCGAGTTGTTGGGCATGGAAAAGTATTTGTTTGAATACCTCCTTAAAATGATTCTGATAAAACCAATCATTACATAAAAATGAAATAAAAACTCGTCAAAAGCGGCCAGATAAAATTGTTAAAGTGAGTTTATCTCTAATTATGATTTAGTTTTTGTTGGTTAAATTAATATACTTAACTTCGAAATCTACTTCCGCCTGGTAGGCCGGGCCGACAGGGATTTTCCCAAATTAGGAATTCATAAAAAAAAAATTCTTCTAAAGTATTTTTCGTGAATTTTTGAAATTTACATTAAAAAATTTACACAATTGTTTAATAAAATTTAAAAGGATTTTGCCAATTAAAATTAATTAAATTTGAATTTATAGTGATTTTGAACAATATTTATAACTTTACTCAAATCTTTTATTTAAAATATTTTTTTAGTATTTTATAGAATTAGGAAATGTACAAATAGAATGCGCTTACAATAAATATAATAATTCCGAAGGGAAACTTTTAACCACAATCTTTCAACGTCAAGAAAGCTGAAGATACAAATGAAAAAGAAATCGTTATTTAAAAAAATATTTTGGTTTTGTTTAACCAATAATGCTTTTGGAATAAGATAAAGTAAAGTATCTATAGTTCATTCTAAACTGTATTACAACTAATCGATGGATTAAATAAATTTTACAACAAGTTATTTTAATGGTACTTTAAAGTACCGTCGGTGCATAAAGTGTCAAATAATAAATGTAACTTGGTTTTTGGTGGAAATAAACTTATTTGTAAATTGTGAAGCTAATAATTCAAAAAATTAAGTACTTTTAACATTTGCTTATCTTTGGAATTTTTAATGTTTCTCTCAATAGTTGCTATTTTTATTATCTTGTAAAGAAATTTTACGTAATAAATGAAATATTGATCAAACTATGTTACTTTAGCCTATAATAAAAGAATTTTCAATTCGGTCACCATATACGTTATCACACTACGTTTAAAAAACCAATTTTCGGAAAATGTCACAGATTTTGTTTTATTGTCCTATTTGTAAGAGAGTAAAATTAGCTATGCAAAACGATTTTTGATTTTTTCGTAAGATCATTAGAATTTCGTTTACGACTATTTTTGTTTCAGATCTCAAACAGGGAGAGTGTATTTAAGAAACCGGAAATGCATAGGGTAGAGTAGCCGATTTTAGACCACTTCACTTATTTTCAGGTATAACTTACGTCATTTTTGGGATATCTACAAAATATGACTACACGTAATCAATCTATTCACCTACTAACTAAATGAATCTTTAGAACAATTTCTTTTTGAAAATCTTAAGTTTTATTTTAATTTGAAAAATTGTCAAAAGTAGTCCAAATTCAGCGACTGGTCACCTAAGTTGGACCTCCAGTCTCCTAAATTGGACCAAACAATGTTATGTTGTTTTAATGCGTAGGGAATGTGACTAATTTTATTAAAAGCAAAGTTTGCGATTAATAAAACAATCAAACAAAACAACAGCAATGAAATATAATTAAATTAAATTGACAGTAAGAGTAATTGTTTTAAATCAAAATGTATTCAAAATATAAATCAAAGTTATAAGTAATTAAGAATAGAAATTATGGAACTAATTGCCTTGAATATCATGTAAGAAGTGATACAAGGCTTACATAGGAATTTTCTTTGTTTGTTTTTTTTATTCCAACGCACACAACATGGAAACATATTTGGCAACTGAACACTGGATCATTTTTGCTATTTTATTTTTCTAACAAATTAGGCAAATCCAATCATCACTGTCTTGATTTTTCATTTTAGATTCTGGATCATTAGCCATTTTTTTGCAACAGATGTTTTCTTTACCTTATGTCTGTAGTTCTTCCCTTCCATCATTTTCTTTCAAATTGAATTACGTCTATTTTTTAAAACTTGATGTTCTGATTACTTTCGGGCTTTGAAACCTTTCTTTTTGTCATTTTTTTTTTCATTTCAAGGTTCTAATTACTTTCGTGCTTTGAAACCTTTCTTTTTGTCATTTTTTTTTCATTTCAAGGTTTACTTTATATGGCGAAACCATATAAAAAATGCTAACACAGCTGTTTTTTGTCTCTCGCTGTACTTTGACTTAATTGATTTTGGAAAGGAAGATAACATTTTCTAATGAAACTTTGGCTTTTTGGCGGGGTTTGTAGCTGCAGCCTTCTTGCCAGCCAATCTTTTCACAACCCACTCTTTCCTTTTCATTTCCTATATCTTTGACAACTTTTGTTGTCACTGATTTTTTTTTCTTCCAGACTGTTTGTCTGTGTCGTTTTGATCATTTTTTTATTCTATTAGTTTTAGTAGGTTTCATGATTGCTGAGTCTGATTCCGAAACCTCACTAGCAGAAGAATCAAACGGATTTAGTAAGATTCGGACATAGTAATCCATTAAAAAAAAATAGTGTCCAAAGGACCAGCCTTCGAAATTCATTACATACTTTTAAAATTTATGATCGTATATCTGGTCTAATTTAAGAAACTCAAATTGGTCCAATTAAGGCGTGCCTTTTTTTAAAACAGATAATCTCAATATTAAGAACAAAAACGAAAACAAACAAATACGCGTAAAAAATATGCGCAATTAACAAAGGAATTTAGATATGTATATGAAACATAACAAGTTATCTTAGTTTTATCGTATTCTCTTACGTTTAGTAGGAAAAAAATTAGACTAAAACAGCAAATTTTAGATTTTAGAAAACTGTCTGAAAACAGCACGTCGAAGGCAGGTGCTCCTTCTAATCGTAAATAATGTCATTCTGATGAGTAGGGTTTTAGTGGTAGTTGACATCTCTTTCTGTAATTAACGGCAAAATTGCAGCGGTCCAAATATGTCTACTCTCCCCTTTAAAGATTTTCTGTAGTCAAAAAGTACACTTTCGCGAAAAACGGAGCGATCTCCCCATATAGGAGTTGTTTTATTGGAAATGGGCTGAAAAGAATAAACAGTCAAGTTTTCACTCTTTTAATGTTATGTAAAATCTGAATGGTCAGCAAAATGGAGGAGAAATTGGTATGGTGGCTGTAGGCCTCGAAACAGGTAATTAGTAGTTATAATTAAACTTCTTATATGGACACAACTGAAGAAATGTTTCCAAACAATTTTAAGGTTTGATTTTTTTTTTAAAACATTGTCTTATTAGTTATTAATACTTTGTTGTTACGTAAGATGTCTATTATTTTTACCTATATTTTAGAATACAGCAATATGTTCCTGAATGGTTTTAAGAATACTTTAAACGAAAAACGAAAAAAAAAAATGTTTGTTTTTCATATAAACGCAAAATTACATTAAAAAATATATAAACTCAGTAATAAACAATTTCTTCATGTATGTTCCTCAAACCAAAAATGTTTACAAACGGGCAGATTAAAGAGAATCAATTTTATGGTTTGATATTTTTTAATCATTGACATATTTGTTATTAATATTTTGTTGCTATTAAGTTTGCATATTATTTTAATTTATACTGTAGGATGTAACAATATAATACAGAATATACTTTAGAACAGTTTAAACAAAAGTAAATATATATAATATAGTTTCTTTCTTTGCCATATAAACGCAAACTTACATATATAAACTCAGTAACAAACAATTTCTTCATATTCTTTTATTTACATCATAGATAAAACATTTCTTTTATTTGAAGAAGGAAATGTTTCTTTTCAAAACAAAATTTCACTTGTTATATTAGGCTAATGAAATTCGCGGAAATTAGATTTGCTTTTTGTAATATACTATTGTGCCTTATGATTGATTTCTTGTTTACTTTATCTATTGTAATTTAATCTATTGTAATAGTTTTCAGATATATTTTTTTAAACGGCAGGAAATTAAGAGCTACATTTCAAGAAAAGATAAAATTATTGCTAATACTTTCTCTAAATATCTTTTATTTAATTTAGGATATCGCATCATCGTAAATGGAATTATTAACCTTTTATAAAACGAAATAAGATCATATATAATATTTTATTTAATTTGTTTTAATATTTTCCCTTTCAACGTTTTATTTTAAGGGTATGCCGGTAATTAAAATGTCGTACAAAAATATATGTATGATTTTTAGGTACTACTTAGTTATCCGGTCGACCAATTTCGCCAAACCACTCGCCAAATTATACAAATTGACATAATTTTTATCTTAAATAAATAAAGAAAAAATAAATTAGTATAACATTAATAAAAATACAAATAAAATGTCGAAATAAAAATCACTTGATGACGTAAATACGTGTAACTTGCTTAAAGTCAAGTGAATGTGACATTTACGATCAAGCATTATTGGCATTTAATCTTACAGTTTGGCGATAGATTTTTGGTCGACGGGATAACTAAGTAGTACTGATTTTTATTGCGCTCCCAATTGGCGTCATTAACCAATTTTAACTATTTACTCTACAGTGGGTTAAAAATGGAGTATACTGATGAGTAAATTAAATATCAAGCATTCAGAATGAGTTATTGCTAAATTTAAAGACATGTATGCCTTGAGTTAAACATTTGAAAATTTAAATAAGAATATATTTTTAAATAAAATTTATACTAAATACGTTAACACTTTGAGGTCTAAGCCCGAGTGTCTCTCGTGTTGCCTTTTTCAGTGAAGCAAACTAAGCCCGAGAGTATATCGGAGTCAACTTTTAACTCACTTTTAACTCTCTGAGCTATAAAAGTACCGACTATATACGTTCGCTGTCTTTTCAGATATTATCTACGAACCTTTAATTTTGAAAGAAAAAAAAATTATAGATGGCAGCTCTAAACAGAAGTAAACATGTGAAAATATCTAGAATTAGGGCTTAACTCGTCGAGCTAATGTGAACCTTGTGGTGTTGCTCATTTTGCAAATCCTTGCTTTGAAATGTACCACACAAAAGTAAATTTTACTAAATAATGTTTATATACAAATAAAACATATTTTCAGATATTTGTACAACATCTGAGTAATCTTTTATTCAAGCCTATGTAAAATTTTATGTTAAAAAATGTTGTTTTCTTATGCGGAACATTAAAAAAAAAAAAAATAAAAACATGCTTTGTTCAATAATTTCTCATTAAATATTAATTTTAGTACATTTAAATAGTTCCTTCTTTTTGAGTAAGAACAGTTTGAAGTTTATAATAATATTTTTTTATTAAAATACGTATCTTCCAATTATTTTTTAAATAATCCTGAAAAGTACCAAATACCCACAGCTTTTAAATTTCACCTAAATAACCCGGCCCTTGCTATCTATAATAATGTTCTTTATAATTTTTGTATTTGGCCTATTGTGACTTAAGCTTTTCCTACATGTGTCTTCACCTGCAATACAACTATGAATAATCTCGGCCGTCTGCCCAACCAAAATCTTAGTAAGGTTCGAAAGGCTTCCCGTTACTTAACACTTTCATCGCGGCAATGGCGCGCCTTTGTCCCACCCTTTGCGCTAAGAGCCTGAGCCGCTCCTCGCAGACCTAAAATTGAAACAAAACATAAAATCATTTAAAACTTGTTTATTTTACTTTGAAAAATAATAATCAATATCATTTCTCACTCTAATAATTAGTTTGTCCTTACAAACATAAAAAAATAATAAAATGTCGTGTCCGTTTGGGAAAAAACAATTCGCACCGGAAAATTCTGCCCAGTAATTATTAGACATTAGATATCGGAATCATAAATCTGATAATTAAATGACAGAATTTTCCTCTACGAATTGATTTTCCATTATTAATAGCTAATATTCCAGGAAGACGAGTTATCTCGTCCCTCGCGATGAAAGTGTTAAGAAATTCTGCTATCAGAAAAGTTCTCCAAACCACTACTTTCAGAAAAAGGCTAATTGGACCTGCTAAAAGAAAAGAAAAAAAAATGTTTGAATATGTTTATAATAAGGATTGAAGGAAACCGAAACAGAATTTTGGTAATCTTCCTATTTTCGGCCGGTAACGAAAAAGAAAATGTCCAACAATTTTTTAACGGTACTTAAGGTACTTACAAGTACCGTAACAAGTACCGTAACGTTTTAACGGTAACTTACTTACTTCTGACGGTACTTACAAGTGTCACTCACTTTAAACTTTCACCCCATAGTAAATATTACTAATATTCTAATGGTACTTTGCCAAAACCACTCTTTTAACTCTACGTTTTCAGTATACATGGCTGTAGTAGTTCTAGGTTCGTTACTTTAACGAGGAAGGAGGCTATCTTTAAAACAGTCAGCGTGTTTTATGCCGACATTTTGAACATATTGTCACGCTTGTCTTTTTATTGCTGCAAAGATAATAAAAGACATAAGATAAGTGTTGGGATTTTTTTATGTGTTTATTATGATCTTAGAATGAAATTTGACTAGCTATTTTAGGTGAATGGTTTATGTGTTTGATTTAACAGTTGAATTACTTGGCGGTACTTATAAGTACCGCTAGTACACTGGGAGTTGGAGAAAAACTTCTTGTTTACTTTTCGTCTGTGTTATTATCCGTCTATTACCCATCGTTTTGATCTGCTTTATAATGTAATTACTAAATTGTAGTATAGTAAGGTTTTTCTTTTCTGTTTAATTATTATTTTTTATAGGAAATCGAAAAAGTTGTTTCATCGGCTCTTTTTTGCTATGCTAGAAATGGCATCTGTAAATTCATTATTGCATAGGTGGAGGTGCGAGAGAACATGTTGTCCCTGTAATATAGGCGTCGCATAATTAAAAGTCCGGGCCTACCCAAAGCCTTCTCAAGACTATCAAGCCAGACACGATTTCATTCCCCCACATATGTGACGCAACGACCCGGGGCTGGCGCCAATGCCGAGATTTTGAAACTTGAATCAGGTTGTTTAGAATTAAAATGTAACGTATGCACGTGTTGTTTACTTAACTAATAGAACATATTCTTTTGAAGGTAAGTTTTATTTTCAAATGAACTACTTATATTTTATTAGTACTAGCTCTATTTTTTGTGTTCAGAATATCTTTTATTTTTAACTTCTTTAAAACAAATTAACTATTAAATCCCAGTATCGTATTGTCAACAATCCCGTGTACGTGTTTCAAAACAAAACGATTTATTGTACTTCTGTTTCATTTTAAGAACAGCAGTAATTTAAAGTGGCAAAAATCACTAAATCGTATCGAGACTTATATCATTCCCTGTCTCCCGTAATTTTCTAAAAATTGGTGCTTGAATGGTGTGAATCGGTGAATTATCACAAAAGTTATTAATTAATAAAGTTTTCATTGTTTAATTATATTCTTTATAAATATGTAAAAATAGCTTCATTTTAATATGTGCCAGAGCTAGACAGCTCTGTTCGGGACAACATATTTCTCCTTATAATTTCGAAGCTATACGTCCAATTCAGTTTGAAATTTTAATGTCCTATGCGACATATTTTTCTACCTCAACTGTTATATTTTCAAGTGGAAATTTTAATTAGTTCTTTTAATTTAAACAAATTAATAAAAAAAACTTTAAAATCATTATTACTCGGGAATTTATCACTGAAAACTGATGAAATTTTGTCTATAGTACAGTACAAATATTATTGTTTAAATTTTACATTTTGGTAATAGCTATTTGCAACATTACCTTTCTTGCTATTCAAAAATTTCGGTTAAAACTTCTGAATTTTATTTACTCGGAAATATTGGCACCAGACAGCTGAAACTTATGTCAGACTGGGTTCTTTGGGTACTAATCATGCTCAAAAATGTTCAGTCAAAAGTTTTAGTTATAAGCCTAATTATTTTGTAATTTCTAACTTGTCACACCTTCCTCCCTTTTTAATTTGTTCGGTTTTCTCTCATTAAAGTGACTTTTAATAAACGTCTATTTATTAGAAAACACTTGTCGTGTGAATAATAATTAATTATTTTGTATGCAGAATTGATTGGGATTTAATTTGAAACAAAATTTATGTATTTTTATGGGTATTTTCATACTAAAAATTTAAATATACTAGAAATTTTCAGCAAAGTCGCTATGGACACATATTATCTTGTTTACTTCTTTTAAAGTCCAGTCAATATACGCAGGATGCCACCGGCGACTATTTTTTTATTCTGACTTGCACCACTTCTCAAAACAAAAATCTTTGACATACAGTTTGACAAGATTTGCAAGAGAAATGTACTACAATTTTTTTTTTTTAAATAGCGGTGCTAATAGAATAGAAAAATACTCGCCGGTGGCAGCCCTGTATATGTACCAATTTATTGTTGTGTTTTAATCTTAAAGTCTTAATATCTTGAAAAAAATTCCTTTTATAATATTTGTTACATAAACCATGCTTATACGTGAAAACTGGAGATATGAGGATAATGTGTTTGAATCTCTTATTTTTGCAACCACTGTAAACAATTGATTCATAAAACTTGGAAGGTAAAACCCGTATGCAAAACAGATGTTGGCGAGCCCCCCCCCCCCCCCCCCCCCAACCTCTTCGAAAAAATTGTGTGTTTTTATATACATTTTAATGTTTAATTAAAAATAACAATAAATAAAATAATTTTTCTATAATTATAAAGTTACTTTTCGATCTAGCCATGGCCCTTTATATTTTTCATCTCATAAATATTGATTATTTTAAGCTTAAAACATGTGAACTGAATCATTTAAACAGCCCACACAACATTATTTTTGGAAATGAAATATTTTCGTGGAAGGATTTGGGTTTCTCTTTGTTTTTTAGCAGTTTAAATCTCAAATATCCGAGGAAAATGAACATAAGTTTGGAAAATTGTAATTTGGATTGATAAAAGTGTTTTCTTTCTTCTTCTTCTTCTTCTTTTTTTTTTCCCCTCTGTCATGTTTCAGTACACTTTAAAAAAATCTACTGCTTGTACCTTGCATAATGTGTTAAACTAACACAAAATTAAAATAATAATAATAATTTTCTATTTCATGACCTTCTTTTGTTTTATTATGAGAGTTTTATGTTTATCAATTCTAATGGATTTTATGTGAAAATTACCCATTTCTGATAAGTAAAGTTTGCAGTACGTACAAAAAATTTATCTGTATGAATATTTAATTTCATATATGCTTTAATTTTACTATTTATTTATACTAAAATTGTTATGTGAAAGTTTCAAATCACTAGATATTTAATAGAATATTTAGTGTATAATTTCAGGCCACAATAAATAATAAAAATAGAACACAAACTGAATTTGCTTTTATTTGACATTCACTTTGCTTTCAATTTAACTTAATTTTAAATGTGGGTTTTGATTGGCACACTTATTAGTATTTATTTATTTTTGAAAGTGAAATAATTGAAAGCAAAATAATTCAATTGATATGTGTTTAAAATGAAAATTTATATATGTATATATATATATCAATGTCTTGTTTTTGAATATATAGAAAGTAGATAATTGATATTGTTTCTAAATTTCAAAGTAGAATAAATATAATAAAATCTGTTCAGTAAAATAAATTTAATACTTGTTTTTTTTTCCTTATTAACGATCCAATTTTCTTTCATGTACTCTTAACTTTAATACTGAGGCACATTTTCATTGACACAGTGATATTATTTCATAAATATTTATAGTATCTTTATTTTTACTGTTGAGGAGTAATCGAAATTGAATGAAAAGCGCTAAGCCCCGCGAAGTGACCGTCACGAAACCTTGTGTTTGGCTTGTAGTCTTTAGGCGGCTTTGGCCTACCCTGGCTGAGTAGTTAAGGCACCACACCGCTAATCGCTTGAGAGCGTAGGTGGGTTGCGGGTTCAACTCCTGCTGGATCCATTGCACGCTCTTTGTGAAGCTCCCGGATGTAATTCTATGGTGTTGTAAATTTCCTTGTGCTATCTCGTCCTTGTATATAGACGATGGCTTATAAGTGGACCCCTGATGTCAAGCACACAAGTCAGATGTATGCGTTTACTAAATAAATAAATAATTAAACTAAAGGACTGCTACAAAGATCAAAACCTAAAAAAAAGTTCTTTTTTTTAATGCCGTCAAATATTAATTTTTTCTCATTTTTCATGTGTAAAATAAAATTATGTCAATTTAATATTTTTTTATTGTTAACTTTCGAGTGTCTTCTTGCTATTTAGTATTTTTAAGAGTTTAAATTTTATTTGAAATATCATGTGGGTTTTCTGTTACGAGAATATTTCAGGCATAGTGTACTGACGGTACTTTAAAGTACCGCTTTAATTAAATTGCCTCTAACGAATGAAATTTCTCGCCACGTGTGAGTATTTTTTTAATGTATATACTTTAATTTCTATTGTAGTAACTCAAAAAAAAAAAAAAAGAAAAAAAAATACATGATAAAAATTGCAGTAGATCATAAGGCAGTAGATAAAGCGTTAAAGTAATTAATACATAAATATACATAATTATTTATTAATTATACGTGTTTATTAAACATACATAATTATTAAGCAATTATACGTGTGGCCCAAGTTAGCTCTCTGTGCTTCTGACCAAAATTTTATATTTTCTGATAAAATAAAATGTAATTAATTCATGAACGACACAGAATGGTTTTCTAATTATGCGAATTTCACCTAATTAAAAAATGTTGCATTAAGGCGACATTTGCAACATTGGATTATTTTTCTAGTTGAAATGAAGTAATTGGCTGTCACGATATCAATAGTGGATCACGTCCAGCAGTAATAGAGTACTATAAGTTATCAGAACAGGTAAATTCGATCCTGTTGTACTAGTATAACGAAAACTGGAATCCTGTCGTGTTAAAGACTGCCACATTGACGTTATATGATGATTTGGAAATTGTATGAGTCGACGAGTGAAGGACATGGAATACATTTTTTCCGTGAAAGTTTCCCCAGAAATAATTGAGACAAAGCGTAAAGTCAGCTCATCATTTTATTTAAACATCTTTCGGCGGCGCAATTTCCACAAAGAATATTAGCCATCGCTTCATAGTAGTAATTTAGGGATGAACAAAGTTGTAGATAATCGAATACGTGGACGGTGACCAGGGGGTTGTATGAAAAATGGAAATAAGACTAAAATTTATTGAAACACAGCGAGCATTGGCTTTTTGTGCGTCAAGTGTAGGAATACAAATATGACGTAGTCGCGCTCTCAACCAATTAATAATTACGAATACCACGCCATAGAAAGAGTGCTGACAGAGCGAGTGGATGAATTTGAAGGTGAAAAGGATAACCCCGGAATATGCGCGGGGAAATAAATGGAAGGGAAAATAAAATGGTTGCTAAAAGAACATTCTAAAAGAAAAAAAATCCCTGACGGCCCGGCCTACAGGCAGAGGTAGATTTCGAAGTTAAGTATACTAATTTCACCAACAAAAACTAAATCATTATTAGATATAAATCCACATTAACAGTTTTATCTGTCTGCTTTTGACGAGTTTTTATTTCATTTTTATAAAATAGCTGGTTTTATCAGAATCATGTTAAGGCGATATTAAAAAATATATTTTCCCATGCTCAACAACTCGAAATTTTCTGGCACATTTTCAGATTCATTTTTAATTAAAAAAAAAAAAAAAAAAAAAAAAAAAAATATGAAAACATGTTGACGTGATTTTTGAAAAGATTTCGATCTGTGTTTTTATTTTTCTTTCAATTAATTAAAACTTGAGTAATAAACAATTATTTTCTCAGTAGGGCAATATTTTTCGTTTCTAACACAATCGCTTCGGGAAATTCTGTTCAAAATGCCCACTTTGACATCATTTTTTGAAATATATTCTGCCTCTATCAAAAAATCGATCATCACGGTACATTATATAGTTTCTGAATAAGAGAATCTAGCAATTGGATGCGTTTGAGAGCAAAAATGAATTTAAAAATGAGTAAGAAAATAAGCAGTTTGGATTTGAATGCACCCTTAATAAGATGTTTTTTTCTCCAACCGCTATGTATTTTTAATTTGTTTTTGCTGTAAGAATTTGCCCTATCAAAAACGTGTCTATATAAATGTTGTAGACAATATTAAGAAGATATATGATAAATTCATGGGGATTTTATATCTTTTGAATTGACGGAGTTATGGATTTTTTACTTCTTCAAACCCCTTTTTTGTTTTCGTTTTTAATTTTTTTTTGCGGTACGAATTGGTCCTATCAAAAACTTGTGAATATAAAAGTTGTAGATAATATTAAGGAAATTTATAATAAAATTAATTGGATTTGATATCTTGAGAATTGACGAAGTAAGGAATTTTTTCTCCTAAAATCCCTATTTTTTGCGCCTCTTGAGCCTATTTTTAATTTTATCAAAACTCTGTGATACATGAATTTTTGGCGCTATTATTAGAAGTAATAAAAAATTTGAGCTGATTTCATGTGTACAAAAAATTAATAAATTTATGGGGATTTTTCAGTTTTCACAAAACCCCTCCCTATTTCCATCCCCTTTGTCGGCTTTTGCCCATTAACGAACTTGAGCGAGATTTTATGTCCCTTGATTTTATGTATCAGTTTGGAAGAGATTTGTGGAGAATTGCGGAAGTTATCGTGTCCAGAAGAAAGTGATTATATATATATATATATATATAAAGTGTTTTACTGAGGGTGGTTTTGCGTTCTAGGGGTCATGATCGGTGTAGATCTGCAAAAAGTTTTCAGAAATTCCAACATAGGAACTATCCCAATAGGTAGTATTTCGTACGAAATCTACCTAAAAAAAATATGAAACTTGCTGACGTGATTTTTGAAGAGATTTATAAGCGACCTGTGTTTTTATTTTTCGTTCAATTAATTAAAACTTGATGTATAAACAATTATTTTCTCAGAAGGACAATATTATTCATTTCTAACACAATTGCTTCGGGAAATTCCTTTCAAAATGCCCACTTTGACATTATTTTTTGAAATATATTCTGCCTCTATCTAAAAATCGATCCTTGCGGTACATTATATAGTTTCTGAATAAGCGAATCTACCAATTAAATGCGTTTGAGAGCAAAAATGAATTTAAAAATGAGTCAGAAAATAAGCAGTTTGGATTTGAGTGCATCCTTAATGCAATGATTTTCCCAACACAATCCGCTTCGGGAAATTCGGTTCAAAATGCCCACTTTAACAGCATTTTTAAAAAATATATTCTGTCTCTATCAAAAAATCGACCATTACGGTACATTATATAGTTTCTGAGTAAGAAAACGTACTAATTGGAAGCATTTGAGAGCAAAAATGAATTGTAAAATGAGTCAGAAAATAAGCAGTTTGGATTTGAATACACCCTTGCTTAGATGATTTTTTTCTTCAACCGCTATGTATTTTTTTTTGCTGTTTTTTGTTTTTTTGCTTTGTTTTTGCTGTAAGAATTGGTACTATCCAAAACTTGTCTATATTGATGTTGTAGACAATATTAAGAAGATATATGATAAATTCATGGGGATTTTATATGTTTTGAATTGACGGAGTTATGGATTTTCTACTTCTTCAAACCCCCTTTTTGTTTTCGTTTTTAATTTTTTTTGCGGTACGAATTGGTCCTATCAAAAACTTATGAATGTAAAAGTTGTAGATAATATTAAGGAGATTTATAATAAAATTAACTGGAATTGATATCTTGAGAATTGATTAAGTTATGAATTTTTTTCTCCCAAAAACCCTATGTTTTGCGCCCCTTGAGCCCATTTTTAACTTTATCAAAAATCTGTGATACATAAAATTTTGGCCCTATTTTTAGAAGTAATAAAAACTTTAAACCGATTTGATATGTACAAAAATTAAAAGTTATGGGGGGTTTTCGGTTTTCACCAAACCCCTCCCTATTTCCACCCCCTTGGTCCGATCTTGCCCATTAACGAACTTGACCGAGATTTTATGCCATTGATTTTATGTATCAGTTTGGAAGATATTGGTGCAGAATTACGAAAGTTATCGTGTCCAGAAAAAAGTGATATATATATATATATATATATATATATATATATATATATATATACACTATATTGCCATTAATGACCGGCAACTATCAATTTTAGACATTTTGTCGAATATTTAGACATATACTTGACAGATTCTTCTGGAATTTCAGGATTGAAAAGAACAGGTATGACCTCATATATAGCAGTGTCGATTTGATAAAGGGGGCAATTAGGGGACCAACAAAAAATCAAAGAAAAAAAATAACACTTGGGATCACCCTGTAAAATAAAATGCACGAAATGATTTATCGCTACCGAATATAAATAAACAGACGTTGTGCAATATGTGTATTCTTTTGTGTAAGAATAGCAAGTATATTAGTAGAGATATACCGATTTATTTAAAAAAATTTAAAAATTCTTGCATGTTTTTTGCTTATAACATGCAGGGTTTTCAACCAAATTTAACGCCGGTTTCAGAAAAATTGACAAAATATAGTAGAAACAATATAGTGCAATTGGAATATAAATATATTAAATATTTTAGGAAATATAAGCAGTTATGTGAAATAATTTTTATCTGCGCATGCGCGAACGATAACAAAGATCATTTTACATAATTTAATAGTCAACTCTATGGAGCAACTTGTAAAAAAATCTAGTCAAATATCGTAAAAATTCAGAAAGATATCGGCGTTAGAGTGAGCAAATTTTTAGTTGTTCTCTAAAAGCAGCTGAATGATAAGGGATTTTCCACAAATTGTCATTTTTAATTTATAATTTTTTTTTATTTTCATTTTTTTATTGATGCTTTAGTTCTTCTTGGATAACCACCAGAACGAGTCTACACCATGATCAAAAGAAGTATCAAAATCGAAGCATTTTTTCCAAATCTACTCGTTGATACTCACTAAATACTAACTTTTTTCTGAAAGTCAGTTAATAGAAAATGACAATTTGTGTAAAAATCCCTTATCATTCAGCTGCTTTTAGAGATCAACTAAAAATTTGCTCACTTTAACGCCGATATCTTTCTGAATTTTTACGATATTTGATTAGATTTGTTTTAATAAGTTGCTCCATAGAGTTGACTATTAAATTATGTAAAATTATCCTTGTTATCGTTCGCGCATGCGCAGATAAAAATTATTTCATACAACTACTCATATTTCCTAAAATATTTAATATATTTGTATTGGAATTACACTATATTGTTTCTACTATAATTTTCAATTTTCCTGAAACCGGCGTTAAATTTGGTTGAAAACCCTGCATGTTATAAGCAAAAAACATGCAAGAATTTTTTAATTTTTTTAAATAAATCGCTATATCTCTATTAATATACGTGCTATTCTTACACAAAAGAATACACATATTGCACAATGTCTGTTTATTTATATTCGGTAGCGGTAGATCATTTCGTGCATTTTATTTTACAGGGTGATCCCAAGTATTATTTTTTTTCTTTGATTTTTTGTTGGCCCCCTAATTGCCCCCCTTAACAAATCGACATTGCTAAATATGAGGTCATACCTGTTCTTTTTAAGCCTGAAATTCCAGAAGAATCTGTCAAGTATATTTCTAAATATTCCACAAAATGTCTAAAATTGAAAGTTGCCGGTCATTAATGGCAATATAGTGTATATATAAAGTTTTTTACTGAGGTTGGTTTTGGGTTTTAGGTGTCATGATCGGTGTAAATCTGCAAAAATTTTTCAGAAATTCCAACATAGGAACGATCCCAATAGGTAGTATTTCATACGAAATCTACCTATTAGCAGAAATAGAACATTTAATTTAAGAATACTAAAAGCGTAATATTTAAGTAATTTAGACAAGTGAGACATTAAATTAAAAAGAATTTTACAGAATTAACGATAGAGATTATTTAAGAATAAGGATTTAGTGAATATAAAGTAGTAATTTAGAATAAGATAAGGAAATCGCGGAATTAGATCTAATAATGTAACATACATACCTCGATTTATCTTTTATAATGATTTTTGTAAATGACCATCTGTTATACTAGAATTTTTTCAAAGAGTATTCGAAACACTTCTGCCGTTTCAAACAATAGGTTTTCTATTACTTTTAAGTCTGCAGCTTGTGATTTGCACGTGAAAGCGGCTTCAAAGTTTAGTCATATATGCATTACTTGCTTTATAATTTGCATTCACGTCTTGAGTCAGTCATGACTGACAATTGAAGAGCAAAGTGGAAGAACATGTTAAGTAACAAAAATTACGTTTGAAGAAATTTGATGTGAAAGTTTTTGTTGTCAATTTTAATGATTTATTTTCTGTTTGATACCATGTGTTTAAAATATTAACAGGTATGGTACTGAACTCTATCAAAAAAACTTATTCATATTTAATTTTTAAATATTAAAAAATATTAATATTATTTACATTATTAAATAATAAAATATTAAATATTAATGAATAACGTCTTAAATCTTCAAGGCTAAATAGAATTTTCGTATTTTAGCTTTACCATGTGATAGAATACCTGATAACGCCTTTGTACAAAAGATAAAATAATTTTTAAGAAACTGTATCCTAACATGTTCTTCCACTCAGCTCTTCAGTTATAAGCAGTGACGTTTATAGAATAAAAAAAGAGTGCCTGATTTGAGCCGATACAGCTCAAATCAATGAGTCATGTGCAAAATTTCCGAAAGAAGAAACGAAATTTTTGGAATATAGATAGTTTCGGTTGATTTTCGGTCCGGTCGAATTTTCGACAGCATTTTCGTTGAAAATGAATTTTCGGCGAAACTCTGACTTTGGGCCAAAAACGAAAAGAAAATAAATTTTCGATGGATCTAAGTTTGTAATATCCCCAACAAAATCATTACTGAACTACCGACTACGACTCTTTCGCGTCCCAGCATAAAAAGCGCACTTCCATGATTATGGATGATGGGTTAGCCTTGAGTTCCTCACAATTTGCTGAACTATTTCTTTATCAGATTTTATTATAATTTTTATTAATTTTATAATTCTATTAACTTTTATTATATTTTTTATTAATTTTATAATTCTATTAACTTTTATTATATTTTTTATTAATTTTATAATTATATTAATGTTTTTAATTTTATAATTTTATTAACTTTTATTATAATTTTTGTTAATTTTATAATTATATTAACATTTATTATAATTGTTATTAATTTTATAATTATATTAATTTTTAAATTATATTAACTTTTATTGTAATTTTTATTAATTTTAAATTATTAACTTTTAAGTTTTAAATTGCGATCTTATACGTTCAAGCCTATATTTTATGCATTTTTGTAACATATAAAATACAGGGAACTAGGCTCGAATGAGTGCACATTTTTGTTAGCCAATTAGGGGACAGTTATTTATGTAAAGTCCTTTACAAGATGATTATGAAATAAATTATTTTTAAGACTCAAATACGATTATTCTTAGTTTATTATTACTAATACTTATAATGTTATTAGTCTCTGTAAAGAAATATTTTTTTTTAGTAGTTCATGAAAATATTAATTATAGTATATAATATACAATTTAAAAGCTTATTTTATATAAATTTAGGCAAAACATATAATTATGCATAAATATTGCATAAATATGCATAAAATGTTAGTATAAATATTATCCATTTTCCCATATTTAGTACGCTTAAATTTTATCAAATAAATACAAAAATAATTTAGAGTAAGTTTTTTAGTATTTTTCCAGTTCATTTTGAAACATTTTAAAGTGATTTTACCAACAAATTTGAGTAAATAACTAGAGAACAGGAATTCTGCTTTTTCAGAATTTAGTGTCGCCCCCGATGAAAAAAAAATATGTGTATAAATATAAATAGAATAGAGTCCCGATTATACGTGTTAATCGAACTTATACCTTTGGAATGGATCATTTTCTTCTGATGTACTGATGGCTTCCATTATTATGAAACAGCTATTATAAATGAAGTGTTAGGTGAAGAAGAAAGAGCAGTCGTAACGCTGCTCTTTCATCTTCACCTAACACTTCATTTATAATAACTGTTTCATAATTGTTAACTCATATTAAATACTCACAAATACACAAAATAACAAAACTACAGTGCACTGTTTTTTATTTAAATAATATCACAAGAGCCGCTCATGGCTACTTCTCTCACAACAAAACATTCTATAAACTCGCATAAACAAACGCAGACGATCAAAGTTATTGCCAAAAATGCAAAGCATAAAAACGACCGAACATACCGGCCCCCGTTGAATGATTTTCATTCAACCACAATTATAATACATTATTACACTTTGAATTTTAAACAAATAATACAGCATGTACTAGTAAACAATAAATTGATAAATTACAAAAGATAATAATCAATTTTCTTTGGGTAACAGACAAATTTTTGAAATTGGTCTCTTGAAAACACCTCGTTGTTTTTATGTTTACTACTCTAAAATTCTGCACACATTATGTAATGATGTTCACTCATGACATCTAACACTCAAATTAAATTTTTAAATGCTGCAAGAATTTATTTCTTTTCTCATATTTTATCTCAAAAAATAGCTCAGAAATACTTTATTTTAAAAGTATTTAAAGGTTAACACACTCGATTTTATCAAAATAAAACTCAAACCTTCAGGATAAAATAAATGTCATTTAAACAACTCAAATAATATATATCTCATATAAATAATCTCTCTATATAATTTTCTCTATATAAATAATATATAACTCAAATAATATATACACTCTCAATACACATTTTGTATGAATATTTTCTTTGATAACACATAATACATTCAATCAAGCAGAAATTAGCTTAATTTCATATGGTACACTCAAAATTTCTTATAAAACCTATTGCATTAAGGAAATATAAACCCTTTTACAATATTTATAACATGAAACATGCAACAATTATGAATTGTTTTTCTACTTATTGCACGACCATTTAAAGGCCAAAACTTCTGCCTTAACTGAAAAAGTAAAGCTTGTGGACCTAAATGTAAATACCGTTTATGAAAGTATTCTACTATCATTTGAGTAAGTTTACTTTTATTATGTAGTAAAATTGGAAATTTTTGGTTGGCATTTAAGTTACTGTTCGCAGAAATGAATGGAGGTTTTTCACCTGACTATTTTGATTAATATTACCTGGTTTTTGCAAGGATTTTATTTCCTTGTCAAAAAACTCACGTTGAACATTCTTTAGCAAAAAACTGTCTGCTTTGTTGAGCTCTTCGAGGTCCAGAGGACCCTCCTTTTTTTCTTTTTTACAATTACTAAGGAACCTGAAAATAAATCCTAAAATACGAATTATTTTACAATAGTTATTACTTAAATCAATTATATCATGCACAAAAGAATTAATAGAAACTGTAAAAACAGATATGCTTTTAAAGTCACTTATATTAATATTTTTCAGTTCATTTGAAAAGTCATTGGAATTAACTGCTGCAGGAATATTTGTATTGGGATAGTCTTTTTCCTATAGGAACAATGGACCACTCCACCATAACTCATTTGATAATAGTTTATCAGGATTAGCTCCTCTTGTTAGAAGGTCAGCAGGGTTATGCTGAGATGGAACATGTCGCCACTGCATCCCTTGAGTTAGTTCTTGTATTGTAGAAATCCTATTCGCAACAAAAGTTTTTAGAACGTATGGTTCTTTTTTAATCCAGGATAATACTATCGTGGAATCGGACCACAAGAAGATTTTGTTTACACTAATTTTGAGCGAAGAAATCACTCGTTTCATAAGCTTTGTCAATAAAACTGCTGCACAAAGCTCAAGTTTTGGAACAGTTAATTGCTTTAAGGGAGAAACTCTAGATTTACTTGTCACTAATTTTACAGACACTTGACCTGATTCTGTCACTGATTTGCAGTAAATTATCGCACCATAGGCTGCTTCAGATGCGTCGCTGAAACCATGTAACTCGATCATAATTGCATCTTTCAATAAAATACACCTACTAATCTCAAATTTATTATTAATTGTAGGGTATCAGAAAACTCTCTCCATTCCTTAGCCTCTTTCTCGGTTAGCAAATCATCCCAATTTAATTGTAATAACCATAACTTCTGCATAAATATTTTTGCTTTAATTATAACAGGAGATACTAAACCTAAGGGATCGAATATACTTGATATAGTTGATAACACTTGTCTCTTAGTGACATTTACATCATTATGGATTTTAACATTGAAACTTAAACAATCTTTCTTCGATTTCCACAAAACACCTAACGCTTTAGATTCTTCTGAATCACCAAAGGGGTATATTTCGTCATTTGTTTGACAAAGATAATAGTTTATCTTAGGTAAAGAAATCCCCTATTTCTTTACCGGAAGATGATTGTTATACACATAAAAAGAAATTATAATTACTAGTTGATCGTTTTTAATTTATATCAAATACGAATTTACATTATATATAGTTGAAACATATAGTATCAAAATTATATAGTTGATAATTTTTAATTAATGTCAAATGCTAATTTTTATGCATCTTTTTTAAAACTTTCCAAAATGTGAAAAGTGTTTACGACTTTGGCTCGTCTGTCAGTTAATCCCCGATCTAAGATGCATTAAATTACCACGAAATTCATAAAGGTTACTGTGATTTAATATGGAATGTTCCTAAAGTAAAAAAGGAATGTGAAGCATATAAAATTCGTTTACAATGACATTCGAAAACTAATCGGATGTGGCAATCCCAAAACTTTCTTATATCTCCTACATCTTAATACTTCATGAAAAATGTAGCATAGCAGCGTCACCGGTTAGAGGATTTACACCAAAATCTAATCAGCTACAGCTTATGCCAACTTCTAACTGAATATGAAGTTCGATGAAAATCCGTGTACTAGTTTTTGAGATAGAGCTACTGCGGGAAGTCGTAAAAAATTCTGCATAACAGCGCCACATGGTGGACTATTTATACCAAAACTTAATCAGGACCAATTTATATAAGGGACTAACTAAATCTGAATTTTTATGACAATGCATGTATTAATTCTTGAGATACAGCTATTGCAAAGATCGTGAAAAATGCAGCATAGCAGTGCCACCTGTTGGGTGATTTACACAAAAAACTAAACAGCACTAATTTATATTAGGGACTAACTGAATCTGAAATTTTATGAAAATTCGTGCATTAGTTCTTGAGATAGAGCTGTTGAAATAATCATGAATAATGCAGCCTAGCAGCACTACCTGTTGGGCGATTTACACCAAGGGGTAATCAGCACCAAATTATATCAAGGACTAACTGAATCTGAAGTTTTATGTAAATCCGTGCGTTAGTTCTTGAGCTAGAGCTATTGCGGAAATCGTGAAAAATGCAGCATAGCAGCGACACCTGTTGGACGATATACACCAAAACTTAATCAGCACCAGTTTATATCGAGGTCTAACTGAATCTAAAGTTTTGTGAAATTCCGTACATTAGTTCTTGAGATAGATCGCCCACAAAATTTTTGTCACATGCAGACTCACAGAGTGACAGAGTGACAGACAGACTCACAGATAGACATTTTCTAAAAACCATCAAATCGTATTCAGGAGCTTCTAAAACGTATAAATTACATTTACAACTGAAAGACGAAATTTTTCACGAGTCCAATAATTTCTTCTTGTAAAGATAGAAGAAAGTAAAAATCAGTTTCATTACGATCTGTGAGCTCTAGTTGTTTGAAATACATTTTAATGATGTTCACTATACTTTAAATATTACGTATGTTATACTTTGTTAAAATGCACTATACATGTTTTGTCTTGAAAATGGTGAGTGTAGCATTTATCATTCATTTACAGGGACGCTCAAAAGAATTAGATTATATGACTGTCTGTACGCGGACATTTTTAAAAGTAATTTTAATCAGGCTATACATTTTTTAACATCATAAAATTTTTATACAGTGAGCAAAAAAAGTATTTGCACGGAGACGATTTTTTGCATAAGTAACCATAGAAAGCAAATTTGATACTATTCTCTTAATTATTCATTTATTTAAATAAGAAGAAAATAAAAATAACTATCCATTTTCCTTAAACAGTAATATTACACATTTTAAAAAATAAATTAATATTTTCTGATCCCAAAAAAGTATTTGCACAAGAAGCAGTGACTGTTAAAAAAGGCATTAAATGTGAACATTATGCAAATGTTTAGCATATCAGTCCCGCAGTACATTAGCCCCGCACTTTAAAGTCACGTAATATATTAACTGGAGCAGGGATTCTGGGGAGTTTTTGTTCTAATGGTGCCGAAAACGTGTGAACTGTCTGTTGCTACCCGTGAGAAGATTATATTTCTTCTCAATTCTGGATTAAGTTATCGAAGAACAGGTAAAAAATTAAATCTAAACTTTTCTAGTGTTCGTTATGTAATTACGAAGAAAAAAGAAACTGGTTCGACAATACATAAGCCGCGAACTGGGCGTCCAAGAAAGCTAAATACCAAGCAAAGGAGAGCCATCATAAAAGAATCTTCAAAAAACCCTTTTTTAAGTGATCGAGAATTGGCTGTTGATGCTGCTTCAACGTCGGGAACAATAGTTACACCACAATCAATTAGAAATATTCTTCATGATGCAAATATTCGAGGAAGAGCCCCTCGAAAAATACCATTTATTAGTGAAACAAATAGGGTGAAAAGACTTGAATTTGCAAAAGCTTACGTCAGCAAACCACTAGAGTTTTGGAAAACTGTTATTTTTTCCGATGAAAGCAAGTTGAATATTTTTGGCTCAGATGGTAAGAAAACTGTATGGCGAAAGCCAAATACTTCTCTTCAAATTAAAAACTTGAACCCAACTGTAAAACATGCGGTGGTCATGCATTTGGGGATGCATGTCTTTTAACGGAGTTGGCGAAATGACCTTTATTGAAGGCAATATGAATGCTAAACAATTTATTAATGTATTGCGAGATCATTTATCTAATAGTCCTCTAAAATTAGGAATTCCTAATTCATATAATTTCCAACAGGATAACGACCCGAAACACATTGCATATATTACGAGGTTATGGTTGCTTTATAATTTAAAAAATCAATTGAAAACGCCACCACAATCACCAGACCTCAATCAGATTGAAAATTTATGGCATATTTTGGATGTGAAAATAAGGAAAAAGAAAATTCCTAACAAATCATGACTTAAGCAAGCTCTTAGGGAAGAATGGCTACAAATCAGCAGTGAAACATGTCATAAATTAATAGAATCAATGCCCAGACGATTACAAGCTGTAATTGAAGCAAAGGGCATGCATACTAAATATTAGCACTGTTTTTAACTTATAAATAATTCCTCTAGTTCTATTTTTATTGTTAGTGTGCAAATATTTTTTTGGCAGTACAGATGCTACTTTTTTATGTTTTCATATTTTAAATATAATTATTAAGTTAGATATTAAATATGTTTATTTGTTTTGTAAGAGGTTGGCATTTTTAATTCTTAGTTGCTTTTTATTTATTTATACATATGCTACAACAAATTTACCTGGTGTGCAAATACTTTTTTTGCTCACTGTACGTTATTGAGGTGCATGTAATATCGAACAGGATTCAGAAACATTTTCATCTACGAGTGATAACTGCTAGAAGTGCTGTTTCAGCTGCACTATACGTTTTCAAACTTAACTATTTCAGTGCTTTTTTCGGTATATAATAAATTTTACAGATCATGAACAGGGCAGCAGAAAGAAATTGAATACATTATTTTATAGGGGATGACAATTTCAGAAAGTGTGTTTTCCATTGTGTCATGCGTTTTTCAGCCGAATTTTGTTTTACAATATTCTGTAATGAGTGTAATTGAATAAATTTGTGTTATGTGTTTATAAACAAATTCATATGCAGGGCTGCACAAAAGAATTTGGATCCATCGCTCTCTATGGATAGTAACTGCTAGGAGTGAGTTTTAACTGTATTATGCATTTTCTAAATTGTTTATTTAAGTGTATCCTTTCCCAGTATAAAAAGATGACGTTTAGTAAAAATAATCTGGTAGTATTGGAAAGCGTTTCATTATCTATGCTTGGCACATATTTTCCTTTTTATTAACACTTTCTAACAAAGTTGAAAAGTGTTTATGCATTCGGTTTGTCTGGCCGTCTGTCCACGTTCTAACTCCCGTAAATATATACGGATTTTCATGCAATTGATAAAGGTTATTTAGGGTCACCAAAGCATGTTTGGTATTGCATATGAAGTATGTATGATTAATAGTTCAGTTACAGGGACACTCAAAAGTATTCCATTGCATTATGGTATACAGGGAAAAATCGTTTGCAGGGTATTTTAATGACATGACGCTATTTCAAATGCATTGAAACTGATATAAATTACTGAATTTCACTACAATCATGTTAGAACAGGGCACTCATAGCATTTTTTATTCATTTACAGGGGCACACAAAAGAAATCGGTTACAGTACTGTCTTTGAGTAATAACTGGTGGAGTGTACGGTTTAAAATTCGGTATGCACTTTTAAATTTAATTAATGTTTTGCATGTAATTCGTCATATAAAAACTCTATACCTCCTATACAGGGCTGCACCAAAGTATTCACGTGCCATTTTCCTTATTAAAGGGAATTGCTGAAGGAGAATTTTAAACTGGAGTATATGTATTTCTAAACAGAACTAAATTTTGGCATGCATGTAGTTAATAGATACAAATCTATATATCGTATACAGGGATGCTGAAAAACTTCGGGTAATTTTCCGATTGTAGATGGGAACAGCTAAAATTGGGTTTTAAAATATGTGATGCGCTTCCATATGGTTGAATTAGACGTAATATTTTAATTTTTTAAACGGAACAGTTTTGTTACATTATTCTGAATCTGTTGGAAAGTGTTTCATAATCTATTCTTGACGCGTGAATTTGTCTTCCTTGTTTATTATTGTTTCATAGAGAATGGGAAATATAAGTCAAAGTATGTAAACTGAAAAATTGAAACTTATAATAACACGCAAAAACTTTATTACCGAAATGAAATGTCTGAATTATCGTAATTAGTTTAATCCCTTGAGGGGAGGTGGGATACATTTAACTTTAATCAAGATTCGTACCAGAAACTTTCATTTAAATTTTACTTTCCTAACTTTGGTGGAAAAAGGTTTAAAAATTGCTTTTCCTTATTTAAAACACAATTTTTCTAAAATTCCGGTGTGAATTCAACATTACAGAAACGCAATTACTTGCCCCTGAAAGGTTCAAATGTGTTAGGTTAAAAATGTATACTTAAATTAACAGCAAAATAATAAACTTTTGTATGCGAAAATCTCTTGAAATTTTTATGATATAAATCATTGTAAAGTTTGATAAAATATCCACAAATTTTTTAAAATATCTAATTAAAATATTTAGATTTAAAGTGTTTAAATTTGAAATCTTGCATACGAAATTAACTTCGATTGTGTGAGAAATAGAATTAGGATTTTTTTTTTCTCTTTAACCATCTTCTAATATTAGGTAGATTTCGTATGAAATACTACCTATTACATTCTCCCCTATGTTGGAATTTCTGAAAAATTTTTGCAGATCTACACCAATCACGATCCCTAGAACCCAAAATCCCCCTCAGTAAAAAACTTTATCTATCTATCTACACTTTCTCCTGGACACGATAATTTCCACAATTCTGCACATTTTTTTTCCAAACTGATACATAAAATCAAGGGGCATAAAATCTCGGTCAAGTGCGTTAATGGGCAAAATCGGACCAAGGGGAAGAAATTGGGAGGGGTTTTGTGAAAACCGAAAAAACCCCATAACTTCTTAATTTTTGTACATATCAAATCAGTTTACTACTACTAAAAATAGGGCAAAAAGTTTATGTAACACAGATTTTTTATAATATTAAAAATGGGCTTAAGGGGCGCAAAAATAGGGTTTTTGGGCCCTATTAATTTTATTATAAATCTCCTTAATAGTATCTACAGCTTTTATATTCACAAGTTTTTGATAGGACCAATTCGTACCGCAAAAGAAAAAAAAATAAAAATAAAAAACGAAAACAAAAAGGGGGGTTGAAGAAGAAAAAAAAATCCATAACTCCGTCAATTCACAAGATATAAAATCCCCATGAATTTATCATATATCTTCTTAATATTGTCTACAACATTTATATGGACACGTTTTTGATAGGACCAATTCTAACAGCCAAAACAAATAAAAAAGAAGAAAAAAAATCATCTTATTAAAGGTGTATTCAAATCCAAACTGCTTATTTTCTTACTCATTCTTACTTCATTCTTTTCATACTTCATTTTAAATTCATTTCTGCTCTTAAACGCATCCAATTAGTAGATTCTCTTATTCAGAAACTATGTAATGTACCGTAATGATCGATTTTTTGATAGAGGCAGAATATCTTTCAAAAAATGATGTCAAAGTGGGCATTTTGAACAGAATTTCCCGAAGCGGTTGTCTTAGAAACGAAAAATATTGTTCTACTGAGAAAATAATTGTTTATAAATCAAGTTTCAATTAATTGAACGAAAAATAAAACCACAGGTCGCTTATAAATCTCTTCAAAAATCACGTCAGCAAGTTTCATATTTTTTCTATTAAAAATGAATCTGAAAATGTGCCAGAAAATTTCGAGTTGTTGGGCATGGAAAAGTATTTGTTTGAATACCTCCTTAAAATGATTCTGATAAAACCAATCATTACATAAAAATGAAATAAAAACTCGTCAAAAGCGGCCAGATAAAATTGTTAAAGTGAGTTTATCTCTAATTATGATTTAGTTTTTGTTGGTTAAATTAATATACTTAACTTCGAAATCTACTTCCGCCTGGTAGGCCGGGCCGACAGGGATTTTCCCAAATTAGGAATTCATAAAAAAAAAATTCTTCTAAAGTATTTTTCGTGAATTTTTGAAATTTACATTAAAAAATTTACACAATTGTTTAATAAAATTTAAAAGGATTTTGCCAATTAAAATTAATTAAATTTGAATTTATAGTGATTTTGAACAATATTTATAACTTTACTCAAATCTTTTATTTAAAATATTTTTTTAGTATTTTATAGAATTAGGAAATGTACAAATAGAATGCGCTTACAATAAATATAATAATTCCGAAGGGAAACTTTTAACCACAATCTTTCAACGTCAAGAAAGCTGAAGATACAAATGAAAAAGAAATCGTTATTTAAAAAAATATTTTGGTTTTGTTTAACCAATAATGCTTTTGGAATAAGATAAAGTAAAGTATCTATAGTTCATTCTAAACTGTATTACAACTAATCGATGGATTAAATAAATTTTACAACAAGTTATTTTAATGGTACTTTAAAGTACCGTCGGTGCATAAAGTGTCAAATAATAAATGTAACTTGGTTTTTGGTGGAAATAAACTTATTTGTAAATTGTGAAGCTAATAATTCAAAAAATTAAGTACTTTTAACATTTGCTTATCTTTGGAATTTTTAATGTTTCTCTCAATAGTTGCTATTTTTATTATCTTGTAAAGAAATTTTACGTAATAAATGAAATATTGATCAAACTATGTTACTTTAGCCTATAATAAAAGAATTTTCAATTCGGTCACCATATACGTTATCACACTACGTTTAAAAAACCAATTTTCGGAAAATGTCACAGATTTTGTTTTATTGTCCTATTTGTAAGAGAGTAAAATTAGCTATGCAAAACGATTTTTGATTTTTTCGTAAGATCATTAGAATTTCGTTTACGACTATTTTTGTTTCAGATCTCAAACAGGGAGAGTGTATTTAAGAAACCGGAAATGCATAGGGTAGAGTAGCCGATTTTAGACCACTTCACTTATTTTCAGGTATAACTTACGTCATTTTTGGGATATCTACAAAATATGACTACACGTAATCAATCTATTCACCTACTAACTAAATGAATCTTTAGAACAATTTCTTTTTGAAAATCTTAAGTTTTATTTTAATTTGAAAAATTGTCAAAAGTAGTCCAAATTCAGCGACTGGTCACCTAAGTTGGACCTCCAGTCTCCTAAATTGGACCAAACAATGTTATGTTGTTTTAATGCGTAGGGAATGTGACTAATTTTATTAAAAGCAAAGTTTGCGATTAATAAAACAATCAAACAAAACAACAGCAATGAAATATAATTAAATTAAATTGACAGTAAGAGTAATTGTTTTAAATCAAAATGTATTCAAAATATAAATCAAAGTTATAAGTAATTAAGAATAGAAATTATGGAACTAATTGCCTTGAATATCATGTAAGAAGTGATACAAGGCTTACATAGGAATTTTCTTTGTTTGTTTTTTTTATTCCAACGCACACAACATGGAAACATATTTGGCAACTGAACACTGGATCATTTTTGCTATTTTATTTTTCTAACAAATTAGGCAAATCCAATCATCACTGTCTTGATTTTTCATTTTAGATTCTGGATCATTAGCCATTTTTTTGCAACAGATGTTTTCTTTACCTTATGTCTGTAGTTCTTCCCTTCCATCATTTTCTTTCAAATTGAATTACGTCTATTTTTTAAAACTTGATGTTCTGATTACTTTCGGGCTTTGAAACCTTTCTTTTTGTCATTTTTTTTTTCATTTCAAGGTTCTAATTACTTTCGTGCTTTGAAACCTTTCTTTTTGTCATTTTTTTTTCATTTCAAGGTTTACTTTATATGGCGAAACCATATAAAAAATGCTAACACAGCTGTTTTTTGTCTCTCGCTGTACTTTGACTTAATTGATTTTGGAAAGGAAGATAACATTTTCTAATGAAACTTTGGCTTTTTGGCGGGGTTTGTAGCTGCAGCCTTCTTGCCAGCCAATCTTTTCACAACCCACTCTTTCCTTTTCATTTCCTATATCTTTGACAACTTTTGTTGTCACTGATTTTTTTTTCTTCCAGACTGTTTGTCTGTGTCGTTTTGATCATTTTTTTATTCTATTAGTTTTAGTAGGTTTCATGATTGCTGAGTCTGATTCCGAAACCTCACTAGCAGAAGAATCAAACGGATTTAGTAAGATTCGGACATAGTAATCCATTAAAAAAAAATAGTGTCCAAAGGACCAGCCTTCGAAATTCATTACATACTTTTAAAATTTATGATCGTATATCTGGTCTAATTTAAGAAACTCAAATTGGTCCAATTAAGGCGTGCCTTTTTTTAAAACAGATAATCTCAATATTAAGAACAAAAACGAAAACAAACAAATACGCGTAAAAAATATGCGCAATTAACAAAGGAATTTAGATATGTATATGAAACATAACAAGTTATCTTAGTTTTATCGTATTCTCTTACGTTTAGTAGGAAAAAAATTAGACTAAAACAGCAAATTTTAGATTTTAGAAAACTGTCTGAAAACAGCACGTCGAAGGCAGGTGCTCCTTCTAATCGTAAATAATGTCATTCTGATGAGTAGGGTTTTAGTGGTAGTTGACATCTCTTTCTGTAATTAACGGCAAAATTGCAGCGGTCCAAATATGTCTACTCTCCCCTTTAAAGATTTTCTGTAGTCAAAAAGTACACTTTCGCGAAAAACGGAGCGATCTCCCCATATAGGAGTTGTTTTATTGGAAATGGGCTGAAAAGAATAAACAGTCAAGTTTTCACTCTTTTAATGTTATGTAAAATCTGAATGGTCAGCAAAATGGAGGAGAAATTGGTATGGTGGCTGTAGGCCTCGAAACAGGTAATTAGTAGTTATAATTAAACTTCTTATATGGACACAACTGAAGAAATGTTTCCAAACAATTTTAAGGTTTGATTTTTTTTTTAAAACATTGTCTTATTAGTTATTAATACTTTGTTGTTACGTAAGATGTCTATTATTTTTACCTATATTTTAGAATACAGCAATATGTTCCTGAATGGTTTTAAGAATACTTTAAACGAAAAACGAAAAAAAAAATTGTTTGTTTTTCATATAAACGCAAAATTACATTAAAAAATATATAAACTCAGTAATAAACAATTTCTTCATGTATGTTCCTCAAACCAAAAATGTTTACAAACGGGCAGATTAAAGAGAATCAATTTTATGGTTTGATATTTTTTAATCATTGACATATTTGTTATTAATATTTTGTTGCTATTAAGTTTGCATATTATTTTAATTTATACTGTAGGATGTAACAATATAATACAGAATATACTTTAGAACAGTTTAAACAAAAGTAAATATATATAATATAGTTTCTTTCTTTGCCATATAAACGCAAACTTACATATATAAACTCAGTAACAAACAATTTCTTCATATTCTTTTATTTACATCATAGATAAAACATTTCTTTTATTTGAAGAAGGAAATGTTTCTTTTCAAAACAAAATTTCACTTGTTATATTAGGCTAATGAAATTCGCGGAAATTAGATTTGCTTTTTGTAATATACTATTGTGCCTTATGATTGATTTCTTGTTTACTTTATCTATTGTAATTTAATCTATTGTAATAGTTTTCAGATATATTTTTTTAAACGGCAGGAAATTAAGAGCTACATTTCAAGAAAAGATAAAATTATTGCTAATACTTTCTCTAAATATCTTTTATTTAATTTAGGATATCGCATCATCGTAAATGGAATTATTAACCTTTTATAAAACGAAATAAGATCATATATAATATTTTATTTAATTTGTTTTAATATTTTCCCTTTCAACGTTTTATTTTAAGGGTATGCCGGTAATTAAAATGTCGTACAAAAATATATGTATGATTTTTAGGTACTACTTAGTTATCCGGTCGACCAATTTCGCCAAACCACTCGCCAAATTATACAAATTGACATAATTTTTATCTTAAATAAATAAAGAAAAAATAAATTAGTATAACATTAATAAAAATACAAATAAAATGTCGAAATAAAAATCACTTGATGACGTAAATACGTGTAACTTGCTTAAAGTCAAGTGAATGTGACATTTACGATCAAGCATTATTGGCATTTAATCTTACAGTTTGGCGATAGATTTTTGGTCGACGGGATAACTAAGTAGTACTGATTTTTATTGCGCTCCCAATTGGCGTCATTAACCAATTTTAACTATTTACTCTACAGTGGGTTAAAAATGGAGTATACTGATGAGTAAATTAAATATCAAGCATTCAGAATGAGTTATTGCTAAATTTAAAGACATGTATGCCTTGAGTTAAACATTTGAAAATTTAAATAAGAATATATTTTTAAATAAAATTTATACTAAATACGTTAACACTTTGAGGTCTAAGCCCGAGTGTCTCTCGTGTTGCCTTTTTCAGTGAAGCAAACTAAGCCCGAGAGTATATCGGAGTCAACTTTTAACTCACTTTTAACTCTCTGAGCTATAAAAGTACCGACTATATACGTTCGCTGTCTTTTCAGATATTATCTACGAACCTTTAATTTTGAAAGAAAAAAAAATTATAGATGGCAGCTCTAAACAGAAGTAAACATGTGAAAATATCTAGAATTAGGGCTTAACTCGTCGAGCTAATGTGAACCTTGTGGTGTTGCTCATTTTGCAAATCCTTGCTTTGAAATGTACCACACAAAAGTAAATTTTACTAAATAATGTTTATATACAAATAAAACATATTTTCAGATATTTGTACAACATCTGAGTAATCTTTTATTCAAGCCTATGTAAAATTTTATGTTAAAAAATGTTGTTTTCTTATGCGGAACATTAAAAAAAAAAAAAATAAAAACATGCTTTGTTCAATAATTTCTCATTAAATATTAATTTTAGTACATTTAAATAGTTCCTTCTTTTTGAGTAAGAACAGTTTGAAGTTTATAATAATATTTTTTTATTAAAATACGTATCTTCCAATTATTTTTTAAATAATCCTGAAAAGTACCAAATACCCACAGCTTTTAAATTTCACCTAAATAACCCGGCCCTTGCTATCTATAATAATGTTCTTTATAATTTTTGTATTTGGCCTATTGTGACTTAAGCTTTTCCTACATGTGTCTTCACCTGCAATACAACTATGAATAATCTCGGCCGTCTGCCCAACCAAAATCTTAGTAAGGTTCGAAAGGCTTCCCGTTACTTAACACTTTCATCGCGGCAATGGCGCGCCTTTGTCCCACCCTTTGCGCTAAGAGCCTGAGCCGCTCCTCGCAGACCTAAAATTGAAACAAAACATAAAATCATTTAAAACTTGTTTATTTTACTTTGAAAAATAATAATCAATATCATTTCTCACTCTAATAATTAGTTTGTCCTTACAAACATAAAAAAATAATAAAATGTCGTGTCCGTTTGGGAAAAAACAATTCGCACCGGAAAATTCTGCCCAGTAATTATTAGACATTAGATATCGGAATCATAAATCTGATAATTAAATGACAGAATTTTCCTCTACGAATTGATTTTCCATTATTAATAGCTAATATTCCAGGAAGACGAGTTATCTCGTCCCTCGCGATGAAAGTGTTAAGAAATTCTGCTATCAGAAAAGTTCTCCAAACCACTACTTTCAGAAAAAGGCTAATTGGACCTGCTAAAAGAAAAGAAAAAAAAATGTTTGAATATGTTTATAATAAGGATTGAAGGAAACCGAAACAGAATTTTGGTAATCTTCCTATTTTCGGCCGGTAACGAAAAAGAAAATGTCCAACAATTTTTTAACGGTACTTAAGGTACTTACAAGTACCGTAACAAGTACCGTAACGTTTTAACGGTAACTTACTTACTTCTGACGGTACTTACAAGTGTCACTCACTTTAAACTTTCACCCCATAGTAAATATTACTAATATTCTAATGGTACTTTGCCAAAACCACTCTTTTAACTCTACGTTTTCAGTATACATGGCTGTAGTAGTTCTAGGTTCGTTACTTTAACGAGGAAGGAGGCTATCTTTAAAACAGTCAGC
Source organism: Maratus speciosus (assembly GCA_963932465.1). Lineage (NCBI taxonomy): Eukaryota > Metazoa > Arthropoda > Arachnida > Araneae > Salticidae > Maratus > Maratus speciosus. The sequence goes on along the minus strand of OZ010789.1, from coordinate 544,749,848 downwards.
GTGTTTTATGCCGACATTTTGAACATATTGTCACGCTTGTCTTTTTATTGCTGCAAAGATAATAAAAGACATAAGATAAGTGTTGGGATTTTTTTATGTGTTTATTATGATCTTAGAATGAAATTTGACTAGCTATTTTAGGTGAATGGTTTATGTGTTTGATTTAACAGTTGAATTACTTGGCGGTACTTATAAGTACCGCTAGTACACTGGGAGTTGGAGAAAAACTTCTTGTTTACTTTTCGTCTGTGTTATTATCCGTCTATTACCCATCGTTTTGATCTGCTTTATAATGTAATTACTAAATTGTAGTATAGTAAGGTTTTTCTTTTCTGTTTAATTATTATTTTTTATAGGAAATCGAAAAAGTTGTTTCATCGGCTCTTTTTTGCTATGCTAGAAATGGCATCTGTAAATTCATTATTGCATAGGTGGAGGTGCGAGAGAACATGTTGTCCCTGTAATATAGGCGTCGCATAATTAAAAGTCCGGGCCTACCCAAAGCCTTCTCAAGACTATCAAGCCAGACACGATTTCATTCCCCCACATATGTGACGCAACGACCCGGGGCTGGCGCCAATGCCGAGATTTTGAAACTTGAATCAGGTTGTTTAGAATTAAAATGTAACGTATGCACGTGTTGTTTACTTAACTAATAGAACATATTCTTTTGAAGGTAAGTTTTATTTTCAAATGAACTACTTATATTTTATTAGTACTAGCTCTATTTTTTGTGTTCAGAATATCTTTTATTTTTAACTTCTTTAAAACAAATTAACTATTAAATCCCAGTATCGTATTGTCAACAATCCCGTGTACGTGTTTCAAAACAAAACGATTTATTGTACTTCTGTTTCATTTTAAGAACAGCAGTAATTTAAAGTGGCAAAAATCACTAAATCGTATCGAGACTTATATCATTCCCTGTCTCCCGTAATTTTCTAAAAATTGGTGCTTGAATGGTGTGAATCGGTGAATTATCACAAAAGTTATTAATTAATAAAGTTTTCATTGTTTAATTATATTCTTTATAAATATGTAAAAATAGCTTCATTTTAATATGTGCCAGAGCTAGACAGCTCTGTTCGGGACAACATATTTCTCCTTATAATTTCGAAGCTATACGTCCAATTCAGTTTGAAATTTTAATGTCCTATGCGACATATTTTTCTACCTCAACTGTTATATTTTCAAGTGGAAATTTTAATTAGTTCTTTTAATTTAAACAAATTAATAAAAAAAACTTTAAAATCATTATTACTCGGGAATTTATCACTGAAAACTGATGAAATTTTGTCTATAGTACAGTACAAATATTATTGTTTAAATTTTACATTTTGGTAATAGCTATTTGCAACATTACCTTTCTTGCTATTCAAAAATTTCGGTTAAAACTTCTGAATTTTATTTACTCGGAAATATTGGCACCAGACAGCTGAAACTTATGTCAGACTGGGTTCTTTGGGTACTAATCATGCTCAAAAATGTTCAGTCAAAAGTTTTAGTTATAAGCCTAATTATTTTGTAATTTCTAACTTGTCACACCTTCCTCCCTTTTTAATTTGTTCGGTTTTCTCTCATTAAAGTGACTTTTAATAAACGTCTATTTATTAGAAAACACTTGTCGTGTGAATAATAATTAATTATTTTGTATGCAGAATTGATTGGGATTTAATTTGAAACAAAATTTATGTATTTTTATGGGTATTTTCATACTAAAAATTTAAATATACTAGAAATTTTCAGCAAAGTCGCTATGGACACATATTATCTTGTTTACTTCTTTTAAAGTCCAGTCAATATACGCAGGATGCCACCGGCGACTATTTTTTTATTCTGACTTGCACCACTTCTCAAAACAAAAATCTTTGACATACAGTTTGACAAGATTTGCAAGAGAAATGTACTACAATTTTTTTTTTTTAAATAGCGGTGCTAATAGAATAGAAAAATACTCGCCGGTGGCAGCCCTGTATATGTACCAATTTATTGTTGTGTTTTAATCTTAAAGTCTTAATATCTTGAAAAAAATTCCTTTTATAATATTTGTTACATAAACCATGCTTATACGTGAAAACTGGAGATATGAGGATAATGTGTTTGAATCTCTTATTTTTGCAACCACTGTAAACAATTGATTCATAAAACTTGGAAGGTAAAACCCGTATGCAAAACAGATATTGGCGAGCCCCCCCCCCCCCCCCCAACCTCTTCGAAAAAATTGTGTGTTTTTATATACATTTTAATGTTTAATTAAAAATAACAATAAATAAAATAATTTTTCTATAATTATAAAGTTACTTTTCGATCTAGCCATGGCCCTTTATATTTTTCATCTCATAAATATTGATTATTTTAAGCTTAAAACATGTGAACTGAATCATTTAAACAGCCCACACAACATTATTTTTGGAAATGAAATATTTTCGTGGAAGGATTTGGGTTTCTCTTTGTTTTTTAGCAGTTTAAATCTCAAATATCCGAGGAAAATGAACATAAGTTTGGAAAATTGTAATTTGGATTGATAAAAGTGTTTTCTTTCTTCTTCTTCTTCTTCTTTTTTTTTTCCCCTCTGTCATGTTTCAGTACACTTTAAAAAAATCTACTGCTTGTACCTTGCATAATGTGTTAAACTAACACAAAATTAAAATAATAATAATAATTTTCTATTTCATGACCTTCTTTTGTTTTATTATGAGAGTTTTATGTTTATCAATTCTAATGGATTTTATGTGAAAATTACCCATTTCTGATAAGTAAAGTTTGCAGTACGTACAAAAAATTTATCTGTATGAATATTTAATTTCATATATGCTTTAATTTTACTATTTATTTATACTAAAATTGTTATGTGAAAGTTTCAAATCACTAGATATTTAATAGAATATTTAGTGTATAATTTCAGGCCACAATAAATAATAAAAATAGAACACAAACTGAATTTGCTTTTATTTGACATTCACTTTGCTTTCAATTTAACTTAATTTTAAATGTGGGTTTTGATTGGCACACTTATTAGTATTTATTTATTTTTGAAAGTGAAATAATTGAAAGCAAAATAATTCAATTGATATGTGTTTAAAATGAAAATTTATATATGTATATATATATATCAATGTCTTGTTTTTGAATATATAGAAAGTAGATAATTGATATTGTTTCTAAATTTCAAAGTAGAATAAATATAATAAAATCTGTTCAGTAAAATAAATTTAATACTTGTTTTTTTTTCCTTATTAACGATCCAATTTTCTTTCATGTACTCTTAACTTTAATACTGAGGCACATTTTCATTGACACAGTGATATTATTTCATAAATATTTATAGTATCTTTATTTTTACTGTTGAGGAGTAATCGAAATTGAATGAAAAGCGCTAAGCCCCGCGAAGTGACCGTCACGAAACCTTGTGTTTGGCTTGTAGTCTTTAGGCGGCTTTGGCCTACCCTGGCTGAGTAGTTAAGGCACCACACCGCTAATCGCTTGAGAGCGTAGGTGGGTTGCGGGTTCAACTCCTGCTGGATCCATTGCACGCTCTTTGTGAAGCTCCCGGATGTAATTCTATGGTGTTGTAAATTTCCTTGTGCTATCTCGTCCTTGTATATAGACGATGGCTTATAAGTGGACCCCTGATGTCAAGCACACAAGTCAGATGTATGCGTTTACTAAATAAATAAATAATTAAACTAAAGGACTGCTACAAAGATCAAAACCTAAAAAAAAGTTCTTTTTTTTAATGCCGTCAAATATTAATTTTTTCTCATTTTTCATGTGTAAAATAAAATTATGTCAATTTAATATTTTTTTATTGTTAACTTTCGAGTGTCTTCTTGCTATTTAGTATTTTTAAGAGTTTAAATTTTATTTGAAATATCATGTGGGTTTTCTGTTACGAGAATATTTCAGGCATAGTGTACTGACGGTACTTTAAAGTACCGCTTTAATTAAATTGCCTCTAACGAATGAAATTTCTCGCCACGTGTGAGTATTTTTTTAATGTATATACTTTAATTTCTATTGTAGTAACTCAAAAAAAAAAAAAAAGAAAAAAAAATACATGATAAAAATTGCAGTAGATCATAAGGCAGTAGATAAAGCGTTAAAGTAATTAATACATAAATATACATAATTATTTATTAATTATACGTGTTTATTAAACATACATAATTATTAAGCAATTATACGTGTGGCCCAAGTTAGCTCTCTGTGCTTCTGACCAAAATTTTATATTTTCTGATAAAATAAAATGTAATTAATTCATGAACGACACAGAATGGTTTTCTAATTATGCGAATTTCACCTAATTAAAAAATGTTGCATTAAGGCGACATTTGCAACATTGGATTATTTTTCTAGTTGAAATGAAGTAATTGGCTGTCACGATATCAATAGTGGATCACGTCCAGCAGTAATAGAGTACTATAAGTTATCAGAACAGGTAAATTCGATCCTGTTGTACTAGTATAACGAAAACTGGAATCCTGTCGTGTTAAAGACTGCCACATTGACGTTATATGATGATTTGGAAATTGTATGAGTCGACGAGTGAAGGACATGGAATACATTTTTTCCGTGAAAGTTTCCCCAGAAATAATTGAGACAAAGCGTAAAGTCAGCTCATCATTTTATTTAAACATCTTTCGGCGGCGCAATTTCCACAAAGAATATTAGCCATCGCTTCATAGTAGTAATTTAGGGATGAACAAAGTTGTAGATAATCGAATACGTGGACGGTGACCAGGGGGTTGTATGAAAAATGGAAATAAGACTAAAATTTATTGAAACACAGCGAGCATTGGCTTTTTGTGCGTCAAGTGTAGGAATACAAATATGACGTAGTCGCGCTCTCAACCAATTAATAATTACGAATACCACGCCATAGAAAGAGTGCTGACAGAGCGAGTGGATGAATTTGAAGGTGAAAAGGATAACCCCGGAATATGCGCGGGGAAATAAATGGAAGGGAAAATAAAATGGTTGCTAAAAGAACATTCTAAAAGAAAAAAAATCCCTGACGGCCCGGCCTACAGGCAGAGGTAGATTTCGAAGTTAAGTATACTAATTTCACCAACAAAAACTAAATCATTATTAGATATAAATCCACATTAACAGTTTTATCTGTCTGCTTTTGACGAGTTTTTATTTCATTTTTATAAAATAGCTGGTTTTATCAGAATCATGTTAAGGCGATATTAAAAAATATATTTTCCCATGCTCAACAACTCGAAATTTTCTGGCACATTTTCAGATTCATTTTTAATTAAAAAAAAAAAAAAAAAAAAAAAAAAAAAATATGAAAACATGTTGACGTGATTTTTGAAAAGATTTCGATCTGTGTTTTTATTTTTCTTTCAATTAATTAAAACTTGAGTAATAAACAATTATTTTCTCAGTAGGGCAATATTTTTCGTTTCTAACACAATCGCTTCGGGAAATTCTGTTCAAAATGCCCACTTTGACATCATTTTTTGAAATATATTCTGCCTCTATCAAAAAATCGATCATCACGGTACATTATATAGTTTCTGAATAAGAGAATCTAGCAATTGGATGCGTTTGAGAGCAAAAATGAATTTAAAAATGAGTAAGAAAATAAGCAGTTTGGATTTGAATGCACCCTTAATAAGATGTTTTTTTCTCCAACCGCTATGTATTTTTAATTTGTTTTTGCTGTAAGAATTTGCCCTATCAAAAACGTGTCTATATAAATGTTGTAGACAATATTAAGAAGATATATGATAAATTCATGGGGATTTTATATCTTTTGAATTGACGGAGTTATGGATTTTTTACTTCTTCAAACCCCTTTTTTGTTTTCGTTTTTAATTTTTTTTTGCGGTACGAATTGGTCCTATCAAAAACTTGTGAATATAAAAGTTGTAGATAATATTAAGGAAATTTATAATAAAATTAATTGGATTTGATATCTTGAGAATTGACGAAGTAAGGAATTTTTTCTCCTAAAATCCCTATTTTTTGCGCCTCTTGAGCCTATTTTTAATTTTATCAAAACTCTGTGATACATGAATTTTTGGCGCTATTATTAGAAGTAATAAAAAATTTGAGCTGATTTCATGTGTACAAAAAATTAATAAATTTATGGGGATTTTTCAGTTTTCACAAAACCCCTCCCTATTTCCATCCCCTTTGTCGGCTTTTGCCCATTAACGAACTTGAGCGAGATTTTATGTCCCTTGATTTTATGTATCAGTTTGGAAGAGATTTGTGGAGAATTGCGGAAGTTATCGTGTCCAGAAGAAAGTGATTATATATATATATATATATATAAAGTGTTTTACTGAGGGTGGTTTTGCGTTCTAGGGGTCATGATCGGTGTAGATCTGCAAAAAGTTTTCAGAAATTCCAACATAGGAACTATCCCAATAGGTAGTATTTCGTACGAAATCTACCTAAAAAAAATATGAAACTTGCTGACGTGATTTTTGAAGAGATTTATAAGCGACCTGTGTTTTTATTTTTCGTTCAATTAATTAAAACTTGATGTATAAACAATTATTTTCTCAGAAGGACAATATTATTCATTTCTAACACAATTGCTTCGGGAAATTCCTTTCAAAATGCCCACTTTGACATTATTTTTTGAAATATATTCTGCCTCTATCTAAAAATCGATCCTTGCGGTACATTATATAGTTTCTGAATAAGCGAATCTACCAATTAAATGCGTTTGAGAGCAAAAATGAATTTAAAAATGAGTCAGAAAATAAGCAGTTTGGATTTGAGTGCATCCTTAATGCAATGATTTTCCCAACACAATCCGCTTCGGGAAATTCGGTTCAAAATGCCCACTTTAACAGCATTTTTAAAAAATATATTCTGTCTCTATCAAAAAATCGACCATTACGGTACATTATATAGTTTCTGAGTAAGAAAACGTACTAATTGGAAGCCTTTGAGAGCAAAAATGAATTGTAAAATGAGTCAGAAAATAAGCAGTTTGGATTTGAATACACCCTTGCTTAGATGATTTTTTTCTTCAACCGCTATGTATTTTTTTTTGCTGTTTTTTGTTTTTTTGCTTTGTTTTTGCTGTAAGAATTGGTACTATCCAAAACTTGTCTATATTGATGTTGTAGACAATATTAAGAAGATATATGATAAATTCATGGGGATTTTATATGTTTTGAATTGACGGAGTTATGGATTTTCTACTTCTTCAAACCCCCTTTTTGTTTTCGTTTTTAATTTTTTTTGCGGTACGAATTGGTCCTATCAAAAACTTATGAATGTAAAAGTTGTAGATAATATTAAGGAGATTTATAATAAAATTAACTGGAATTGATATCTTGAGAATTGATTAAGTTATGAATTTTTTTCTCCCAAAAACCCTATGTTTTGCGCCCCTTGAGCCCATTTTTAACTTTATCAAAAATCTGTGATACATAAAATTTTGGCCCTATTTTTAGAAGTAATAAAAACTTTAAACCGATTTGATATGTACAAAAATTAAAAGTTATGGGGGGTTTTCGGTTTTCACCAAACCCCTCCCTATTTCCACCCCCTTGGTCCGATCTTGCCCATTAACGAACTTGACCGAGATTTTATGCCATTGATTTTATGTATCAGTTTGGAAGATATTGGTGCAGAATTACGAAAGTTATCGTGTCCAGAAAAAAGTGATATATATATATATATATATATATATATATATATATATATATATACACTATATTGCCATTAATGACCGGCAACTATCAATTTTAGACATTTTGTCGAATATTTAGACATATACTTGACAGATTCTTCTGGAATTTCAGGATTGAAAAGAACAGGTATGACCTCATATATAGCAGTGTCGATTTGATAAAGGGGGCAATTAGGGGACCAACAAAAAATCAAAGAAAAAAAATAACACTTGGGATCACCCTGTAAAATAAAATGCACGAAATGATTTATCGCTACCGAATATAAATAAACAGACGTTGTGCAATATGTGTATTCTTTTGTGTAAGAATAGCAAGTATATTAGTAGAGATATACCGATTTATTTAAAAAAATTTAAAAATTCTTGCATGTTTTTTGCTTATAACATGCAGGGTTTTCAACCAAATTTAACGCCGGTTTCAGAAAAATTGACAAAATATAGTAGAAACAATATAGTGCAATTGGAATATAAATATATTAAATATTTTAGGAAATATAAGCAGTTATGTGAAATAATTTTTATCTGCGCATGCGCGAACGATAACAAAGATCATTTTACATAATTTAATAGTCAACTCTATGGAGCAACTTGTAAAAAAATCTAGTCAAATATCGTAAAAATTCAGAAAGATATCGGCGTTAGAGTGAGCAAATTTTTAGTTGTTCTCTAAAAGCAGCTGAATGATAAGGGATTTTCCACAAATTGTCATTTTTAATTTATAATTTTTTTTTATTTTCATTTTTTTATTGATGCTTTAGTTCTTCTTGGATAACCACCAGAACGAGTCTACACCATGATCAAAAGAAGTATCAAAATCGAAGCATTTTTTCCAAATCTACTCGTTGATACTCACTAAATACTAACTTTTTTCTGAAAGTCAGTTAATAGAAAATGACAATTTGTGTAAAAATCCCTTATCATTCAGCTGCTTTTAGAGATCAACTAAAAATTTGCTCACTTTAACGCCGATATCTTTCTGAATTTTTACGATATTTGATTAGATTTGTTTTAATAAGTTGCTCCATAGAGTTGACTATTAAATTATGTAAAATTATCCTTGTTATCGTTCGCGCATGCGCAGATAAAAATTATTTCATACAACTACTCATATTTCCTAAAATATTTAATATATTTGTATTGGAATTACACTATATTGTTTCTACTATAATTTTCAATTTTCCTGAAACCGGCGTTAAATTTGGTTGAAAACCCTGCATGTTATAAGCAAAAAACATGCAAGAATTTTTTAATTTTTTTAAATAAATCGCTATATCTCTATTAATATACGTGCTATTCTTACACAAAAGAATACACATATTGCACAATGTCTGTTTATTTATATTCGGTAGCGGTAGATCATTTCGTGCATTTTATTTTACAGGGTGATCCCAAGTATTATTTTTTTTCTTTGATTTTTTGTTGGCCCCCTAATTGCCCCCCTTAACAAATCGACATTGCTAAATATGAGGTCATACCTGTTCTTTTTAAGCCTGAAATTCCAGAAGAATCTGTCAAGTATATTTCTAAATATTCCACAAAATGTCTAAAATTGAAAGTTGCCGGTCATTAATGGCAATATAGTGTATATATAAAGTTTTTTACTGAGGTTGGTTTTGGGTTTTAGGTGTCATGATCGGTGTAAATCTGCAAAAATTTTTCAGAAATTCCAACATAGGAACGATCCCAATAGGTAGTATTTCATACGAAATCTACCTATTAGCAGAAATAGAACATTTAATTTAAGAATACTAAAAGCGTAATATTTAAGTAATTTAGACAAGTGAGACATTAAATTAAAAAGAATTTTACAGAATTAACGATAGAGATTATTTAAGAATAAGGATTTAGTGAATATAAAGTAGTAATTTAGAATAAGATAAGGAAATCGCGGAATTAGATCTAATAATGTAACATACATACCTCGATTTATCTTTTATAATGATTTTTGTAAATGACCATCTGTTATACTAGAATTTTTTCAAAGAGTATTCGAAACACTTCTGCCGTTTCAAACAATAGGTTTTCTATTACTTTTAAGTCTGCAGCTTGTGATTTGCACGTGAAAGCGGCTTCAAAGTTTAGTCATATATGCATTACTTGCTTTATAATTTGCATTCACGTCTTGAGTCAGTCATGACTGACAATTGAAGAGCAAAGTGGAAGAACATGTTAAGTAACAAAAATTACGTTTGAAGAAATTTGATGTGAAAGTTTTTGTTGTCAATTTTAATGATTTATTTTCTGTTTGATACCATGTGTTTAAAATATTAACAGGTATGGTACTGAACTCTATCAAAAAAACTTATTCATATTTAATTTTTAAATATTAAAAAATATTAATATTATTTACATTATTAAATAATAAAATATTAAATATTAATGAATAACGTCTTAAATCTTCAAGGCTAAATAGAATTTTCGTATTTTAGCTTTACCATGTGATAGAATACCTGATAACGCCTTTGTACAAAAGATAAAATAATTTTTAAGAAACTGTATCCTAACATGTTCTTCCACTCAGCTCTTCAGTTATAAGCAGTGACGTTTATAGAATAAAAAAAGAGTGCCTGATTTGAGCCGATACAGCTCAAATCAATGAGTCATGTGCAAAATTTCCGAAAGAAGAAACGAAATTTTTGGAATATAGATAGTTTCGGTTGATTTTCGGTCCGGTCGAATTTTCGACAGCATTTTCGTTGAAAATGAATTTTCGGCGAAACTCTGACTTTGGGCCAAAAACGAAAAGAAAATAAATTTTCGATGGATCTAAGTTTGTAATATCCCCAACAAAATCATTACTGAACTACCGACTACGACTCTTTCGCGTCCCAGCATAAAAAGCGCACTTCCATGATTATGGATGATGGGTTAGCCTTGAGTTCCTCACAATTTGCTGAACTATTTCTTTATCAGATTTTATTATAATTTTTATTAATTTTATAATTCTATTAACTTTTATTATATTTTTTATTAATTTTATAATTCTATTAACTTTTATTATATTTTTTATTAATTTTATAATTATATTAATGTTTTTAATTTTATAATTTTATTAACTTTTATTATAATTTTTGTTAATTTTATAATTATATTAACATTTATTATAATTGTTATTAATTTTATAATTATATTAATTTTTAAATTATATTAACTTTTATTGTAATTTTTATTAATTTTAAATTATTAACTTTTAAGTTTTAAATTGCGATCTTATACGTTCAAGCCTATATTTTATGCATTTTTGTAACATATAAAATACAGGGAACTAGGCTCGAATGAGTGCACATTTTTGTTAGCCAATTAGGGGACAGTTATTTATGTAAAGTCCTTTACAAGATGATTATGAAATAAATTATTTTTAAGACTCAAATACGATTATTCTTAGTTTATTATTACTAATACTTATAATGTTATTAGTCTCTGTAAAGAAATATTTTTTTTTAGTAGTTCATGAAAATATTAATTATAGTATATAATATACAATTTAAAAGCTTATTTTATATAAATTTAGGCAAAACATATAATTATGCATAAATATTGCATAAATATGCATAAAATGTTAGTATAAATATTATCCATTTTCCCATATTTAGTACGCTTAAATTTTATCAAATAAATACAAAAATAATTTAGAGTAAGTTTTTTAGTATTTTTCCAGTTCATTTTGAAACATTTTAAAGTGATTTTACCAACAAATTTGAGTAAATAACTAGAGAACAGGAATTCTGCTTTTTCAGAATTTAGTGTCGCCCCCGATGAAAAAAAAATATGTGTATAAATATAAATAGAATAGAGTCCCGATTATACGTGTTAATCGAACTTATACCTTTGGAATGGATCATTTTCTTCTGATGTACTGATGGCTTCCATTATTATGAAACAGCTATTATAAATGAAGTGTTAGGTGAAGAAGAAAGAGCAGTCGTAACGCTGCTCTTTCATCTTCACCTAACACTTCATTTATAATAACTGTTTCATAATTGTTAACTCATATTAAATACTCACAAATACACAAAATAACAAAACTACAGTGCACTGTTTTTTATTTAAATAATATCACAAGAGCCGCTCATGGCTACTTCTCTCACAACAAAACATTCTATAAACTCGCATAAACAAACGCAGACGATCAAAGTTATTGCCAAAAATGCAAAGCATAAAAACGACCGAACATACCGGCCCCCGTTGAATGATTTTCATTCAACCACAATTATAATACATTATTACACTTTGAATTTTAAACAAATAATACAGCATGTACTAGTAAACAATAAATTGATAAATTACAAAAGATAATAATCAATTTTCTTTGGGTAACAGACAAATTTTTGAAATTGGTCTCTTGAAAACACCTCGTTGTTTTTATGTTTACTACTCTAAAATTCTGCACACATTATGTAATGATGTTCACTCATGACATCTAACACTCAAATTAAATTTTTAAATGCTGCAAGAATTTATTTCTTTTCTCATATTTTATCTCAAAAAATAGCTCAGAAATACTTTATTTTAAAAGTATTTAAAGGTTAACACACTCGATTTTATCAAAATAAAACTCAAACCTTCAGGATAAAATAAATGTCATTTAAACAACTCAAATAATATATATCTCATATAAATAATCTCTCTATATAATTTTCTCTATATAAATAATATATAACTCAAATAATATATACACTCTCAATACACATTTTGTATGAATATTTTCTTTGATAACACATAATACATTCAATCAAGCAGAAATTAGCTTAATTTCATATGGTACACTCAAAATTTCTTATAAAACCTATTGCATTAAGGAAATATAAACCCTTTTACAATATTTATAACATGAAACATGCAACAATTATGAATTGTTTTTCTACTTATTGCACGACCATTTAAAGGCCAAAACTTCTGCCTTAACTGAAAAAGTAAAGCTTGTGGACCTAAATGTAAATACCGTTTATGAAAGTATTCTACTATCATTTGAGTAAGTTTACTTTTATTATGTAGTAAAATTGGAAATTTTTGGTTGGCATTTAAGTTACTGTTCGCAGAAATGAATGGAGGTTTTTCACCTGACTATTTTGATTAATATTACCTGGTTTTTGCAAGGATTTTATTTCCTTGTCAAAAAACTCACGTTGAACATTCTTTAGCAAAAAACTGTCTGCTTTGTTGAGCTCTTCGAGGTCCAGAGGACCCTCCTTTTTTTCTTTTTTACAATTACTAAGGAACCTGAAAATAAATCCTAAAATACGAATTATTTTACAATAGTTATTACTTAAATCAATTATATCATGCACAAAAGAATTAATAGAAACTGTAAAAACAGATATGCTTTTAAAGTCACTTATATTAATATTTTTCAGTTCATTTGAAAAGTCATTGGAATTAACTGCTGCAGGAATATTTGTATTGGGATAGTCTTTTTCCTATAGGAACAATGGACCACTCCACCATAACTCATTTGATAATAGTTTATCAGGATTAGCTCCTCTTGTTAGAAGGTCAGCAGGGTTATGCTGAGATGGAACATGTCGCCACTGCATCCCTTGAGTTAGTTCTTGTATTGTAGAAATCCTATTCGCAACAAAAGTTTTTAGAACGTATGGTTCTTTTTTAATCCAGGATAATACTATCGTGGAATCGGACCACAAGAAGATTTTGTTTACACTAATTTTGAGCGAAGAAATCACTCGTTTCATAAGCTTTGTCAATAAAACTGCTGCACAAAGCTCAAGTTTTGGAACAGTTAATTGCTTTAAGGGAGAAACTCTAGATTTACTTGTCACTAATTTTACAGACACTTGACCTGATTCTGTCACTGATTTGCAGTAAATTATCGCACCATAGGCTGCTTCAGATGCGTCGCTGAAACCATGTAACTCGATCATAATTGCATCTTTCAATAAAATACACCTACTAATCTCAAATTTATTATTAATTGTAGGGTATCAGAAAACTCTCTCCATTCCTTAGCCTCTTTCTCGGTTAGCAAATCATCCCAATTTAATTGTAATAACCATAACTTCTGCATAAATATTTTTGCTTTAATTATAACAGGAGATACTAAACCTAAGGGATCGAATATACTTGATATAGTTGATAACACTTGTCTCTTAGTGACATTTACATCATTATGGATTTTAACATTGAAACTTAAACAATCTTTCTTCGATTTCCACAAAACACCTAACGCTTTAGATTCTTCTGAATCACCAAAGGGGTATATTTCGTCATTTGTTTGACAAAGTTGTGGAGCATTACTGCACCATTTATGTAATAACATTCCTGCACTGTTTAAAATTTCTATTAATTGATTTTGGAGTTCCAATGCAGAACTTAAAGAATCAGCTCCAGATAGAATATCATCCATATACATGTCTTCTCTCAGTACGGGTGCTGCTAAAGGAAACTTGCTTCCTTCATCCTTAGACAATTGAAGTAGTGTTCTCATGGCCAAAAAAGGTGCGCTAACAGTACCATAAGTAACTGTCGTTAATTCAAAATTTTTAATTGGTTCGTTAAGACCTTCCTTCCATAAGACTTTTTGCAGCTTCCTCTGATCTGGATGAATAGAGATTGCTCTATACATTTTTTGAATGTCTGCAGTGAAAGCGACGATATATTTTCTAAATCTCAACATAATTGAGAATAAATCATCTTGTATTACACCTCCGTTATATTGAATAGAATTAAGTGAGTTTCCCTTAATTGTTAAGGAAGACGCGTTAAATACAACTCTCAAAGGCGTTGATATACTTTTTTCTATTCCTCTACACATTCCAAGATGGGGAATGTAATAGGATCCACTTTCTTCCTCGCTTTCGTTAACTTCAACCATGTGGCCTAACTGTTGATATTCTTTTAAGAAATCTGAATATAATCTTAAGTACTCAGGATCTTTTGCTAGACGATTCCATAAACAATTTAATTTTTTCGTAGCGATTTGTTTTGAGTTTCCTAAAATAGCTGAATCCTCTTTTAAGGGCATTTTAACAACATATTTACCGCTTTTGTCTCGTGTATAATTTTCTACGAAATGTTTCTCACAAATTAAAGTCTCTTTACTTTTTGGTTTTTCAACCTCGATATTTTCTATCTCCCAGAATTTCCTAAGTGTCTTGTCTAGGTTGGTTTCTTTCTTAATAAACCCACAATGAACTTTGTTTTCATTCTCTGTCGAAAAACTTCCCGATACAACAAAACCGAAAACTGTGTCTTGCAAAATAAGATCAGAATTATTAACACGAATTTGTCCCGGTCTCAAAAGCTCATAAAAAATTCCTGCTCCCAAGAGCATGTCTAGTTGTTCTGGGATATTGAAACTAGCATCTGCTAATTTTACATTAGGTAAATCTTGTATTGAGATTTCAATTGGACGTGAAGGCGTTAAATCTGCAGTTATTTTCGGAACTACCAAGAAATCTAAATTTTTCACAAAACTTTCATCTCTATTGCATATTGATGCATTAACTTTATGATTTATTACTAAGGTAGCATCATTTAGACCTGACACTAAGATGTTTGTTCTCTCTTTTTTTAAATGCATTAGCTCTATTAAATGGCGGGATAAAAAATTAGACTCACTGCCTACATCTAATAAACACTTTACTCTATGTTTACATCCCGATTCATCAATTAGAAAACATATAACAGTCGAAAGTAAAACTTTGCTCTTTTTATTCGAATAGTTACTAATAAAGGTTTTCTGAACGAACTCTTCTGCATTAGCGTTTAAGACTGATGTGCCACGATTTGTTGGCCTAGAATCTGAACATTCTTCCACATTCACTTTTCCTTGTTTATTTTGTTCCGATGAAAACCGATGTTTATTTTGTTCCGTTCTTTCACGTATGTGTTGTTATTTGTTTTTGGGAAATGTATAGTTTTATGATGACGTTTTTTACAAAAGCATGTGTACTTTGATGGACAATTTGCAACTGAATGTGAATTTAAACAATTAAAGCATAACTTGTTACATTTTATAACGTTCACCCTTTCATTGACAGATAATTTTAAATAATGCGGGCATTTTGAAAGAGTGTGATTTTCGTGGCAAAAAATACAACTTAATGTTTTAACATCTGATAAGAATACTTTAGATACACTTTTGAAGTTAGTATATTTACGATTAACACTAAAATTCTCAGTAAGAGATTTTCCGCGTGATGTGAAATATAAATCAATCTCTCGTCCCAACTCTTCTGGTAAAAACCATTTATCTCCTTGTCTCACACTAATGTGGGAAGCTGTTTCTCTATCTAATGTTTGATATAATTTATCCGATACTATAAGTTGTTTTAGACTCTCGAAATTGGAGACATTTCTTAAATTTAAATAATATTCCCAGTTTGTCATTAGACGTGAAGCAAACTGTACATGCGTCTCATTTGGTTGTTTAACAGCTTTTCTAAATTGCTCTAAGCAAAAATAAGGTGTAGGTTGAAATTCTTTTAACACTAATTCTTTTATTTTTGCATAATTCTCGATATCACTATCATGTAAGTAAGTTATTATGTTAGATGCTTTATCCCCTAATAAATTTAACAGAATTTCTGCTTTATATTGTTCTGGAACATTTTTAGTCTTAAAAGCTCGTTCTAAAGAAGAAAAGTAAAATCCCCATCCTTCAGGACGTATAGGTATTTTTACAGTCAAAGTTCGAATACTTTTTATCAATTGATCTAATGATTCTAATTTTATTTCACTTTCACTAATATTAGATTTAGCTTCAGATTTAATTTTAGCTAGTTCTAATTCAAGTTTATTTTTTTCCAGATCATATTGCTTTTGCTCTTCATGTTTACGATTTTCAATTATATCGTTTGCTATATCTTTCACAAGATCTGGTTTATCTTTATACATTTCACTGTCTTCAATAATAACGCTTAAATCAGCAATTGTCATTTTTTCATTAACATTTAGATTTATTTCAGTGGCTATAAGCCTTAAATCTTCTTTTTTTGCACCTTTAAACATTGTTTAATATATGTATAAAACAGTAAAGATAAGAAAAAACACATTCACTTACTTTTCGAATAAGCTTTTGATGAATTTCGTAGCACGGAATTCTTAGCACTTATCATTCATGTCGGCGTTTCACTCAACTTAAAATTTGATTTTAGAAGCTCGTTGGATTTAATCCTAGGCTGTTTCTTTGTTGCTCGGCGGACCATTATGTTAACTCATATTAAATACTCACAAATACACAAAATAACAAAACTACAGTGCACTGTTTTTTATTTAAATAATATCACAAGAGCCGCTCATGGCTACTTCTCTCACAACAAAACATTCTATAAACTCGCATAAACAAACGCAGACGATCAAAGTTATTGCCAAAAATGCAAAGCATAAAAACGACCGAACAATAATAATGGAAGCCATCAGTCCATCAGAAGAAAATAACTCGGTTAAGCGGGACTCGGATAATCGGGACTCTACTGTAGTACAAAACATATTTCAGCTTTAAGACTTAAACATACGCTTTTATCTTATATAAAATGACGTCATCAGCATCCGCTGAAGAATTCCTCATTTGCGATCCAGTCTTAAACAACATCTACAGTAAAGTACGTATATGACGTCACTATCGCTGAACAATACACAAGTCCAAAAAAAGAAATTTCGTCATTCAAGAAACTCAACCAGAAAAAAAAAAAAAAAAAAAAAAAGAAAAAAAAAAAGGGCTATCTCATGATTTATATGCCTTCATTTGTTTGTAATTTTAATAGAGATGCTTAAAATTAAATTTAGTTTATAATAACTCCATGTTTCATCAGAAATCATTCATTTATATATTTTTTCAAAATAGCACGTATTTTAATTACATTTTTTTTTTCAGTTTTTATGAGAAAATGGCAACAAAAATATATAATTGCTATTTTTCTTTTACTTTCTACAGAAATTGACTTCTTCCGTTGCCAATATTAAGCAAATGGCCCAAAAGCTACAAAAAAATTAATATCTCAAAAATAAATGGAGATGCAGTTTTCAAACAAATTGCATTTAAAAGTACTTTTTCCCCCAATACGACGGTATAAAAATTGAAAATGTGCGATGCTTAGAAGTTTAAAAAATTGCTATAGAGTATTGAATCGTACTGCTTTGTTTTACGGCTTGCTTTTGTAAGATAAGATTATTTTTTTGATACGACACAAAATAAGCAGGGAGAAAGAAATAGCATACCGGTGGCTAAAAATTCAGGCATAAATGGGTTAATGGATCGTAACGCCACAGGTTTAGTTTTTAACACTTTCCAACATAGTTGAAAAGTGTATATGGTTTCTGTTTATCTGTGCTCCAACTCTCATAAATATAGTCAGGTTGTCATGGAATTGATATATGTTATTTGGGTTTACTATGTCATGATCGGAATTGAAAATGAGGTGTGTAGCATTTACAGCGATACTTGAAAGATTTCTGTTACATTATGGCCTATGGGGAAAAATCGTCTGTTCTGTATTTTAAGGCTAATGTCAGAAGGACGTCTTTTTTACACGCTTTTTTCCTTACGTATTATCCCTACACAATGCTAGCGGTATTATGTAGGGATAATACGCAAGGAAAAAAGTATGCAAAAAGACGTCCGTATGACATTAGCCTAATGATATTACATTATTTTAAATAGGTGAAGGTGGCCTGAAATGATCCTAGCGGGCAAAACGATCCGCATAGGTTTTCTTCCAGACAGGTCGCGCTATCTATAGGATAACCATACTAGCCGTGCCAAGTGAAGAAGCAGCAATGGCTGTATTCAAGCGATCGCAGTATTATGCGTCTGAAAAGAATTCTTTGAAAAAGTGGTTTTTATAACATCTCTTATAACATAAGCACTAACTTCATATGTAAAGTCTTTCATGTACAGAAATATAACTTGATTTACTTAATAGAGTATATTTTTAGATGTAAATTTCACTTGCTAAGTTTGTTATGTTTCTCGGCGTCATCCAGTTATATGACCTAAAATAGGCGGCCCCTGTTGCCGGGTAAAAAGATTCATTATGTGGATCGTTTTACTACCATTTCATTGGCTGAAGAAAATCCGGTACCGCGTCCTAGCCATCATGGGAGCGAAATGTGTGACTGCTCCAAATCTTTTTCTTTGAGTCCATGTGTTATCCTACGATCATAATTTTCAAATATTCCATTTTATTGTTTTTTAAAAATTATTTGGGACACGTTTTTTATTTTAAAATGTACATAAATAAATTATGTATGCTATTTGATTGCAAAACTTATTTTATTTCATTATGTATTATCATAATTACTTTTATATCCTTTATTTTGCCAAACAATTTAAAAACTATTTTTAAATGAAGGATCATTTTGCCCTTGGGAGAGGGTAAAATAACCCTTTGGAAACTTTTTCAAAAATCTATTTTTTTATTACTCAATTTGGGTTTAAAATAATATTAAAATATGTTTATAATGCAAAATATAGTGTAAAACATATTAGTATAGGGCGAAAGTTTCATTTAAACAGTTATGTTATTTTACACAAGTTTTCCCTTTAAGGGGATCATTTTAGGCTACCTTCTCCTATATTGAAATTTATATATGTATCACCGATGTTTACTACAAGATGCTTACTGTAGAATTTGGTGTGCACATAATTTATCGTTGATTTACAGGGGCACACAAAAGAATTTGGCTACAGAAGAAATTGAACAATGATTGCTGGAAGTGCATTTCCAGTTCTGGTACGCGTTTTTAAATTAAAGTATTTTTTTAAATATTACTTGCTGTATATAAAATCTATAGATCATATGTAGGGCTGCACAGAATGTTTTCAAGTACATTTTCGTTTATTCATGGAAATTGGTGGATGGAAAATTTTAACTGTACTATTCGTCTAACCGAACAAACTTTTAGCATACTATGTAGTATACATAGTCTATATACAAATAGTCATATAAAAATCTATAGCTCATATACAGGGCTGCACAAAAAGAAAATCTGATGTTTTTCCGATTATTGATAGTAATAGCAGAAATTGAATTTTCAAATGCGTTGTGCGTTTTTAAATCGAACTATTTTTTTTTAAATAATACTTGGTGTTTATAAATTATACAGATCATATATACAGATCTGCACAAAAGATCTCAAGTACATTTCCGTCTATTGACGGAAACTGCTGATTGGAAATTTTCACTTGTTCTATTCGTTTAACTGAAGTAACTTCAAGCATAGTACTATGCTGTATACATACAAACAGGGCTTAATTTGCGCCGGAGCCCACCGGAGCCCGGCTCCGGTACTTCCCTGTTTTTAGTACATATTTAAATATTGGTCGGAATTCACCGGAGCTCATAAATACAGGGCTCCGGAGCCCAATGCAATAGCGCTTCCGAAAAACCGAAGTCTAAATTACATTTTCCTTTCCTTCCCATCTCCAAATTTTTGCATTCTTTTTTACCAAAACACTTATACGGGACATAATGTGTTGCACAAGTAAAAGATGGAGATAAAACGGACTCAATTTTTTATATCAGTTTTTGGTCTTAGACTGACTTAAGCTCAATCAGTATTAGAATTAAAATTTTATATATTCATGTACAGAAAAAAAAAAAAAACTTTTCATCCTTTAAAATTACGTATTATATTCTACTTTAAATCATTTTAATGCTATTTTGATCAAAATGAAGGGGCACCAGAAAGCGTGTTTTTCTTTTCCAAATTTATGTTGGCGACGACGTGTTGATACGGCACGACTCAAGAGACTGAACAATGAATTTGCTTTCAGTTCGATTTTCTTTTGTGATAGTAGGATAATTTTTTATTTGCTGGTTTTTTTTTTAAAATTTAGATATCTAACGTGAAAAGAATATTTTCTGTTCTAGCCAACGATCATAAGCTTGAGGTTTTGTTTGTTTGGGGATTTTTGTCTTCTGTTGCGTACGAGTATAAAAATCACGTTAGTGATTTTTCTATTTATTTTGTATCGTGAAAGGTACCCACGCTAAGGCTATGCTCTGCACATTTACGAAGTCACTTACGATTGTAAGTAGATATAATTGCCTTGTATTGTTATTCTGATAGAAAGCAATCGAGCAGTGTTCCCCTCTTTCTATAAAAGCATCGATTCTTTCCGATAACGGTGTCAAATTTTTAATTTAATCTGATTTTCAGGGACTCACCACAAAAGATTGTTATGCGAAAGGAATCTAATATAGTTTAAGATATGCACCTTTTATAGGAAATTGTAAATCATTGTTCCATTCTTCAGCATATAAATATTAATTTATGTAAATTTCATTCATTTTTTCTTAAAAGTGCATAGCTGCGAACTATCCTTTTTTGTGTTAACACTATTTCCTAATCATAATCCTTACCATATTTAATCGAAGAATTCTGCAATTAATTAACCTTAAAATTAGGCCAAGATTACTATTAGGAAGGAATGATAACTAAAAAGCGAAATAGCTAACAGCTAAGTATATGATGATAGATATATTTAAAATTTTTATTTTCCTAAAGAAAAAAAAAATGCTTTAAATTTTGCAAATAATGTACGAAATATAAATATGCAGATTGTAGTGATGGGGGGGGGGGGGGGGAGAGGAACGGTGCGGTTGTTGTACTGATACCGCAGAATATTAGGGCTCCGGTACTTTTTTTGTTAGAAATTAAGCCCTGCATACAAATCTATAGATCATATACTGAACTGCGCAAACACACACACAAAAAAGTCCTTCCGGCCAGTGCCGGGAGGAAGAGGTAGCTTTCATAATCCTTATTTAAAAAAAAGCCAAATTATATCATTCAAACACACGAAGCTCAATTTAGTGGAAACCGAATATAGGAGATTCAATACTAATTTTTATCAATATAACGAATGAGAATTTCGCGAAATTAGTCAGCTTTATCCAAGCTGCTTTTCTTTAAAGTAACATATATTTGGCTGCCAAATTCGGCAATTTCTTAAAGTGCCTGTCATTTTAAGACAACATGGTGGATGAGGCGAAGCAGTGAACTTGGTCGAGACCTTAGTAATTGCTGTGCACATGCTCACTCACATCGGAATCGGTTAATATATAGGAGTGCTGTCGCATGCAAAAACTCAGATTTTTCAAAATGTCACCCACAATAGAAATTGAAACTGCTATATCTGAGCCATTTTTTAAGGTAAAGACAAACAAAAAATGCTCCTGAATCCTTATATCAAGGTCAAATACTTAAGAAATAAACCTTTTTCAATTTCTAATTTTTTTGCACCTCACTTTAAATATATATATATATTTTAATTTAATGGTCGCCATTTTGAAACAAGATGGCTGATGAATCTGGCCAGCAAACTTGGTCGAGGTGTTGATGTATACTATCCACATGCCTTCTTACATCGAAATAGGCGAATACGTGTGTTATCGCGTGACAAATACAAGATCGTTTCAAAATGTTAGCCATGCTAGAAATTCAAAGTGCTATAAATCAACCATTTTTTAAGATATAAACAAAAGAACAAATTTTCAGAAACAAAAACTGTTCCGGAATCTTTGTATCAAGGCCAAACACATAAAAAAATCTTTTTCATTTTCCAATTGTTTAATACCTCATTTTGAATTTTAAATTTAATTTTTTTTTTAAATGGCAAGCCTTTTGAAACAAGATGACGAATGAAGCTGGCCAACGAACTCGGTCGAGACATTGGTATGTACTATGTACAGACCAAGTTACATCCAAATAGGTTCATAATTACGCCTGTTATCGCGTGACAAAAATCAGGTCGTTTTAAAATGTCAGCCACAAGAGAAATTCAAAATGCTATTACTCAGCCATTTTTTTTAGATATAGACGAAAGAAAAACTGTTCGGGAATCTTTGTATTAAGGTCAAACACATACAAAAAAAATCTTTTTCGCTTTCCAATTTTTTGGTATCTCATTTAAATTTTTTTATTTTTTAATTTTTTTAAATGGCCGCCATTTTGAAACAAGATGGCTGATGAAGCCGGCCAACGAACTCGGTCGAGATATTTGTATGTACTATGTACACACCAAGGTACATCCAAGTCGGTTCATAAATACGCCTGTTATTACGTGAGAAAAATCAGGACGTTTCAAAATGTCAGCCACGCTAGAAATTCAAAATGCTATAACTCAGCCATTTCTAAAGATATAGACGAAACAAAAACTGCTCCCGAAACTTTTTATCAAGGTCAAACACATAAGAAGAAAATATTTTTTCAATTTTTAATTTTTTGGTACCACATTTCAAATTTAAATTTTTCTTAAAAATTTAAATGGCCACCATTTTTAAACAAGATGGCGGATGAAGCTGGCCAACGAACCCGGTCGAGACATTGGTATGTACTATGTATAAACGAAGTTACATCCAAATCGGTTCATAAATACGCCTTTTATCGCGTGACAAAATTCAGGACGTTTCAAAATGTCAGCCGCGCTAGAAATTCAAAATGCTATAACTCAGCCATTTTTTAAGATATAGACGAAACAAAAACTGCTCCGAAATCTTTGTATAAAGGTCAAATACATAAGAAAAAATATTTTTCCATTTTCAATTTTTTGGTACCACATTTCAAATTTTAAATTTTTAAAAAAATTTTAAATGGCCGCCATTTTGAAACAAAATGGCGGATGAAGCTGGCCAACTAACTCGATCGAGAGATTTGTATGTACTATGTACACACTGAATTACATCCAAATCGGTTCATAAATACGCCTTTTATCGCGTGACAAAATTCAGGACGTTTCAAAATGTCAGCCACGCTAGAAATTCAAAATGCTATAACTCAGCCATTTTTTAAGATATAGACGAAACAAAAACTGCTCCGGAATCTTTGTATAAAGGTCAAATACATAAGAAAAAAATATTTTTCCATTTGTAATTTTTTGGTACCACATTTCAAGTTTTAAAATTTTTTAAAATTTTTAAATGGCCGCCATTTTGAAACAAAACGGCGGATGAAGCTGGGCAACGAACTCGGTCGAGACATTGGTATGTACTATGTACACACCGAATTACATCGAAATCGGTTCATAATTACGGGAGTTACAGTGTGACATAGGTCAGATATATATATATATATATATATATCAATTTTGAACTGAGGGTGGTTTCGGGGTCTGGGGGTCATGATCGATGAAAATATACCAAAATTTTTTGAAATCGCTTTCCTCCGAACGGCTGCAATAGGTAGCTTTTTTGTAAAGAAAGCTACCTAAAAAGCAAATCGGGTATTCTTTATTATGGTTACAGCAGAAATTGGATTTTCAAATACATTATACTTCTATCAAATTGTTGATTTAGACATCATCTTTCAGCTTAATAAACTGTGAAGTTTGGTTATAGTATTCTGAATGTGTTGGAAAAAGTTATATAATCTGTGCTGGACACATGATTTTTTATTCTTGTTTTATTTATGATTTAAAGTTAAAAAAAATAATAAATGCTCTTAATTTTCCGAAAAGAAGAATTTGAAATGAAGATGCGGTTGTATTAGTTCTTGAATGTTTTGTACAAGTTGACCAAACAGTTTTAAGATAACAAGCTTTAAACATTTTGTTAACTTCTGGCATTTCACAGGTACATACTCCCTTACATACATATTATTCTAAATAATATTTTTGAATATTTAGTTGTTTAAACAAAAACGGAAAATTTAATACTATACCATTATTTTTCTAGAGAAAAAAACCCCCAGCGTTACAAATAAATTAATAGTTAGCGTAACAGATAATTTCTTCGTATTTTTTCATCTACTCCAAAAAGAAAATGTTTTCTTAGCTAATTCATTTCTTAAAATTAGATTCAATTTGCTATTTTAGGTTAATCGAATAAATAAGAATTAGATTTGTCCTTTGTAGTACTTGTCTCTCAATAATTCGTTTCTGGTTCCTTTTATCTTTTGTAATTCGATTTTCCTTCTAAGAACTCTCTTTTAAATGGAATGTAATTAAGAGCTACATTTCAAGGAATGATAAGGCTATTTGTAATATGTTTAAAGTATAAGCTTAAAAAAATCTGTAGAAAGCAATATCGAATTATGAAAATAGCTAGATAAAAATTATATATGTTTTTTTATATTACGCTGAATTTATTAGTTTCCGGAAATGATATTCTCGTGCTATATGAAATGAAATCATTGATATTTCAAATTGCACAGTAATGTTTAAAAAAAAGGGAATTTCTTAAACGTCAAATTGAATTTATTGAAGAAAAACCTTTAATCCTTTACATAGAAGCAATTATAATTTGAGAAGTTTTACGTATTAAAATCTGATTGGCTATATGTGTTTTATATCTACTTCATTGAGAATATGACGAATTGCAATTTGAAATGAACCACAATTGTTTATAAGGATCAGCAAATGTAATAACAACTCTCGAAATTTTGAAATATTCTTCAGTTTTCTAGATATTAGTTCAATTTTTAATGAAATTTCTGTATTAAATTTAAACGGTAGCAGTGGAATTAGTCCAATGTTGTGACATAATAATCCCTTCTTTCTAATAATAAATCTGCCTGTTTTCACAATAGATAAAATAATTGATTAAAAATTTCACAACCGCATTAAAATAATTAATTAAAATTTCGAAATTTTCAGAGTTGTTATTATCACACCGGATACATTTGAAAAAGTGTTGTTGACCCCTTAATTTGCCTCGTGACTATAAAGATATAATAATTCCCATTATTCTCTTTTTTTTTTGTCCGTCTTATCTTTATTGCCAAAATTTTCGAATTAAAAATTAAATGAAAATATTTAAAATTTGAATAGAATGTGTTAAAAATTGTTGTTCTCAAGGCCATAAGAAAGGAATATCTTCGTATGTGAATAATTATACCAATTTTTTTAAAGCAGGATTTTTTTTTTCATAAAATGTAATACAATTTTTAAATTGTATCACAATGCCGTCATTTTCAGACTTTTTAGTCAATCAGTTCCAAAATAAGAGAACAAAAATTTCAAAAGACGAATTGTTTTACTTCACAAATGAAGCAATTGAAAATGTGCTTTTTCATCGACTCAACTGAAGCATCTTATTAAAGTTGCATCAGAATATCGTAGTTTTTAATATACAATTATCTCAGTTTAACCTCATTTGTGAACGCTAGTTCTTACATATTATAAGAAATTTAAAGAAAACAATATTTTAAATATTTTCTTAATAAAGTATAAAATTTGACATTTCTTTCCCAAAACCGAAACACCCTTTACAATGCAAATACAAACAATATTTTAAATATTTAAAAATTAAAATTACACATTATGTGCTTTATTACTTAAAAGATGATGAAGAATATGAAAAGTTGTTAAACTGCATTATCCATTTCCTAGTACTTTCAACTATACACATAGTCATCCTCAGGGACAAAATACAAAAATGATGTTATAACAATATTTTGTATTTTGTCCCTGAGGATGACTATGTACATAGTTGAATGTTTTAGTTATTGCAATGCAATTTGGATAATGCAATTTAACATCTTTTAAAGTTTTTATTATCTTTTACGTAATAAAGCACATTGTGTGTAATTTTAATTTTTAAGTTTTTAAAGATGAATTTTAGCATTCTACTTATTTATTGTTTATTTAAAGAAGTCGATACTGAATTCTAATGGAAAGCGTTAACTTAATTAAAAAATGCAAACATGAACGTTTTGAGTTAGATCGTGATAACACTAGTTTTGTATTTTGTCCTTGAGGATGACTACATATATAAGTTGAAAATGCTAGAAATTGAATAATATAGCTTAACATATTTTAACTTTATTATTATTTTTTAAGTAAAAAAAGCACAGTGTGTAATTTTAATTTTTAAGTTTTTAAAAGTGAATTTTAGCATTCTACTTATTTGTTTATTTAAAGATGCCGATACTGGATTCTAATGGAATGTGGTAACTTAATTAGAAAATGAAAAAATCAGTGTCTTCGGTTAGATCGTGATAACATCAGTTTTGTGTTTTGTCCCTAAGGATGACTACGGATATAGTTGAAAGTGCTAGAAATTAAATAATGTAGCTTAACATCTTTCAACTTTTTTTTTATCATCTTTTAAGTAAAAAAAGTACAGTGTGTGTAATTTTAATTTTTAAGTTTTTAAAGATGAATTTTAGCTTCTACTTATTTATTTGCATATTTTAAATATTTTCTTAATAATGTATAAAATTATATACTTCTTTCCTAAAACCGAAACACCTTACACAATGCAAATACAAAATACCGAGTTACGAGTCAGGTAGTAATTCTCCAAAATCCTTTTAAATATGTACAAAATAAATGAATAGCTAAAATATCTATCGATCAAAGTTTTTCTATTTTAATTAAATAGTTCCTGCAAGTTTTATAAATTTCCGGGTATCCAAATTTCTTTATTCATAGAACTTGCACAACTATATGTGATATGCACTACCGCCTTTATATGTATAAAACAAATATTTGAAGGCATTTTAAAACACAATTTTCATTAGCTTTCTTCAACTGAGTATGGGGAAAAGGAAGATGCTTCTCAAATTTTCATTTAATCAGAATAGTGTTTTGATAAATATCTCGACGAAAATCAAGACAAAGTTTAAGGTATAATTTTTGCGATTGATATGATATTTTAAGTGGAAAATAGTTTCTATATTCTCAGTCGGAGTAATATGGGTATAAAAATGGAAAGTTCATAACTTTAAAATCTTACCGACACTACAAATGACGGGATTTCTTTCTTTTTTTCTGTTTCGTTTAAGCATGTCCAGGAATGAAATTGTACAGTGGTTACTTTTATGGCCCTTTTTATTTCATTAAGATAAATGAAAATTTAATTTTACTCAAACTACCCATTGGGAGGAGAATTTGGGTATATTGTGTATTAACAAAGATCTATGTCAGTTGATTAATTTCAACACAATTGTTCTAATTGATAAAGAAATCTTATGAGTTGTAATTTTCCAACTGAGTGAAAATGTGCCCAAACCAGGATTTGAAACAGAGACCTTTGGCTTAAGCTGCGAATACTCTGTCAATTGAGCTATCCGGAACAAATCTGGTTCCATTATCTGCGATTTATTATGCTGAGCTGTTTCAGATAACTGACCAGATGCCTTTATCAAAACGTTATCTGAGTGAATTGTGTCCGCTAAATTTGTCCAGGATATCTCAGTTGGCAGAGCATTAACAGCTTAAGTCAAAAATCCCTGGTTTAAATCCTGCCCTGGAGACTAGAAGTATCTTTAGAGGTTTTTCAATAAGAATTTATTTACCTAAATTAAGGTTAAGCAACATATACTGATAAGCCCTTTTTTACATCTTCCATCGCCTTATTGGGAATACTTTCAACATATCTCAAAGGTCTTTTCCTAACATATATGTGAGACATGTTTGAACCCCCCCGCCCCCAAAACAACAACAACAACAAACAAACAAAAAACAAACAAACCTAGATTAGTTTATGGGTTAGATTCTAGAATTAGACCTTATACTCAATTTACTCCACATTTAAAAAATTGCAATTATATACTCAGCACTGCCATTTAATATTATACATTTAAGGGGGCTGTTCACTCAGCTTCCGGTTTCCCCTCACTAATGTAAAGTCTATGGGCATTGGATGCATTCGTATATTTAAAATATCTCCTCGGGAAATTAATATTTTTAACTTCTATATTTTGTGTACACTTCTTAAAAGATGTCTCTTTTTTTCTTAGTTCTCAAAATATTTCTAAAGTATAGACTTAATTTTATATGAAGTGTTAAAATCTGACTCACAGTTCGCCCGCTTTTAATACATAAAATATTAAATTCAGCATAGATTTTAGAAATATTTTGAAAACTAAGAAAACTAGTATGTTGTGGCCATCACAAAACTTTCTTCTATATAAATCACGTCAATTAAATCATTTAAATAGTAAAAGAAATTATATCAATTTAGAACCAATTCGTATGAAAGTATACCTGAATTTGAAGTTTGATGAAAATTCGTGCATTACTTATTGAGATAGAGCTGTAGGGGAAATTCTGAAAAATGCAGCATAGCAGCGCCACCTGTTGAGCGATTTGTACCAAAACACAAACAGTACTAATTCATATTAAGGTACACCGGAATCTGAAGTTTGATGAAAATTGGTGCATTATTTCTGGAGCTAGAGCTATTGTGGAAATCACAAAAAATGCAGCACAGCAGCGCCACCTGTTGAGCGATTTACACGAAAAGGTACAAAACATCAATTCATGTCAAGGACTAACTGAATCTGAAGTTTGATAAAAATCCGTGCATTAGTTCTGGACATTGAACTATTGTGGAAATCGTGAAAATAGCTGCATAGCAGCGCCACCTGTTGAGCGATTTACACCAAAACATAAACAGCACTAATTCATATCCAGGTATACCTGAATCTGAAGTTTGTTGAAAACCCAAGCATTAGTTCTTGAGATAGAGCTAATGCGGAAATCTCAAAAATACAGCATAGCAGCGCCACCTGTTGAGCGATTTACACCACAAGGGGCAAACGTCAATTCACGAAATTTTTGTAGTACATACAGTAAATTAAAATGGTGGATAGCAGCGCCACCTGCTGAGATATTTACACTAAAAACTAATAAACACCAATTTATATCAGGGACTAACTAAATATACATTTTTAGTAAATTCCGTGCACTAGTTCTTGAGATAGAGCGCCCACAAAATTTGTGCTACATACATACAGACAAACAGACAGACAGACAGAGTATCAGACAGACATTTTGCAAAAATACGTTTTTCGGAATCTCTGACATCTAAAACTTGTAAATCCGTCGACAAAAATTCGTGCATTAGTTCTTGAGACACAGCTATAGAGGAAATTCTAAAAAATACAGCATAGCAGCGCCACCTGTTGAGCGATTTGCACCAAAATGTATAAAACTTCAATTCATGTCAAGGACTAACAGAATCTGAAGTTTGATTAAAATCCGTGCATTAGTTCTGGAGATTGAACTATTGCAGAAATCGTGAAAAATGCTGCACAGCAGCGCCACCTATTGAGCGATTTACACCAAAATGCATAAAACTTCAATTCATGTCAAGGACTAACTGAATCTGAAGTTTGATGAAAATCCGTGCATTAGTTCTGGAGATTGAGCTATTTGAGAAATCGTGGTAAATGCTGCACAACAGCGCCACCTATTGAGCGATTTACACCAAAATGCATAAAACTTCAATTCATGTTAAGGAATAACAGAATCTGAAGTTTGATTAAAATCCGTGCATTAGTTCTGGAGATTGAACTATTGCAGAAATCGTGAAAAATGCTGCACAGCAGCGCCACCTATTGAGCGATTTACACCAAAATGCATAAAACGTCAACTCATGTCAAGGACTAGCAGAATCTGAAATTTGATGAAAATCCGTGCATTAGTTCTGGAGATTGAGCTATTTGAGAAATGGGGGAAAATGCTGCACAACAGCGCCACCTATTGAGCGATTTACACCAAAATGTATAAAACTTCAATTCATGTCTAGGACTAACAGAATCTGATGTTTGATGAAAATCCGCGCATTAGTTCTGGAGATTGAGCTATTGCAGAAATCGTGAAAAATGCTGCATAGCAGCGCCACCTGTTGAGCGATTTACACCAAAAACTAATCAGCACCAATTTATATCAGGGTCTAACTGAATATCATTTTTTATTAAATTTCGTGCATTAGTTCTTGAGATAGAGCGCCCACAAAATTTGTGTCACATACAGACAGACAGACGGACAGACAGACAGACAGACAGACAGACAGACAGACAGACGGACAGACAGACAGACAGACAGACTCACAGACAGACATTTTGTAAAAACATGTTTTTCGGAATCTCTGACCCCTAAAACGTGTAAATCCGTCGAAAACTGGAATTCGAAAATTTTCACGAAACCAATACTTTCTTCTTGTAAAGATAGAAGAAAGTAAAAATACACATCCTTTAAGAAGAGTACACAGAAAAAAAGAAGTTAAAAATATGAATTTCCCGAGAAGATATTTTAAATATACGAATGCATCAAAAGTCTATAGACTTAACATTACGGAGTAGAATTCCGAAGCTGAGTGACCAGCCCTTTTAAGTGAAATTAACGTAAACAAATGTACAGCAAACATACCCGAATTTGAAAACTGTAAGTCAGATGATTTTATAACAATAAGCTTCTCAAGCGTGTTCTTCTGCTCACAGGCTTGTAAAGAAATGTCATTTTAACATATTTGACCTTTTTTTTTTTTTTTTTTTTAATTTTTAAACAAAGTGACCTTGGTAATCTAAAAATTCTTCATACTGAAACAGCGAGAAACATGATATAAACATATGGTTCACAATTAAATACTCATAAAAAATACTCTCAGATTTCATAAAATAAAAAGGAAATTTACATCCAAATTTCTCCGATAGGATATTCATTATAGTTGAAATATATTTAAAAGACTGTGTTTCATAAAATATTCATCTTACATGAATTATTTAAAAAAAGTAAAAAAAAAAGTAGTACACACATACACTATATGGCCATTGATGATAATACACTTTCAATTTTAGACATTTTGTCGAATATTTAAAGATATATTTGTCGGATTTTTCTGGAACTTCAGGATTATGAACCATATGTTCTACTTCATATTTATAAATGACGATTTGATCAGAAGGACAATTAGGGAGCCAATAAAAAAAAATCAAATAAAAATAAGAATGTTTGGGATCATCCTGTAAAATAAAATGCACGAAATGATCTATCGCTGTAGCTTACGAGTACATGGATATTGTACAACATGTCTATTCATTTGTGGAAGAATAGAACTTATATTCACGTTGATATATCGACTTTTTTTAAGTTCAAAAATTTTTTGCATGTTTCTTGTTTATATCATGCTGGGTTTTTACCAAATTTATAACGTCAGTTTCATAAAATGTGGCAAAATGTAGCAGAAATAATGGGGTGTAATTGGAAAGTAAATATATTAAATATTTGATGAAATATGAGCAATTGAATGAAATATTGTGCGCATACGCACACGATAAAAAATATATCTTTTCATGATTTGATAGTCTATGGACTATAGAGCAACTCATAAAAAAAAAAAAAAAGCCAGTCAAATATCGTGAAAATTCAGAAAGATATCGGCAATATAGTGAGCGAATTTTTAGTTGCTCTCTAAAAGCTGCTGAATGATAAGGGATTTTCCACAAATTGTCATTTTCTATTAACTGGCTTTCAGCAAAGGAATTTGTAAATGAATGTCAACGAGTAGATTTAGAAGAAATGCTTAGATTTTGATACTTCTTTTATCTTGGAATAGACTCGTTCTGGTGATTTTCCAAGACGATCTAAAGCATCCATAAAAAATGAAAAACAAAAAGTAAAAATTAAAAACGACAATTTATGGAAATCCCCTTATCATTTAGCTGTTTTTAGAGAACAACTAAAAATAATCTCAGTTTATTGCCGATATCTTTCTGAATTTTCACGATAATTGACTGCCTTTTTTTTATGAGTTGCTCCATAGAGTTGACTATCAAATCATGAAAAAAATATTTTTTATCGTGCGCGCATGCTCAGATTAAAAAAAAAAATATTTCATTCAACTGCTCATATTTTATCAAATATTTAATATATTTACATTCCAATTAAATCATATTATTTCTAATGCATATTGTCAAATTTTCTAAAACTGGACTTAAATTTGGTGAAAAATCCTGCATGATATAAACAAAAATCTGGCAATTTTTTTAACTTAAAAAAATCTATATAACTCCATGAATATACGTTCTATTCTTCCACAAATGCATACATATATTGTACAATATCCACATATTCGTAAGCTATAGCGATAGATCATTTCGTGTATTTTATTTTACAGGGTAATCCCAAACATTATTCTTTTTCTTTAATTTTTTGTTGGCCCCCTAAATGTCCTTCTAATCAAACCGCCATTGATAAATATGAAGTCGAACATAGTCTTCATAATTCTTCCAGAAAAATCCTACAAATTTATCTTTAAATATTCGACAAAATGGCAAAAATTGAAAGTGTCCGATCATCAATGGCCATATAGTGCATTTTCGAAATGCTACGCATTCTATTCATGAGTGCTGTAAAAGAATTCCCCCATACTAATATGTATCATGTTCTTTTTTGCATTCTGATGCTAATCAGTCCTTAGAGGCATTTTAAATATAAATGAGACATAGGTCTGCCAAAACGCTCGTTCTTATTTTCGCGCATTTTGGGTGTAAACCCAAAACCTATTTCCCTGAAGCTCTCTGCTTACAAAAAGCTTCATTTAAAATTAAATTGAATGAAAACTAAAATTATATCTTCTGCATATTTATATTTGATTATCTCAGCTACAAAAAAAATATATAGAGAATTTGCATTACTTGTATTACGCTGTCAAAAAAAAAAAAAAAAAAAAAAAAAAAAAAAAAAAAAAACTCGTCTTTATGCACTAAATTATTTCTTATTTAAAAAAAAATATTTTCCGTAGTCGGAAACATGCTTTTTCGGTTAATCCTTCCCAAAAGTTTGAAAAACAGGGAGGGGGGGGGGAATTCCGATTATTATTTGCACGCATACGTATTCGCTCTATTAATATTTAAAGTTTGAATTTATTTTTATAATGAAAACCGAAAATTCAATAAATTAAAGTTTCCAATTTATTAAAAATACAAAAACAAAAATAATGCTTTCGAATTTCATAAAGTATCTATTTTCTCATTCATTTAAAATTATTCGCAATTTAATTTTTAGAGAATTAAAAAAATATTCGCATTTGAAATATATTCTAAGCGAATATTTGAAAAATATTTACTAGTTCAAATAATAATAATAAAAAAAAAATCAATTTCTCTCAAAAAATCAAGCATTTCTTCTCGAATTTAATTAAAAAATTAATATTCATATTTTACGTCTAAAGATCAAATTTTGTCTTATTAAAAATATGTCTAATTCACATTTTTATCCTATATAATGTTCTATAAGCGTTAAAACACCAACCATTATCTCACAACGACGAAATTCCAAAGCAATTAAGTTTAAATTTGCGATCTTTCTGAACAAGAAATTTATCAAACCTTACCCAATCCCTCATTTGAAGAAAACCCATATTTTCATTTAAAATCGACTTCTAGCAAGCGGTCGCTAGCTTAGTAATTAAGTTGCTGGATTCGAATCCGTTCGGTCTCAGGTTTGACACCAAGGTCAGCCACAGAAAGGTATTTTTTTTTTTTACCGAAGTTTCTCCCATTGGTGGATATTTTCTCTCTTGTCACAGAGAATAAAAGAACAGACATTCTTCAAATAAAGGAAATATTCCGGTAGCACTGCTGCCAGGCATATTTCCGTTCCATAAGAAAGTGTTTCTGAGAGTACAACAGCCATATGAATTTTTTGTTCCATTGCAAACTCTGCTTTTTTACACACTTTTATTTAACTTAACTTGGTTTCTGCACGTCAAGGGGAACTTTTGTAATAGATTTTTAACTTGTTTTTACATACCGACATAAAATGGAAGTACCTAAAAATACCCTTCATCAAAAAGTTTACTTTGCCAAAGATTTTCGCTAATAAAGAACTTTATAGGAATTTTTTTAATAAAACGAGACGATGTCATGTATAAACATAGAAAACAACAGAACTGATTTACTCAAGCACATTATTTGTTTTATAGTAGATATTAGAAGGATTCTTATTTCACATCAAGTATATTATATCAATTTAAAAATTAATATAATTCATTTAACATATGTTACAACTCATTCCAATCGAAAAATCGTACTTAATTCCTTTAGAATTTGATTAGTATGGGATCTTCTTTATTATTGATATGAGGATTTCGACTATAGCTATTACGCAAGAGCTATTTCTATAGCTATTTCTAAGAGCTATTACGCATTTTTTTATTTAAATTTTTGCACCAAGTTAAAAGTACAGGGTTAGCCTAAATGATTCACCGGGTTTTAAAAGGCTGTTTATTTGCAAGTATAAGGCGTACAAAGACGGGTGATACATGAAAAGATACATACACACACACACCAAGTTTCTAGTACATAAGGAAAGGGCAGCTGACGTCACTGTTGGTTGAATTACTGTTGATCTGCAAGAAAAACCTGTTCATTCATTATGACTCCTACCTGTACACATGAGCTAGGGAAATTTGATTGGTCTACGTTTAACAGGTCTCTGATATGATTGGCCTACATCGCCAAGGCTATTCCTACAATGATCGTTATGACAAAAATGTAGTTGGTAGATTGGTTGACGGAAGTGTTTGTTTGTAAACATGCCCTTTCCTTATACTTCAAATGTTCAATGTATACCCTTAGGCACCTGGTTCACATCCCAACGGTTATCCAGTTCCCTCCATATATTCAACAGTATGTTTCTGTCAATGTCCGCCACAGCAGAAGTGATGCGTTCCTGCAATGCTTTCAGCGTTGTACTTACAGCGTTGTACATTGGGGGTACATAAACTTTTGTCCTTCACATAATGCCGCAGGAAGAAATCACATGGCGTGAGATCTGGCGACCTGGAGGGGGCCATGGTAACTGAGGAACATCACCCAGACTAGCATTGTCACCATCTTGTACAGTGACGCCACAGGCTTGCCATCTAGCGAACACGCGAGCCACGAGATTGGCTTTTAAACTTGGTGAGTGTTCGTATCTTGTCATGTATCACCCGTATTTGTAGGTCGTATACCTCTCAATACACATTGTTTTGAAACCCGATGAATCATTTAGGCTAACCCTGTATAAAGATGAGTTTTAAAACAAATTTTAAGCCCTCTTTTTCTTTTCGATGAATTTGTTTTTGAATAAAATGATTTATAATCCAAGAGCCGATAGCACAAAAACCTATGTTATGAAGCACAAGAAAAAAACCCCTTTATTTTATGGAAGAGTAGAAGTAGGGGAATCTAATGATCCATGTCTGCCGGAAGTGAAGTGGTGCATAAGCCAAAAATTAATGCCACTAGTGGTTGACTCGTAGATTTATCATTGTGTTTGTCCTACAAACAAAGATATGATAACACGGAGGGCTGGGAGCAGGAAAACACAATGATAAACCTACGAATCAACCACTAGTGGTATTAACTTTTGGTTTATACACCACTTCACTTCCGGCAGACATGGATCATTAGATTCACCTACTTCTACTCTTCCATAAAATTGAAAGTTTCTTTCTTGTGCTTGATAACATAGGTGTTTGTGCTGCCGGCTCTTGGACTATTATTTTACTTCTTTAAATTGTACATGTTGTATAAATTATCTGATATAGGGATTTAAGCCCGTAATGTAGATTATGATTTAAGTATTAAGATGAGGTTCTACTTCCTTGGCCTAAAATTTATGTGAGATTTACGATATGCTTTCGGCTAAAAAGAAAAGATATCACCTTCTAACTTTTTGCATTATATTTATTGACATTTCACTTATATATTTAAATTTTTGTGTGTAAAAAAATAAATCAATAATACGCCTTGTGCGACGGGGAATGCCTGCAGGGGGTGCTGTGATACGTTTTTCTTCGTTCTCAAACATTTGAAGCAAATTTGGTCGCCATTAAATTCTCTGCAGCGTATATAAATATTTAGTTTAAAACGTTTATCTTTGACAAAATGATTTGAACTAAAAAGGTAATTTCTCGCCTTTTGTTTTAACCTTTTGCAGTCTCCAAAGAATAATTAATAAATGAAAATCTTACATTTTGGTTGTATAATCTCCAGCAAAAATGATTAATTTACTTAAAATTTGTCTTGAGGAAATCGGTCGAATAGTTCTCAAGTAAAAAGCTGTGGCCCAATTTGAAAAACATGGTTTCGATACGTATTTTCGACATGGTTTCGAAGTGCTTTCTTTCGACTTTGTTTTGAGACGCAATAAACTTCAAGCATAGAGCTGCGTGTAGAAATTATTTTCTGGCTACTGCGGCGTTTCCTTCAGCAAACAAAAAATATTATAGTGTATTGAAATATCACAAAACTGTCGACGAAAGTTAATTTATAACTATGCCTCCTCTAGTGCACAGAAGGTTTCGCGCGCTCGCATTTAGGTAAAAGAAGAATAGTTATTATATATGTATTCTGGCCAGTATATTAAATTATCATTACGATAAATAATATAAATAAGTTAAAGTTCTTACCTGTTCGTTTCCACCTTAGCAATTTCTCGTTTCCATGGCCGAATTAAATCCGTGTCATTTTTGTATTATAATTCAGTTGGTTATTTGATTTCTGAACTAGAACTGTGAGAATAAAAAATGTGTTAAATAATATTTTAGATACATGAAGAATTATCACTCATGGCGAGATGTGTAGTTATTAAATTATATTAAGATTTAAGAGATTATATATTAAGTATTAAATGTTACATAGTATTTAATATTTAAATAATAACATGTTACGCTTGCACTTTTTGACAGCGATTTATTTGTACATATTTTTTCAGCATTAAACAGAGATCATAATAAAAATAAGTCAGCATAGTTTTTCAGTTCTTTTGAGTAATCGCGTGATATTGGTTTCACCACTTCTGTGGTAAAACACTCTTTTGTGATTTATTGCTTTTTCATTTTTATCATTTACATTTGGAAAAGCACAATTTCATTTCGGGGTTGCAATATTTGAAGATTATCAGTTTGTATGATTTGTAGTCTGATTTTATTCGTATGAAAATTCAGAAATGTTATTGTAAGGAATAATTAATGTCACAATTAATTGTTCGCGTAATTTATTTATCATCTGCTGGTGGTTATATTTTTAACAAAACCGCTTTCAAGCAACAATCTACATAATTGAAAGATGTAAAAAATGAAAAAAAAATTCGAAACTTTTGACCCAAAGAAGTAGAACCTAAAGTAAATGAAAAAAAAAATGCACTTTACATACAGTACCTTTTAAAACATTCTTTAGCAATTTTATTAATGCATGATCTTTTACTTATTTACAATTATTAATGCTGAATTTCATGTTATCGCACATAAACAAACACAGCCATACCTTATCTGTATAAAATAAACATTTAAAGGTGTTGTAAGGGAGAATTTACGTAAGTGTTAAAAGAAAAGAGAATGCTTTTCACAAAAAATATTTACACCTCAGAATAACTTTTCAGTATATATTTCAGTTACAATCCAGATTAACATTAGTGTATACTTTGTGACTGTAACTGGAGAGACAGACTTCCAGTTAGACAGACTAGACTTCCACCTGCTGTAATATTTAGAACACAAATGCAACATTGTGCTTTATAAAATACGTTCATCCGATATGAATTCTAGAAAATAAAAATGTAATTTTGCTTTGGAAATGCCACACAACATAGACCCGTCGAGAATTAGAAGTATTTCTACATTGACGCATGAAAGCTACAAAAGAATTTTTGCATATTAATATCATGTTCTCTTATGCCTTCATTTTTCATCAAAAATATTTAAAATCAATATAAATGAGCTACAAGGCTTAAAAATGCCCATTCTCATTTTCATGTGTTTTAGAAACACATGTATTTTATTAACTGAGATCCAACAATGGGAGGTACACAACTCGTTTGTATATATACAGGGTGTCCATGAAAGGATGTCCCAGTTTCAATAGTATATTGTAACAGTTTTTACAACAAATCGTGCATAAAATTGAAGATAAATACCTGGTTTTTCTTACAAAACATCAATAGGGTGACCGAGCCAGTAGTTGATCAAATAAGGTCGGTGCTACGGTGTTTTTATTATATTTCCTTCCTTTAAAGTTTTAGGACTAAACTAACATGTTTGCTACAACCCTTAATGAATGTCCTATAGTGGGCAAAAATGAAATCTCCTGAAATTAAATGGCAACAAAATTATAAGTAAATAATTTCTATAATTGCCATTTTTCCAGTAGTTGATCAATCGAAGAAATCAGACGAAATTTCAAAAATTAATCTTTAAAATATCATGCTTAAGTTGATAAGCTGCTTAAGCTCACTCTAAAACTGGGAGGAGTGAAAAGGTCACTCTTTGAAAGAGTGACAGGCCTTTTCACTGTTTTTGGGGTGAATTTTATAAAAATACACTCCTTAAAGAGTGGAATTTTCCACTCTGTAGAAAGGAGTGCAATATCTCACTCCGTTATCGAGAGTGAAGTTGTCACTCCCGAAAGAGTGGCTTGCGTATGCATTGCGTATTAGCCAATCAGAACAGCAAGGCGACAGCGCCCTCGTAAGATAAGAAAAATGATCACATTTTCGTCCGCCATTTTAGGATTAACAGATTAGGATATCATTAAAATTATTCTTAATGGAATACATAAAATAAAGGTAAGTCTTATTTAATTTTAACCATTTATTCGTGTAGATATGTTAAGATTATGCGCTGAATAGTTGCATGTTGTATAGAAAAAGATTGATCGAGGAATATTCTCCTGTTTTCTAGATTTGAGATTTCTAGATTCTAGAAGAGATTGTCTATTATGTTTCTTCATGTAGCGGTTTGAAATATACCAGTAATAATATAATTGTTTTAACAATTGAAAAACACACAAATGCTTAGCAAAAGATAATCAAAACTTCATTAATTCGGCCAATGTGAATAAAAATAAATGAATGGAAATATTTCATTCTGCCCATTCAATTTTTCCAATTTCTTTCGAACTTTAGCCAATGATCGAAAAAAAAAAAGCTTTATCTGTTTCGTTTGCAAAGCTGAGTGACTCAGAAGACATCTGGATTTTTTTTTTTTTTCAATGCCTAGCAGATGCGATGTAAACAAATTTGCTGTTCTGTGAGATTTTTTTTTTTTTTTTTTGTTTATTACTGATTTCAGATTTTACACACTTAGAGTATTTATCATGATTATTATTGTTTCGGAGTTAAATGTGATGTTTAATGATTATGATATTACGAAAAGGTTGGAACTAGAGGTCTGCACGGACCGAAATTTCCAGGCTCGGGCCCGGCCCGATACAAAAATTAAAAGTTTGGCCCGATCCCGGCCCGTAGAAAAAAATAATATTGGCCCGGCCCGGTAAAAAACTTAAAAGTTCGGCCCGAGCTCGGCCCTGCCCGAATGAATTTCTAGAAAACATTGATTTTTACGTCGATTTTGTTAAAAATTTGTCTCGTACGAGGAGTTCTGACCCAAAATATTTTTCTTAATTTTTTTTTTCATGTTTATAATCTTCACTTTTATAGAAGTGCCGCAGGCTGGGATATTTATTTTTTTAATAAATCTCTATTGCTTGTATATAAATGCATCAGTTATCATTAATATTGTTAATCCATATTCCATGTATTGAAGTGTTAAAAATCTTAAAAAATTCTATACAGTAAAATCTTCTAAGACGGAATTGCATAGAAAGAAAAAAAAAAGAAATGCGGTATAGACAAGTTCCCTTCTTAGCAAGTGTAAATGTATTATATATTCTTTTCTTACGTATTAGTATAATAATTTTCCATTGATCAATACGTTTTTGAGTTTAAAACATGGTTCCGTCATAGGCATGTTCCTTTTCACACGTTTTAATATATTTTAATATAGTTATATTTTAATAAGCGTAGAAAACTACTATTCTTAATAATAATAATAATAATAATGCTTAAGAGTAGAATAATGGCAATTTAAAAATGTATGTATTTTTTGCAAAAATTTTTGGCCAGGCCTAAATTAACTGACCTTTGAATGGACCAGGCCACGCTGAGACAATAATTTTCATACGTGCTGTGTCAAAACTACGATTGAAAATTTTGGGCCGTGAAGACTAGGAATGAAACCAGTCCCGGCTCTATACAGAAAAAATAAATTAGGCCCGGTCCGAGCCTTCAGAAAAAAGTATAGCCCCGCCCGGCCCGAAAAGAGTGGAGACCAGGCTCGGCACGAGTGCCGTGAATGAAAATCGTCCCCGGGCTCGAGCCTCGGGCCGGCCCGTGCAGATCTCTAGTTGGTACATTAATTTTTTAAAACTGTATGTAAGCTTTTTCTGCGGTTTATGATTTTAAAATTTCGAGACTGAGTAATATATATAAAAAAAATAATTATAGACATTCTGCATCAGTTATTAAATTTCGTTCAATTTAAACGCATTTTCTACGTTTTTGATGCACATAATTTTTGGCACTAAAAAATAAAACATGATATTTAAGCATTGAAATAAAATGTTTTTTATGCCTGTTTTTAAGTTGATCGATAAGACAGCTTTAGTATATTTTTTAAAAAGTTCATATTTTCTTACATAATTTAGGACTGAATATATTTTTTAAAGAGATTAATAACTACTTTTTTACATTAAAATGTTTTTCAAACAATAAGAACTTTTCATATGCAGTCATTTACTTTATTTTTATTAAAATTCATACAGATACAAATAAATGTAATGTGTTTATTTTTATATTTATTTTTTTCTATTTCCTAGCTCAATCTTTTCCTATAAAACCTCAAATCTATTTTGCTCATATTCCCAAAATACAATATCTACGAGAATAAAAAAATTAAATTAAATATGACTTACCGTGTCGTTTCATTAATAAGTATTGTTTTCAACAGTAATGGGAGAAAATTAGAAATCATGATTAAGTTAAGGAACATGTTTAAAAGAAATATATATATACATATTCCAGAGAACTTAAAATTTAGACTACATGATCATATTAAATAAAACAAAAGCAAATCAACGCGGATAAAAAGTACGCATTCTTAATATTTAAATCATATTTAGAACTCATTTAAAAAATATATGTAAGTTTATAATAAGCATTGTTTTTAAGTAAAAAAATGAAAAATATTTTAGAACAATATGACTTTACAAAAATAGCAATAATTTACGAAAATGTACGGTAAAAAGATAGGAATTTATATTTAAAACCAAAAATGAAAATGACATCGAACATTGTTAAACATATAACATCCACCTATTAAAAAGTTATTTATAAAACTTTAAAAGTAATATTTTTATAGGGCATGCAATAAAAGCAAAAACAAAGGAAAGATTGGAATAAAATATATTAATTTATTTCTGTCAGTAATCTAAATTAAATTCATATGTAACTTTAACTGATTTTTTCCTTAAAAGTTCAATTAGTGTTACAAACTATGAATTACATAAATATTGCTAATAAAGTATTTTATTCCAGTCTTTACCACGCTTGTATCTATTTTCATTGCATGCTGTAAAAGATGTGATTCTTTTAAAATGCCTAAAAAAAAAAAAAAAAAAAAAAAAATGACTCCATAAAAAATGAACATTCACTTCTATGAAAGAGTGACTATTCACTCCTACTAGGGGTGAAAAACCGCACTCCTTTAGCAAGAGTGAATAGTCACTCCTCCGAAAGAGTGATTATCCACCCCTGTTTAGAGTGAATATTTACTTCCCAGAAGTGACTATTCACTCTTTTAGAGAGTCAAAAATTTCAGTTTTGCTTAGAGTGAATAGTCACTCTAAAGAGGTTGGGCATATTTTGACTATGCGATAGAGTGACTATTCACTTCTCTTGAGTGAATAGTCACTCCTTTTTATTTAGAGTGTGATTAACAATAATTCATATGAAACATTATTTGAAATAAGAGTGAAAGAAAGAGGAAAAAACCAGAGAGAAATGCTTTGAAAGAGGAGGAGAAATTTGTAAAGGAGAAATATCTCTTAGGTGTCCGGGGTCACGAAACCTGTGAGTACCTAAAGGTGGTATATCTCCCTGGGACAGCTTCTTTTAATTTAAAAAAGTGCAACTGTTGCTTGTTTACCAAAATTTTATTCTTGTGCCCTATTCATTTCATACTAAAATTATATAGTAGTTGAACAACTTAAATTTATATGTGATCTGAATTTATCCAAGGATCGGGATAGTTCCAGATCACTTCCAGGTTGGTTCCTGATTAACATGATTTTTTATATTTACCCAAGAAAGGTTATTTACGAATAACTTCTGACATTACAATGAACTAAAAACATTGAATAAAAATAGAGTATCAACTAAACAAATAAATAAGTAGAGTGCTAAAATTAATCTTTAAAAAATTTAAAATTAAGATTACACTTAATGTGTTTTATTACTTAAAATATGCTAAAATCGTAAAAAGGTGTTAAACCCTATATTAACGTTATCCAATGTCATGTACTTTCTAGTATTTTCAGTTATACACTTAGCCTTCCTCAGGGAAAAACAAAACAATGAAGGCTATGTGTATAGCTGAAAGTATTAGGAAGTACTCGACAATGGATAATGTTAATGTAGTTTAACAATTTTACTATTTTAGTACCTTTTAAGTTATAAAGCACATAAGTGTAATCTTAATTTTTAGAGTATTAAGGCCAGTAAATTTGTTTTTCTCAAAAAAGCATTTTAAATTTTAAATGAAAGTAAAACATTTTAATTTCTCCAAATATTGCCGTTTTAGTAGAATTTTTAAGCAGTGGCAACAGAAGATTTTCCATATTTTTCACAAAAATGTCATTTCAACTTTATTTTTCCGGAGTTAAAATGATAATTGTCATAATGTACAGCGTGCAATAATTTTTTTAATGCAATTTGAATATTGATTAGTAAGTTCTTCCTTTCATCGCATATTGTATTTAAGTTTAGTTGCGGAATTCAATGGTCTGTTTAGGAATCTCTTATCTGGAAATTTTATTGTCTGATCATTTATATATTGTAGCTAACAATTTAATTTTGCTTTTTGTGCAACTAATTGAACAAATTGTCTATTTATGGTAATACTGACATTGTTTTCTAATTGTCTTCTTAGTTCAAGGAAATTAGTTTGGATTTTCACCTAACCAATTGATCAATTTTTATGCAAAAGGTTGTGGTGGTGATAATAGTGTTTTAAAAACTAACGATGTAACAAAATTAAAAGAGAAATTATTTGTGAGGAACTTGATATTTCAATTACAATAAGGAAAAATATTTTGTTGTTATAGTAAGGCATAACATAAAGTGATGCATACAGTTATAAATCAAAACTACAATGGCCTAAATTTATCATAATAGTTGTTTATGACGTATCAGTATCCTTTTTTAGAGTTTTAATATAAAAAAATACACATATAAAAAGTTACTCCGGGTTATCAGAAATTACCCGGGAATATGGGATAACATGTGATATAAGTTCATAGGGACAATACTGAAAATAAAATGCTTATTCCCAACCTTATATTATTTGTAATTGAAATCTTTAAAAAGAAAAATACAAAATATGGCTACAAAAAAGGGAGAAAGATTTTTTGTAGAAATAAACATCTATCTGACACTATCATTGTTTTAGCCATTTAATTTAAGAGTTTAAATATTACTTTTTGTTTGCACAGTTGAAAATGTCCACTCAGCAATTTCCGCCAATAAACGGATGTTGAGAACTTTTGTGCGATCCTGTATATAATGTATAGAATTTATACACACCAAGTAATATTTAAAAAATGGTTAAATTTAAAAACACATATCACAACTGAAAATGCACTTCTAGCAATTATTGATCGTAGGCTTCAACAGTTCAATTATTGCTCATTTTCTTCTATAGACAAACTCTTTTGTGTGCCTCTGTATATGATCTATAGAATTTATACACACCATTAATATTTAAACAATAGTTAAATTTAAAAACTCATACTGCAACTGAAAACGCACTTCCAGCAATTATTGTCCGTACCCTTCCCTTCAATACTTCAATTAATGCTTATTTTCTTCTGTAGCCAAATTCTTTTGTGTGCCCCTGTAAATGAACGATGAGTTCTATGTACACCATATTCTATAGGAAGAACCTTGTAGTACACAGCAGTGATCTATATCAATTTCAATATGTTTTAAATGCTGTAATATCATTAAAATACACAGCAAACGATTTTCCCCCATAGACCGTAATGTACCGGAATACTTTTGAGTATGAATCGAAAATGTTACACATTTAATTTTAAATACCGAATATCCCACAGTAAACCTCAATAACATATATCCATTTCATGGCAATCTGACTATATTTACGCGAGTTAGAGTACGGACGGACAGACAGACGGACAGATAAATATAATTCATAAACACTTTTCAACTATGTTGGAAAGTGTCAAAAAATCCTAACTCATAACCTGAACTAACTTTGAAAATATTTCTTATCAAATTCTTTCAAAGTAGTATT
Organism: Maratus speciosus; assembly: GCA_963932465.1. Lineage (NCBI taxonomy): Eukaryota > Metazoa > Arthropoda > Arachnida > Araneae > Salticidae > Maratus > Maratus speciosus. Next base: position 544,705,136 of record OZ010789.1, on the reverse strand, counting down.
TCTTATTTAAAAAAAAAGTGTTAACACGCTTTGAGAATCACGTGCGTAAAATAAATCTATATTTTTAGAAGGTAAAATTTTATTTCTTTTTCACATACTAAATGCATTTACCACTACATTTTGTGATAGTCCAAAAAAGAAAAATTGGAATCTAAATATTTCAATTTTTTTTAAAAGTTTTGACTCAGACACGCTAAAATGCTTCCTATTTTTATGCTACGGTGCAAAGTAACTGTCGCAGTGGCAAGGAAAGAAATTTTTGAAATTACCGGTTCAAAATATAAAATAAGCGTTCAAAAAAAAAAAAAAAAAATATATATATATAATAACGTGTAGCAGGCTATTTACTCAAGTAAATAGCCTGCTATACGCTTGAATAGGAATAAAAAGATTATTTGAAGGTGAGATAAGATGTGATTGTATGTTTTTAATATAAAAAATAAATGATATTGCAGCTGGTAAGATAAAATATAATAGCTTCTTGTTTAAATGATTAAATAAATCAATATAGGGTGGTTCAAGAAAAAAATGTTCAAACTAAGGGGTGATAAAGCACACCCAAACATAAAAATTTTTGTTCGTAATACATTTTTTCAAAAATAGTCTTAAATCTTGTATATTTGAAAATATAATCCTATATTTTTCTAAACAATTTAAATTCAAACTTTTTCCGACGTGAGGGATTTCTAAAACTCTGGTGAGAGGGACATTATAGAGTTTCAAAAGTGAATAAATCGGAGGTGGGGTAATTCTGATGCTCTGAGGGGTGAAGAGTAATCTCAAACACCTACTGAATTCATTACTGTTTTCTACTATATGTTAAACCGATCTTTGAAATCGCTTAGTATGCCGCTCCTTAGATTGCTAAGCCTCAAAACGTTTAAGTCATGACGACAGTTCTGTTGAGATTTGAAGTACAGGGTAGTCATAGTAAAAAATAAGGTATTTCGAGTTCCAATTGTTAAAATCCACTGGCCCAAACGCTATAATATTTGGTGTTAATACTCTTTAGAACGTGGAGAATTGATTTACCTTGAAAGGAATTCAGATTTTTGCTATCGGGGAGGGCAAAAGTGGTGCTTTAGGCTGAATTTGTAAAGCAAAATAGGAACGAAAAAACAGACCATAACACATTACATGATTGAATAACATTTTATGGAGTCTTTAACTATTGAAAAAAATGTTCAACCTTTACGTTTGATTTTGAAACATTTACGACTCTTCCAGTCCGTTCTATTCTTTTTTTTTATAGCCTGAAGCGCCACATTTGTCCCTAGTAGCGATTTTTTGAATGCATTCCTTTTTTTTTGTTAAATATATTCTCCATTTTCTGTTGTATTGTTACAAATGCGTCCTGGCCTACCAAAACCACGAACTAGGACCCGAAATCATAGAGCAAAAGGGTGCAGCTTCCATTGACGTAACGCCACAAGGCCGGAAGTCTGACTTGTTTCAATGTTTCCCCTCAATTTTATACTAACCGGAAGGGGAGAAATCTCTCACTACTGTACTATTCTCCCACCTATCGATCTTCCCAGCGAGAGGACATTCTGCTCCACGGATTTTAAGTGTCAATTTGCGGCATCGACGTGACGCTAACAGCAGCACGGCCAGTGCACTGGAGTTACCTTCAAATAATTAACCGCGTCTGATCATAGCCCCCTAGATAAGGGAGAGAGCCTTGACACGAGCCACAAAAACGTCACACAAAGCAGGCAAAACAAAGAAAAAAAATTAGAACAACTTGCATGTTTCGCTTTCTTTAGCTCGTGGAGTTATTAATTTATTATTGGAAAAAAAGAATTAATAATTCCACAAGTCAATGAAATCGAAGCATGCAAGTTTGTGGGATTTTTCTTTTTTATTTTACCTGCTTTGTGTGACGTTTTCGTGACGCGAGTCAAGGCTTTCTCAAATATCTAGGGGGCGTTGGCCTGATGCGGTTCGAACTTCTGAACTTCAGTGTTCTGATTAAAATCAGCTCCACGTTCTAAACAGTATTTAAATCAAATTTTGTTGTGTTTGGCCCAGTCCATTCATTGTAACCGAGAATCTCACTTTTAATTTTTGCCACCCTGTGCATTTGTTTAAATCCCAGTGACTCAACAATCTACATCAGGGGTCGTCAACTACGAGCACTTGCGCCCATCGACCATTTTCCTTGTGCCTAAGAAACCTCTATAAATATGTATTTGTAAATACATCCTGTGCACTTATTGAAAATTAATACTTGTTTTCATAAAATGTACTAAAAGTTTCTCATTCTGTACATGTTTTCTTAAACAAATAGTTGCTGTGAATAATGTAATGAAAACTTAGGGACGAAAGTGAAATAGAGTCACATGAAAAAAAAAAGCTCTAAATTTAATATGCTTTTTTATGTTATTTTCTTACATTTCATTATTATACAGCATACTTATCTAGAGATTAAACAAATGTCTCCTCAACGTTTGTATGAAATGATGTAAATATTGAATATAATGTTTGCCCGTTTGATACATTGATAGTTATTTCATAAAGATATAACAATCTGATCAGGTTTTTTTAAAATGTAATTAAAAGTCTCCAGAAAATGCTTTTGAAAATTTAGCTTTTCCCGCTAAATTGAACCTTGCTTTATAAACTACACAATGACCATTATAACAAACAAGTACCTGATAAACTATTATGCTTATTAAAGATATCATATCATTTTCATTCCTTGTCAGAAGTTACTGCTAGGTTTGTGTTCTCAACCATATCGCTTAACATTATTTATATAATTTAATTTTTTTATATTATTTACTAGCTTAATAATGCTTTTTATGCAATATTGTTATCATTTCGTATCGTAAGTTCACACAATTTAGTGAATATCGTCGATATAAATCACTTGCTTTATTGCAATAAGTATTAAGAGTACAACCACTGGTAAAAGTGCGAAATTCTATTGGATTTTTTTGAAATTTTGGTATAACAGCAATATATATACATTGCGCATTTTATTATGAATTTCCCTAAATAATTTTTACAGATCTTATAATTGTTTTAAGTATCAATGCAGCATTTCTCATTCCTTTGTAAATTCGAATTATATACATTTTATTATTTATTTATTTAAATAATTTTTACAGATCTTATAATTGTTTTCAGTATCGATGCAGTATTTCTCATTCCTTTGTAAATTGGAACTATGCATATTGTAGCGCCTACTTTCAAATTCATTTAATAACTTATCAATTGATTTAGTCATTTTTTTTTATACGAACACGTTAGTTATTTTTAGATTTCAAAAATATGTTATATATATGTCATTCTATAATATTCTGCTGCTTTTCGCGAATTTGTATAGAATATATTTTTTAGTTCATGCATATTTCATTGCATTTTGCATTTGGTACTTAATTTTAAAGCTAAATTTTGGTTCTTATTTATTTATCTATTTATTTATTTATTTATTAACTTTTTTTTTAGAAATATACGATGAATATAACTGCTTTGCGCAATTTATTACGTATTTATTTAAATATTTTTTACAATTCTTACAATTGTTTTCAATTTCAATCCAGGATTTTGCATTATTTTGTAGATTTAAACTATATATATTGTAACAGTTACTTTCAAGTTAATTTAACAGTTTACTAATTGATTTGATCATTTTTGTTATATGCACTTGGTAGTTGTTTTTTGATTTCAAAGGTATATATATATATATATTATGGTTAGAAAGATGAATCATTTGAAAAAATTAAATACTTGTACAGACATAGTAAATGCAATAATTAATTATAAAGATGAGCGAAAAGTTAATGCTATTAAAGGCTTGATTTTCAACATTAAAAAGAAATTAATTCCCGTAACTCTAAGAACTTTACAGTCTAGGGTAGAAAATGGGAATGTTGACTTAGGTTTGGATTTATTGAGGTATAGAATCAAGACACAAAAATTACAAATGTATTGTAACATTGATTATGGCCAAGTAAGTGCAGTAAATAAAATCTATTTTATAATGGATTATTTGGGTGATAGCCATAGGGAAGTAAATTACAATAAAATGTTGAACAAATACAATGAATTACTACCTGTCGGAAAACTAAAAATAGTTAAGGCTTTTAAATATGATAAGCCTTTGGGGAGAATTATTTTTAATTATAATGCTTTTGCTAAACATCTTAAGAGAAGTATGGCAGGGAGTATCTGCCATTGCAATGATTCTGAATTTGTTAATTATATAGACAAGCATCATGGACAGTTATTACTGGAGATCTAAAGAGAGTAAAGGATGAGGAGTTGAGGAGGTTAATGGAGTACGGTACAAAATAGCATGTGAAACGTACTGTAACTAAAAGTGTTGCAATTAAACGTTTTACAATTAACATAGATATATTTATAAATAAACTAATGTATAGATATAATTTGCCTTCCAGTGTTTTTGACGAGTGGAAGTACTATATATTAAGAGATTTTAAACGAGAAATTTTCAGAGATCTTGACGGAGTTAATAGGGAGAAATCCAACAAACTTACACATTCAATTAAAGAAATTCAGGAAAATTTTATAATCACCTACGTGGATAAAGCAAATACAAGTTACGCTCTGATATGTAAGGTACTTTATGGTAAACTTTTGAGTGATTGCTACAATAATAAAAATAACTATTTACCTTTAAATTCGAAAACTGCAGTAATAGAAAATAGGATTAAAGCCTTCTACAAAAAAGTTAAGCTGAAACAAATGAGTCAAAGTTTCCCTTATCTCATATTAGTGCCTAAATTCCATAAAACCCCTATCAAATTCAGAAGTGTGACTTGTGGTTTTGGAACATATATTGGTGTTGCTAGCAAGCCATTGCTGGGGGTATTGGAACGAGTGTTTGACGGAGTGATTGGGGGGGGGGGGGGACGTCTTTTATTATCAAAAATAGCTATACACTATTAGATAATCTGAATAAATTAAAAAATATTACTAGTTTATACGCTTATGATTTTACAGACCTCTATAACACAATTGATTTGACAGATTTAAAAGAAAAAATAGTAGATTTTTATGATACAAATAGTACTTTGAATGTTCATAGTGATTTTTTTATGAATTTATTTCAATTGGTAGTACAAGAAAACTACCTCTACGAAGGAAATACAATATTTAAACAGATTCGGGGTATTCCAATGGGGGGGGGGGGGGGGGGGGAGTTGCAGTTCCATTTTGGCAGACATCTATTTACATATATATGAAAGAAATAATAATTTAAACAGTAATACATTAGCCTACAGATATATAAATGATGTTTTGATAGTCAAATTAAATAATGATATTGAAAAAATTGATTTTACATATTATCCTACGTCTCTGAGTCTGGAACCCTCCTCACAGAATTGTAAAAAATGTTAATTTTCTAGTTGTGAACTTAAACATAGAAAGTGAAAATTTGATATCTAAGCTATTTGACAAGCGAAATGATTTTGATTTTAATACCTTAAAGTTGATATATTTTGATTCAAATGTTCATGTATCGGTTAAAAGAAATGTCCTAAGAAACGGCTTAATACGAATCCAAAGACTGAGTACTAGAGTTAGGATATTATTAATGGCATTTTGGATTGGTGTCGTCAAGGATTCAAACAGGGTTATCCTTGTAATTTCATCAGGAGAATAACTAGTGAATTTATTAAGAGTAGCAGTTACGGAACTGAACTGAATTCAGTGATGGATGAGAATGGTGGTTTTGATGCGTTGATTGATCTAATGAGATAGAAAGATATTTTGTTGAATTTGGTAGATCAGTTTAGTTTTTCATGGTTTTTCCTTTTTCATTTTTGGTCTCGGCGAGTGAAGGGCGACGTAGCATGCGTAAAGTCTGACTTAACCCTGCAGAGCATGTCGTTAGCCATGCCGCTCGCCTTCTGTTCTGTTTTTCTGTTATAAATATTTTCTTTAGTTTGGTTTTAAAGTTTGGTTTTAAGTATTAATGTTTATGTTGGTTCTAATGTTTTTGATGTAGAGTTTCAGTTTAAATATGGTGAATGATGAAGTTTGATATTTGTTTGTGGTTTTAAATAAATAAATATATATACATATATATAATTGTAGATGTTTATACAATGTGAAGATATGTGTCTATATAAATAAATGTCTATCTGTGTGTGTAGTGTGTGTGTTATGAAGATGATTATAAAATTTAAATGCATTAGTGACAATAAAAAGATTGGTAACCGTTAGTCTACATCCTTAACCTATGAAAATTCTGTAAACTGATGTCTATAAACGTTTTGAAGAAGTAATTGTGTAAAGCTATGATTGCAAATGAAGGCACAAAAGTAATTGCCAAGATGAATGTATTTATTTTTAATATCGAAAGTTTGAAAGCTTATTATCTTAAAAATTATTAGAGTCACTTGTACAAAAATTTAAAGGAACACTTAAAGAAATACACACTTTTAAATTTTGCTTGTTAAGACATAAAATAAATCTAATTTTTATTCATTTTAACAAAAAGAATGTGGGACAAAACGGTGTAGAAGAGTCACACCGTATACCTCCGGTTTGCCTTCCTTTAAATTCCTTCTTACGTAAATTAAAACATGCATAATTTAAAGCGTAGTAGAAAACAGATAAAGAAAAATTTCACATGCAGATTAAAGTTTATGACTTCAAAAAGGAGATAAGTGCAGAAATCGGGATTTTTCAGAAATATCTGTTTCACGGTCTCAGTTGTAAAATTTAATTTCTCAGCTTATGTTTTGAGAAAAGGTGACTTCATAATGTCACAACAATGTGATTTACCGGAATCCATGACTTGGCGTGTTGTCGGGACAGTCGAATCTGGGGAAACACAACGAAGTGTAGCGGACGCTGTTGGGGTCGCAAGAAGTGTCAATGCAAGACTGTGGAATTGATTCCAAGACACATGGAATGGTAGACACCGACAAGGGCAAGGTCGGCCATGTGCTACTACAGAAACTGATGACCGATATATCCTGTTAACAGATCATCGCGACGGAACGGGCAATGCTACTCCGCTGCAAACACGGTTATTCTGGGCAACAGGACGAAGAGAGTCCAGCCAAACAGTCTGAAATAGGCTTCATTAGGGTGGTCTCTATGCACGTAAGCAAAAGGTCTGCATTCCGTTGATCTCAAGCAAATGTGCGGCCCAAAGAAGGTGGGCAATTGAACATCGAGTTTGGAGGCAACGTTGTTGGAGTCAAATTCTGTTTACAGACGAGTCCCGATTCAGTCTGGATGTGACATGGAGAGAAGTCTTTTGGCATGGAGAGAAAGAGACACTCAAAATAATCCCACATTCGTTCGTGAAAGATCACATTACAGACGAGGTGGGTTCAGGGATTAATTTCTAGCAAAAAAAGTACCGGAGCCCTAATATTCTGGAATGCTAAAACCGTAGCGTACCACTCCCCCTCTACCCTCGCCCTCACTCTTATCTGTATATTTATAGTTCATACATTTTTTGCAAATTTTAAAACTTTTTTTTTCTTTAGCAAAATAAACATTTTAAATATATTTAACTGCTTTATATAACTAATAATTAATATATAATAAATATAACCTGAATATATTTAACTATCAACTATTCCACTTTTTAGTTTATCACTCCTTCCTAATAGAAATCTTTGCCTAATTTTAATGTTAATTAATCGCAGAATTCTGCAATTATATAAGGTAATGATTATGATTCGGAAATAGTGTTAACACAAAAAAGAAAGATTTGATACTTTTATAGAAAAAGGCGAAACACTGCTCGATTGCTTTCTATAAGAATAACAAACAATACATGGCAATTTATATCTACAAGGGAAAATTTTGAATGTAAGACAGTTTGAGCTTGAGCTCGCTCACGCCCAAAGACTGATATAAAAATTGAGCCCATCTCCTACGTGTACGACACATTGCGTGACATACAAGTGTTTTGATAGAAAATAATGGAAAAACTCAGTGATAAGAGGGAAAGGAGAAAAGGTAATTTAGGATTCGGTTTTTCGGGAGAGGTATAGCATTGGGCTCCGGAGCCCTCTATTTATGAGCTCCGGTGAATTTCGATAAATATTCAAATATTTACTAAAAACAGAGAAGTACCGGAGCTGAGCTCCGGTGGGCTCCGGCGCAAATTAAGCCCTGGGTGGGTTGATGCTATGGGCTGGAATCAGCATAGGTGGACGTACGGGCCTGTATATCATTTGGAATGGCACTTTGACGGTCCGAAGTTATACAGACGAGATACTGAGACCTCATGTCGTATTTTATGTTGCAGCAATTAGTGATTTCTTTTTTTTTTCCATGCATGATAATCACAGCCTTCATACAGTTCTTCTTGTGGAAAACATGCTTGAAGCTAAAACAATACAGCGTATGGAATGACCAGCATGCTCTCCTGACCTAAATCCGATCGAGCATGTTTGGGACACACTCAGACAACGCATTGATGCGAGACTAAGGCATCCTTTTAGTGTCCGGGACTTGGAGATTGCAATTCTTTAGCAGTAGAACAGTATTCCCCAAAGTCTTATCGATAACCTCATCGCATCCATGAAAAACAGATGTGCTGCAGTCTTAGCTATTCAAGGAGACCACACGCCATATTAAAAATCTTGCATCATTTCTAAACAATACTTTTTTTTATCATTTACATAAAAACAAATTGTTGCCCCAAACCATCTTTCCATGTTCTTTCCATCTTTTCAAAGAATAAAATCTCCTTTAAATTTTTTTGTGTCTTTTTTTCTGTATTGCGCATTGATACACATGTACTATCCATTTTATACCCATACATGACTGTCTTGCACTGTTCTCTTCACTTTTTTGCTTGCTCCCCTAATATTTTTGAGCAGTGCACATTGTTTATTTATGTATATTGGATTTTTGAGAAGGTTGGTTGTGGATTTACTAAATTTTTTCCCCCATTCGATGTATGTTTCAATAAGTGCTGTATTACTGCAGGATTAATTCACACTCTAATCGAGAGTGACCTGTATATCACAGATCTTTTACTCTGATATCTTTGTTGAAATTAGTACAAGAAATAAAATGAAATTTATTTTATGCATATCTTTGCCCATGATTTTTTAAAGGTTAGATGGTAACCAAATATTGAAAAATGAACTTGATGTAGTGTTATCACATCTGGTAGATTTTTTATTTAGAAATATTGAATTTACACCAGAAAATTTTGAATAGCAATTTTCTTAATTATTAAAACTTACTGGTGAGAATTCGTAATGCCTAAATAAAAAATCAGCCTGATGCGGCAACAGTGCTTAGATCATAGCATTTAAGAAGTTAATTTCACCATGCAGAAGAAAAGTGGTAGAATTTACTTTCCGAATTTTTTTCTTCCTTTCATATGTTGCCTTCATTTTTTTTCTCAAACAAATGATTCTATTTAACAGCACTTTTATTTAAAGTAAAGGGAATATTTACAATGAACATGCTAAGTGCTCTTATAAATAATTAATTCTTTTGAAAATATTTCTTTAAAAACTTCATCTCAAGATAACATAGCTGTCAACTTTGTTTTTATTTTTCAAAGCAGACATATTTTAAACTAGAAATTTCATTTTATTAATGAAATTATATATCACCTTAAATCAAAATACATTATATTAAGTAAATTATTTAGTTTATTTGATTTGGAAAAAAAAAGTTTGATTGCTATGTAATGAGATTTAGTATGTGAGAGGCTAATACTCCCAGTTACAATAATTTCAATTCTATAGCGTTAACATTAAATTTTTTAGACCAAATAATCTGCAGTAGACTCCCGACTAACATTGTTAAAAAAATTCTCCATTAAAATTAGGAATAAATTTAAGGTGATGTTGGATATGGTTGTCTGCTACCATCTAGGATCCTCTTATATTGCATGTCTTGTAGCAGAAGAGTGTTGAAATATAGAAGCAATCATCTATCAAAGATTTAAAAAAAAAAAAAAAAAAAAAAAAAAAAACTAAAGACTAAGTTTTGACTCTGATCTTGAGTCAGTAACATACATTTAAATAGTTTTTTAGTTAGACTTTTACATTAAGGTTTTGTTTAATTTAAAATTGTATATATGTCTTCATATACAGGGTACATTATTATACATAAGTGGCTATAAAGAGGTCAGAAAACATGAATAAGAGCAAGTTTTTGTGTCAACAGTGTGTTTTCAATGGTTGGATGGCATGATAAGGGTATTTATAGAACTCAGTCCTATCCAGCTTTTTCATTATTCAACCTGCCCATTTTGGGCCGCATTAGACCAGATAATCGGGTGTCTATTGTAGATATAGAATTTTTTTAAAACATGTATTTAAATTTGTTTATGAACAAATATTAAATATTTAATTATTTTTCTTATAAATTTCTCCCTAGGATAAATATACTCCTCTACAGAAGAAACTTGCTCAAAGATTTTTTTTTTTTTTGAAAAGGCAACTGGTTACCCTGGGGACCAACTTGTTTATTTAGAAGATAATTGTATTATAGAATGCATAACTGTTTTACTGTTAGGTTGTATATTACATCTTAAAATTGAATTTTTCTTCAGCATATAGTTAATTTAATGAATGAAATGTATATTATATAATAAAATATATTTGTGTTTATGTATCTTGTATTTTCATTTTCACATATATTGTATTTTATTTCTTTTATAGCATATATTAAGTTCTTAGGCATCAGTAATGACAAGAATAATTAATGCTTTTATGTTCTTTCTTTTGTTTCAGAATGTAGTTTTTGAAGGATTAAATAACATGGAGGGGGGAGAGAAATGATAAAATAAATTAAAATTCTGGGAATGTAAAGAATGCGATTTAGCATCTAGCACAAATTAAGCAAATAAATAAATATGGTCCCCAATACCCTGGTCATATGTTATGGTTTATTTTTATACCTTCCCTGCTTATGTGTATATAGCATGTACATATTAGCATTGTTAATTATGTAGTTGTTTAACAATACTATTTTGTTTATTTTATTTAACATTGTCTTAAGGCTATTCTCAAAAGTTTCCATGTTCCCTGTTACATCCCCAACATTAATGACATTTTGGAATATAAAATCAAACAACTTTTAATTTTCTCATAAGTGTAGCACATCTTTTTCTGTAAAGTTGGGTGCTTACTGCACTACAAATAATCTTTATCTTATTGTGATCTCCAAAATTGGTTTAAAATTTTAACTTTGATAGTATCTTCTTTACTGTTATATACAAATAATTAAAAATAAAATTAACTGTCTGGAACTAAGAATTGCAAATAGTATTTGCCTCAATAATTTGTTTTATTTGTACAGGTAATTAAATAATAATATTTAATTTAGTATGCATATTTAAGAACAGTTTATGTTGAAAAATGTTTCTTCATTTCTGACATGTTTGAATTAAATAATAATAATAATAATAAATTTTAATTTTTAGCTGAAAATATGAGACATTAAGAAAAAAAGAGTAATCTTCTGTTTGTGAGAATGCTAATTTCTAGAAATGGCTATAAAACAGAAAATAGAACAAATCTCTTAATAACTTATCATAGTGGATATCAATATTTATTTTTCAAGACATTGACAAGAGCATATTCTTTAATGTCAGAGCTGAAAAATGGATTTTGTAAATGTTAAAAATATAATGTAATGTTGCCATTTCCAGTTAAATATTAAATCAAATTTTTAATTAAATTAGATCAAATGACTCATAAAATTTTTTTAATACATTGAAGACTTATTTTAATGCTTTTTAGTTTAGCTTTAAAAATTACAAGTAAAATAAACATAATTAAAAACTTTAAAATGTATCCTTTGACAGTGGTAGAAATATTGTTAAATGTGGTAACCTGTGTCTAATGCAGAATCCGCTGAGACAGACAAGTTTATTTTTGTGGTAGGTATTTCGCTTTGGGCGAATTTTACTCTATGTTTATATATTCGCCATGGCTTCAAAATCTTTTTGGAATAGACAGACTTTCCGTCTTAGACAGAGTTTATTGTAAATGTATAAATTTGTATGTATATAATGTTATTAAAGAAAATTACTTAAAAAATGTTTCAGTATTTATCATTACTAAATAACAGTAATATGCTAAAGCCATGCTAAATTATTTCTAAAAATATACAGCAAGGTTCTCCAAATACTTTAAAATGCATCCAAAAAACTTTTAAGATAGTCAAGAAATTACAGCAAAAGCAAGTTTCTTTTTTCTTTTCAATAGAAGAAGTGATTTTATTTACACATTGTAATGAATATTCCCAAATTAAGACAGAGAGTAATATAATGAAATATGAAAATTATTTAATAAAAAAAAATGTTAAATGTAAAGAGATTTTTTATGATATCAAAGTCGAAAATCATATGTTTGGATATAAATTCTTACTTATTTTTTGATTAAATTTTTAAATGGAAAACATTAACTTGTAAATTTAAAAATATGTTTTCAACTAAAAGTAAATTAAAAAATGAAAGTTTTTTAAATGGAAAATTATGAAAATAAATGTAAATCACAACAAGGTTTTAGACTTTTTTTTTGTACATCTAATTTTTCTATCCACATTGTTATTCATATTGTTGTCCGATAGCCAATTTCCAAACAGTTAGCTGTAGAGGTATAATTCTAACTGCCAAAATGATTCAAATATTCTCCATGATATTAAAAAGTTTACTTTTTTGTGGGGGTTGGGTAGGGGGAGTTTACTTTTTAAAATTTAATTTTTATATGTTCCTTGCATTCTAAAGCTGTATTTAGAACAGTACCTTCAATCCGTAACAAGTTAAACATAAAAAAAAAATCGTTTCGATTTTCAGTATTTTCTGATGAAAGAATCTTTCTTTTTAAAGCCAGAAAATACAAAATTCAATGTATCTTACCTCAGTAAATTTTGTCATAAAAGAAAGATTTTTTCTCTGTTTTATTTGTTAGAGGAACAGAAAAGTTTTTCTGAATGCAAACCATATAAAAAATTAAAACGGTAACTTTTACAAAAATAGCTAATTTTTACGCAAATGACTTTTAATATTTAATATAGTGGAGAAAAATAAATGAAACATTTTTACTATTGCAAGGCTTCCACTTAATCTGATTTTTGCCATATTTTCCGAACTATCATCTTATTTTTAGATTTCTCTTGCAAATTACATAGAAACGTAACCCAGAAGATTATTTCTACTGCAGATATAAAAATGACCACAAAACTACTGGTGTATTAAAAAATGGGTTAGTCAGAAATATGTATTGGAAATATGTTTCTAAAACTAATTATTTAGAAATTACCCATCAGTCAGCAATAAAAGTGGACATCTTGTATAAATAAAAATTATTGTCTTGAATAAAATTATTGTCTTGGAAGTAAGGTGTACAATAAAAACAGGTACCACCATCATGAAAGGCACAAAAAAATATTTTTAAGAGGCACTTCAATGTAAATTTAAAGGCACATGGTGCCTCTTAATTCCAAAGGTACTACAATGTGCCTCTTAATCTCAAATACATGTGCCTCTTAATCTCAAGGGCACCATGTGCTTCTTAATTTCAAAGGCACCATGTGCCTCTTAATCTCAAAGGTACAATGCGTCTCTTAATCTCAAGGGCACCATGTGCCTCTTAATATTCAGAGGCACAAAAGTTCAGAATGTACCTCTTATATCAAAGGCACAGTTTTAAGAGTGTGAGGTTCAGACATAGAACTTTATCCGAAATTTGACCAAAAATTTAAGCAATCTTGCAAGTAGTTCACAATTACTCATGAAGATATCAGCAAAGTACAAAATTATTTTTCTGATATATTCAAAGTATTACAGAACATACAAAAACAATTAGCCACCATGATGATTATAAGCAAATTGATGTGAGAGATCAGGAAGCTATTAGATGGTATTAGACACCAAATAGCACATATATTCAGTATTATTCTTTTTGTTTCATTAAAAATAAAGAATTATGATTCTAAAGCTAGTGAATCGAATGTTCGGTGCATACCTGTTTTACCTCTGCACATTATCCAGGGACTTTAGAGACTTATCAGAAAAAATAATCAAGAGTCCATATTATATGCATTTTTGATCAATATATATAATTTTCTGAATGAATAAGTCTACATGAATAATGTAAGTTCTGTCTTCATTCCACTTTGCATTTACTAGTTATTTGATTCTGTAAAAATGTTTAGTACTAGGTTTTTCTTGACTGAGCAAATTTGAATATCTCTTTTAACGATTTATAAATATAACCCTTTTTAATCACTCACAGAAAAAGAAATCTTTATACTTTTAACCTTTTATCCTTTTTATCAATTCATACGCAGTAAAATTATTGTTTACTTATCGATATTTTCTAATATAAATAATAATAGAAAATTAAAAAAGAAATCTGGAAAATATTTCTAAAATATGAAAACACAAGCATTTTACATAAAAAAATAGCATATAAATGCTTTTAAAAACACATGAATAAAATAAATCGATGCTATTATTAAGTAAAATTTTATTTATATTTCATCGACAAAACGCATTTATATTCTGCATTTCTCAATATTATAAAATGATTTGCAAATCTAAACACTTTAATTCTTTTTAAAAAATTAAGCTTAGAATAGGTTGTGCTACACCTAGGAAAAGGAATTGATTAAAACTACAAACCATGAGTACATTTTGGTTGTTTTAAGCAAAATTTTTAGTTGAAGTAAAAAATCGGTTTTGTTGCTTGGACAAAAAAATATTGTTAACAGTTTTACAAAATTTTAACAAAATTTCACCCATTTTAATTGAATTAACAAAACCATTTTTTTTTTAATTTTGCAATTTAAATTTGTAATTCAAGCAAAATTTTGTTGTTTTTCTAAAATTTAAATTGCTGTGTAGTAGTCATAACTCTCTGACGTAATTAACTTATTTGACTTATATAGCTATATAATTAAAGGATTAACATAATTTTTGGATAATTAAAACTTAAATTGGGACGGACCAAGGTAGTTTTAAAAATCCCCCTCTCTCATTTATTTTTCTTGATCTTTTATTAGAAATTGAGCATTTAGATTTTAAATAGTTCAGAATATTTGGCAGGTAAATTACATCAAAATAATGGGTACTGTACATAGTTAATTTTTTATTGAAGTCTTAATTTTAAGAATAAGAAAAAATAGTACAAGACAAAGACATTTTTTTAGGAAATAAAGTATTTGCCGTATTAAAAAAAAAAAAAAAACTAAGTTAGTTAAAACATTTTTTTGCTGACGATACAGATTTTTTTGTTAGAATTGAAAAAAAAAAAAAAAAAAAAAAAAAAAAAATAACAATATATATTTTTTTGATTCAAACAAAATTTCCATTGACCCATATTTAAACGTAAAGTTTTGTTGAGCCAACCAAATTTTTGTTGATTCAACAAAACTTTTTTCTGGGTGTAATATGTTTTCTATTTTTGTAAAGCAGGAAGTATTGAATGTAATATAATCATTTGTAGAGATCAAATAAAATATGTTTAAATTAGGGATTAAGAAGGAAACAGTCCGCTGCAGATATGCGTAGGATAAAAAAAGAGAATAAATTTGGAGATTAGATTTATCTTTTTAATACATATATTGAATGCTAAAATGTAGAAAATAAAACAGAAATGAAAAAAAAAAACCCACGCTTTTATTAGCGTATCTAAAAATGTAAACAATTTTTTTTAATCAAACTAGGGGGCTCTGCCCCCTACGAGCTACGCTTGTCAACCCCCATTCAGACACAGCAGACTCTAAAAGTATGCTAATTTGATCGGCTTTAAAAAGATTTCGAAAGATTGAATTATAATTTAAAAAACAGTGGCGATCTCCCTATAAACGGATTTCTATTCATTTCTCTTTGATTGGGAAATTTTAAGGCCAAATCCGCTGCGGTACTACTTGATTATCCCGTTGACCAATTTTGCCAAATTATATAAATCGCCAAACCACTCGCCAAATTATATAAATTGACATAATTTTTATTTTAAATAACGAAAGAACAAATAAATTAGTGCAACATTAATAAAAATACAAATAAAACGTCGAAATATAAATAACTTGATGACGTAGACAAGTTTAACTTGCTTAAAGTCAAGTTAATGTGACATTTACGATCAACCATTATTGGCATTTAATCTTATAGTTTGGCGAATGATAGATTTTTGGTTGACGAGATAACTAAGTAGTACCAAAAATACATATGTCAATTGCTGTTTTCGTCTTTGATTAAGTAAAATAAGTTAAACAATTCAAAATAAGCTAATGTAAAAGGAATTAAGTAAACAGAATCTTTGTCTCCCGGGATTTTTTAACAAAGCGAAAAGAAAGTTCTTTTAAATAAAACATTTTAAATTAATCGTTTTTAATCTGACGTAATTTTGACCAAACTATTCTTTCTCTTTTTAATATTCAAGTGAAAATACTTGAGTTAGAAATGAAATATTATTTGCGCTTTCCTAACAAAAATAGTTGAAAAGTATCCTCTCAAAATATCAAATAAATGTCTAGCTCAATTTCTAAATTTAAACCGTTTTGCAATATTATTTTGTGTTCATTTTATGTAATAACTGTAATGTGACGTAAATATGACGTAATTTCTCCCATTTAAGACTTCTAACGTATGTTAGTAAATTTATTATTTTACAAATTCCTTTCTCTCTTAAAATTCACGTATAATTATAGTTTTTATGACGTAATTTTTAATAAGTTCCTGCTTTTTGTGCATAATTATTTAATTTTAATTCCAAATGTTTTTTTCTGTTTATAATAGTCTATATAATAAATAAATTTATTAATTAATAATAAATAAATCGTATAAATAAATTTTTAATTTATTTACACGTATAAATATATATATATATATATATATATATATATTGAAGCAAACATTATTGTTTCCGCTGTTTATACAGTTGGCATCAGTTTAAATTAATATCACTTTCTAAAATCTGTAAAAAATATCTCTAGAAATGCTGAAAATTTGAATTTAAAATAGAAATAAAACCTCAGAAAATTAGTCAAATTACAAAAAGAAATACATTCTGCACACCGGGAACTTCAAATGTATAAAATGATCTAAAAATGATTAAATTCCCATGAACAGTTTTTGCACCTATAAAACTTTTTTAATGGAACGATTTTGTCCAACTTTAGCATTAAATATCTCTTAAAATAATTCTTCGATTTGAAAACTGTCTACATTAGCGTGTTTATCAAACATTTCTGTATAATACCACCGATTTTCATATTTTTGTATGCATTATTTTTCTTAATATTAACGAAGAAATACCTCTGGTCACAAAAAAGTCAAAACCGGCGGCGGCGGCGGTGACAGCGGTAGTTACTTTTTTTTAGAATAGAGAGATATCTGGAGGTCGAAACAAAAATCGTACAACGCGTTGAAAACAACAAGACGAGTGAATAAAGTCACAGTGAAAATCATACCAAAGAAAATTTTAAAAATTCACTAAAAATTTAAAAATCACCATTTACATAGAATATTTCTATCAGTTTATCTTCTATCTTTTGAAATTATTGTTTTCATCATCCATATTTTGATAAAGAAATCATTTTCTAGTTTTATGTGTAGTACACTAATAAAAGCGTGTTTATTTAAATATTTTTACATGAATTATATTTATTGGTACTTTCTGATACAAATAACAATACCAACAACACAGAAATCTTAAAAAAAAAAAAAAAAAAAAAAAGAGAGACAAAACATGTAGACTATTTTCCAAAATATGATAACATATGCAATTACATATAGGTACATAAATAGCATACAAATGCTTTGAAAATCGCCTGAATAAAATAAATCAATATTATTATAAAGTAAAATTTTGTTTGTTTTTCATCTACAAAACACACTTCTCGATATTTAAAAAGATTTCTGAATCTGAATGCTTTGAAGAATTCTGAAAGAGAAAAGCTTTGAATTGGATATGCTAATATCTTTTCTATTTTTGGAGTTTTTTAAAAATGGAAGGAGTTGAACGTAAAGCAACCGGTTGTCGGAATTCGGGAAGAGATGATGAAATTATGGATTTTGGTGTAAAATATACAGTCTGCTACAGGTTTGAGTAGGACGAAAAAGGGGATAGAGTTGTGGGGTAGATTTATCTTCTCAATACAAAAATAGATAATATTGTATTTAGCAAGACGAAATCTATTAAAATTATTACCAAAACAATTAAGTAAACTGGAGAACAGGAATTTTGCTTTTTTAGAATTTAGTGTTGCCCCCTGCATTTTCATTACTTAACTTTCTTATGATGGACTGATGGCTTATTATTATGAAACAGACATTATAAATGAAGTGTTAGGTGAAGATGAAAGAACAGCCGTAAAAAGTTAGAAGTCTGATTTTCTGGTCAGAATGGAAAAAAAAATTTTGCAAAAAAAATTATGGCCATTTTTTTCACCCCCCTTAATTTAGATAGACGGGTTTTTCATGCAGAATTATTCGATTTGCTCCAAATTTGGTATATCGGTTTATTATGTTATGGAGCTTTCCTGATTAAATTTGGAAGTTCACTAGTTAAATATAAAGGGGGGAAAGGGGGGCTGACCCCCTTAGATTAGATAGATGGGTTTTTCATGCAGAATTATTCGATTTGCTCCAAATTTGGTATACCGGTTTATTATGTTAAAGAGCTTCCCTGATTAAATTTGGAGGTTCAGTACTTAAGTATAAAGGGGGGGGGGTGACCGCCCCCCTTAATTTACATAGACGGGTTTTTTATATCGCCACACTCTTATTATAACTCTTAACTAATTACTCTTAACTAAGGAAGAAGGCATAACTGTAAGATTACTTATAGTTTATTTTACATATTTACAAACGGCTGCTAAACGCAGCTCTCAGAACAAGTCATTTCTTACAACTGCGTGGAATACTCTGATAACATGCGATACCTTACAAACAGATTGTGTAGTGCTGCCATCTATTAACGCAGATCTCAACTATTGTTGGATTGGGATATGACACCCCTCCCCTCATAGTTCAAACGAACTACAGGCAATCTTGTTCTATGACTTCTTCGAACTGGAGCACTTTTCTTACAGTCCTCGTCATAAGTTTCAGTCAAATTGTCTTTCGCAGTTTTATTTGTCGTAACATCATTTTTATTACTCACAACTGTACCTGCCACAATATTATGCGAAGGCTGAGATTGGCTTGGTTCTATAGTATCCTCATTATTAAGCTGTTCTTTTATTTTTCCATTAAATCCAGAAAAACGGTTTTGGTTAAATCTTTCCTACCTATCATAATTAGTGTAATTTTTACCACTATGTCCCATATTTTCAACTTTGTCTGACATTAGTTTATCATTTCGATTCATCTCTATAACTCTCTGTGGTATTTCATCACTTATCTCTTTATTTCGTCTCAACTGATCAACGTGACGCTTACACATTATTCCGTCACATCTATTTACTAAAACCCATCTGCTCCCCAATAATTTCATAATTTTTCCTTTTACCCATTTCTCTCCTTTTCCAAAATTTTTAGCAAAAATTAAATCATAAAGCTTATATTTGTGCAGGGGTTGCTGTATTTAAGGTTTTGATGCTAATACCAAGTGAAGGGCTGTTCGAACTGGCCTTCCAAACATTAATTCAACAGGAGTTTTACCAGTCACCGAATGAGGAGTGGAATGATTTTCTAACAAAAATCGTGAAATTGACAATGTTATGTCACTTTTATCTAGATTTTTAAGACAATTTTTTACAGTTTGCACATATCTTTCCGTTTGTCCGTTCGAAGACGGATGATAAGGTGGAACAGGCGTATACTTAATTCCATTATTTTTAAGAAATTCCTCAAACTCATCACTTGTGAACGCGGGACCATTATCACTGACCAATTCAACAGGTAATCCAAATGTAGCAAAAATTCTCCTTAATACCTTAATTGTAGTTTTATTATCAGACCTAATTATTACCTCTACCTCCAACCATTTAGTATAAGAATCGACTACTATTAAAAACATTTTACCTTCGAAAGGACCGGCATGATCTATATGGATCCTTTCCCAGGGCAGTTCAGATTTCCATTTCAAGGGTTCCATTTTGGGACAATCCTTCGCAAACATCTGACATCTATTACAAGAATTTACCATTTGTTCAATTTCTTTATCCACATTTGGCCACCAAACAACCCCCCTAGCTTTCGCTTTTATGCTCGATATACCTTGATGAACAGAATGCAGTAATTTTAATATATATTCACGGCCTTCCTCTGGTACGATCACTCTATGTCCCATAATAGACAATTTTCTAGACAGGAAATTTCTTCCCTTCTACGAAAATATGGTTGATATTCTTCTTGTTTAACCTTCCGCGGCCACCCATGTAACACCCACTCTAAAATTTGTTTAGTTACGGGATTTTCAGTTGTCCACTTTGCAATAGTTTTAGACGTAATAGGCCAATTATCATTATTTGAAACGAACATTATTTCCGCAGGATTACTCACTATATTTACAGTTTCTGGGAGAGGTAATCTACTTAATGCGTCAACATTTTTATTATTTTTACCTTCGCGATACTCAATTGTATAATCATACCCAGCTAACATTATAACGACCATCTCAGCATTCTAGGTGATAACGTATCAGGTACCTTTTTAACAGGATCAAACAATCTAATTAAAGGTTTATGATCTGTTATAATTTTAAAATGTTTTCCAGCTAAATATTGGTGAAATTTAGTGACAACCAAACATTACAGATAAAGCTTCTTTATTAATCATTGCATAATTTCTTTCAGTTTTATTTAAAGTTCTCGAAGCATAAGCAATAGGTTTCTCTTTACCCTCAACAATGTAGCTTAAAACTGACCCTATACCATATTCAGAAGCATCACAGTTTAACACTATATCTTTGTTAACATCATATAATTCTAAAACAGGAGATGTACAGTCGTGGAAAAAAAAAAGTAAACACCCCCTTCTAACTCCTCAACAAATTATCGTAGAAGAAAGTTACTGGTACCGAACGATTGGAAATAAAGTCTGATTTTAAATGATGTATATAAAACTGGTTTAGGGGGCCATCTACATATTAAAACGAACCATAACTTTATTTTTTTCAATAGCAGTACCCAATTCTGACAGCATAAATGAACTCTACACCCTTCAATTAGCCTGAAGACGAATTTTTATGCAATTCGTACCATAAGTTTCCGAGAAATTAATTATTTTAAAACGAGCGTATTTTAAGGGCAAATTGAAGCATGGTATAAGCATGATTCCAAATTGAAGTTCCGTACTGGATTGTTAACCGAGAGAGCCGCCTTCTTGATCAAGGCACGTTTAAGCGTCAATGAAACCTGTTTGATTAAAGTACAGCAGAATAAATTTCAAAATGTCTACTCACTTCAATCATAGACGGCCCCTTAAACCATCATTTTGCCGTTTTTTAAGCATAATTTGAAAACTACTTGGAAGAAAAATGTGAAATTTTTGAATTTCCATAAAGCAAGACTTAATAAATCTAAATCCATCAAAAAAATTGTAGGTTGCAATTCATAATTTTTTCGAATATTAATTTCATAATTCATATCATAAAATTATAAAAATTGCAAATTCAGCTTATTTATGTTTGGGTATATTAGTATTATTACTACAAAAAAAATTAGCACATTAGGAGCATAATTTCGGGAGATATAAATAAAAATATGGAAATGTAATTTAACATTAGAAGCACTAAACTTTGAATGTTTATAATTCAAAAACGTATCATTCAAATGACTTGAAATTTGGTGTCTAGGCATAGTTTGAACCGAAGATTTGAAATATCTCGTTAAAATTGGGTATTGCCATTGAAAAAAATGAAGTTTAGATTCATTTTAATAAGTAGATGACCCCTAAGAAAATTTTATATACATCATTTAAAAGTAGACTTTATTTCCAATCGTTCGGTACCAGTAACTTTCTTCTATGATGATTTGTTGAGGAGTTAGTAGGGGGTGTTTACTTTTTTTTTCCACGACTGTACATAATAATTGTTTCACTTTTTGAAACACTTTTTCATGCTTTTCTGACCATGTCCAGTTTATATTATTATCTAATAATCTATGTAAAGGTTCTAAAACATCTGAAATATTAGGCAGGAAGTTTCTATAATAAGAAATTAAGCCTAAAAATGAACGCAATTGTGACACATTATTTAGAATAGGAGCATTCAAAATAGCATTAACTTTTTCTGAAATAGGTCTAATTCCTTCCTGAGATATTTTATGACCTAAATAAGAAACTTCCGAAACCATAAATTTTAATTTTTCCTTATTTAATCTTATACCATGCTCAGAAAAGCATTTCAGAACATTTTCAACTCTTTCAGAATGTTCTGATTCACTACTAGCACTAATGATAACATCATCTAAAAATACACCAACATATTCAAATTTTTTAAAAATATGTTCAATTTTTCTTTGGAACATTCCAGGAGCACATTTTACACTAAATGCTAATCGTAACACATTGAATAAACCTTTATGTGTATTTATAGTCAAAATATTACTACTTTCGTTATCTACAGGTTGTTCTAAATAAGCATCTTTTAAATCAAAAACAGTAAAAAATTTACCACCTGATAATTTAGAAAATAATTCTTCCATTCTAGGAAGAGGATAATTATCATTTTCAGTATTAGCCTTAACTGTTGCTCTAAAATCACCACATATTCTAACAGAACCATTAGGCTTAGGAACAATTACTATAGGACTAGCCCATTCTGAATGATCAACAGGATTCAAAATACCCTCACTAGTTAATCTTTCCAATTCTACATCAGTAGCTTTTCTTAAAGCAAAAGGAACAGGTCGAGACTCAAGAAAAACTGGTTTTGCATCTTTTTTCCATTTTATTGACACGGGGGGCCTTGATTGTCCCGATCCCGTCAGCAAAAACATTAGGAAAATTTCTAAATAAATCATCTTTCGAAATGCTTTTAATCATATTTACATTAGACCAAAATAATTTTGATGCTTTTAACCAAGTTTTTCCGATTAGACTCGGACCCTCCTCTTTAATAAATAATATTCTTAAATCCGGAATACAATAATCATTAACAACAGCATTTACTTTTAATTCCCCCAAAACAGTTAAAGAGTCTTTTGTATAAGTTTGTAATTTAATATTAGATTTAATTAAAGGCAGCTTACCTGAGAACAATTTATGAGCAACACTTTTACTTACGATAGTATGAGCCGCACCACTATTTCAAATTGTATATTTACACCATTTATTTTAACAGATTTTACCCATGACACGTTATTGGAGTTGTCATCCAAGAAATTTAAACAATATTCTTCCTGAACAGTTTTAATTTTTCTGTTCTTAAAAGGTTTCTCACTTTCATTCCAAATTTTCTATTTCGACAACAAATTTTTAAATGACCCAATCGATGGCAGAAATGACATTCCGCAGATTTAAAAGGGCATAATTTTGGATCATGATTTTTAGAACATCTTTAACACGGTTTCTCAGGCGCGAATTTATCTTCTTTAGGCTTAGGTGCATGAGCGAACTGCTCCACTTTCGATTTCTCTCCTTTCGAAACACGCACTTGATTGACAGTCGTACTATCTCCGATGTGTAGGGATTTCACTCCAGCCTCAGCTATCTCTAATGACTCAGCTATTTCTATCGCTGTTTGGAACGTTAAGTCTCTAGAATCCAGTAATTTTTGCTGTATCTTTTCATCCTGGATCCCAAATACCAACTGATCACGGAGGCGGTCATTAAGCGTATTTCCGAAGTTGCAATGTTGGGATTAACGACGTAACTCTCTTATGAAATCGGCTATATTCTCTCCTTGCTTCCTTAGTCATTTCTATAACTTAAATCGTTCCACAATTTCACTAGGGCGTGGTGAAAAATGATCTTTTGCTTTCTTTAAAAGATCCTCGTAACTGATTTCTTTCAGCGTATTCGGAACAATAATATCTCGTAAAATCGCAAACGTTGTTGTTCCAACAGAACTTAGTAAAATAGTTTTCTTCATATCATCATATTTGATGCTATTCGCTGAGAAATAAAAATCAATTTTCTCGACGTAAATAGTCCAAGGAACATTCGCATTATATTCTTCTAAGCGTCCCAGAGAAATTATTTCTTTATCGGCCATTTTTCGTGCCACTTTTTCTTTTTCTCTTTCGAAAAAAAAAATTTTTTTTTCACAACATTTCAATTTGGGTTAAATCCCATTTTCGTCGCCACTTTTATATCGCCACACTCTTATTATAACTCTTAACTAATTACTCTTAACTAAGGAAGAAGGCATAACTATAAGATTACTTATAGTTTATTTTACATATTTACAAACGGCTGCTAAACGCAGCTCTCAGAACAAGTCATTTCTTACAAACGCGTGGAATACTTTGGTAACATGCGATACCTTACAAACAGATTGTGTAGTGCTGCCATCTATTAACGCAGATCTCAATTATTGTTGGATTGGGATACGACAGGTTTTTCATGCAGAATTATTCGATTTCCTCCAAATTTGGTATACCGGTTTATTATGTTAAGGAGCTTCCCTGATTAAATTTGGAGGTTCATTAGTTAAGTATAAAGGTGGGAAAGGGGGGCTGACCCCCCCCCCCCCTTAATTTAGATAGATGGATTTTTCATGCAGAATTATTCGATTTGCTCCAAATTTGGTATAACGGCTTATTATGTTAAGGAGCTTCCTTGATTAGATTTGGAGGTTCATTAGTTAAGTATAAAGGGGGGAGGGAGGGCTAGACCCCCCTCCCTTAATTTAGATTAATGTGTTTTTCGTGCAGAAATATTCGATTTGCTCCAAATTTGATATACCGGCTTATTCCGATATGGCGCTTCCTTCATTAGATTTGGAGTTTCATTGGTTAAGTATAAAAGGGGGAAAGGGGGCATGTCCCCTCCCCTTAATTTAGATAAGTGGATTTTCATGCAGAATTTTCCAATTAATTATATTTTTTTTCTATGTTCATTCTGATAAGGTGCTTTTCTGATTAGATTTGGAGGTTCATTAGTTAAGTATAAATGGGGGAAAGGATGGCGTTAGACTCCCCCTCCTTAATTTAGCGATATGGTTTTTTTCGTGCAGAATTATCTGATTTGCTTAAATTTGGTATACCAGTTTATTATGTTAAGGATCTTCCCTGATTAGATTTGGAGGTTCATTGGTTAAGTATAAAGGGGGGAAACGGGGGCTAATCCCCTTCATTTATTTTTTGAGGGGCATTATTCTTTGAAATAAGAGTATAATGTACAATTAATGTGAATAGCCTGTGAGCTCAATGACATCAGTTTAACTCGGCACTTTTCTTTTTATTTAGATACAATTAGCTTGATCTATAGTTTACCAAAAATGACCCAGTAATCTTATTTTTTTTAACATGTGACTTCGCCCAATCGTCTTCTTATGCTCAGAAACGGTATAATACAAAATTTTGTCAAAATTGTTTGAGCCGTTTTATAGATACAATTAGCTTGACCCACAGTGACCCAAAATGACGTACTAATAGAATTTTCTTGATCATGTAACCTATCCCAATGGTATTCTCATGCTCGAAAACGATAGAACACAAAATTTCGTCAAAATCGTTAGAACCGTTTTCTAGATAAACTTAGCTTGACCCACAGTGACCCAAAAATGACCCACTAATCGAAATTTCTCTAATTGGTGCCTTAGCCCATTTGTCTTCTCGTAATCCAGAACAGCAGATTACAAAATTTAGTCAAAATCGTTAGAGCTGTTTTTTTTAGATAAAATTAGCTTGACCCGAAGTGACCCAAAAATGACCCACTAATCGAAATTTCTCGAACATGCGATCGAGCCCAATAGTTTTCTCGTGCCCAAAAACGGTTGGATATAAAATTTAGTCAAAGCCGTTTTTCATATATATTTAGCTTGACCCTGACCCATTATGACCGAAAATGACCACTAATCGAATTTTTTCGAACACAGGACCTAGCCCAATGGTCTTCTCGTGCCCGATAATGGTAAAACACAAAATTTAGTCTAAATCGTTACAGCCGTTTTTAAGATAAAATTTACACACACACAAACACAATTTTTGCTCGCATTAATATAAGATTTAATTTTAAGTATCTATATTAATGTTAAAAACGAATGAAGTATATGAATCATTGAATAGCCGATTTTTTTTGTCGAGTTTCTGGATTGACGACATCGTCTTTTTTTTTTTTTTTCGCTGGATTTGTGTATTATTCAGCGATAGCTACGTCATATGCATACTTTCCTGTAGATGTTGTTTAAAACTGGATCGTAAATGTGGAATTCTTCAGCGGATGCAAATGACGTCATTTTATATAAAATAAAAGCGTGTCTTTCAAGTCTTAAAACTGAAATATATTTTATACTATCTATATTCACACACAAACACACACACACACACACACACACACACACACACACACACACACACACACACACACACATATATAGATATATATATATATATCGGGGGCGACACTAATTTCTATAAAAGCAGAATTCCTCTTTTTTAGTTATTGTAATTTATTTGGAACATATCTGAAAAAGTACAAAAGTTCAAAATTCAATTTTCTACTGTGCGGTTCTCTTGAGATTTTTTTTTCATAATGTGTTCGTTTTAAAACACAACTAATTAAAAAAATATTGCCTTTTTAAAGTTACTTGAAATTTAGAAAAATAAAATCGTAATGTGTAATACGTATCTGATGCGTATTTTCTTATGAGAAAAAACTAATTTTTACTTTCTTCTATCTTTACAAGAAGAAAGTATTGGATTCATGAAAATTTTCGAATTCCGGTTTTCGACGGATTTACACGTTTTAGGGGTCAGAGATTCCAAAAAACATGTTTTTACAAAATGTCTGTCTGTGACTCTGTGAGTCTGTCTGTCTGTGTGTATGTGACACAAATTTTGTGGGCGCTCTATCTCAAGAACTAATGCACGGAATTTAATAAAAATTGATATTCAGTTAGTCCCTAATACAAATTGATCCTGATTAGTTTTTGGTATAAATCGCTCAACAGGTGGCGCTGCTATGCTGCATTTTTCACGATTTTCGCAATAGCTCTATCTCAAGAACTAATGCACGGATTTCGATCAAACTTCAGATTTAGTTAGTCCTTGATATGAATTGATGATGATTACGTTTTGGTGTAAATCGCCCAACAGGTGGCGCTGTTATGATGAATTTTGCAGGATTTACACGATTTCCCCAATAGCTCTATCTTAAGAACTAACGCACGGATTTTCATCAAACTTCAGATTCAGTTAGTCCTTGATATGACTTGCTACTGATTATGTGTTGGTGTAAATCGCCCAACAGGTGGCGCTTCTCTGCTGCCTTTTTCACGATTGCCTCAATAGCTCTATCAATAGAACTAATGGACGAATTTTCATCTAACTTCAGATTTAGTTGTATGTTGACACAAGTTGTTGTTAATTAGGTTTTGGTGTTAATCAATCCAATAGGTGGCGCTGCTATGCAGGAGTTTTCACGATTTTCGTTATTGCTCTATCTCAAAAACTAATGTACGGATTTTCTCCAAACTTCAGATTCAGTCAGACGTTGACATAAATTGTTGCTGATTAGGATTTGGTATAAATCACCCAATAGGTGGCGCTGCTAGGCAGCATTTTTCTGAATTTAGACGATTTCAGCGATAGTCATATCTCAAGAACTAACGCGCGGAATTTCATATCGTTAGAATCCTCATGAGATGCATAGATTGCCATTTAATTCTGGCAGTGTGATAGCGGATTTTGAAGTATTAACATGTATGAGATAGAAGAAAGTTTTGGGATTGGTACATCCGACTAGTTATCTTTATACTACATAACGAGTAATTTTCAGTTTAAATTTTCTTATATGTTAACATGACAATTTCGTGATCAATAGGGATCTGAAGCATCTTCCTCAAAAGTGTACACTCACAATAAATAAATATATAAGAATAAAGATTGAAGGAATTATCTTTCGGGGACCGGGGGGTGGGGAGCAACAAAAGGTGTACATGAGCTTCTTACTTCTTTTAGAATTTGCTATGTTTAACGATATCTGTATAATATTTTGCGTTATGTTTCTTCGTTTTATAGCATTTGAACATTCATATTTTTATTAAATTACTTTTTACTTTCTTCTATCTTTACAAGAAGAAAGTATTGGATTCATGAAAATTTTCGAATTCCGGTTTTCGACGGATTTACACGTTTTAGGGGTCAGAGATTCCAAAAAACATGTTTTTACAAAATGTCTGTCTGTGACTCTGTGAGTCTGTTTGTCTGTCTGTCTGTCTGTCTGTCTGTCTGTGTGTATGTGACACAAATTTTGTAGGCGCTCTATCTCAAGAACTAATGCACGGAATTTAATAAAAATTGATATTCAATTAGTGCCTAATACAAATTGATGCTGATTAGTTTTTGGTGTAAATCGCTCAACAGGTGGCGCTGCAATGCTGCATTTTTCACGATTTTTGCAATAGCTCTATCTCAAGAACTAATGCACGGATTTTGATCAAACTTCAGATTTAGTTAGTCCTTGATATGAATTGATGATGATTACGTTTTGGTGTAAATCGCCCAACAGGTGGCGCTGTTATGATGAATTTTGCAGGATTTACACGATTTCCCCAATGACTCTATCTTAAGAACTAACGCACGGATTTTCATCAAACTTCAGATTAAGTTAGTCCTTGATATGACTTGCTACTGATTAGGTGTTGGTGTAAATCGCCCAACAGGTGGCGCTTCTCTGCTGCCTTTTCCACGATTGCCTCAATAGCTCTATCAATAGAACTAATGGACCAATTTTCATCTAACTTCAGATTTAGTTGTATGTTGACACAAGTTGTTGTTAATTAGGTTTTGGTGTTAATCACCCAATAGGTGGCGCTGCTATGCAGAAATTTTCACGATTTTTGCTATTGCTCTATCTCAAAAACTAATGTACGGATTTTCTCCAAACTTCAGATTCAGTCAGACGTTGACATAAATTGTTGCTGATTAGGATTTGGTATAAATCACCCAATAGGTGGCGCTGCTAGGCAGCATTTTGCTGAATTTAGACGATTTCAGCGATAGTCATATCTTAAGAACTAATGCACGGAATTTCATATCGTTAGAATCCTCATGAAATGCATAGATTGCCATTTAATTTTGGCAGTGTGATAGCGAATTTTGAAGTATTAACATGTATGAGATAGAAGAAAGTTTTGGGATTGGTACATCCGACTAGTTGATATTGCCTTTAAAATTGTACACTGTGCCTGTTTAGAGATATTTATTGAGAATCGATGTTTAAATTTTCGTTTTTTGTATGTAAGAATGGAACACTCTATATACACATTGTGTTCTTAGAATTCCTACATGATTAAATGGCTTACTTTAAAAACATTACCTTTATTGGTTGTATATTACTTCCATTTATTTGATTTGAGTAAGAGTTTTAAAATATCAATATCCATAATCTCTTTTCTTTGACATTTAATAGCAAGCAGGCAGAAAATTCGATATTCAATTTTAAAATGAGTTTCAAGTAAAAATAAAGCGTTCCTTATAAAAATACTGTTCTGTACTTCTGTTCAATGTATTTTTTTAAGTTATGCGAATATTTTGATAGATAGTATATAAACTGATGCACTTGTAGCTTCGTTCATTTGGCAAAGCCGGAAATTATTGCATTCCACTGCAAAAGGAAAGAAATTTAATGGCCTATTCTCCTAGAAACTTATAAAACGATGACGCAAAATATTCTTAAAAAAGTAATTCTAAATGAAAATGTGAAAGGATGAAAATGTAGTATGGCATAATCATTAATTACAGGCAATTATTTAAGTAATAAAGTATGTTTTGTAACGATTTCCAATATTAGTTGAAAAGTGTTTTTGGAATTCGGTTAGTCTTTCTCTCCGTGCTCTAATTCGTGTAAATATATTTCGATTGACACGTAATTTTTTTATATTTTAACTAGCTGATACGCCCGACGTTGCCCGGGTCCGTAATAATAGCCTTACACATACTAAAATAAGCGCTGAAGGATTTTATATTTTTAAATGCAGAATTTTAAAGAGTGCAGTAAAACGGAATTCGCGAAAGTGACTTACGCAAACGAATGTTTTTGAAATACTTAATATAAAATATTTTTTAAAACCGAAGCCTCTAGTTATAGATTCCGTTTTGAAGAGGGCTTTTTACATTTTTTCGCTGGTATTTTTCAGATACAAGCATAAAAAGTATTATTGTTTCCACTTCCCTTATGATATATATGTAATAATAAAAATTTTCGTCCTTCTATCTTAATTTAACTATTCCAAATTATTATAATATCTACCTTTTTTACTTAGCTTTAATACTATCTTAAATATCTTTTATCTTTTTTCCATGCTTTAAATATGTATTCTTTTATTATTCTAAAAACCTTAAATCCATTTGTCTAATCTTATAAAACCCAATTAAATTACTTTTTTTCATGTTAATCTGAAACTAAATTATTTTTGTTTCGAATGTATTTAAGATCATTTGTTCTCGGATGTTCTATATCCCATAATTCCTTGCCAAGCCCACCAACATTTGTTTACGTTATAAAACTGACGCCGAGACTAAAGCGTTCATCATCGACGTCACGCGTAATTCCCCCCTTCCCCCGGAGCTAAGTCCTATCGTAGTCTGCCTCTCATCGCGTCCTCCCGGCTATTTTTACGGGTATGGTTCTTTCACTTGTAATGTATTCGTACGCGTGTCTTTTTCGCAAGTATTTTAACCTGTTGCATTGGCTGGGAGACAGAGAAGATTACGATTATTGATTTGCTTAAATAACCCATGTCACTTGGAGAGCTTTGTACACTGTATCTTCGGCGTGCTGTTCTAATATTTAACATCTAGTTGTTTTTTATTTACGACGTAACAATGGCCCGAATATGGGTAGCATAGTGCTAGTGGAGTTTGGCACATTTTATGATCATCTAATAAATATTTGATGAATCTAAAGGCTTCAGTTATTATTTTCCGGAAAACTACCAATGGACGTCGGCCTGATCTTTCACTCTTAACCATGATTTTACGACTGAAAAACTTTGATTTCTCGGTTGAGTTACGATTCGTAACTATTATGTGCCAAAAGTTTTGGAAATTTCTGACTTTCTACGACTTCACTTAATAACTTATATCTTATTGTGTTTTTAATTGGTTATTAATTGCGATGATGAGGTATAATGATCTTCTCAGGCTTTTGTTTTGTTTTGCGAAAATTTTCTAAACTCTCTTGTAGGATTAGCCCATATTCTCTGAAGACTATATCTTAAATGTCTTACCAGAAACATAAAAAAGGTCATTATTCTAGCTTAATCATTTAAGTAAGTTATCTATACCAGGGCTGTCCAACACGGCGTCCGCTGAAGGTTTTCTTGGTGCCCTTTCGTATGTCACTAAGTTTTTGTATGGATAAAGATTAATTTTAAAGAATGCTTTTTTTAAAAAGTAAATAATGTTTTCATATAGTTTTTAAATTATTAAAAAGTTTCTGGCTCCTTCCCCTACAAAAACTTTTACATGTCTCCCACCCCCTTAATCTCCCACTCGCTTTCAAAAACATATCATTCTAAATTTAGTACTTTATGTTATCTCTTCAGATTATTTTTACATAGAATTTATGAATCGTAAAGACCTTATGTCTACCACAATTAAATATATGTTGAACGTATAAGATGTGTGTGACCAGTGCTTAATTTGCGCCGGAGCCCACCGAAGTTTCTGCTCCGGCACTTCTCTGTTTTTAGTAAATATTTAAGTATTGGTCGGAATTCACCGGAGCTCATAAATACATGGCTCCGGAGTCCAGTGCAATAGCTTTTCCGACAAAACAGAAGCCTAAATTATCCTTTCCTTTCCCTTTCATCTCCAAGTTTCTGCATTCTTTTCTATCAAAACACTTATATGTGACGTAGTGTGTCGCACACATAGGAGCAAGGCCGAAATTAGCCTTTTTTGCACCCGGGGCAAACGTGAATTTTGGCGCCCCACCTCCCTTCCTCCGCAAAGTATATTTACGAAGAGAATTTTACTAATTTTTTAATAGCCGACTTATTTTAAAATTTAAAATATGTAATAATAAAATATGTACTACTGAACTACGTAATCTGATTCGTCAAATATTGATTCATTAAAAGCTTGTAAACGTAATCAAAAAGAATAAAAAAAAAACCGCTTTCTACTGTATTCTTATGCCATATCATCCTTAGATTCTTTTGTGCTTTGGCATACCCCAGACAGGACAATTTTAAGAATACCGTGCTAAACATAGGCATGAGAAAAATCGTTACACAAAATCTTCATTTGGCGCCCCTTCCTTCTGGTGCCCGGGCGCATGCCCCTCTGCCCCCCCCTCTTAGTTTTCACCCTGAGTAGGAGATTGAGATGAAACGGCGCGTAAGCTTTTCTGAAAATATTTCTTATAAATGTTTTTGCTAGTTGTTCATTCATTATATATGCATAACTGCTAACAATTCCCTTTTGTGTTAACACTATTTCCGAATGATAAACCTTACCTCATTTAACTGCAGAATTCTGGGATTAATTAACATTAAAATTAGGTAAAGGTTTCTATTAGGAAGGAGTGATAAACTAAAAAGTGGAATAGTTGACAGTTAAGTATATGCAGGTTGGTTTAGGTATATTTAAAATTTTCATTTTCCTAAGGAAAAAAAAGATGCTTTAAATTTTTCAAATAAAGTATGAAATAAACAAAGAAACAAATATCATTTTTTTTTTGTTCTAACGCTCAACGGTCGAGCTGTGTAAAATACGGAAAAACTGGCGACATACTCTTCACCAACTTTCTTACTTTTACATGCGGATTGGAGTGATGGTGTATGAGTGGGGAGGGGGGGGGACGCTACGGTTATAGTACTGCAGAATATTAGGGCTTCAGTACTTTTTTTGATAGAAATTAAGGCCTGAGTGTGACATATAAGACCACCAATGCTCAGGGCGTGATTACCACAGGAGTATAGTACATACGAGCATATACGAGTATTGTTGTCATGTGAATAATGGCGCCCTTCATTGTTTGTAACTAGGTGAGGGACTCCCCTGTTTACTGAAAGGTTGGACATGCCTGATCTATTCGACTAAAAGAAAAGATCGCTCTGTCTATGTGTCTAAATATCTCTGTGTGTTGGCGATGACAAGCGACACCTAGCTTACATAGAAGTATGAAAATTTGTACAGGGGTAATCCAAGGCAGGTTCTGATGCAGCTGAATCTCTTTTAATTTTTAGATAATTAGCGGAGATATTAATTAAAAACCTAATAAAAAAACCAACCTTTTTTCCGTAAATTTGCAAACGCACCCGCGCATGCTCAGTTCCCAGCTTTCTCAAAGCGAGTACGCAGCGAAGAAACAAATACAGATTTTTTTTTGTCTAACGCCCAACGGCCGAGCGGTGTAAAATACGGAAAAACTGGCGACATACTCTTGACGTACTTTCTTACTTTTACATGCGGATTGGAGTGATGGTGTATGAGTGGGGGGGGGGGGCACGCTACGGTTATAGTACTGCAGAATATTAGGGCTCCAGTACTTTTTTGATAGAAATTAAGGCCTGAGTGTGACATATAAGACCACCAATGCTCAGGGCGTGATTACCACAGGAGTATAGTACATACGAGCATATACGAGTATTGTTGTCATGTGAATAATGGCGCCCTTCATTGTTTGTAACTAGGTGAGGTACTCCCCTGTTTACTGAAAGGTTGGACATGCCTGATCTATTCGACTAAAAGAAAAGATCGCTCTGTGTATGTGTCTAAATATCTCTGTGTGTTGGCGATGACGGGCGACACCTAGCTTACATAGAAGTATGAAACTTTGTACAGGGGGAATCCAAGGCAGGTTCTGATGCAGCTGAATCTCTTTTAATTTTTAGATAATTAGCGGAGATATTAATTAAAAACCTAATAAAAAAACCAACCTTTTTTCCGTAAATTTGCAAACGCACCCGCGCATGCTCAGTTCCCAGCTTTCTCAAAGCGAGTACGCAGCGAAGAAACAAATATAGATTTTTTTTTGTTTAACGCCCAACGGCCGAGCGGTGTAAAATACGGAACAACTGGCGACATACTCTTGACCTACTTTCTTACTTTTACATGCGGATTGGAGTGATGGTGTATGATTGTGTGTGTGGGGGGGGGGGCACGCTACGGTTATAGTACTGCAGAATATTAGGGCTCCAGTACTTTTTTTGATAGAAATTAAGGCCTGAGTGTGACACATAAGACCACCAATGCTCAGGGCGTGATTACCACAGGAGTATAGTACATACGAGCATATACGAGTATTGTTGTCATGTGAATAATGGCGCCCTTCATTGTTTGTAACTAGGTGAGGGACTCCCCTGTTTACTGAAAGGTTGGACATGCCTGATCTATTCGACTAAAAGAAAAGATCGCTCTGTGTATGTGCCTAAATATCTCTGTGTGTTGGCGGTGACGGGCGACACCTAGCTTACATAGAAGTATGAAAATTTGTACAGGGGGAATCCAAGGCAGGTTCTGATGCAGCTGAATCTCTTTTAATTTTTAGATAATTAGCGGAGATATTAATTAAAAACCTAATAAAAAAACCAACCTTTTTTCCGTAAATTTGCAAACGCACCCGCGCATGCTCAGTTCCCAGCTTTCTCAAAGCGAGTACGCAGCGAAGAAACAAATATAGATTTTTTTTTGTTTAACGCCCAACGGCCGAGCGGTGTAAAATACGGAACAACTGGCGACATACTCTTGACCTACTTTCTTACTTTTACATGCGGATTGGAGTGATGGTGTATGAGTGTGGGGGGGGGGGGGCACGCTACGGTTATAGTACTGCAGAATATTAGGGCTCCAGTACTTTTTTTGATAGAAATTAAGGCCTGAGTGTGACATATAAGACCACCAATGCTCAGGGCGTGATTACCACAGGAGTATAGTACATACGAGCATATACGAGTATTGTTGTCATGTGAATAATGGCGCCCTTCATTGTTTGTAACTAGGTGAGGGACTCCCCTGT
This sequence comes from Maratus speciosus, assembly GCA_963932465.1. Classification (NCBI taxonomy): domain Eukaryota; kingdom Metazoa; phylum Arthropoda; class Arachnida; order Araneae; family Salticidae; genus Maratus; species Maratus speciosus. The sequence continues at coordinate 544,670,131 of OZ010789.1, read as the reverse complement.
TTACTGAAAGGTTGGACATGCCTGATCTATTCGACTAAAAGAAAAGATCGCTCTATGTATGTGTCTAAATATCTCTGTGTGTTGGCGATGACGGGCGACACCTAGCTTACATAGAAGTATGAAAATTTGTACAGGGGTAATCCAAGGCAGGTTCTGATGCAGCTGAATCTCTTTTAATTTTTAGATAATTAGCGGAGATATTAATTAAAAACCTAATAAAAACCAACCTTTTTTCCGTAAATTTGCAAACGCACCCGCGCATGCTCAGTTCCCAGCTTTCTCAAAGCGAGTACGCAGCGAAGAAACAAATATAGATTATTTTTTGTTTAACGCCCAACGGCCGAGCGGTGTAAAATACGGAAAAACTGGCGACATACTCTTGACGTACTTTCTTACTTTTACATGCGGATTGGAGTGATGGTGTATGAGTGGGGGGGGGGGGGCACGCTACGGTTATAGTACTGCAGAATATTAGGTCTCCAGTACTTTTTTTGATAGAAATTAAGGGCTGAGTGTGACATATAAGACCACCAATGCTCAGGGCGTGATTACCACAGGGGTACAGTACATACGAGCATATACGAGTATTGTTGTCATGTGAATAATGGCGCCCTTCATTGTTTGTAACTAGGTGAGGGACTCCCCTGTTTACTGAAAGGTTGGACATGCCTGATCTATTCGACTAAAAGAAAAGATCGCTCTGTCTATGTGTCTAAATATCTCTGTGTGTTGGCGATGACGGGCGACACCTAACTTACATAGAAGTATGAAAATTTGTACAGGGGTAATCCAAGGCAGGTTCTGATGCAGCTGAATCTCTTTTAATTTTTAGATAATTAGCGGAGATATTAATTAAAAACCTAATAAAAAAACCAACCTTTTTTCCGTAAATTTGCAAACGCACCCGCGCATGCTCAGTTCTCAGCTTTCTCAAAGCGAGTACGCAGCGAAGAAACAAATATCGATTTTTTTTTGTTCTAACGCTCAACGGTCGAGCTGTGTAAAATACGGAAAAACTGGCGACATACTCTTGACCAACTTTCTTACTTTTACATGCGGATTGGAGTGATTATGTATGAGTAGGGGGGGGGGGAGGGTACGCTACGGTTATAGTACTGCAGAATATTAGGGCTCCAGTACTTTTTTTGATAGAAATTAAGGCCTGAGTGTGACATATAAGACCACCAATGCTCAGGGCGTGATTACCACAGGAGTATAGTACATACGAGCATATACGAGTATTGTTGTCATGTGAATAATGGCGCACTTCATTGTTTGTAACTAGGTGAGGGACTCCCCTGTTTACTGAAAGGTTGGACATGCCTGATCTATTCGACTAAAAGAAAAGATCGCTCTGTCTATGTGTCTAAATATCTCTGTGTGTTGGCGATGACGGGCGACACCTGGCTTACATAGAAGTATGAAAATTTGTACAGGGGTAATCCAAGGCAGGTTCTGATGCAGCTGAATCTCTTTTAATTTTTAGATAATTAGCGGAGATATTAATTAAAAACCTAATAAAAAAACCAACCTTTTTTCCGTAAATTTGCAAACGCACCCGCGCATGCTCAGTTCCCACCTTTCTCAAAGCGAGTACGCAGCGAAGAAACAAATATAGTTTTCTTTTGTCTAACGCCCAACGGCCGAGCGGTGTAAAATACGGAAAAACTGGCGACATACTCTTGACCTACTTTCTTACTTTTACGTCGCAAACGCAGCAATCAGTTCGAAAAAAATATAGTTATTAACCCTTTTGAATTTTTTTCAAAGAGGGTCGTTTTCGGGAATGACATTTTCTCCCTATCGGCACCGCTCCAACAGAGCTCGATTTTAGAGGTATCGATAAACAAAAAATACAATTCTAAAATTAAGAACTTCTTCTTTTTTACAGTGTAATCGGTTTTCAAAAATATGAATTTCAACCCTGTCGAAAAAATTGGTGATCGCAGGTCACTTTGAGCCTCGCGGAAATGATCTTTTCTCTACGCTAGAAGTAATTAAACATCTGTATTTAGACGCAATCTATTTAAAGAATCTCGGCAGACTGGATTTACATCATCTTTCAAAAATTTTAAACGTTCGGACAAGAAGATGTATTTTAAAACTAGTGCTAATTCTAAAACTTTCTTCTATCTCAAACATGTTAATGGTCGAAATAAAACCTAGTCGAAGTAGAAGATTAAAACTAGATTGGACAAGTGCGTGATTCAGCATAATTTTTTCCCCATCTTCTCTGGTTAGTCGAATCTTCTTACGCATCCGCAGTTTCCCAGGAACCCTCTCCGTGAATCCATTGAATTTCGAGCAACTGATATATAACAGCAAAACAGCTTGGTATATAGCTATTCCGAAAATTGCACAAAAATCGTTATCGTAGCTCCCCTTCAGAGGGAATATACCCATTTTCAACTGGAACCTGACGGCCAAAGTAAAAAACTTTTAAATGAAGTTTGGTTCAATTCTATGCATAACTTCGTACACTTTCAGATAATTAAATAATGAAAATGGCACAAAAATTACTGCGTCCCCTTCCGGCGAAATTTCTCCAAATTCAACTGGTACCTGCTGGCCACAGCCAAAAATGTATTTATGAAATTTGTTTCAATGCATGCACAACTTCATACACTTTCGATGAAATAAACAGGACACACATATACACACACGTACAGACAGACATTTTGTACAAACATATTTTTCGGGATCTCTGATCCCTAAAAGTCTAAATCCGTCGAAGTGAAAATAATTTCAATTACAATACTTTCTTTTATTATAGACTGAAGAAAATAAAAAAGTAAAATCTGCGAAATTTTTGATAAAAACACCAAAAATGCGAAATGTTTCAGCGCGGCTTTGCTTGGCTTCGGCTCATGTTTTCACATTCAGTTTTTTTTACGAAATTTTAAAGAGGCCTTGCAAATAGTTATATTTATAACCTATTAAAATTTAAGAGAGTTCGGATGATGAGAATAATTTTTTTGTTATGCTAAATAAACCGGCGCAAACACATACCTACACAAAAAAGCGAGAACAAAACATATTTCCTTCACAACTACCGTACACACTCGCGTATAAGCCGAACAATTTTGACCTAAAATTGTCTTTTGAAAAGGAGAAGTCGGCTAATAGGCTGGTTAGATTTGGGGAAAAGGGGTTTCACAGTTGTTTTATCTTGCTTATCAGATGGCTCTAAATTGTCACACTCATTATATTTTAAAGGGAAAAATCTCTATCCAAAGTAAATTTTTCGTGAGTAAATTTAAAGTGATTATCAGGCCACAAAATAATGGAAGGATGGTTGAAAAAGGAACCATGGACTGGTTATGAAAGGTGTGGGTGTGGAGCCAAAGGGCTGCAGCTGTGGTTAAGAAACCAGCTATGCTTGTATAGGGCACATTTAGTCGACTAATTGTACGACCGACTAACTGTACAAGGACTATAAAAGAAAGAAAAAGTTGAGAAAAAAATTAATTTTTCTATGGTGGTTACACCAGATAGACTGACATCAATGCTGCAACCACTTGATGTTTGCATCAACAAACTATTTAAAGATAGATTACGAAAATTCTATATTTAGTGGATGCGTTCAATCGGGCTGTGCAGAAAACAAAGGAGGGGAATTTGAATAAAAGCGGGAATCGATGTTATCGCCTCTTGGGTTAAAGAGGCGTGGATGTCAATTTCAACGGAGATTATTGGAAATCATTTTAAAGGTGCTTTATTAGTAATGTCATGGATGGTACCGAGGACGATTTTATTTATGAAAGTGACGACGAAAATTCGTCACATACTGAGTCAGATTTTTATGATGAGGAAGAAACGAAACGGGAGTTGATAGAACTTTTTGGAGATTCGGTTAGTGATTCGAATTTGGAGGATTAGCTTCATATTCCTTAATATTTTACATAAATATTTTTGCTTGTTTAGAATTTCCTTAAAAATGAGATTTTTTTCTTTTTTTTTTTTTCTGGAAACACATTGGAATTTTTCAGAGTACCATTATTTTGTCATTCAAAGTATGGGGGTGACTTACATGCGAACAATCTTTTACGCGAGTATATACGGTAGGTGTGAATATTTTTTACGAAATTTTTACACGCTATGCAAAACCATTATATTTATAACCAATAAAATTTCAAAGAACTCGGACAACAAGAGCTATTTTTTGACATTTGTTTTTAAAGTAGGAAATGACCTTACGTGAATAAACAAGAAAAATGTCTTCTTACAAGTGCTTTTACAAATAATATCAATATTTTTGACGAATTTTCCATTTAAAAATACCAATTCATACAAAATTGTTTTAAAGATATAAAATCATACAAATTTGAGATTTACTTGAGGTTATTATCACGGGCCCAGGCAACGCCGGGCAGGCCAGCTAATGAAATATAAAGTTATGTGTAATTTAACTATTTTCAAATGTCTTCTGTTATCCTAAAGATATGAATATCATTTTATCTGTACAGATAGCAATAAGATTGTAATTATCTTCAACAATTGAAACGGCATTCAACAACTCTTCTTTGAGGTTAAAAGAAATTAATATGCAAAAGACTCAACTTTTAATTTTTCTTGGTTATGGATGCGCATGCATTCGCACAGAGAAATATTTAAATTAGTAATTTTAATTGCTCCTTTTTTATTTTAAAAATATCCTTCATTTCTAAAAGTGCTTTTTGATCTTCATATGCATATCAAAGAAATTACATCAGAACTTCAATAACATATTAAAATTAACAGCAACAGTAAATTTGGCGGGTGTGAATATTGGAGGGTGATTCTTTTTAATTAAAAATTTAACAAAAAATACAACCTGAAAATTGTATCATATATATAGGTATAGATATTAGATATAGTACAAGAGTATTTTTGAAATACTAAGTGACATGAATAATATTTGATTTAAAATTTCCTTTCTTCAGAAAACAAAGATTTACATTTCAGATCTTAGCTTCATATAAACGTATTAGAAAAACTTTTTTCTGCCTAAGAGATCTGAAAAAGAAGATACAAAATATACGAAATATATATTTTAAGTTTTAACTCAAAATAAGAAAAAAAATTGCTCCAGTTAGATTTTATATAAAAAAAAAAAAACAACAGCTTGAGATTAACCTGTTTAAAAGAAATGTATTTAGTTGATAAAACTACTTAGTCCCCCCTACTCAGATATTTAATTTCAATATGAAGTTTTTAAATGTAAAATTTAAATAGCGTGTTCTGAAATTAATTTTGTATTTAACGCTATTCAGAGTAACACATTAGAGTACAATAGAGTAAATAATTATTTTTTCAAGTACGAAAGACGTAAAACTAACTGATTAAAAGTGTTAGTTGGTTAAAAAAGTTGTTAGTTGGTTAGTTGATAAAGTGTTGGTTAAAAGTGTAATAAATGAATTATGCTTTCGCAAAATGATTATTTCAATAATCAAAATATACTTGTAATAAAATGACAGAATTCTTCAACGGTTTTATTAATGTTAATGCTTGATAGTATTGAAAAAGCAAAAAAAACCTGACCCCCCCCCCCCTCTAAACAAAAAGCAAAACAACAAGAAAAAAAAACTGTAATTGATTGATAGTAGGCTATGACTTTGCTAACGAATTCTTTATGATTTTATAATCAAAAAATGTATTCATGATTAGCGTTTAAGTTTTGATTTTTTTTTTTTAAATTGGGAATGAATTATTTTCAATAAAATGCATTAGGCTTTCCCAAAATTAGCTATAGAAATTAAATTTATTTATGAAGTTTTTCTTCTAATTCATTAAATACTTCTAAACTTTTCTGAAGTTTTATCCGTTGTCACTTTTAAGCTGCTTAAAGTAATTGCTTTAAATCATTTTCGAACACAAGTTTTTGAACTAAATTCAAGTGATTTATTTTCATTTCTCCCTCCATTAATTAAGCTTAGTGAGCAGATCGTTTAAAAAACTTTCTAGACATCCATATTTTATGAGATTAGGTCATATTTTACAAAAACTCGTTTTATATTATATGAAAGTATTTATATATTAAAAATAGCTATTTATTATTTATGAAACTTTTTTTTTGTGTTGAAAGTTATTATATTCAGATTATTAATGGACTTTTACTAAATATCATTTTTATTTTATGTGTTACTTGAATTTGAAATATAATATAAAATAAAGAAAATAATTTTTATATATTTGGCTGAAAGAAATGACATATGCTGCTTGTATATGTAAGAATAATATGTGCAAGCTTATTTGTAATAAAAGCGTTTCTTTTGAAACTCCATTCGTAACAGCAAGTTTATAATTAAATGTAAATATTTTGTCGATGGAAATATTTAAATTAAACTTTACTTGCAGCAAGTATTTTTTAAGGGGAAAAAAAAAAAACATTCTTCATGAGATTGTTTTTTACCTTACTGCACATGCACACCACACTGTAAAAATAGAAAAATGTTTATTAAGCCTTTCAGGTCTAATTTGTTTTTCGATTTTGAGAAAAAAAAATACTTTTATGTTAATACTGTTAATACAGATTTAGTGAAGTTCAAACAGATTTACTGAAGTTTAACGAATAGCTCATTGCAAGAAATCTAACGAATGTAGTTATTTTGTCTGCTATTCAATTCATATTCATATGACTATCGGCTAAGGAAGAGTTTTTGGAAACGTATGGAAAATATCGTATTACAATAGTATACAGTCTTCAAATAATTAGTGATTAATTTAACAGAACTGTGCCCGAATTTAGATTTTACAACGCACTACAGTTTCCCACGGGGAGAGAACAATGTTTCTTGTAGGGACAATGAGCAGTCATTGCAAAGTATTTTTTCCTATCCCTCTTGACACTAAAAATTCGTTACGGTATCACTTTTATAGATGTCTTTCTCCTCTGGATAACTCTCTCTGGCCAAAGTTTCAGCTGTGCAGTCGACATCCAGAGGCATCACTTGCGTCTCAAAGACAACAAATAACTCCACTCAACATTAAGACACCTCGCAGCGATTGGAAATGTCGTAATAGTGGAAGCCCCCTGCCACCCCCCCCCCTTTTTTTCCGGAGAGAGAGGATGGAGAGGAAAGTTGGGAGGAAGAGAGAAGACAGAGTCTGAAAAGCGTGGAGTATTTTTGGACTGCAGTGAGCAGCTGGAAAAAAACTCTGAAAAGACCCATAACGGGAGAGTTCTGGGAAGTGTTAGGTGGATTTTGTAGACACGCTGGCAATTTCCATTCCTAGAGGAGACATCCTGTCTCGTGATCTAAGTTTAAAACTCTGTAGTTCACTGGACATATTTGGTGAGATTGGACCTTCCAATGAAAATCGACGACGAACCCAGCTTTTCGATATTCTTGTATAATTACACTGAGATCTTTTAATCTAGAAATAAAATTGGCTTAGTTTATAAATTTGAATAATTTCTTGTCCAAGGCTACCAATCATTAATAAGGATTTGAAATTACTACAATATGATTTAACAGATATTACAACTTTCTAATATTTTTGCGTTTTATTGCATATGATTCATTCACATACGTAATTAATATTTAAAATTTAGAGAGTGAAATATGTGTTTAAAATAAAAGAATCCCCAACGGAGCAAGAGAATTAAGCAAACTTTTATTATTATTATTACTAAATCGCAAAAGATAAATGAAGTCATAATAATAAATGCATACATATGCTAGTAATACATGTAGATAGTAACAAAATAATTGTTAAGACAAAATAATACTCAATGAAAAGACATATACTATATTAATACATGGAAAATATTCCAGAGAGAAATATTCGCCTTGAATACAATATTTCAAATGAAAATCAAATTTCAAAGTAATTACAAGAGGCGCAAAGGCCAACATAGTGAAAAAGATCCCATGCCGGGACTCGAACCCGGGCCATCAGTATAGCGCACTGACGTTCTACCGACTAAACCACATGGAACGATACCCAGCCTGGAAAATTTCTCACTATTATATGTTGACAAGGCTGCAAACGCAGCACAAGATGGAATATTTATCGTGAGCCACCAACCTGGGGCGAACACGAAACATAATGTTACACACACGAAAACATACACGAAACATTATGTTTCGTGTTCGCCCCAGGTTGGTGGCTCACGATAAATATTCCATCTTGTGCTGCGTTTGTAGCCGTGCCAACATATAATAGTGAGAAATTTTCCAGGCTGGGTATCGTTCCATGTGGTTTAGTCGGTAGAACGTCAGTGCGCTATACTGACGGCCCGGGTTCGAGTCCCGGCATTAAATCTTTTTTACTATGTTGGCCTTTGCGCCTCTTAAGCAATTACTTTAAAATTTGACTTTCATTTGAAAATAAGACATATGCTATTAAACATACGTCAGTCCCGAACGGGTTAATCTAGGAAAATATAACATGACCACAAAATAAAATATATAATATCCTCTTCTGAGTTACCCACGATTTTGAAGTGCTTTCATCATATTTAGAAACTCCAGAAACCAATTTATATTCAAAATTTAAAGAAACATCCATAAAAGCAGTTTCTTTTGCTGCCAACGATTTTAGGAAATGTTTCCAAATAGTTTCTATAGTGTATTGATCAGTTTTCTCAATGCGAAACATAGATTTTTTGGATGCTGTAAATTCCCAATAAACATGTTTTGCAGACAAGTTTGATAAATTAGCAGCATTTACATTAATACTAAAATTAATATTATTTTGTTACTCTTGCGTGAATAAATTCAATTACGCAACTGTAAACATTTAATTGAGAATCAGCAGCATCGGAAATACCTATATTCTGAGGTGAAACAACTATAACACACAACCATGGTTCTCTCTGTCTTTTGACCAACTTTAGCGATTTGGCGAATAAGAAATAAAAAACTGTAGGCAAATAAAAAAAAAAAATTAGCAAAATAGATTCGGCGTGAAATACTGAAGAATCTATCTTTAACACCTTATTTCCATATTCCCTTTTTTTCAATATGTTCTGAAATTACCTAATGTGTTCTAATTGCTTATAAAATATAAATTTGACTATCTGCTAGAAAATCTATTAAAAATAAGTATATTCTAATTGTCTCCTAAATTTGTAAATCTTGCAGACATTCTTTTAGCAGACTAATTAAAAATTAAAAACCACTATCTTTGATTTATCATTGTGAAAATATACACTAAAAATTGCTATGAGATTTCGACTCTAAATGATAGAAAAAATTGATCGGCCAATGATACTTTCCATATAACTAATAAATATTATGGTAAATGGCTAATTTTAACACCGCATAAGAATCTCGACTGTACTGGCACCACGGAACTACTAATAAAAAGTAACTGACATATCCTTAAAGTAGTGAAGCATCAACTGTAACCGCTTTCTTGGTATTTGATTATCGCTGGGGAAAATTCCTACCAGTAAATTTAAATAGAAATTTTCTCCTTAATTAAACGCTTTATTCATGCAAAATTTCGGTCATAAAGAATGGAAGAAACAGATATTCATTTTTACTGGTAGAAGTCTATTTTGATGGTAATCAGCCTCTGTGTTTCCACCATATTGTGTCAACCTAGACAACCTCTTGTCAATATTAATGAAAATGATCATAATATCGGGCCAAATTGACATCAGTAAAAATAAATAGAAAATTTTATCTTATTTGTGATAAAACATTTCCCTGAATAAGGTGCTTAAATAAAACGGAATTTTCTATTCAAATTTACTGGCGGGAAGTTTGCCCAGGCAGTAATCAGAGATTATTTATCCGATTTAAAAGACACAGCCGCCATCTTGTGACAACCTCCTCAGTTACTTCATTCACAACTGGTAGACAGTAAACTATATGTCACCTCCTCTTTATTCATAACTCCATTACTCGCACACACACACACACAAAAAAAAAAGAGCAGAAATTGAGTATTCACAATTTCGTGAGTCTGATTGTTCCTTTACTCGCCAAATGAAACATTTTGTCGCAATTTGGCGCAATGGCGAGCGGCAGCGAGACCCTGCACACAACTGCAATACACTATAAAAAGTACTCGGAAATGTTTCCAAAATTAGTAGACTATAAAAAAAAATAAGTTTTTATGAATGCTTCTTTAAATCTTGAAAATATGTTGGTTTCTTAGAATTCAAAATTTAAAAAACGTTTTTCTGAATCATGGATAACTCAGGAGAGGTTATTGCATATTTTCTTTCATGGTTATATTATATTTTCGTAGATTAAGGCGCATGTAACTTCTTCTACAATGTAGTTAGCGTATTTTAATGAGAGTGATTTAGTACAAAAGAGTGCTTTCGGGGCAAATCTATACAGTTATCATCATTCAAGGCTAGTTCCAGGAAGTTTTGTAGTGTAAGTCACATAGCTGATAATTGCTATGCTTGTTGCCAACCGTTATTTTCAAAAAGTTTGCCTGGCCTTATTCAATTAATGAGATATCTCCCATAAAAATACTCCCATAATACCAGTCCTTAAATACTGGAAGCCAAAAAATCGTAGCGTGTGAGTTACACTACATGCACTCATGGAAATAGCCTCAAGTAAAATCTCATTCGTGTCATTATTATTCATTTTGACTTACAATAAGATATGTTTAAAATTTTAACATGTCCGAATACACAAGGTACAACTTTTAAAAAAATGGAATAATGCGCTGTAATTTAAATATAAAAATTCCTGATAATATCTAAGTTTTATGAAAGTTAAAGCCATAAGGTTAAAAAAAAAGTAAATAAACTGAGGCAATTATACCATTTTTGGACAGTAATTTAATCCACATACGGACCACCACCAAAAGCAAATCGTCTTCCCGCCCCCTCAAAAAATAAAATAAAAATAAAATAAAATTGTAGCATACGTTCAAAAGTTGCATGTGAAAATTGTAAAAAATAAATATACAAACAAATTAAATTACGTTGTTTGTTAAAATTTGGATAAAAACAACTTTTAGACAGCAGCATTCAACATTAACACCGTTAGTTGTCACCTCCCGATATTAAAAAAATAGTTTGACAGGTTTTTCATAAGATCAGAACTGCAAATGTTGTCTTTGGTTTTGATTAAACTTTACATTTTATTTTGCAAATGAAGTTGCAGAGTCACAGAATTGTTTTAAATATTGGTAACTATAATAAATATAGATAATGTATTCTTTTATAACAATGACAAAGCAAAGATTTTTTATGAAATGTTTGACATAGTTGTACTACTTCAGTTTCACTCAACAGTGAAATGGAATGGTCTCAAATTAGGGCGAAGAAATATTACACGTACACATAAAAATGCTATCTTGTATTTATCAAAGTAATCCGTTGCATTAGTTCACTACTTTAAAATATGACACGCATCTTTTAAAATTTGATATTTTGGTGGTAACGAGCCAATTTGACTTTAAAATTTTCTAGTCTAGAGCATCCATATTCAATCATATTTATTAATAACAAAAACTTGTGCACTATTTTTTCAAAGTTCTTTTGGTCTTATACTGCATCCCTGCAGGTAATATTGAATTATTTGTTATTTTATTTAACAGAGAAAGTTTAGAGGCGTTCTCAGAAAATTTTTTCAGGGAGCTTGCGCTGACCATAAACCATAATGTAACGAACTTTTTCGTGTGTCTTTGTAAACGAGCTGTAAACGCTACGAATTCCATTTTCAACAGGGAGTGCCTTATGGTAAACCCCAATAACATATACAAAGTATATTTATGCCAGATAGAGCATAGACAGTTAAACTGACTGCCAAACGGTCAGACAAACCGAATCTGTAAACACTTTTCAACCATGTTGGAAATTGCTCGTCAAACGTGGCAAATGAGGTGCGTTCGTACTATAACTAGTTTTATAATAATTTTTTGCACCGAATATTGTACTGAATGCATATTTTACTGCACTTCACAAGTGCATATCAATTTCATTCTGTTCGAAAGGCTGTAACATCATTAAAATGCACTTGAAATAATTATTTCCCATTGGCCTTAATATAACGGAAAACTTTTGACTGTCCCTATAATTAAACTATACATCCGATTTTCATAAAATTTGAAATGACTCGACAAAATTTTGGCAACAATTATATATTTAAAATTTCAAACCATTCTGAAGGCTGTAACATCATTAAAATGCACTTGCAATAATTTTTTCCCATTGGCCGTAATGTTACGGAAAAATTTTGACTGTCCCTGTAATTAAACTATACATCCGATTTTCCTGAAATTTGAAATGACTCGACAAAATTTTGCAATAATTATATATTTAAAATTTCAGACCATTCGGTTGGGTAGTTTTTGCTCTGTTATATGCGGACGGGCAGGCAGACAGACAGACGGGCGGACTGAACGGCGACTATAGGTGCTACGTATTTATATAATTACGAACGCACCTAAAAAGAGAAAAGAGGGAGAAGAGTTGTAAATCTTATAAAGTTAATTTTAAAATCTCAAAGCGAGGTGTTTTGTATAATGTTTGAGAAATACATAACATAAAGGACTCGTGTGATAAGTTCATTAACAAAAATATTATTTATACAGACACTTTCAAATTGGGCTCAGTGCTTCTATTCTCGTTCAAAGAAATGTATCGTGTCTTAAAAAAAGAAAATAAAAACATTTCGTAAACATGAAATAACACGGCTCAGATTTTTTAATTTATAATTTCTTTAATAACCACAGAAATAAAAATCAGTTTGCCAATAGACAATGATAAATCTGTGACTTCAAGGAAACGTTTGGAAGAGTTTCCGAGATGACCCTTCTCTTTTTATGTGAAAGCGAAATCTTTTGAAAACGTTTCCATCAACGGTTCGAAATCTCGCAATTCATCCCTAATATTTTCACCCATTCCTCATGAAGAAATTTTTTCAGTGATATCACGATAACCGAGGATGGCACCAGAAGTTTAATATTAAAAGTTTATTAAATACAAAATCCTATATACAAAATATTTACACTTACCGATACACTTTTACTATAATCTAGGATCAACAATTCTCCAACAAACTACATATCTTATTTCTCAAAACTAAACCCTCGCTCGGATGCCTTCCCTCATCCTACACATCCGACAAAACTCAGCACTACTACTGCCGGTCTCCCCTCTTCACTTCAATTCACTTACCGTTGGGGAGACAGTCTCTTCACTCCACTTTACTTATAATAAAAGGTTAAAAGATGGTTGGTTGCATGACGAAGACCTTCAACTTCTTAAAGGTTTAAAAAATCTTCTCTGTAATATAGTTATGATGAATAACCTAGCTAGTTGAGATTTGGAGAGTGTAGGTGTCATTCTTGGATTTTAGGTATAGTGGTAGATCTGAATTGCACCATTCCTGTGTACTCACCTGTAATCTGTATGCTGAAGTGAAATCTTCCTCAAAGAAACATTGAGAGTCATTTTTTCGTTTCTCAAGTGTTCTCAGGACTAATGGAAGCAAAACATTTTAAGACATTTTAACGTTACGTTTGATAGCTGATTTTGACAGCTTCCTCAACAAAAGCAAGCGATATTTCCTAGTTGAACAAATTACACTCGAAACCATGACCGATTGTCAGCCGTCATTTGCTGATGGCTGATGGACTAAAAGTATTCTTCGACCGGATACGATTGGCTAATCTATTATAGCTTAGTTCGACCGTGAAAATAAAAAAAAAATATTTTTGTCGTTGATCATGTCGTTTCACTGGTCGTTGATCATGTTGTTTCATTTTGACAGTACAGTAGAACCTCGATTATCTGAAGTAATTGGGACCGACCCTCTTTCGGAAAATCGAAATTTTCAGATAATCGAAGATGCTTCAATTTTAAGATTAAGTAGAAATATATGGAATATTTCTTATTATGGTAACAAGCGCTTTATAAAAATAAAGCAATAGCAAAATAGAAGCAAGTATAAATTACCAGAATTTTAATTTTAAAATTAAGTACTTTTTAAATATATCACAAGGGTTTGAAAAAATGTTTTGTTTGTCGCAGTTTCGACTGCCTTTGCTTTGAAGCTCTGTCATGGAGTTTTCAAATATTATTAGTTCTCCAATATCACACTGGTTTTTTGTTGATCACGGTAAGTTTCTCTCTGTTACATTTTGTAACTTTGGCATTCAAATAGTACTTCTACAATTTGTTTAGACATTTTCCAGTTGATGTTCATCTTTTTTGAGACTTCGCTCTTCAAAACGTTGCGAATGCATCCAGTTTACTACGGTCAGTTTGCGTTTTCGGAAATGTTCAATGCTCCTATCTTATCTCGTTTTCGCCTGTTAGAACTGTTAGACCATACTATAAGAACTGTTTCATAGCGTTTGTCACAGTTTAACTTCGAACTTTCAGCACCTAAGCGAACTCTCATTGCCCCATGTCTCCAGCATATAATGCATGAACAGCATTTTGCTGGGAGACCATTATTAAAAATCTTAAAGAACGTGCATCGGCAATGTTCCCTAATGTTTATCATGTTTAAAGATAAAATGATAAAAAAAATATTTTAATTTCAACTTTGGATTATTTCTCGCCATTCTGTAGAGAATATAACATGCAGATAGCTAGATATATTAATATGAAAACAGGAAAGAGCGGGAAAATAAGCCCTTATAAAGACATGGATATTTGCATATTTGATTTTGCTATTCGAGAAATAGTTTAAACAGTTTTTTTTGTTTCTAGCATTTGGGTTTCAATAGAAAATGGCTATTATATATATATATATATATATATATATATATATATATATATATATACTAGGGGGCTCTGCCCCCAGCAAGCTACGCTCGCCAACCCCCCGTTCAGACACCGCAGAATCTAAAAAAAACAGGCTAATCTGATCGGTTTTAAAAATATTAGAGAAGATTAAATTATACTGAATGTGCAGATCTCCCTGTAAACGGTTTTCCATTCAATTCCCTTTGATTGCAAAAATTTAAGGCCGAATCAGTTGCTGTTAAGACATCCAATGGTTGTTTCCGTGTTTGATTAAAGAGGATCAGTTAAACATTTGAAAAGAAGCTAAAATAAAATGATTTAAGTGTACAGAGTCTTTGTCTCCCGGTATTTTAAAACAATTTCTATAACAATAGCCTAAGTCATATGACTATCATGAACAGTTCTTGGCGGACCACTTCGCTTTTTATATTCCAGGTGCCATTTTGGTACTTTAATGTTAGCCAGGCGCAGGTGATAGGTACGCAAAATATTATTCTACCGCCATCATTTCATCTATATTATAATAGTCCAAGTCATGTAACTACCATAAATAAATACGCTCTGATCCCTTCGCTTTTCATATGAAAATTTTGGCACAGATATCATATACGGTCCCATATTGGCGCGATTTTTTTCAGACGCTAATTTGGTGAAAACATCAACAGCATAAACAACAACATCCGGCTTACCAAATCAAGCAAAATAACTATACTATGGCGCCAGTTAAGTACCCGTTGCGTACATGACATTGTGTGACCACCTGTGCCGAAAGTTTTCCGTTTTAATTAAAAAATCAAATTTCTTTTTCGAATAAAACTACATAAAAGTTGCTATGGCTGCAAAGAATTCTTGGTACTGTTACACTAGCCGGGTGCAAATCTCGCCAATAGCTTTTTTCTACACGCTAGTTAGCATTTTTTCTATTTTTCGAGCGGTAAATTAAAACATTGCTTTGAAGTTGAAATTAAATGTCATGGTTTGTTACATCATTTAATATTTGGCCAGCTGTCATATACGCACCGGGTTTGGCGTGATTTTTTTTTTTTTTTTTTTTTTTTTTACGAAAATTTGGCGAAAACCTCGTTTTCGAATACCAGTTACGTATGTATTCTTGGTACTACTTAGTTATCAAATCGACCAAAAATCTATCACAAAACTATAAGATTAAATGCCAATAATGGTTGATCGTAAATGTCACATTCTCTTGACTTTAAGCAAGTTACACGTCTTTACGTCATCAAGTGATTTTTATTTCGACGTTTTATTTGTATATTTATTAATGTTATACTATTTTCTTTGTTCTTTCGTTATTTAAAATAAAATTTATCTCAATTTGTATAATTTGGCGAGTGGTTTGGCGATTTATATAATTTAGCGAAATGGGTCGGCGGAATAACTAAGTAGAACCGTATTTTATAATTATTTTCTATTATTTTTAAAAGAAAATAACCAAAAAAATAATTAACTATAGAATAAAACAATTTATGTAATAAAAAAAAGAAAATAAAGTACATAAACATTTATTATTAAATAAACAACAATAGCCGGGTTACTATGTCAACCAAAATAATGCCATTTTGGCGCCAATTAGGTACCCCTGTGCGTATATGACATCTGTGCCTAATACTGTTCTTTTCGTCTCGTTTAAAAAAAAAGAAAGAAGTGAAAGCCATTTATTTTAAATGTTTCAGTTTGTATTAAATAAAATGATAATGAAATACAAATTGAATTATGAATAAAAGTAACATGATACATTTCTTAGCATACATTTAAGGGAGGTCAAACTGGTCGCTAAATTAGTATAAAATAGTAACCTTTTCTAAAATATGAAAAAAAATATCTGTTATGATTAATATTTGACTTGTCATCATTAGAGAAAAGTATATAAAATTAGAAAAAAAATTAATATTTCGAAAACTAATTTGAATTTAAAAATTCTAATACCAGTTTTGAGATCTGTAGATCAATACGGATTTTCGGTGTTAATTTCATCACAAAGTATTCCGTATTTTAAGAGAAATCGCCGTGAAACATAATCAGTTGTTTAATCAGTCGTTTCATAGAATCATTACATAAATTTGTTTCAATTCAGTCGTTTCATAATATCCGTTTCATTAGGATTTTATATATATAGGGTAGACATATGGGGCATTCTCACAATCTTTTGACTTTCATGTCCCTGAATAATAATTTTTATTTTAATACACTTTTTTGTGTTTTTTTTTTATTTCATATACTGGGGAACATCCCATTGCATGATTGCACAACAATATTAACGAGATAAATAAGTTTTGGACGATGTTGGGTGTCCAAACACCTGGAAAACTCCTATACCGTCCCGTGTCACTGATGCTGATTTTTAAGTTTGGAGCTGTCTGGATAAAATTGTTTCAATAAAAATAATTCGATGTAATTTTTTCTGAAACTGGAACTATCCTTCTATATATAAAAAAAGTTTTGATTTGGAAATGGACCAATGACAATCTGCGTAGATATTCCGGGTAGATCCACATCCAATTTGAATGCTTAAGCATGGCCTTTCATCGTTAATATTAAAAAAACTGTTGCATACAAAAATATGAAAATCGGTGGTATTATAGAGAAATGTTTGATAAACACGCTGATGTAGACAGTTTTCAAATCGAAGAATTATTTTAAGAGATATTTAATGCTAAAGGTGGACAAAATCGTTCCATTAAAAAAGTTTTATTGGAGCAAAAACTATACATGAGAATTTAATCATCTTTAGATCATTTTATACGTTATAAGTTCCCGGTGTGCAGATTGTATTTATTTTTCTTATTTGACTCATTTTTTGAGGTTTTATTTCAATTTTAAATTCAAATTTTCAGCATTTCGAGAGATATTTTTTACAAATTTTAGAAAATGTTATTAATTTAAACTGTTGCCAGTTGTATAAACAGCGCTAACAATAATGTTTACTTCAAATTAAAAATTTATTTTACTCGTGACTATTATAAACAGAAAATATAAAAAGCAGGAACTCATTGAAAATTACGTCTTAAAAATTATAATTACACGTGAATTTTAAAAGAGACAGAATATTGTAAAATAATAAATTCATAAACATGCGTTAGAAGTCTTAAATAGGAGAATTTACGTCACATTTACGTCACATTACAGTTATTATATAAAATGAACAAAAAATAATATTGCTAAACAGTTTAAATTTAAAAATTGCTCGAGACATTTTTTTAATATTTTAAGATGATGATAATATTTCATTTCTATCAAAAGTATTTTTACGTGAATATTAAAAAGAAAAAGAAAAGTTTGGTGAAAATTACGTCAGATTATATTTCTCAGATTCAAATTATAATTCAATCTTCCGAAATCTTTTTAAAGCCGATCAAATTATCTTGCTGTTAGAGTCTGCGGTGTCTGAATGGGGGTTGACGAGCGTAGCTCGTAGGGGGCAGAGCCCCCTAGTTGTTTTATATAAATATGTACTAGCTAAAAATTAACCTGCACACATTTTTAGGGTTGTTATTATTTTTTAAACCCTGTCCCTGTGTTTTAGATTCCTTATTATCCCTCTTCTAAAATTATACAGAAAATCCTTTCAGATGCAGCCACAGAATGTTTTTCAAGTTTTTTCTCATGCAGAAGTATTCTGAGAAATAATGTCTAAAATTGTTTGGTAGGAAATTTACTGTAGAATTTAAATCAGCATTTAAATATCAATTTCAAGCATCGTGGCTTTATTGGTAGTCTCACCGTCCGCAAGGTTTATTCCTACACTTTTCGAGGTAAATAAAAAAAATATATATATAATTATAATCCAATAATAACAACTGTCTCTAAAAGTCAATGAATATTGTGGCTATCACTTAGACTTAACATGATTTTCCTAAAAATAGGTGGTAATTTTCCTTACCGTTCCTTTTTTTACCATTTCGTCCCTTTTTTCCAATACCATCCCCTTTTTTTATCTTACCGTCCCTTCTTTAACACCCCTTTAAGACAATGTTATGCAAGAATTCTGTATTAAAAGTAGTACATTGTTATTATTTCTTATTTGAATGTTCTGTGGGTACTATGCAAATTCATTATAAGTAAAAATTTAGAATAAAATAAAAAGTTATAGGGGTAAAATGGTAAGGAAAATTAAACTCCCAAGTTTAACTTAAACCTCAGTTAAATAAAAATTTTTTCGCTGCTGACCATTTGTTCTTTATTTTGAATCATTAAGGCATTCGCTTATCAGATTAAAATGTTATTTTAGCAAGTTTAATTTTCTCAGATTCCCCCCCCCCCCCCCAAAAGTCAAAAGATTGTGAGTTGGTTGTATTTATGTCGGCCAATTATCTGCACGTGGGATATAGGCCCTAAGGGGGGAGTGCCTTCCGTGGAGGTCTTTCTAAGGGAACCTAACCCGTATTAACGCTTGGAGAACCAAGGTTCGAAGAAAACCACGAAAACTCCGAACGATTAGGCCGACGGGCGCGATTGGGATCGAACCCAGCACCTCCCGTCTACCAGCTTCGAGAGCAGAACCTCTCGGCCACTGGTGGGGCCCCAAAAGATTGTGAGAATGCCCCATATATATATATATATATAATGAAGACGACTAGAGTTTTACTGTACCTATATATATATTACGCTAACGTACGTGGCACAAAAATCGCGGTTATTTGTTATTGTTTAATGGCAACGCCCGAGAAACGCATCTCATTGGTAAAAGTCCTTTGGCAGGATTTAGGGCGTTCGGGTTTATTTACATTTCGCCGTGGAGGAAAAAATAAAAAGAGCTCCATGATGTTTCGCTCTTTCGCTGCAATTATAGAGCTTCAAAATATCATTTGAAATGCCCGTAAAAGATCTCGGCGAATGCTTGAAAGTGAAGAAAAAGCCGAATTAAGAACAGAAAATCGAAATAGATTGGATGAAGAACACCGTTAAACACAGAGTATAAGCGATCGTTAAAATAGGCTTAACGACCGTAGCATGCACGCGTTTCTTCTGAAATCCAAATTACTGTTTTAAATGTTCCGGTGCATAACTGTGGGACTTTGAGTAAAACGTGCAATTTCTGCAAAGCACTGTATTGGAAATGCGAATTAATCAACAGAAGAAATTTACAAAATGTTGTCATGACGTTAAAGTTATTTTGTTTACCCCCCTTTGTATGGACCTACGACACAAATTTCAGGTTCATTTAAGAATATTATTACGGGCCCACCAGAAGTAAGATACAATAAAACCTACTTAGACGGGAACGAAAGCGATCAGTGATAAATTCCGTTTTATGCAGGTTATTTAAATTGAACAAAGCATAATAGCGTTTTTTGGAAGAAAGGGGAGCTGGAACTTTCTTTTTTTCTTTATTGTTAGATTCTATTATAAACAGGCTTTACTCTATTAGAAAATAAATTTGCTGGATGGTACTTTAAAAAAAAAAACCTATATAGTAATATTTGCTTACAATTTTATTATTTCTTTTTCAGTATGAGAGTTTATGTTATATTTGTAACTGCTTTTTCATCTAACGATTTTATATAAAAATTTAAATTATTGAAAATATAATTAAATTTTAATTGAATTCATCAATTAATTTGGAATAAAAAAAGTATGAGACATATAAAAATTAAAAAACTTAACCTGTGAATTTACACAACTTTGGAACTGAACAAGAGTCAGGCCCTGGTAATTTGCACTGTCAACACCCCCACTCCCCTCTGTACGGACATGCGATAAAAATTTCAGATTCATTTAAGAATATTATTACGGGCCCGGGCAACGCCGGGCGGGTCGGCTAGTATCTAATAAATTCTACAAAATATAATTAGCATATATATATATATATATATATATATATACACTGTAAAAAATTTTCGGAACGTTTCATGAAATTATCCGGAAACATTTCGCATATTTTACCGGAATTTCGAATTTCTTCATGTCCCAAGTCAATTACGGCAATAATTCGTGTAATATTTTTGAAAGGTTTCAACTTTTCCGTAAACTACTTTCTGCGTATGCGTACTTCATGTTTTATCTCCCATTAGCCATTTTGATAAATAAAGAAGAATAAAAAACAGCTGCCTAGGTACTTAGAGACAAATGTATTCTGAACAAATGCCATTCTTTGTTTGGATATCAACAAATAAAGTAAGTAGCTAGTTTAAACCTTTTTGAAGTACATTGATTATTTTTTAACATGTCTGATTATGAAATAATTATTCTTTCTAATAAAAACTGAATGTATCTCCCAATAGAAATTTTTTTATAATTAAAATGCATAGATAAGTAATATTTTTCAATATTCTTTTGAAATAAGGTTCCTATATTTAATACGAGTAATGCATTAATAAGTTTAAAACATTATGGAATTCATTTTTAAGATAAATCATCATATTTTATTTAAAAACTTTCACAGAACTGCAGTATAATTAAATTCCATTATGCTGTTAAAAATTAATATTTTTAATAATTTATGAAATAAAGCATATTTAAATCTTCCACAAACTGTTTTTGTAATGTTTGTATTGCTTCATGAAATTTAGCTTTTTTAACCCTTTAACGGGTGCCGTTTGCACGGCGCAAACACCAAAAATTTATAGTAAAATACTGGTTGTAAAACATCGTAATTTTGACATATATCAGTGCCCTTCAAAGAATTAATGCATGGAATCACAGAGCAGATGCTACAAGTGTTTTTATTTATTTATGTATTTTTTAAATGAGTAATAAAATCAAGTTCATGTTCATCTTTTGTTATCTTTCAAAAATATATATATTTTATTAATCAGCTTTTGTACTTTTTTAATTTATAAATTAAATAAAATGTCCTTTAAACACATCATTAAGCCTATGTTATATGTAAATTGTTTTCAAAAATCTTATCCGCTGATAGAACCATATATTGTCCTTTTCATCGTTTAGTTAATTATAAACAAAATTATTTTAATAAATTTGTGCCGTAGGGGCAGTTGAAATAATTTTAGAATTTTTAATGTACTGCCTTTCCTATTTATAAAATATGATATATGTAAAATAAGTGTAATGTATTATATCTCTTATTTTATTATGTAAAATTTGGAGAAAAAAAAATTAACACATAAAAGTAGTTTTTGCACGTTTTATACTTATCTTTTGTATTACTTATCGAAACTTCTAACAAGGATGTAAATTATTCAACCAGAAAAAAATTGATCAAAAGGAAGTTTTATATTTTCTAAAAACTTATGATTTTAATAAAGAAATAAAAATAATGTGTTGCATTTTTTAAAAATATAATTAACAGTTGTACACTTTATTTACTCTCATAATTAACGGTTTTATACTATATTTACTCGCGCAAGTCCGAGCTCGGAACTCATTTTTAGCAAATACACTTTTTAAAAGCCGTATAGCTAATGTGCCCGCAGGTTCTGTATATACCTATGTATGTATGTATGTACGTAAAGCAATAACTCTTGATAGAAATATCCGCTTCATTTTTTTTTTCTAGGAGCATTCTGATAAGGTGCTTCCCTGATTAGTTTGGGGGGATAATCCTCCCTTAACTTAGATAAATGGGTTTTTCATGCAGAATTACCAGATTTGCTTAAACTTTGGTATCCGGTTAATTCTGATAAGGTACTTCCCTGCCTAAATTTGGATGTTCATTGTTTAAGTATAATCTGGAGAATGGGGGGTTAATACCCCCTTAATTTAGGTAAATGTGTTTTTCTATCCGATTTGCTTCAAATTTGTTATACCGGTTTATTCTGATAAGGCGCTTCCCTGATAAGATTTGGAGGCTCATTGGCTAAGTATAGAGATGTGAAACAGAGGGGAGGGGAGGTAATCCCCCTTAATTTATTTTTCGAGGGGCATTATTCTTTGAAATAAGAGTATAATGTACAATTAGTGTGAATAGCCTGTGAGCTCAATGCCATTACTTTAACTGGACAGTTTTTTAATTATATGTTTAGTCATGAGTTTCGATTAATATATTTTACTGTACAGCTTCGATTTTGTTACCTGATAAATAAAAAATAACAGTTTCAGAATTAATGCGCTTTCAGCTTGATTCTAGTGTTACATTTTAAAACTAACACTAAAGTTTAATTTTGTACGATGTATAAGAATTACATCAAACAAAATATGTTAAAACTATATAAAGCGAAAACTATTACTTCAGAAAGGCAACCAATAAAGCTAATAGCATATAAAAACTGAATTATTAATATTAATTAGCTATAGTGATAAGCAGTTTTAGAAATTTTAAAATCACGCTGTCTCGCGCTGCTGCCGAGGAATTTTACCCGGCGCACACCTGTATTTGCTGCCCATAGCAAAGCTGCAAATCCAAGGAAGAAAAAATAAATTTTTATTTTTTTTTTTACGTTTCCCAGAGGTTGAATTCTTAACAAAAATAATAGTTTATCAATATGAAATTAAAATAAACAAGTTGAAATTGCACGTCAAACTTGACAAATGACGTGCGTTCGTACTCTAACAAGTTTTATAAATATTTTGGCACCGCATATTGTACTGAATGTATATTTTAGTGCACTTCATAAGTGCATATCCATTTCATTCTGTTCGAAAAGCTGTAACATCATTAAAATGCACTTGAAATAATTTTTTTTTCCCATTGGCCGTCATGTAACGGAAAAATCTTGACTGTCCCTGTAATTAAATTATACATCCGATTTTTCTAAAATTTCAAATGACTCGACAAAATGTTGCAACAATTATATATTTAAAATTTCAGACTATTCTATTCGGTTGGGTAGTTTTTGCTCTGTTATATGCGGACGGTATGTGCTATGTATTTATATAATAACGAACGCACCTAAAAAGATATTTGAAATTTATTTGGCATATTTAATGTTGAGAAAAGCGATAGATCTGAAAATAGTGTTTCCTTTTATTTATTCACATTTTTTATGTAATATTTTAACGTTTCATAACATGATTTTTTTTTATATTGAAAAAATTCTTTTTTTTCCTCCAAGCTTGCATTTATGAACTAATATAATACTCTTATATTGTTTGTTAACCTAGACTGTAAAAAAATTTCCGGAAGGTTCCGGACAAAAGTGGTGGCATTTAGATGCCACGGCTTTTTGCTGTTACGTTTCACAACAAAGTAGTGAAATATTCCAACTTTTCAGAAACATTCCGTAATATATACTCCGAAACCATTCATAACTGTTATGAAAGGTTTCGGAGTATATATTACCCTCATAGCATGCATGGTCACAGTGACGTTATTGTGACGTCACTGTAAGTCACTGTGGTCACGTCACATCTGTGACCAAAATGCCACCACTCAGTGATATCACATTGTGACTGAGATGTGAACTTCTTAAAAAACTTTAAAAAATTACAAAAATTATTAAAAACATGTTATTTACTGTAAAAAAATATTTTTCTGCCGGATTTAAAAATTTTTTAAACCGTGGTCCAAGTTGCCTCTGTGCCTCTAACCAAAACTTTTATTTTCATATAACATAAAATGTAATTAATTCATCAGCGACACAAAAAGATTTCCTAATTATGCAAATTTCATATTATTAAAAAAATGTTTTAGGTAAACAGACCTCGACTTATCTTTTATAAAGATTTTTGTAAATGATCATCTGTTATACTAGAAGTTTCTCAAAGAGTAGTCGAAACATTTCTGTGGTTTCAAACTGAAAACTTTCTATTACAGTTAAGTCTGCAGCTTTTAATGAGCACGCAGAAAGCGTCTTCAAAGTTTAGTCATATATGCATTTCTTGCTTTATAATTTGCATTCAAGTCATTTTTTTTTCTTCTTAGTGTTTCACTATTTTAAGTAACTTTTTTTTTTTTTTTTTTTTTTTTTTTTTTTTTTTTATTCTACTTCTTTCAGACGTTTAAAATAAAATTGACATTTTCCAAACATAAAATTAATGTACAAAATTTATGCAAAGTCCATGACATAATTAATTATTCATATTTTATTTTTTGTTTTCAAAATATATCTTTAAAAATTATTTTACAAGATGTTTTAATTTACAGAAAATTAATATTAAGAGAATGTCAGATTGACAAAGAAAAACTCATCTCTTCTCGATAATCTTCTTGTATTTTTTAAGAAGATATTTTGTATATATTACCTGTGATACAAATTTTACTTTTAAAAAAAGGAGGGGGTCATCATTATTACCATTAAATTAATTTGTACACATTTTGAAAAAATAAGCAATGTTTTATGTAGTAAACTCTAATTATGGATAATATTATTATTATAATTTACGTAAATGAAACTTTACAATTCAATAAAACTGATAAAAATAAAAGGTGAAATACAATAAAACATTTTCAAACAGGAAATTGAATTAGAGACAATTTGATAAAATTATCACGCATTTAATTTCCTTCCAAAACTGTTGTATAGAAAAACAAATAAAACCGAGAAACATCTGCTTCGAACTTCGACACTTAAAAATCGTCTGCATCTGCACTATTTCAGTTGTTACGACTCGGCCGCAGAATAACGGATAAAAGTAACAGTAAAATTTTTTAGAATAAACGCGGAAAGTTATGTGGACACTGGACAGCATAGACGTGTTGACACGGATTTAAAAACTGAAACAAGAACGTTCTCAGGATCCAAGTTAGTTCAGCTAACAAAATATAAACCCGAGAAAATTACGGTAGCTTTGACTTGTTGAAGATGATTCAAGTCATTGCTATCGTACTTATTATCGGATTTAATTGGTTCCCCAAAATCAAAGTATCACGTACAACGTCAATGAAATTAGGTATGTAAAAATATTATTTTCCCTGTTTGCTTTTTTTTTTAATCACAACAATTTTAGTTAGCTTCTCATAAACATGCTGTAGAACATAAATATTTCATTACATTTATTTTTTATTTTGTTGAAATATCTAAAATACTATTTTCCCTGTTTTTTTTTTTTTAATTACAATGATTTTAGTTATCTTCTAATAAACATGTTATAGAACACAAATATTCCATTACATTTATTTTTTATTTTGTTAAAATATCTGACTTCCTTTTCAACAGCTTTGACCAGATTATTAAAATTAGTGATTTAAATTGCATGTTAATCTGGTTTATTTTCATATTTAAATATTTGGTTAAAACCACATGGTGTCATAAATATGAAAGTATAAGGACAAGTATTATAATCAATCATTAATATAATTAATAAACATTTAAAGGTAATTAAATTATTTAAAAAAATGCTTTTTATGGAATAAAATTATTGGCAAACATATTTTTTTTTAATTTTGTATTAAGTGATGGTCTTAAACAATTTGCATTGCATGTTTTTATTTTAAAAAATTGCATCTGCTCAGAAGAGGAATTTATGAAAAATAAGACACAACGGAAACGTATACTATTAAAAGAGATCGTAGATATGTAATGTTAAGAAAAAAAAATGATTATTTAATGTATTATTCAACCTGAGAAATGTTTTAAAATCTATAAAGAAATAGTCATAGCGGCTGAAAGCTTTTCATTTGTTAAACATTCTTACTGAAATGTTTTCAAAGTGAACTAGAAGTCTGTTGGCAAATGAAAATATAGAAGTTACGCAATCAGTAAGTGTTTAAATATGATTTTACTTTAAAAATAACGCAAATACTTGAACGGTATGAATCTAAAATGTAATAACCATCTTTTATTATTTACTTTTTTTTCTGGATAATTTTCTCATTTTATTTCCTGAATGATTTTATCGAGATAAATTTCAAAGTATCGATATTATACACTCTTTATAAACAGCGTGATTAAAATGGATTTCTTATTTATAATTACCATAATCTTGTAAATAAAATATTAATAATAATAATGAACCTATGTGTGGCTCTATTTTGTGTTTATGGTCTCAATTTTTATACTTTATTTACATTAAAAAGTAGTTAACCATTTGATACTGTGTTCATTATTTTGTTTTATTGTGTCATATAAAAATAAATATGATTATTTGTATTTCTAATACAATATATACAGTAGAGCGCCGATTGTCCGAACTAGTCGGGATCGACCCTAGTTCGGATAAGCAAAAGTTCGGATAAATGGGCAGACAGTTTAAGGGATGTTCCTGACTATTCTAAAACCTTCACACTTTATCTAGGTTTAGGACTGACAGCACCAGTTAGTACTGGAGTGCTTATTTTTTTTTAATTGTTTTTTGTTTACTTTTTTATTATTTAATTTTTTTTCTCTTTTTATCATTTTCTAAACTTCAGAGATTATAATTTAAGCAAAAAATAAATTGGAAGTTAGGTGTTTTTTTTTCTTTTTTAGAGAGAGAAATATTTGGATAATTGGAAATTCGGTTAAAAAGAATTCTTTGAGAGAAATATGCTGTTCGGATAATTGGAAGTTCGGTTAATTGGAGTTCCGATAATCGGCGTTCTACTGTATTTATAAAACTTTCACCAGACTTTATTCTAAAAATTTCGTAGTAGATTCTAATGTCTTTGTACTATTTATGATACTATCAGAGTTATACTGGTCATGGCAACATATATCCAGCCAGATAGATCTTTGGCAAAACATAAAAACTTTCACATTAGATGCAAAATAGAGTAGCTGCGGTGCTGTGTTTTATAAACAATAAGGTATTATTGTTTTAAAAAATCATAGATAGTAAGAGTTATTTTTATAATATATAATTTCATAAATAAAAATGTAATTTTGGCAATCAGTTATTAAAGTTATTTTTTAATAATCAAAAAGTTGTTTTATATATGGATTTTATTTCAAGCAAACCCTGATGTAAAATAAATTAACCCTTTGTATCACCGTTCTATGCATACCCAAAAGTTTTACTTACTTTTACAGTGAGCATAAAAATACGATTTTATTTATTGCTGCTTTCTTCCAACATAACGATTATTGCCGAAATTGTTCTTAGAATTCTCAACATAATGATACTGGTGATACTCAGTGAATTTTCTATACAAAAGCTGTATTTTTCATTTGAGTAGTTTCAAACGGTTATTGCTAAAATGTACTTCGGAAATTTTGTAATGCATGTATGTGGCATAAAAGACGTAAACAATACGTATATAATGACTATATGGCACATGATGAGCGTTTCGAGTGTATATATATATAACGCATGCATAAACTTCCCAATGATCTTAGCAATGTCGTTACTGCAATTTTTGCATAATCAAATTTATAGGGGCCTCTATAACAAAGAAGTATCCTATTTTCTCAGCCCCAACTTGTTTGAATTACAATCATATATATATATATATTTTATGGTAATCAATATCATAAAACATATAAAATTTAATTACTTAATATCGGCATTTCTTTTTATCTTTCATTTTTTTATTATTATTATAAATGTTGTGTAATCGAAAAAATTCAACTTCACCAGTGACTTCGAGTTTGTAATGCGTATTAAATGAAATAAATTAATTTCATTCAGTATTTTTTATAGTTTAAAGAATATAAAAAGTACTGTATACATTATAACATATTATATTTTTAACACAAATTTTATTTTGATAAAGATTTGAAAATTTAAACAAATTGTTTCTTTGGTAATTTTAATGCTTTTAACAAATAGCTAATTTTGAAAAAAAAAATGTGATAGATCGATCATTCAGTTGTCTTCAATATTCTCAGTTATTGCAATAGGAAAGAAAGGTGCAACAAAAATTGAAGTCTGCGGGGCATTGCATTTTGATTCAATAAAATTGTTTTGGTATACCCTTGTTATAGCGGCCCCCAAGTTTTAATTGCGATGTATCGCCGAAGTATATTAACGTTATAGATGTAAATGATTTTACAACATGCATAATTATGACTATGTGTGACATGCATACGTGTTTACAACTGTACAAGTATGTCATAGTGTGACTTCACAACATTGCCACTAGTCACATATTCATCACAACGTTAATGACAAAATCGTCACAAATCGCACAATTTTCACAAATTTGTCACAATGTGACTTCAAAGCAGTGTCGCTGTCGTCACAGAATCATCACAGTGTTAAAGACAATTTCGTCACAAATGACACATATTTCACAAATTGATCTCAATGTGACTTTAAAGCATTGTCACATTCGTCACAAATTCGTCACAAAGGTAATACCAAAATAGTCACAAATGACACACTCTTCACAAATTTGTCACACCGTGACTTCACAAAGTCGTCACAAAAGAGCTCTAAAACGGCAATAACGACCTCACATTCTAGTCACAAGGACTTCACATCGACGGTCACAATGTCACAGCGTGACTTCACAACGACGTCGACGTGACGTCACCATGCCTTACGGGTACGGAATGTTCCTGAAAAACTGGAATGTTTCACTACTTTGTTATGGAAGGTTTCGGAGTATATATTACGGAATGTTTCACTACTTTGTTGTAAAACGTAACAGCAAAAAGCCGTGGCATCTAAATGCCACCATTTTCTTCCGGAACCTTCCGGAAAATTTTTTACAGTGTATATATATATATGTATTATATATATATAAATTTGAGAAGAAATTTATAAAAGTTCATAGAAACGCTAATTATACTTTATTGAATTTATCATATGTGCAGGAAAATTTTAGTCTTCTTCATTAAATGGCGTTATCTGAAAAAAAATTACGCCTAGGTAACTGCACGCAGTTTATCCTACTCTGCGAACAGATTTCATACGCAAGACATTATATTTGATTATAATACACTGGTCATCAAAATAAAAGGATAATGAGAAAAAATATGATCACACAGTGAATGTTGCAACCAATGCCCAATGCTGCAATTATTTATGTTAATTAAATACAATTGAACACAAAATTGCACTTGTTCGCATATTTTAACGCCGGAAATATGCAAATTCGGTAATTGACAATGTGGTGCGCAATGGATGCATGTTGGAATTCTGGTCTGTAGTGTTGCTTAAAGTGAATGTTTTGTCTAAGAGTGATCAGTATTCATTAGTTATAGCTCAAATCCATCATTTAAGTGCAGGTCGAAAGTGGCGAATAATTGGTAGAATCGAAGGAGGTTAAACACAAATGGAATTCGCCCAAGATTTGAATATACCTTAAAGTGTCGTATCAAGAGCTTGGAGCTGCTTTCTAAGCACTGGATTCGTTGATTGACAGATAGATATATGGTGTAGGGCGACCAAGAGTAACAATTGCATTCGAAGACCGTTTTTTGTCATTGTTGGCTCGAAGAAACCAAGAAGCGACTACAAGAGATTTGGTTTCAGATCTTCAGGCTGCCACAGGAACTCGAATTAGCCGTTCTAACGATCGTGGATTGTATGCGAGAAAGCCAATAGTTTGTGTTTCACTCAATCCAGCTTCCAAAGGGGCCCGTTGTAACTGGTGCCGTCGTCATGTTCAACGGAGAAAAGAAGAATGGTCCCGAGTATTGATTACTCATGTAGTCTGAATACGGATTCTAGACGTGTTTTGATCTGGAGAGAAAGGAACACGCAACTTCCCTTCCCTTGTCCGTGAAATACCCGTTTCCGTCACCCCGGTTTAATGGTTTCGGGGGGGGGGGGGGGAATCAAGACAAATGGGATTTGTTTTTTGATATTGCTATCGTTATCATTTTTTATACAACCAACATTCTTTTTTATTAAATTTACATGAATGTTATTTTATTTTTTTAATCTGTTATCTATGTTTATGAAAATATAAAGTTATTATTAAAGCCATTAAATGATTATAAAATCATTTCATTCCAAAATATGTAATAATCCAACATTCACCATTCCTATTCTTCTGCCATATGCTGATACAATCCGCTGTTAGAGAAACCATGTTCGAAATGATATTTGTTATATTTACTAGTCAAAAATGGAGAAGAATGTTTCTCACATATTTTGTTTATAAGAAGTCCTGCTTACTCCCATGCAGGGAGCAAATGCAAGAAGATAATATAACTGTTGAATGCATTATATAACAAAAAGCTGTGATGAAATACTGTTAAATAATATTTCTTTAAAGTATTATTTAATATAATTGTATTTTATACTATACAGGGTGTCCACTCTCAATGGTGTCCAATGGCTAATTCTTAAACCGTTCGTCATAGACATATAGTTCCAATTACAAAAATGTTTTAACTCGTTCACGCCAGCGCGATGGGTCACACTCGGCTGTTCAGAGCTGCCATGTCTCAGGCTTTTTGGATACCAGTATTTTAATACAGAAAATGTTATTTTATTGAATTAGAACAATTGGGCGATTTAAAGGAACAATATTTTCTCTAAAATAACAGTGGTGTGCAAAAAACCGGAGACTTGACAACTCTGAGACAGTCGAGTGTGACCCACCGCGCTGGCGTGAACGAGTAGTACGAGGTAAAGAAATATTTAAAAAGCGATTTGGGTCAATAAAAGCATTTCTTAAAAAAATACGAAATTTAAATTTTTATACGATTCCCCGGTCTTATAAGTTATATTTAGTAAAATTTTCATTTTAAACTGACAAGTAATACAAAAAAAAGTCCCGTTATTCTACGATTAAAATTGACCGAGTAATAGCTGTTTAAAGTTGAAGCATATTTTTTGCTGCAAATTGGGGTCATTCACAAAGTTAGTCGAAATATAATTTCGTCAGATATTTTAAAAAAAATGGTTGAAAGTAAAATTAACATTGCAATATAAATTTGAAATCCTTAATCATTCTGACGTATTAATGCAAAATATACAATTTGTAGCAAACATTTAAGAAGAAAGAAAAAACAGAATTTTTGTAAAATAAAATGATGCTAAATTAACAGCCTCAATCTTTACAAAATGATAACTATTTAAAAATATTATTAGATTACACTAGCCTGCAAAAGTTGGGTTCTGTCATGTTTTATAGCTTTTGATAATTGATTCTTATGTATTCTGTACCGCTGAATGCGAAATTGGCCTTCATTTTTTACCATCATATAAAGATTTTTACGTAAATTTTAAAGTTAAAAAAAGAAAAATTGCGAAAATTTGATACTATAAAATAGATGTGATTGTTCTGTTTTTAACTTTTAATGATTGTGAGTGATAATGAGTGTATTTTTATGTATTTTTTACCGCTGAATCCGAAAATGATCTTCATTTTTAACCATCGCATCAGAATTTTTCGCAAATTCCAAATTTCAAAGTTAAAATTGAACCTCCTCCCCCATCTCATCGAACCGCTCAGCTGTTTAGCTGTAATAATCCCAGGATAAGCAAAAATATTGAATAAATTATTGAATAAAATAAAATAAAATAAATAAAATAAAATAAAATAAAATAAGTTTTACATATGTTTTATAGTATGAGATTTTCGCTATATTTTAACTTACACGTTTACGATTTGCAAAAAAATTCTAACGTGATGGTTAAAAATGAAGGTCATTTTCAGATTCGGTGCTAAAAAGTACGTAAATTATCAAAAGTTTAAAAACACAGCCATCTCCTCCACTTTATAGTGTCTGATTTTTGTTATTCTTTAACTTTGACAATTTATGATTTGCGAAATATCCTGACTTGATGGTTAAAAAGTAAATTAATTTTCGGATTCAGTGCTAAAAATATATATAAAAGTTAAAAAACTCAACAATCGCAGTCTTGTATTATCTAATCTAAAACTTTTTCTTAAACTCTTGGCGGTAATCTATCCGAATTTTTTTGTGTTATCCTGTAAAATAACTATAAATGGTAACCACCGAAAATCATAATAATATTAGATTGTTATCGGATTTGCGCCAGTATGTAAAATGTAATCTCGATCGAATATTTGAAAGTGAGTTAAAGTTCGAGTACAAATTTTGAACTGGAAATACATACATACGATCGTTGAAGTAACATAAAAACTTATAAAAATAACATAATTTTTGTTAAAATAAATCATAAAAGAAACAGTCGTTCCATTAAAAAAGTTTTATTGGAGCAAAAACTATACATGAGAATTTAATCATTTTTAGATCATTTTATATGTTATAATTCTCGGTGAGCAGATTGCATTTATTTTTTCATTTGACTCATTTTTTGAAGTTTTATTTCTATTTTAAATTCAAATTTTCAGCATTTCGAGAGATATTTTTTACACACTTTAGAAAACGTTATTAATTTAAACAGTTGCCAATTGTAATAAACAGCGCAAACAATAACGATTACTTCAAATAAAAAATTAATTTGCACGTAACTATTATAAACAGAAAAAAAACAAACTTTAAAATTAGAATTAAATGATTACATGTTAAAAGCTGGAAAATTACGTCATAAGAACCATATTTACACTTGAATTTTAAAAGAGAAACAAAATGTTAAAATAAAAATATCATTATTATGCGTTAAAACTTGTAAATGGAGGAAATTACGGCATATTTAAAATGGCCAAAAATATGGCAAAACAATTTAAATTAAAAAATATATTTGTGCGAGATATTGTGAGATAATCTTTTCAACTATTATCATGAATTCGAAGACAGCGCAAATAATATTTCCTTTTAACAACAAAAGTATTTTCAAGTGAATATTAATAAGAGAAATAAAACTTTGGTGTAAATTACATCAGATTTAAAACGATACATTTAAAATGAATTATTTAAAAGAGCTATCTTATAGCGCTGTTAAAAAATACCGGGAGACAATGACACTGTTTACTTAATTCATTTTACATTAGCTTATTTTCGAATGTTTAACTAATTTTTTTTATTAAATACGAAAACAGCCATTGTATCTTTTAACAGCAGCAAATATGGTCTTAAAAATCCCCAATCCAAGAAAAACGAATGGAAACCCGTTTACAGAGAGATCGCTACGTTTTTTTTTTTTTTTTTTTTTTTTTTTTAAATTTTAATTCAGTATTTTTAAAGCCGATCAAATTAGCGTGCTTTTTGGGCTTTGGTACGCCTGAACGGGGGTTGGTGAGCGTAGCTCGTAGGGGTCAGAGCTCCCTAGTATATATATAAATAAATGTAGGGAGAGTGTGAACTAATAGTAGGAATTGAAAAAAAAATAGTAGCGCCTGCGCGTACTTCTCCGAGTATTTGAAAGACAGTTCGAGGTGAGGGGCTAAAAGCTTTATTATATTCTCATGGTGAGCTTTATTACCACACGTGTTATTTCAAACATCGACCGTGGGGGCCGTTTTGCTATGCTTATCCCACTGTACACTTTCAGCAGACAATGAAAGAAAAATATTTTGAAAAATCAAGAAACGAAATCAAATAAAAATAACAAATTCAAATATAACATTATATGTTTAGAGAAATGAAACATAATTATATACTTTAAAAGACATATAACCTATTATTCAAAACCATACAACGATAGTTTATATATTTTTCCATATTTGAATGAATAAAAATAATTTTATCTTTTATAGTCAATAATAACTTACTTTTCCATGAGACAGAATGATAAAAACGCGGTAGAATGTGATAATTTGAAACATTGTATATAAATAAAAGTGAATAAAACTACATACTTTATTTTTAACAGTGCTAACGAATTTTCTGCCAGGAAACAACAAAGTAATTAAGAGTTACAAGGGTCGGTGCGACAAATTTAATTAATTTAGTAGCTAGGATCCTTAGGCGATCGATATAAGTGTTAGTTTAATTTTTTAAAATGTATATAATTTTTATGAAAATACATTCGCTGATTTGTTACATGTAGATTTTTCTAAATCTGTTTTTGAACGAAGTTAAAAAAACAGAAAATTTTATTTTAATCCCTTATTTTTTTCTTTAAAAGTGCGGTTTCTTTTCTTTTTTTTTATTTTTATTTTTATTTATTTTTACTTTTTTCTATCTTTATAAGAAGAAAGTACTAGATTCGTGAAAAAATTCGACTTCCGGTTTTCGACGAATTTATAGCTTTTAGGAGGTCCTGCACAAGATTTTACTATTTTTAGAAGATGTCTGTCTATGAGTCTGTCTCTATGTGACACAAATTTTGTGGGCGATCTATCTCAAGAACAAATTCACGGAATTGAATAAAATTTTGGATTCAGGTATACCTTGTTATAAATTGATGGTGATCAGTTTTTAATCTTCCAACAGGTGACGCTGTTATGCTGCATTTTTGCAATATCACTATCTCAAGAACTAATGCACGGATTTTCATCAGATTTCATATTCAGTTAGACATCGATATAAGTTTTTGGGGATTTGGTTTTGGTGTAATTCGCCGAATAGATGGAGCTTCTACTCTGCATTTTTTACGATTTCCGCAATAGCTATATATCAAAACCTAATGCATGGAATTTAATAAAACTTTAGATTCAGTTATACATTGATATAAATTGGTGCTAATTCGTTTTTGGCACAAATCGCTTCACAAGTGTCACTGCTATGCTGCATTTTCTACGATTTTCGCAACAGCCCTATTTCAACAGCAAAGCACACGTTCAGTTAGACATTGACGTAAGTTGTTGCTTATTAGGTTTTGGTGCCAATCGTACAACAGGCGTCACTATTATGCTATAGGTTTTAGCAATAGTCATGTCTCAAGGAATTATATCAAGCTTCATATTTTGTTAAACTTTGACATAAGTTGGTGCTAATTAGATTTTCGTCTAAATCCTATAACAGGTGCTATAACTCTGCTATGCTACATTTTTCACAATTTTTGCGATAGCTATATCTCAAAAACACAATCTACGGAATTTAATAAAATTTCACAATCTGTTAATTTTCAATTTACATAGATCCTTATTACGCTTGGGTGTATACTGTCCAAAGCTGTCGCTTTTATGCTCCTTGGGTTGGAAATTTTGGTTACAGACGTCTAAGGGAAGGGTGCCTATATTCAATGATTTATTTGAAAAATGCGATGCTTATATCTCCATTTTAAATGAACACAATTCAACGAACCTATACAGGGTCATTCAAAAAAGGTTTACAAAATGACACGGCAAATCAGGCATACAACAAGGATGAAAAATCACATAGAAACGTAGGGTCGAAAACTCTTTATTTAGTCACAAATACAGGGTGTTTCATCATAACTTAATTTGGGTTGACGGTCATAACTTTCAGAAAACTGAAGTATATTATAATAAAACACTTAACAGACATTCTCACCTTTGTTGTTAAGAGCGCACTTCAAACACGGCAAGAAAGGAAAACGTTAATGTAAAGTCTATGGAGGCGTTATTTTCAAATTTCTAGCTTTGTTTTTAATATTTTTGGGTGATTTGTTTTGAATAGGATAGCTGAGGACGATCTACAGCCGGGCTAGTTTTTACTTTTTTGATTTTGGTTATAGTTTTTTTTTTATATTTGGATAATTTCAATTTCAGAATCGGTTCAAACCGGTTCCAAAAGTAAAAGTAATTAAAAAAAATATTGAACCAAAATCAAAAAAGCAAAAACTCGCCCGGATGTAGATCGTCTTCAGCTATCCTGTGCAAAAAAATATCATTCGAAAATATTAAAATTTAAGCGATATATTTGAAAATAACTTCCCCCATAGGATTAACATTATCATCCGGGTCTTTTTGAGTGACTAGTGTGGCCTCTTAATGTGATAACATCAAACAAAAGTGGTAGAAATTTGCATTACACGCCCCAGCAGTATGCACTGGACGCCCCACATTTTGGACTGTGATCATTATCAATTCATACGGTATTATCGATTGTTTGAGCAACATGTTTTTCCAGATCTTTTCGTGACGTTGTGACATTTCACACGAAACAAGGTGCATATCGTTGCAATTTCATCACAATGTTTCTATTTTTGTCGAAATTATTGCCATCAACCGGGGTTCCGTTAGGATGAAGCATCCTGTATTTGCGACTCAA
The DNA here is from genome assembly GCA_963932465.1 of Maratus speciosus. Lineage (NCBI taxonomy): Eukaryota > Metazoa > Arthropoda > Arachnida > Araneae > Salticidae > Maratus > Maratus speciosus. The sequence continues at coordinate 544,633,753 of OZ010789.1, read as the reverse complement.
TAAGTGGTTTGCGACCCTATGTTCGTACGTGATTTTTTTCCCCTTGCTGTATGCCTGATTTGCCATGTCATTTTGTAAACGTTTTTTTTCTTTTTAAATCACCCTGTACATCTAAAATCCTCATGATGGGCATAGATTGTCATTTAATTTTAGCATTGTGATAGCGAATTTTAAAGTATTAACACGTATGAGATGGAAGAAAGTTTTGGGATTGGCACATTCGAATAGTTTCGTAATGTACTCAGAAATGTCGATCTCCGTCAAAAAATGCTGTTCACGCTAATAAAACTAGTTTTATTGAACAAACTAAGCTGAAAATTGCTATAAAAGTAATAAAATACCTTTATTTAAAATAACGTACTCTTCATCGCACGTTATGCTTAATCAACGTACATTGAATTTAGCTATGTACATTTTTCACGATTTTCGCAACAGCTCATCTCAACGTCAAAGTACACGTTCAGTTAGACGTTGACGTAAGTTACTGAATATTAGGTTTTGGTGTCAATCATCCAACAGATGGCACTGCTTTTTAAATTAGCATATACTGAATATTAATACATAATATCATAAAATTAGCTCATTTTGAATATAACAAAACAATGCATAATATATTGATTTGTATTGATTTTTAATTATAATGAAACGTACGTTAATCAAAATAAAAGTATTTTATCACTTTTATAGCATTTTTCAGATTAGTATGTTTCATTATATCATAGATATTTTTATAGTTTTAATTAAGTTGAAAGTTGAAAGTGCAATTAAAATTAGGCTTTTCTCTGTGGGAGGTTGTTCGTGCCATAATGACATACAATGTAATAATATAATTAGGACAGGGGATTACAACGTTCATAAAATGTCCAACACAGCTCTGTGATGCAAGGAAGTAAAATTTATCTCGAAGGACTTTGAAGGACGTTAAATATGTCATAATAATAGGTAATTTGTGCAATACAACATCCATAAATTGATCTATACAGACCTCATAAGTAAGGAAGTAAAATTCGACTCAAACGCTGTGTAGGGAAGTTGTATACTGTACAGTCTGTTTCAAAAGTTTAGGCATACACTAAAATATAATAAAATTGGGAAAAGAAATAAATGGAAGAATTTCACTTTGAATATTAAAAATCTAAATGAAATGAAACATAGCAGAGATTTTATAATTGTTTTGAAGAGAGAATTTATTTTCATTTTAAATGGAAGGTGAAAAGAAATCTTGATTAAATTAAATTTTCCCAGAAAAGAAATATAGACATATTTTACATATTTAAACTTTATGAATCAATTTATTCTACAGAAACAAAAATCGTCTGAAGACATAATGATAAGAAATCTTTACATCTTAGAATTTTTCCAGCTTTACTTTCAACCAAGGAAGAAAACTGAACTGTTTGAATTCAGGTGGACAACTATTGACCCCTATTCAAAGTAACTAAATTTAAAGACAAATCATATGCTATTTTCAATGAACAGTATTCCTGTGACGTAACAAAAAGTAAAATGGCGATTTTTATAACCTCGAACCGAAAGGAAAAATAGACTCTATTTTTTTATGGATTATTAGATGGAAACAAATGCTAAACTATTTAACTTTTACGTGAAAATGAATTTTTCTGTAATCATCTGCATGCAATAAACACGATAGACAATATTCCAGTGACGTCACATAAGGTAAAATGGGGATTTTTATAGTCTCGAACCAAAAGGAAGAATACGGTTTATTAATTATTTTTGAAGGATGGCGGTTAAAACTCTGACAAAGGGTCTAGAAGTAAAATGGTTATTCGGGTTAAAATAACGTACATTTTTCTCGCAAAAAATTTATTTTAATTCAAAAAGAAAAAATATTTTTTAATAAGTTTGACAAAGTGGGGTCATTTAGCTCCGAAATCAGAAACCAAATCTTAAAAGAAAAATATACTTTTAAAAACAAAGTTTTGCATAAAAAATTACACAATCTACAAAATATCATTTTCTCAATTTCTATTTAATCTAGATTGTAAATACAATTTATTACATGAAATTTAGTATTTAATACAATTAATGTTATAAGTTTTTCTAGATGTACAGTACAATAATATAATTTCTTTTTCCTCAAGAAATCAAAAGATACAATGTAAATGCAACAAACCGTGTTACTACGCAGCTAGCGTTCTATATAATTTATACATGCTATATAATATACTAACATCTAGTTAAACATGAAAACACACAACTCAACTGAAAACGCACTTCTTGCAATTATTGCTCATAGGCGATTACATATTTAATTTTTTTTGTGTGATCCTGTAAAAGAAACATATGTTACGTGTCTTATTTTTCCTGAGAAAGATGGTATCATGCACTTCAATAAGGTATATAAATTTCATAAAACACGCTTCAAGTAATTACTGTCTACTGATACTAACGCAATCAAATTCTTTTCTGTGCACAGGTGTATGTATGCAAATAAAGAATAACTGCTACGCAGATTATTTTAAATAGGAAACATACTATTATGACATTGTATATGAATTTCGTAGTATTTGAAGTAGTGTAACGTCTTTTAACTGTATTCCAAACAATTTTTGTTTTTAGACCATAATGTATCTGAAATCTTTTGAGTATTATAAACGAATTATAAATGTTACATATTACGTTTTGAATAAGAAACTTGCCACGGTAAGTCTCCATAACATATATTCATTACGCAGATTAATATTTACGATAGATTTTTACGTAGGTTAATATTATTACGTTATTTAAAATACATATATTTTCTCTAAGAATCAAAATAAGTATATTTAAATATACAGAGTGATCCAAATGTCACAAAAGAAACGAAAGTTCAATGATTCAAAAGGTTAGTTAATAGACCATTAGTTAGAGCATTTAGAGCAGGTTACTAAATAGACCATTTGTTTACTTTCTTTTGTCCCGTGAAGAAAATTTTTAGATATTGCTTTACAAAATAAATCTGGCAGTCGGAAAATTATAAAAAAAAATCATGTTTCTATCTGAATTAGAACAAAAAATATTAATTTTTTCGCTTTGTTTTCAAAATCTAGCTTTCAAGCAACGGCTGTTATGGAAACGACTTCTTGTAAAAATGCGTTTTTCTTCATGATAGGTTTTTTCCCCATTTTTCACATTTAAATTCTTATAACTCCTGAATCGTTAAAGATACAGGGTTAAAACTTGGAACATATCTTTTTCAATTATTTTACTTTAATTTTGATTGAGCATATTTGAAAAAAATATTTACTTTTGAAAATATGATTTAAAAAAAGAAGTTGCACCACTTTTTTTTTTTTTAACTTTTTCGTTAAATATTTTTTTTTTATTTTAAATATTTATTAAAAGAGTTTCATTAATTAATATTTTTAAAAATGCTGAATCAAAATTTAAACTTATATATTTCTGTTTATTTAAATGAAAAAAATTGAAATTCTATAAATAATATTTCGAGTTATAACGATTTTAAATTACCCACTTTTTCTAATAAATTTTAAATTTAAATTTCTTTAAAAAAATTTTGTGAAGTTTTATCATGTGATTTTGTTTACAGATGATAAGGTTAACCATCACAAAAAAATTCAGAATTTTAACTCAACAAATAAAATATATTTTAAAATGTGTCCCGGACCCCCTTAATGTACAATTAATAAAAACTTAACATTGTTAAAAAAGATAAATAATATAAAAGCAAGCTAAAATAATACAAAACAATAATTTAGTATATATTTATTAAATGCATGGCATCAAATTGAAGGCTGTTTCCAATAAACGATATTAACTGCGGTAGTTTTATCTCCAGTGGTTTGTTATGCCCACCAGAATGAATATAAATATTATGTCATGTAAATATACTGTGTCAATAAATATAATATTATATCTATCTCTCTATATATATGCTATATTTTCTTATATAGTTATACATGTATAAATACTCTTGCAACTGCGTTTAACATGGCAACTATATAATAATGACTAAGCAGTTAAAATGAAAAAAAAAATGGTGTTTGTGTGTGGGGAGCTACTGTAATTCACATTTTCGGCACAGTAAATATGACCTGGTCCGGATTATACATAAAGTACTTACTGAAGTTCTGGCTGACAATTTTTTCTATAATACTTTTTTTTTTTTTTTTTTTTTTTTTTTTACAATGTACTATTTATATTTTTCGAATTGTTGAATTTTCATTTCTTTTACTACTTTTGAATACAAAAGAAATTGTACAACCCTTTTTGGAAGTTTGTTACTTTAAACCCGTAAAAATAGTCAGGAACATTTTATTTTCACAACTTAGTAAAAAAAAAAATAGTAATCTTCCAATTGGAGTATGTGTTCTTTTTTCGTTACTTCCCTCTGCGGAATACGGGGATTACTTTACAAGCATTCTATAAGTAAAACGTTTGTAATTTCTTACCTTGCATGTCAGCTACCATAACGTTTCTTGCGGAAGGAATAAGATCATGTTCTCCCTTTTATGTCCTATTTTCTTTCTTTTATTTATGTGATAAGGTGAATTTATTCTTATAAATATTCCTTCTGAATTGAGCAATAAGTAACTGGTGTTTATTTGTGTTGCTAGTTTTATTTTTTCATTCTTCTATATTTATAAGAAGAAAGAATTGGATACGTAAAAAATTTCGACTTCCTGTTTTGGTCGGATTTATACGTTTTAGAAGGTCCTGAACATAATTTGGTTGCTTTTAGAAAATGTCTGTTCGTGAGTGTCTGTTTGTATGTTGTATGTGATACAAATTTTGTGCTCGCTCTAATATCAGGATCTAAAGCAGGGAATTTAATTAAAATTCATATTCTGTTAGACTTGACATAAATAGACGCTGATGAGATTTTGATGTAAATTGCCTAACAGGTGACGCCTCTGTGGTGCATTTTTCACAATTTATGTGATATCTTTACCGCAAGAACTAATACACGGAATTTTACCGAACTTCATGTTCTCAATGTAAAAAATATATGTAACTTTACCCCATAAAATTGGTGGCAGGCTTGCTGCCTCCATTTTATTGAGTACTTTAACCGGTATAACTGGCGTTACGTTACACTAATGTGTAATATTACACCAGTTGTATCAGTTTACATTACACCATTATATAAGTTAAAATACTCTATAAAATTGGAGGCAGCATGTTGTCACCAATTTTATGACGTAACGTTACATATATTTTTTTTCATGCTGTTAGACGTTGACTTAAATAGACTATTATTAGATTTGGGTATATACCGCCCAGCAGGTGTCGCTATTATGCATTGCGTTTTACGATTTCCACGACAGCTCAATAACGAATAGATTGACATTTAATTTTGGTTGCAGATTATTTGATTTGTATAGAAGAAAGTTACGTGATGGCCACAACATACTAGTTTTTTTTTTGGGGGGGGGGGGTGGTATTAGATTAATGTTTTGTTAATGTTAATTTGTTATTTTACCATTTGAATGAAATACCTAGTCGGATGCGCTAATCCTAAAACTTTCGTCTATTTCATACATTTTAATACTTCAGAATTCGCTATCACAGTGCCAAAATTAATTGACAATCTATGCCCATAATGAGAGTTCTAAAGGTATAGGTTCGTTGAATTGTGTGCATTTAAAAAGGAGATATAAGAATCGCATTTTTCAACCAAATCACTGAATTTCGGCACCGACCCTCTTAGATGTTGCAAGCAAAATTCCCAAACCAAAGAGCATAAAAGCACACCTGTTGGGCAGTATTCATCAAAGTCTAATAAAGATCTATTTATGTGAAAGTGTACAAAATATGGAGTTTGATTCAATTCTGTGCATTAGTTTTTCAGATATAATTATCACAAAAATTGGGGGAAATGCAGCATAGCAGCGCTACCTGCTGTACGATTTACAAAAAAAAAAAAAAAAAACCTAATCAGTGCCAACTTATGATAAGGTCTAACAGAATATGAAGTTTGATGAAATTCTGTGCAGTAGTTCTTCACATATGAATATCTCTAAAATCGTGTAATCCTGAAACATACAGCATAACAGCGCCCGCTGTTGTGTGATTTACACCAAAAACTGTTCAGCAACAACTTACGTTAACGTATAACTGAATCTGAAATTTGATGAAAATCCGTGCATCAGTTCTTAAGACAGAGCTATTGCAGAATTCGTGCACAAAGGAACATACCAGCGTCACCTATTGAGAGATTTACACCAAAACCTAATCAGCCACAACTTATGTCAAGTTGTAGATGAATCTGAAGTTTGATGAAAATCCATGCATTAGTTTTTGAGGTAGACTATTGCGGAAATCGTAAAAAAATCTACATAACAGTGCCACCTGTTGATCGATTTACTCCAAAAAATAATCAGGAACAATTTCTATCAGGGACTAACTGAATCTGAAGTTTGATGAAAATTCATGCATTAGTCCTTGAGATACAGGTATTGCGAAAATCGATATAAATGCAGCTTAGCAGAGCCACCTGTTGGGCGATTTACATTAAAAACTAAACAGCACTAATATTTATCAGGAACTAACTGAATCTGAAGTTTGGTGAAAATTCGTGCATTAATTCTTGAGATAGAGCTATTGCGATAATCATGAATAATGCCGCATAGCAGCGCCATCTGTTGGGCGATTTACACTAAAAAGTAATCAGCACCAAATTATATCAAGGACTAACGGAATCTGACGTTTTATAAAAAATCCGTGCATTAGTTCTTGAGATATAGTTATTTGGGAAATCATGAAAAATGCAGCCTAGCAGCACCACCTGTCGGGCGATTTTCACCAAAAAGTAATCAGAATCAGTTTATATCAGGGACTAACAGAATCTAAAGTTTTATTAAATTCCGTTCATTAGTTCTTGAGATAGAGCGCCCACAAAATTTGTGTCACACACAGACAGACTCACAGACTCACAGACAGACATTTTGTAAAAACGTGTTTTTCAAGTTCTCTGACCCCTAAAACGTGTAAATCCGTCGAAAACCGGAATTCGAAAATTTTCATGAATCCAATACTTTCTTCTTGTAAAGATAGAAGAAAGTAAGAACAAACACTTTTTTGTAAGCATTCAATGTTCATTTGACTGCAATTCATGTTTTTTTCCAAACATTCCCGTTACGATAAATTAATTTGGCTCTGTTTCTTTTTTAAAGTAGAGCAACAGAAAAGGAAATATGAAACATTACTTAAGCTATCATTTTATAATTTCTAAATTGATTTCTCAATGTATAATCGTAAATTAATTAATATTAAAGTATTAATTGATAAAAGCGTATTTTTAACCATTTGGAAAAATGGTTATTGTCCTCTGTCAGGGTAGGAAATCAAAAACATACCTGAAGCGTTTTATTGGTTAAATCCGCATTTTATTCGTTTTCTGATTGGTCTATACAGTAATCTGTATTTTCCCTTTACTTTCAACAGAGATCGATACTTCTGTTGCCACTATGACAAAAAGTAATAAAAACTAAAAAAAAAAAAAAAAAAAAAAAAAAAAAATTAATAACTTAGAAACAAATTGAGATACAGCTTTCAAACAAATTGCATTTAAAAGTACACTTTTTTACTATACGACGGTGTAAAAAGTAATATTGTGGGATGTTTAGAAGTTTAAGAATGAAATTTCATTTAATATTGGTCCAGGAATAGTAATGTTTAATCCATGGCGTAATGACCAGCTCCGTAGAAGTTTAAAAATTTACAGTACCGAAAAATGTGATCCATGGCGTACATAATGTATGATCAACTCCGTGCTATTTTTTATGTCTTAAATTTTAGTCTTTGAAAAAATCATTTTCCAAATAGTCGTTGTAATTTGTTAAATTGCATTTTTTTAAAAATATTTTTTTAAATATTTAAAATTTTTTTAAATATTTTTTACAATTTTTCATTTTTCATTTCTTAAATATAATTTATTTTCTATGTATTTTAAAATGTTTCATTGTTGCATATTCACAGCCAGTTCATTTATTATTTTGGCGGGTGGTTTGTCGCAAAATTATTTTTGTTGTAACTAGTATAAAATTGTAACCATAAGGAATCTTTGGAGATTTATCACCTGTTGCGGTCTAACAGAAAAATGCTCGAAAATTAATGTATTAATTCAAAATTAAGTTCTAAAAATATTAGAATGTTGCATTGTTATCGGAAAAACACCTGGGACCGTAATTTTTATTATTCTAGCATATCAGGAAGCAGGTTAAAAATGAATTACGAAATTCTATCTTTACATAAAACATTAACGGAAAATCATGCGTCCAGCATAGATTATGAAACACTTTCCAACACATTCAGAATACTGTAACAAAACTTCCTGAAACACATTGTCTAAATAAAGTATTTGGAAAACGCATAACTCATTTGAAAACCAAATTTTAGCTATTACCATCAGTAATCTGAAAAATATCTAAAATTTTTGTGTGCAGCCTTGTATATGGGGCATTCTCACAGTCTTTTGACTTTTGGGAAAAAAATCTGGCGAAATTAAACTTGCTAAAATAACATTTTAATCTGATAGAGGAATGCCTTAATGATTCAAAATAAAGAAAAAATGGTCAGCAGCGACGATTTTTTTTATTTAACTGAGGTTTAAGTTAAACTTGCGAGTTTAATTTTCCTTACCATTTTACCCCTATAACTTTTTATTTTCTTCTAAATTTTTACTTATAATGAATTTGAATAGTACCCACAGGACATTGAAATAAGAAATAATAAAAATGTGGTACTTTTAGTACAAAATTTTTGTATAACATTGTCTTAAAGGGGTGCTAAAGAAGGGACGGTAAGGTAAAAAAAGGGGATGGTATAGGAAAAAAGGGACGAAATGGTAAAAAAAGAAACGGTAAGGAAAATTACCACCTATTTTTAGGAAAATCATGTTAAGACTAAGTGATAGCCACAATGTTCATTGCTTTTTAGAAACAGTTGTTAACACTGGATTATTATTATTATTATTTTTAATTTACCTCGAAAACTGCAGGAATAAACGTTGGGGACGGTAAGACTACCAATAAAGCCACGATGCTTGAAACTGATATTTAAATGCTGATTTAAATTCTGCAGTAAATTTCCTGTCAAAGAATTTTAGACATTCTTTCTCTAGCATACTTCTGCATGAGAAAAAACTTGAAAAAAATTCTGTGGCTGCATCTGGAGTGATTTTCTGTATAAATTTAAAAGAGGGACGGTAAGGAATCTAAAACCCAGGGACAGAGTTAAAAAAATAATAACAACCCTATAAATGTGTGCAGGTTAATTTTTTGCTACATATTTAAATAAAACAATAGTTCCAGTTTCTGAAAAAAATTACATCGAATTACTTTTATTGAAACAATTTTATACAGACAACTCCAAACTTAAAAATCAGCATCAGGGACACGGGACGGTATAGGAGTTTTCCAGGTATTTGGACCCCCAACATCGTCCAAAACTTATGTATCTCGTTAATATTGTCATGCAATCATGCAATGGGATGTTCCCCAGTATATGAAGTTAAAAAAAAAGCGTATTAAAATAAAAATCATTATTCAAGGACATGAAAATCAAAAGCTTGTGAGAATGCCCCATATATCTCCAGATTTGTATGTATACTACACAGCAAAGTTAAGCGTTTAATATAGTTGAAAATTTTCATCCAGCAATTTCCGTTAAGAACCGGGAATGTAACTTGAGAACGTTCATATTTTGCGAACATCCCTGTAAATGGCCTATAGAATGCATACATACCAAATAATAATAAAAAAAAAATAGTTCAATTTAAAAATTCATACCATAGCTGAAAACGGACTTCCAGCCATTATTGTTCATCGGCTTCAATGGTTCACTCAATTCCATTATTCAATTCCGTTATTCAATTTTTTCTGTGGCCAAATTCTTCTGTATGCCCTGTAAATGATTTTCTGTGAATGAAATTTCTGTTCCCTGTAAATGAATGATAAATTTTACGCACACCATATTCTACATTAAGTACCGCGTAGTACACCTCAGTGATATATGTAAATTTCAATATGTTTAAAATAGTGCAATATCATTAAAACACACCGCAAATATTTTTTCCCTATAAACCGTAATGTATCTGAAATCTTTAGAGTGTTTCTATAGATGAACCTTAAATGCTACAAATTTAATTTTCAATACAGAACATGAAACAATAAATCCCAACAACATATATAAATTTCACTATATTTAGGCGAGTTAGAGCGGGGACAGACAGACAAAACCAATTAATAAACGCTCTTCAACTCTGTTGGAAAGTGTTAAAATCAGGCTGAATGCAATAAAAGACAGTTTAAAAACCAACGAATTATATAACATCCTTTCTTGGAAGTCGATTAAAAAGTCGATTATCCTTCGATATTCGCTTCCTTATTTCATGAAAATATTAAACTTTGACCTATAATTTTTAATAGTTTGATAAATAAAAATATAATATGATAAGTGTACACATTATGTAAAAAAAAAAAAAAAAAAAATACATATCTTAAAGAAAATTAATGCAAAACGTTTGAAATTATATTTGATCAGAACGAAAAAATCGTTAAAAGTCTCTTTTGTATCCTGTAAATTACTGGCACCGTATCATAATATCCCTGGAACACTTTACTTTTAAGCTGAAAGGAATTCTTTTCATGAAATGGATTTTAAAATTTGCGTTTGAATAGAAGTAATTTATTTAAAATTTTTGAAAGAAAAATAATCTTTACATTTCATATAAAGAAGTTCTGTTTTATTTTAATTAAGTTATACTTCGAACTTTCATAATATGATAGCTTTAGTTCGTTTTCAGTTAAAAGGTTTTAATATGTATATATATTATATTAAAAAAATGCTGTATATTGCATGATAGAGAAATATGAATTTTCTAATTGAAATTACTTTTATCAGTTCCCAAAATGAATTATTTTGTATTCTACTAACCAATTTCGTTACTAATAGATATTTCGAACTTACAAAATTCTTTTTGTATAATTTAGATTAAAAAAAAAACTCTGCTTATGTTTAAATTCTTCTTATATATTTGTATAACATTTTACTCTGAAAGTTGTAGCTTATTTTTTTAATGTAGTTGACATCTATATTTTTTATCTGCATTTATATATGAAATATTTTAAATTTTCTTATCAACTGAACTATTTTACAATATCTCAAACCATTGTAAAAAAAGAAAGTTTTTTTTTCTGAAGTATTTGTTTGCTTCTTCCAATTGGTGGCTAAACTCTTATATAAAAATGTATAGGGTTGAGTGGTAGTGTTGGGAACGATTGGTTGTGGGGTGGTATTTTTTCCTTTTTTTCCCGAGTTGTCACCTATGTTAAAATTTATTGTATCTCAGTATCTATTGTATTGTATACTCAGTATTGTATTAACTCAGTATTGTAATGTTACTTAAGTTGTTTTATTTTCAAAGATATATCAGTTAAAAGGCTTTAATATCTGTAAGTATATGTATAGTATATATTTCTATCTACACAGTGCTGTAGTTGGAAAAAAATATTTGTGGGAACTCACCTTTTCATATAGTAGATGTTGATGCTACCGAATTTTCGCTATGCAAAGAGTCAATTTACCCAACATATAGCCAAATCTGACTTTTTTTTATTTAACAGTTATAATTATTATTTTCTAGTTTTTATAGTATAGTATTTGTATAGCATTCATCTAAAAGCAAATTTTAATCAATCTCATAGTAACATTTTCCATCATGAATCAAAGTTTGAGCCAAGTCACATGTTCGAGAAAATTCGATTAGTGGGTCATTTTTGGGTCACTGTGGGTCAAGTTAAGTTTATCTAGAAAACGACTCTTACGATTTTGACGAAATTTTGTAATCTATCGTTTTCGGGCACGAGAATACCATTGGGCTAGGTTTCATGTTCAAGAAAATCCGATTAGTGGGTCATTTTTGGTCACAATAGGTCGGTGTCAAGCTAATGTAATCTAAAAAAAAAAAAGGCTCAAAACATTTCACAAAATTTTGTAATATACCGTTTCTGGGCATGAGATGACAATTGGGTTAAGTCACATGTTCGAGAAAATTTAATTAGTGGGTCATTTTGGGTCACAATGGGTCAGGGTGAAGCTAATTGAATTAAAAAAAATGCTCAAAACATTTTGACTAAATTTTGTAATATATCATTTCTGTGCATCAGATGACCATTGGGCTAAGTCCCACATTCGGAAAATTCGATTAGTGGATCATTTTTGGGTCACTGTGGGTCAAGCGAATTGTATCTAAAAAACGAATCAAATTATTAAGACAAAATTTTGTAATATACCGTTTCTGGGAATGAGATAGCCATTGGGTTAAGTCACATGTTCGAGAAAATTCGATTAGTGGGTCATTTTGGGTCACAATGGGTCAGGGTCATGCTAATTGAATTTTAAAAAAATGCTCAAAACATTTTGACTAAATTTTGTAATACGTCATTTCTGTGCATCAGATGACCATCGGGCTAAGTCCCACGTTCGGTTGGTTGATTTTTTGACGGCCAATTATCTGCACGAGGGATATAGGCCCAGGGGGGTCGTGCCCTTCGTGGGGGTCTTTCTAAGGGAACCTAACCCGTATTTACGCATGGAAATCCATGGCTCGAAGAAAACCACGAAAACTCCGAACGATTAGGCCGACGAGCACGACTGGCTTCGAACCCAGCACCTCCCGTCTACCAGCTTCAAGAGCAGAACCTCTCAGTCACTGGTTGGGCGTCCCACGTTTGGAAAATTCGATTAGTGGGTCATTTTTGGGTCACTGTGGGTTAAGCTAACTGTATCTAAAAAACGAATCAAATGATTAAGACAAAATTTTGCATTATACCGTTTCTGGGCATGAGAAGACAATTGGGCTAAGTCACAACTTCGAGAAAATTGGATTTATGGGTCATTTTGGGGTCACTGTGGGTTAAGCTAATTGTATCTAAAGAACGACTCAACCGATTTTGACAAAATTTTGTATTATTCCGTTTCTGGGCATGAGAAGACCATTTGGCTCAGTCAGAAGTTCTAGAGAATTCGACTAGTGGGTCCTTTTTTGGTCACTGTGGGTCAAGCGATTTTGACAGAATTCTGTATTTTACCGTTTCTGGGCATGAACAGACCATTGGGTTAAGTAATAGTAACAGTGGTGTAGTCGTAAAAAAAACAGAAGGTATACGTTCTAAGCAGAGGGTATACGCTCAAGGCAGAGGGTATACCCCATGTGTATATATACTATAGCTTTCTTGAGAAACAGAGGGTATACGGTGTTCCTAAAAAAATCCAGAGGGTATACGGCGTATACCCTCGTATACCCTCCACGACATCCCTGAATAGTAGTGTTTTAAGTAATCCTTCGTACACCTGTATAACAGCAGAATCAGAATTAAAGATATATTCGACGAAAAAAAGAAAAAAAAGAAAAGACCCCATATATTTTAATCTCCGAATTTTCATAGAAAGAAAGAAGAAAACAAAAATAAAAACGCAAAAGGACCATTCCATATGATGTGCGTGACAGCTTTTTTACATATTACTGCTGTCTTAACAATGCTATTTTATCCTCAAATCAAAGCAACTATGCTAATATGAAAATATATGGTGTTTTGTTATTTGTAATGTATAGTTTATGTTTTAACAACTTATAAGTTAATAGATATAGGGTATTTATGTAAGTGTCACACGCAGGACGTTTTTTTTCTTCATAGAATGTCCTGGAAATGGGCAGATTACTTGGTTCTACGATTTAAAATGTGAAGATTTTGAAACCTCTTAAAAAAGGGTAGATTACTCAGGTCTATGGTAAAAATGTGGAGATATTTAAATCTATTATGGCCATTTCATATCACGTGTGGGACAGCTTTTTTACACATATTACTCCTGTTTTAACAATGCTATTGTATTCTCAAATCGAAACAGCTATGCTAATATGAAAATCTGCGTTTTCTTGTTATTTTCAATGTATAGTTTATATTTTAACAATTTATAAGTTAACAGATATAGGTATTTATGTAAGTATCACGCACAAGACATTTTTTCCGTTTTTTTTTATGGAATGGTCCTGAAAACGGGCACATTACTTGGGTCTAGGCTTTAAAATCTGGAGATTTTTAAACCTATTAAAGGACCATTCCATATGATGTGTGGGACATCTTTTTTACATATTACTGCTGTTTTAACAATGCTATTGTATCCTCAAATCGAAACAACTATGCTAATATGAAAACATAGAGGTTTTTCTTATTTTGAATGTATAGTTTCTATTTCAACAACTTATAAGTTAATAGAGATAGGTATTTATGTAAGTGTCACTTGCAGGACATTTTGTCCGTTTTTCATGGAATGGTCCAAAAGTCCTTCGATTGTAAATTATTCTACGAACATTAATTTCGAATATTTATAGAAGAAGTTCGGGTATTATGGAATACCATTTACATTTTGATTTATAAGTCAATATGAAAAAAAATGAGATACATTAAAAGTTAGTAAAGAACAAACTTTGTCTATTTCTGAAGACCTTTTTAATGCGTTTAAAGTGCAAGAAAAAAATACATATCGATATTTATATTAAAAAAAATCACTTTTCAGGTAATATGAAACAATCGGGTAATGCGGAATACGGTTATAAGGAATATTAAAATTGCAAGAAAAACCATGATTTACAAGAATAACCAAAATTTTTTAATAAGTAAATAATAGTACATTATCTAGAAACCATCAGATTCTTCGAAAAATTGTGTACTGTTGTTTCGGCCCCACCACAGTCCACACGGAACCACATCGCACACATCAGGCATTTTACCCATTCTTCCTCTCTTCCATTCTTTTAATATTTTCTATGAAAACAAAATATTTCTCATCTGGTGACCAACCTGGTGAAAAGCCTATCTCAGATGATAACGTCGAATTGGAATGATTTTTTTTATCTGTACTAAACTCTTCTTGAAACAGTTGTCTAGCAGCTGATATTCCATATTACACGATTAGCCATCTTGAAAAAAAAAACCTTATCACTCGTCAACAAGTTAGCATAGAGGTGAACCTAACGCAACAATAAATAAAACTGCTCAACTTGATACTGAACTTCATTAACATCACTGATCAACAGGTCTCATACTTAATATGAATTTACCGAAAAGTTACCGAAAAGAAATGCAAAAATTGAGAATAAGATTTGATTTCACAGCGTCACTCTAACAAGAGGTATCGAAACAGAAATCACCGCAGTGAATCATGGGAGTACAATGAAGTCATTTGGCAGTGTTACGATTCGCTGCAGCAGCGTACGTGCCAGTATAATTCCTTATTGCCCGTACACTCCATAATAACCGAACTTCCTCTTTTTTTTTAGCAGTAATAGACGTCTAGAAGCTCAAATATGCAAATCCAAAATTATAATTCATTCCGCCAAATAGTTTTCCCATTATGTTAAAAGAACTAACTTCATTACAATCTGTTTTGCAAAGATTAAAAATGAATTTAACATTAGGAATTTTAAACTTTAATTGCTTTTATCTCATAATTGCTAAACAAATTGATCGTATAACTTTCCGTTTGATATCCTAATGTAAAATGTACCGGAAAATCCAAATCTGATTTCAAAATTAGGTGTTCTTAATAAAATTTTCAGAGGTTGGTAGAATTTTAGCGCGAAGGTAACCCACGAAGCTTAATTTTTTATAAAATAAATTGACAAAGACATAACTTCTACTTAAATGTCTATTTGCGTTTTTTTCATGTGACGGTTTGGAGATTAAAATATATGCTGTGTTTTCTCTTTATTTATTTTTTTTGACCGACAATGAATTATACATAGAGGAAGTTCGAGTATTATGGAATGGCAGGACAATGTGGAATACTTTAATATCTGCCGCATACGATGTTGAAGCCAAGCGTAAATCTGCCATACGACTTCCTAAGTATTCCCATGAAGCATTGTGCTAAGCTCTTTTTGGATATCTGTTGTTGGAGCGGAACAATAAAATAAACGCTTATTCTCAATTTTTGCAGTATTTTGCAGGTAAATTTTATTAAATTTGTCTTAATTACAAAATATAATTGTCAGTGAAGTTAACCAAATTCAGTATAAAGTTGAATAGTTATATTTATTGCTGTGTTAGTCAGTTTTCCTCTATGATAACTTGTTGACGAGTGAAGATTGAAGAGGTTCTGTTTTTCAAGATGGTGTGTCAGGTAATATGGAATATCAGCTAGACATCTGTTTCAAGACGAACCTAAATATTAAAACAATTTTTCAAAGAATCTGATGATTTATAGATGATGCACTAAGGTTTACTTATTAAATAACGTTGGTTATTCTTTTTAATCAGGGTTTTTCTTCCAATTATAATATTCCTTATAATCCTCTTCCATATTACCCGACTAGTTGCCATTACCCGAAAAGTGTAACTTTTTTTTTTAAAAGCTAAATCTTGATATGTATTTTTTGCTTCCCCTTTAAACGAACTAAAAATGTGTTCAGAAATATTCAGAGTTGGTTCTTTACTAACTTTTAATGTATCTCAATTATTTTATGTTGACTTGCAAATAAAAATAAAACGGTATCCCATAATACCCGAACTTCTTCTGTATTATCACTCGTATTATCTTATATTATCACTAAATGTACATTTAACAAGATCTTCTTTTATAAATAAATACGAATGCATGGTTTAAATACAAAGTTTTTTAGATCTTCTTTTATTATGACTAAATGCATTTCATTTTATGGGCATTTTTTTTTTATTTCGACTCTCCTCAAATTTGACGACAAAGATCTTGAAATTTTAATTGCCAAATGCACCCAGATTTTGATATAGGAGGTATTTTTAAAAAGACACGTTTTGCAAAGTTTTAAATTGTTCTGATTATTTTGTGTTGTGTTTAAATTTTATACTATTATGATTTTTACGTGCAGCTAAATATTTTTAAATAATACGCTAATTTTTTTAAAACCCGAAATTATGCATACTTTTTTTTTAGCAATTGATCAAAATATCGATTCTCCGAAGTCCTCAAGTATTTCTTTTCACACATATAAGTGTATTCCAAATCAGATATGCACCAAAGCCCAAAAATATCATTACGTACATATTTAAAGAAAATTATTAATTACACAATTAATAAAAATATGATATGCATTAATATTATGCTGCATATAAAATTTTCTTATAACTTTCTTTTTTTAACGACACAACATGCAAATCCAAATGTAATTCAATATGACTGTTACTCTTTTTTTCTTTTTTCTTTGATAGTTTTAGTGTTTCTTTATTTTTAAAATACATTCCAACTCAGACTTTCATATCAGATAACCATTTGTTTATTATATTTTTATTTTATTTATACAAGATTTATTACTTTGAATACTGATATTTTTCTTCATTTCCTATCTCCATGGCAAATACAATATTTTTTTGCTTTGTTTCTGTATTCTCATATGAAGGGCATTACAGGAAATTTGCTGAATACATTTCGTCTTATATGTAGCTTCTGTTTGTTTTGCTTGAAATTGGATATGAAACAAACATCTTGAATTTATTGTTATAGCCTTGAAATAATACGTTGGATGAATTTTATCTTTGAAAATTGCGTACATCTACATCTTCTAAATTACTTCCGCAATTTGTAATTTTTTCTTATTTCGTCAGCATGTTTTCATAATGAATCTATATCCCGTATTTTTTCTTTAACCCCCTCTTTAATGCTCATGAAGGAAATTTTTGATCTATCCATTGTTCGTCGTTTTTTTCGTACAATGGACATAATCCGCTGTTCTGAGTTCGGGGCTATAGAAATCACATGATTGGGGAAAACACACCGCATGTTTCCGTAGCAAAGTATGTTGACATTTCTTTTAACTGTCTGAAAGTAAATTATTTCAAAATGTGCCGAAGAATTGTGTTGCATATAGCTGTTACAACAATTCAATTAATTCATATATAGACAAAAAAGTATTTCTTTTCATAAGTTTATGCGAACACCAAAAGCAAAAATTCCATAATCCGGATTTGCAGCCAATTGACATAATTTAGTAAGCGTCGGTTGCGCAAATTTAATTTAATTTTTGTAACCAGGATTTCTTGTATGTATGTTTGTGCATCAAACATTTCCATTGGAATTTAAATTTTTTACTCCATTTTTATATAGCCGAAAATTTTAAAATTAAATGTATAAACCATAGTAAATACAGAACTTGTGTGGAAATATAAATTATTTAAAAAGAACGTTTAAACACACAATAAAATAAGTTGATTTGATCATACGTATATGTTTCATGAGTACTAGGACTCACATCCTCAGTGTAAAAAACTTTAAAAACAATATCCCCCCAACTATATGAACGGTGAAAACCCAAATGTCAAAACAAAATACCAAAAGACCATCAAGTTCTAACAGCCAATGAAATTAATGCGGAAGTGAAGTGTCGTGACACAACAAATCCACCCAGAAAGTTGAGACGTATGGTGTACTAGATAAATCATTAACCAAGGAGTCTATAAATTTATGGATATGAAGATCCTCAAAAAAGTCTAAATCCAGAGGAGTAATGCATTTCTTGATAATGGTAGCTGAGTCAAAATTAAAATTATGTTACTCCCCCCAGCAATGAAAGGCGATAGAGGATTTCTGTAATTCTTTTTTCTTTACATAGTTTCTGTGTTCATTGACTCTGTAACGGAGTTTTCGTTTAGTTTGTCCAATGTAGGACAAACCACACTGGCATTGAATGTTGTAAACTTCCCAATAATTATGAGGAGGAATTTGGTCCTTAAGTTGCGAAAAAGTTAATTTATTAACCGGTTCAAAAACCACATTAAAATCATAATGTCTCAAGGTATTAGCCATTTTAAAGCTAATGCTATTATAAAATGGTATAAACCATGTTTATATAATTTACACTTGAATATAAAAATTTGCCTCCATAACTGCTATCATTACACCTGAAGCGAAATTATTGCGAACATCGCACGCTGATACCTTTTGGGGTTGAATAACATTGTTTGGCGACAAAAAATTAATCGAAAGCGTAAATAACCAAGTAATCTCTATCGAAAGTACAGTAATTTTTACAGTTACATCTGCTAATATCTCCGGTAAGCCACACGATGAAGAAATTTGACGTCAGGCGGATATTATAGATTGCAAAACCGTAGGCCGCAAAACTTGATATGTTCCACTTTCTTCAAGTTACATGCGTGCAAGCAGAACGAAATCCAGGAAGAATCAAGATTTTGGAAGAATTCGCAGATTAATCTTGACGACTTAAAAAAAAAACAACCGTTTGGTATTCAATAAATTTTACGTTATTCGTGAGAGCAACGCTGAGGTTCATAAAATGACGTGTTTAAAGATTTAATTAGACACCTGTGATTGCATTTTTTGCACGATCTTCCTAAATGTATCATGTTCATCTGATGATAATTGTAGATCAGGCGTGATGATCATATGGCACGTGTGCCCTAAGTGGCACCTAGGAAAATTACCTGGCATTCAGAAAATTTAAATTAGATAATCATAATGCAAATAAAATTAGTTTTCCTTTTGTTATAATAAAGAAAATTTGTTTAACACGTACATTTAATCACGAATAATGCAATTATTTTTGCATAAATTCACACATAAGCATTTTTTATCTCTGATACTATGCTGCGTTTCAACAAGTAACAATTTTTCTTTTCTATATGAATTTATAAAGATTTATTGATTCAGGTGAGTTTTGTTAAACATTCATTGCAATAAAATGGCAAAAAGGCACAATTTTGTGCTATGTACATTACTAAAATAATATGAACGTGGTATAAAACAAACTAGATCCAATGCACACACTGTAAAAAAAAATCTATAGTACTACTAGAGAATCTCCAGGCAACTGGGATTCCACGAACTTTTCTAGTAACCAATACAGCTTCTTCTTAAGTAACATTACTGCATTAAATTTAATAAACATCACATTGACTTCCTTAGTGAACATACTAAGAAATCGTTAGTAGCCATTACAGGTGCTTTTTTAGTACGTATACTAAGAAATGATTAGTAGTATTACAGATACTTCTCCTGTATCTTTACTAAGAAATGGTTAGTAGTATTACATATATTTCTCTTGTATCGTCCTAAGAAATTGTTAGTAGCTGTTACAGGCGTTTTTTTAGTATGTTTATTAGGAAATGGTTAGTACTATTACAGATATTTCTCTTGTATCTTCACGAAGAAATTTTTAGCAGCCGTCACAGGTCTTTTTTAGTATGCTTACTAAGAAGTCTTAAATAGCATTACAAACCAAGAAATCACTACAGTTTCTTGGTTTGTAATGCTATTTAAGACTCCTTAGTAAACATACTAAAAAAGACATGTACAGGTACTTTTCCCATAATTTATACAAAATTTTTAAATGAGATAGCTACAATGCAGATGTAAAAACCTCATTAATAAATTATGAATATATTTTTCATGGAACTTGGATTCAAATTAGATGTTGCATGTATGATAAGCTAAAAATTACTAAACTATAAATTTGTATTTTTTTCCTTTCGATGATGTTCCTGAAATAAAATCTCTTTAAGTTAATAGCTGATTCCAAAATTCTAAAAAATCGCATTTTAATTTCGTTCTTAGATATTTAATGCATGAAAGAATCCATTGACAAATGTTTCGCATAAAGAACACAGTTTGAAATATTTTATGTAAAAGATTTTCAAGTCAGAATGCTGATAATTATTTTTTGTTGGCATGTGCAACATAAAAATGTTCGCCATCTCCGTTGTAAAGCTTTCTACAACACTATGAAACACTATAATATACTATATTTGCATAACGGTAAAATAAGCGGCTAGTACATACCTAAAATGACTATAAAATTATTGGGAGAAAGACACAAGAAAGTGATATTAAAGTAGTACTTTTAAATAATACTAGGGAGACTTACCTTCTACGAGCTACGCTCGCCAATCCCCATCCAGGCTTAAAACATGCTGATTTTCTCCGTTTTAAAAATTTATTCTGCATGAAAATCGTTAGGAAAGTTTAAAATGACAGAGAAAATAAACCTCAGGAACTTTTTATAAGACTTTATAGTTTACTGAAATAAACAATATTTGCATAAGGCATACAAGTTTAAAATATAAGTTGATAGATACTAAATTCAGACCTTAACTGTTCATTAGTTCTATTGATTAGACTCGTATTAATAAAGCATTCATGAATACAAATTAAGATCCTATAAAGACTTTCAGGTGAAAATATCATACATTAAATGTGGCTGTATTGATATCAAACATTTTCAGAATTATTCATTACCTTTTAAAAATACTGCAGCAACAACAAAAAAAAAATCAATTCTTTATGTTAAAAGTAAAAAGAAAAATGTTTCAAATAATCTCAAATTTAATAATTAGATTTAAAAAAAAGTCTGTTGACGAGAAATTTTTCTTTATGTATTGTTATCCATGTATCATTTTAAAATTGTGCTCCATGTTGCATTAAAAAGTACTTGAAAATGCCTAATTGTTTTAAGTATGAAGTAATTTTCATCAGTAAATGCTTTTCGTAGGCAATAATCTATTTATTTTAAAGTTGTCTCTTTGATTTTCCCTGTTCACCATACATATATACACTGCTCAAAACAATTAAAGGGTATTGAAGTTGTGAATAGATCTTGCGGCCGGAAAACTATTTAGATGATTGATACATGATCGACAGATGTAGTAGGTTAAATGAGAAACAAATTACACATGTTTGGCAGAAAGAAGTGTATTGTATTGAGTATTTGGGTAAAAAAGGAAAAGAACTGAATTAGTGCATAAGAGTAAAAACGAATAAAAAAGGTGCTTCCTCCAAAGAAAAATCGTTTTTAGTAGACGGTTTGGTTTCCCCTGATGGCCAGCAACGTTGAATACCTTTGAGGCATGGAGTCAATGAGGTTGTTAATTAAAATCTGAGGTATTCTGTCCCACTCCTCCAGAAGAGTTCTTTCCAGTTCTTGGAGAGTTTGTGGGGGTAGTAGGTGGCCAGCAACTCGTCTGCCTAGAATGTTCCAAACATGTTCTATTGGCTTTATGTCCGAAGAACACGCTGACCCTTCCATTCGTATGATTCCTTCCTCGGAAAGGAAATCATCCACCAAGCACGATGTGGCTTGCAATTGTTGTACATTAACGTGAAGTAATCTCCAATTGCTGTAGCGTAAGGGACTACAACAGGTCTGATCATCCCTAGATCGCTGACCGGTACGGGCTCCATTTCGAATGATGTGGAGGTCAGTGCGACCATCAATGGAGATGCCAGCATAGACCATCACTCCCCCCACCGCCAAATCTGGCACTTCTTTGCACGAACGCATGATTGTTTCTAGTGCGACGTTCCCTCCAGATGAAAATACGCCTATTATCAGGATGAACAGAAAAACGGGACACGTCAGAGAAAATAATATTGCGCCATTCATTTCTCCTCCAGTTCATATGCTTTGTTGCACACTCCCTGAGGGCCCCACGGTGCCTTGCTGTTAACGTAATTTGTACCATAGGTCTGCGAGCATACAGATCTACAGCGTGGAGCCGGTTTCGGACAGTTTGTGTAAACAGTGGTGCGAGAGGCCGAGCGAAGTTGTGTTGAAGAAGAATGGCATTCAGATTTCGGTGTTTGCGAGCCGTTAGCGTTAAACATCGATCTTCATTGGGCGTTGTTGCACGTCTACGACCTTTCCCTAGTCTTCTGTTTGCATTTCCAGTCTTCAAAAAATGGTTGCAGATCCTGGAAATCATACTTTGTGAAATTTCTGTGGTTTCTGTTACTTCGGCTTCTGCTTGCTGCCCTCCCCCCTCTAACCGACCAACAACTGTCCAAGCTTCTGCTTTGGTTAAATGACTTCGCTGAGAGACATCGAAATCATAGAAACAAAGCACTTACTGAATGCCGATCATAGTTTACCGCTTTGTTTTTATGTAAGTTGAAAGCCAAATTTCATTCGCTGCCGCTAAAGCGTCGTTTTTGACGCCAAACTCAAAATTTGCATTCTCCTAAGTTTAAAAATGAAAAAAAAATTTGCATTTGTGACTCTTTTCTTCTATTTTCTGCAAAATGCTTTTTCCCTTATGTTGGTACTTTATATAAGACGTACAATATCCTTTAATTGTTTCGAGCAGTGTAATATAATTGATATATATATGTATATATATATATATATATACATAACTGAAAATACATTATTTTGAAATATTATTATTCAGGCCTTTTTAAAAAACGATAAATAAAAGTGGCTATATTAAAAATATGAATTGATTCTCTGCTTGGATAATAATAAAAAAATTTGTACCTCCCTCCCAAAAAGCCAAATTAAAAAAATGATTAGACATTGCACACCAGAATCAGATACCATGAGTATTTACTTTTAAAAATAAATACCTGGGTATTTTACATCACTGGTCACAGTAAATGCAATTACGTCAGCAGCAACGTTAGTTATTGTTTTTGTAGAATAGAGTGACACGTAAATTCTAATATCACCTAATGCGTGTCAAACATGAACGATGCTAGCAACTATGTAGATTAGAGTGGATGTGGATAGCAAGAAACTGTTTTCATAAAAAAATACCAATTTGTTGCGGCAAACCACTGTCACCATTGAACTCAAACTGACGTTAAAGGAGTAAGTATTAATAAAATAAGTTAACTTACAGCCACTTTAAATGAGTTTTATTATTTATTTTATTTTATTTTTTGAAAAAGATACCTGTTAGATTATTTCAAACTGATTCTATAAAAACTGTATTTTTCATAATAATTGTGTTCGCGGTTTGTGACAAAACACCGAAGTAAAAGAGTGTGGAAAATCAAACATAAATTTTATAATACCTAAAGCTAACTTAAAGAAGAATAATACTCTATGCATATTTGAAAGAAATGTCAATATTGCTTCTGCGTGTGTTTCGAGGAGTAAGAATTCTGTTATGTTAAAGAATATTCAAAGAAATAGGAGAAAGTATCAAGACATGCATACTATGTTTAGTGACCTTACATAATATTTCATAAAATGTGTTTCATCACATTTCCATTTTAGTATTGATGTGTTTTTAAAATCTGGATATCAAGTATACTTTCAAATCAACTAGTATATTGGTATAATTGCTTTTTACATTATTTGGTTTTTGTTTTAATACGGCTACATTTGTATTATACAATTGTAACTCACTTATATTAATAAAAAATATAGTAGTACCATTCTCGAACACAATGCATTAGAGAAAGATGTTCAAGGAGTAAATTATTCGGGAACTGAATCAAAATTTCTCATGGAAATAAGATTGATTGCTTCCCAATTCCAAGTTACAAGTGCCTGTTTAAAATAACACTTTGTACAAGTACGATTGAAATACATCGTATTGTAATTCTGTGTGACACATGATACAATAACAATTTTATGAAATTTAACAAAACTTTAACAAAAACGGCACATATACTTTTACTGGTGAGATTTGGATATCATGAGATTGAGGAGAAGGCGAAGATGAAGTGAAGTCTGTTCTTATTATTTTAGAGATTTAATTCGCTGTTTATGAATTTCAAATACATGAAATTCGTTAACGCTAGGATTACTGCATTGTAAGCATATGAATTTTGCACCCGTGAAAATACATAAAAAGAGAAAGAAGAATGGAAGAAAATGGATTTAGCAACCACGTTCTCTAGGAATCTGCATGAATTGTGCATGGATGCATGAATTTTGTTAAGACTTTGAGATCCGTACTTCATAGATGCCAGCTTCGCGCCCATGAAATAAAAAATAGCTATTTTCTTTCCTTTTAGGGATCACACCGTCGTTGATGAAGAACCGAATTTCTGTTACAGGCCAGAATCAAATTCCGATCGAACTTCTTGTTCGAAAACCTGATTCTTTGACAGCTAGGGTTCTAGTGCATTTTTCAGGGAATATTCATAAAAATTAAATTTTGAATTAAATTTTGTGCAATGTTTATTTTCTTTTATATTTATTAAAATTAATTATTAGATTTCTAAAAATATTCGACTTCCGGTTTTTAAAAAATTTGTACGTTTTAGGGTGTTCTGAATGCGATATGATTGTATTTGACTCAATGTCTGTCTCGAATCGGTTTTGAATATGATAAAAATTTTGTGGGAACTGTAACTTAAGAAAAAAAAATTGAGGAATTCAATCAAACTTCCTTAAGGTTCGTCAAGAGTTCTTAAAATGAAACAGAAAAAAAAAGTACGCTCGAATATCTTGATTTACCAAGTAAAATATAAATAAAAATATTCAGAACTTGAGTTGTGTGAGTTGCGCATGTTAATGTTAATACAGAATGCTACGAAAAATGAACAAAAATTTAAACTATTCATTAATAAATCCTCAAAAATGGTAAAAATAGTAGCGGGCCTAAGCTGGCAAAATAATAGATGCCAAGAGATCCAGGGGTTCCCACATCATCTGAATGTGCACGACTTCTGAAAATTTGCACGATAGAAGGATTATTTGATGGCGGGTGAATTTTTTCCCTCTATTTGTTAGCCTTTATATAAAAAAAAATATATGTATTAATTTTTATTAGTTATTTTTATAAGTAGCAACATATTTATATCTTTATATCGAACTTAACGGTCCCTCATTTGAATCTATATCAAGGCCATCAAATTCTCTCTGCGGCCCTGTATACATTGCTCGGCCGATGAGTCTGCTATGACATATTTTTCAGAGTTTGTGAGATTTCTGTATTTCGGCACCTATAAGATGGAATTGCACGAAACTCAATATGTAAGCTACTTATAAAAACTATACTGATTCACTTTTGGTTGTTGATCAGATACAGGCAGATACTATTTTTTGATTATCC
This sequence comes from Maratus speciosus, assembly GCA_963932465.1. Taxonomy (NCBI): domain Eukaryota; kingdom Metazoa; phylum Arthropoda; class Arachnida; order Araneae; family Salticidae; genus Maratus; species Maratus speciosus. The sequence continues at coordinate 544,607,954 of OZ010789.1, read as the reverse complement.
TACAGATTGATCAGTTTTCGTTTTTTGCCACTATATAAATTATTAGCTGTTTAACCCGTTCTATGCATGCACGGGAATTCATGAATTTAATTCTAAAAGCAAAATTAAAAATAACTATTCGATTTAGTAAAATATTTTTCTACTACTGTGCCCCTTTTTTAATGAAATTTAATTTATCATGCTACTATGGCAGCAGACGATAAAACGATATCTTTGGAATAACGGAATAAATAAAATAAAAAGTTTTGTCGATTTTTGTCATTAAATGTGTTTCTTTATTTTTAAAAATCGTAATAATTAAGCGCAATTAAATAGTCTTTAATTATTTGCAAGTGAGGTAAAAGAATTATCGTAATACCCGCTACATCTTTTTAGTGCAGCGTGGCGTACGCAATATGCAAAGCGCCTTGCAATAGAAAGGTAATTGTTGTGGTAAAAATTTTATTGTGGATTTTTAATTTTTGGCAACTGCTATAACGAAAAATGGTTAAATTTGATAGGAAATTGCTGTTAACTTGGTAGTTTTTTATTAATTAAAAATTAACTAAAGTTATTTCGATTCCGGATTACTTTAGTTGCCTCGACCGTGTTTTAATACACATGTACGTAACATTTCAGAATTCTAGCTTCCAAACTGTGGATTTGTATAGCATTACAGACAGACAGACAAATTTTCTTTTTTATATATTAGATGTTATGCATTTTGAGATGAACATTTTATGTGCTGCTTTTACCTTCTTTTTATAGAAATCCAAATTTTATACTTAAGATTGTTATTTAAAAATATATATGCAAAGTTTTGGCTTTGAATGATTATTAGAAAGACGCTGTTGTGCTATGCATCTTTTATTCACGAATCACGATAACTTCATGATGCATTTAAAGAAATTTACTCTACTCCACACTGAAAATAAATTCTGCCACTGTCATCCAGAAAATAAATTATGGCTCTAGAAAAAATAGTTCCATGTCGTCCTTATAAATTATAGTTACCTTTGCTAGAGAGTTCTAGCAATCCCTATTAAAATTCAAGGGCTTTTAGCTATATTATCGTGGTCAAACTTATTTAAAAATCTCTGCAAATAAATGCGAACACAAGAAGTGAGTTTTAGTAACTATAATTCTAGTTTATGAATATATTCTAGGAATCAAGTGATAATTTCCCGTAATTCAAACGATTCATAATATAATGTATCATTGCATCAGCTAGAAAAATTATAGGCTAGAAATTCTTGATCATTTCGTCCATTCAGTGTATTTGTTTACCTTATTCGCATAACTCGGAAATCTATAATTCTAGTTTAAGGATTTAGAAAATAACTACCTATTCATCATAGATGAAGGTGGTACATTTTTTGTTTCAGTACATATTAATAATTGTTGGTATATATATGCGCTGTTTTATTTAGTCTCTTACATACATAAGGAAAATTTTGCGATGACCATATCACCCCAGTTCTTTTTTTTTTATGAAGAAACGTGGCCATTTTCATTTGTAAAAGTGAAAACTTTATGTTCATTACTCTGTTTTTATTATGCAACAAACTGGTACATTATAAGCAAAGCAAAATATTTTCAGCTATGTTTGTTTATTTAAAGATTTTTTTTCAAATTTTATCATTAAATAAAGAAATATAATATCTTTAAGAAAACGTTTGATGTTGAATATTTCTTAATGCGATTTCCCTTTCGTAACCAGTTATTAACAGAATGAAAGCAATGAATGATTTTCCATGTAACAAAAAATGAAAAAAAAAATTGCCGTTTTATTAATAAATGGTTGAATCGTTTATTTTACAAAAACGAAAGCATTTTTGATTTCGTTGTTCACATTGTAAAGTACAGAATTATAACACATTGTATGTGGGTGTTTTGTACCTGCACTTTTTAGAAGAAACGATCCATTTTGTGAAAAATAATCTAGAAATGTATTGTTAAAAAATCTCGCAATAAGTCTAAATATTACATGATTTAGTATCGTTATCAATTAAACTGAACTGAAATTCACAACCTGTATTCCTCTATATGCAATGTCCAGTGCAGGTAATAATTCCTTCTGGCAATCGATTAAGAACGTACTAATGATCATTAATATTGATCGAATGCTATTAATGGAGAACTGATGCAAATTTACTTGATATCTCTGCTTTTTATGCGTTTTTACAGAACATGTCAAATTATAGCGTTGTTATAAAAGCGTGAGTGTAGAGATTAAAAAATTTAACATATTGAAAACCCGATGTCGTCTATAATATATAAAGAAAAAATAAAGTAATAAATATAAAAAACATAATATGAAATTAAAATGCACGTGCATGTATCCTTAGTAATAAAAGGAATCTCTTGAGTATCTGGATAATAAAAATATCAAAAACGTATCAGCCGGATATTTTTAAAACATTCGGACTACCAGAAAAAAAAAAATCCCTGCCGGCTCGGTCTAAGGCGGAGGTAGATTTCGATGTTAAGTACTTATTTCACCAAGAAAAACTAAATCGAGATTAGCGATAAACCCAGTTTATCAATTTTATCTGGCCGCTTTTGATGAATTTTTAATTTTATTTTTCTGTAAGAGCTCATTTTGTCAGAATCATATTAAGTCGGTATTAAAAAAAAATATTTTTCCCCGCTCAACAACTCGAAATTTTCAGACTCATTTTCAAAAGTAAAATCATGAAACTTGCTGACGTGATTTTTTAGAAGAGATTTATAAGCGATCTGTGTTTTTATTTTTAGTTCAATTAATTAGAACTTAATTTACAATTATTTTCCCAGTACGACCAATTGTTTTCGTTTCCAGCACTATCACTTCGGGAAATTTGGTTCAAAATGCCCCCTTTGACAGCATTTTTTGAATTATATTCCGCCTCTATCAAAAAATCGACCATAACGTTACATTATATAGTTTCTGAATAAGAGAATGCGTTTGAGAGCAAAAATGAATTTAAAAATGAGTCAGAAAATAAGCAGTTTGGATTTGAAAACACCTTTAATACGATGATTTTTTTTCTTCAATCGCTATGTCTTTTTCATTTTTTTTTTTTTTTTTTTTTTTTTTTTTTTTTTTTTTTTTTTTTTGCTGTAAGAATTGGTCCTATCAAAAACTTGTCAGTATAAATATTGTAGATAATATTAAGAAGATATATAATAAATTCATGCAGATTTTATATCTTGTGAATTGGCAAAGTTATGGATTTTTTTCTTTTTCAACCCTCCCTTTTTTGTTTTTGTTTCTATTTTTTTTTTTTTTTTTTTTTTTTTTTTTTTTTTTTGCTGTACGAATTGATCCTATCAAAAACTTGTCAGTATAAAAGCTGTATACAATATTAAGAAGATTTATAATATATTTAATTGGATTTGATATCTTGAGAATTGACGAAGTTATGAATTTTTTTCTCCCTAAAACCCTGTTTTTTGCGCCCCTTGAGCCCATTTTTAATTTTAGCAAAAATCTGTGATACATAAATTTTTGGCCCTATTTTTAGGAGTAATAAAAACTTTAAACTGATTTGATATGTACAAAAATTAAAAAGTTATGAGTTTTTTTCGGTTTTCACAAAAACCCTCCCTAATTCCATCCCCTTGGGCCGATTTTGCCCATTAACGAACTGGACTGAGATTTTATGCCCCTTGATTTTATGTATCAGTTTGGAAGAGATTGATGCAGAATTACGGAAGTTATCGTGTCTACAAGAAAGTGATATATATACATACATACATATATATATATATATATATATATATATATATATATATATATATATATATATATATATATATATAAAGTTTTTTACTGAGGGTGGTTTTGGGCTCTAGGGGTCATGATCGGTGTAGATCTGCAAAAATGTTTCAGAAATTCCAACATAGGGAGAATGTAATAGGTAGTATTTCATACGAAATCTACCTAAAAGGAAACAGCATACAAACTTTACAACAATGCATCCAAACCGCAGTTAATATTCATTAGTTTTTATTCTATATTCTTTTAAAACATTTCTAGATTTTTACGAATTTTGTTCTAAAAATACAAGTTTACAAACAAATTTCTCAATTTTATCACATTCAGCTGGATTTTACTGTATTTGAATTAATTCCGTTTTCCTTGTCGGGTTCCATTGTTTTCCATTGGACCCGTATGGTAGTCGGAAGGTTAATAAATAAGATTATCAAAAGAAATACCATTTTTACTTAAAAAGATATTTAATAAATTTATTATATCTTTGGCACATTCCATCTTCAAAATAAACCCTAATTAAATTATTCTCTAGAAATAAATAGGAATACTATTTTGCAAATGCACTACAAACGCATTGCAAATAGGTCCATTGTCCTTCCAAGAATAAATGTTATAAATAGAATTCTACTTACTTCTCAAAGTACTCCATGAACCCTTTATCTAATTAACAGAGGTATTTCACATTAATAGGGATATGCTTTCGGTCTGCCAAGATGTTCTTTTATTTTCATACGTTTCAAACACGTTTCCTAGACATTGATTTTTAACCGACCAAAGGATGTACAATTCGTTTGTATTGGGAATTTGGTATCCTTCATATATCGAAAAAGGACAAAAATGTCAGTTTTCGATTTTTTTACGTAAAATGAATCTAGACATCTGTAGTATATTCTGACGAAGTTGCGTATAGAACCGATATGATATAAAAATATGCGGAAAAGCCTTTTTACTGAATCTCCTCCCCTTTAAATGATCTAGAAATGTAATCTTTACAAGCTTTTCTCCCAGTTTGTGTTTTTTCAATATATCAGCACGGCGAAATTGCTAAAATTACAAGTATGTTTTTCAACTGATTCGATTTTTTTAAAGGATGATCCTTATTGTGTACTTCATAAAATTAAGAATTGGATATTCAGTAATATAAGTATATATATTTTTAAATAAAATGTTGAGTAAATCGTTATTTTTTCTGTATTTTTAAATAAATTGTGGCATTTTATTTATTTATTTATTTTTAACCAAATAAATTTTGAGAATCTGATCCTTACATTATAGAACATATTTGAAAAAGAAGTGTGAAAAAAGTTTTTGCAAAAATTTCGAAATTGTAATAAAAGTGTGGTTTTAAAATTATCTTAAATTGTTTAAAAAAATAAAATTTTTGAAATTTTACCACAAGAAATGCATTTTCTTTCATAAAAACATTTGATAATATGTCAAAAAGGTATTAAATACTAAAACAATAACAACAAATGCACTCATTTCCAAAATTATCTTTACATGCATAAAATGACAGATTTCTTAGAAACTGCGAACTATAATTTAAAGAATTTGAGTACAATTATACATAACATCATAACACATAAATACAAAGGGAAAAAATTAAGAGCACTTCATATGATATAAAACTGTAGAATGAAACAATAAAAATGACAATAATATTAGTTCAAGAGCCGACAGCACAAAAAACTATGTTATCAAGCACAAGAAAAAACCTTTATTTTATGGAAGAGGGGAATCTTAGGATATAAAATGAAATAGGGGAATCTTATGATCTATGTCTGCCGGAAGTGAAGTGGTGCATATACCAAAAATTAATACCACCAGTGTTTCACTCGTAGGTTTATCATTGTGTTTGTCCTACAAACAAAGATATGAAAACATGGAGGACTGGGGGCAGGAAAACATAATGATAAACCTACGAGTGAATCACTGTTGGTATTAATTTTTAGCTTATACTTCACTTCATTTCCGGCAGGCATGGATAATCAGATTCCCCTACTTCTACTCTCTCACAAAATAAACTCAGTAACAAAATTAAGCTTAAGAATTTAATATGGAATGTAACCCCCTTTATTTGAACGCACGTATAACAATGTGTTTTCATGCTGGCAATAATTTTGTTAACCAGACTTTGGAGATTTAAGTTCTACTCCATCATCAAAACGGTATTCAGCGTATTTACATCTCTGGAGGAGGATGCCTCCGTGCAATTGCTTTTCCAAGGTAGTTCCATAAATTCTCTATCGGGTTCAGATTAGAGGTCTGCATGGGTCCGGCCTTGGCCCGAGGCCCGTACCCAACCCGGTGAAATGAAGGGGAATTTTCAAACGGGCTGGCAGAATTAGGACAAATTTTCAACGGGCCGGCAAAAAATTGGACGGGCCTGCAGGGCCGGGCCGATAAAAAAATTTAGTGGGCCTACAGGCCCAATATACAAATTTAAACGAAACCGATAAAATACGAGCCATTTTCAATGAATATGACTTTCGTGGGAAGAAGTATAAATGTGCGGTATCAGCTGATACGAGTTTGACAACATCACTGCAGAAATGTAATATGTCCATCATAGAGATTGGCATCGGACAGTTTCATGGTGTCTGATCCGGATTTAATTTTTTCAGCAGACTCGTGCCGGGCCGAGATCAGGTTTGAATTTTTTTTCTACATAGTCGTGCCGGAACGAAACTGGTCTTTATCGTTCTCAGAATATATAGGGCAGGCATTATGTTTTCTAAAAGTATGATAGCGACAATGAATTTCTGTTAACAGTATTTTCGGAACAGTTGCATGGTACCTTAAGGTGGTCCTCAAATTCACTGGTACCTTAAGGTGGCCCTCAATTCAACAATGCGAAACTTTCCGACACATTTTCTGACTCTTTTTTAACTGTGAAGGCATAAAATGAAAGGCCTGCCTATTGAAAGGATTTGGAATCGAATAGCGTTTTCCAATTTTGATAAATTACTTACAGAGATATAAGAGATTTTTGTCACGTGACTGTATGATTTTATCCTTTCCCGTGCTGTCGCTTCCGGTAATTGGATTCAAAACGCTAACTTTGGCAGCATTTTCTCAAAGATATATTGCTTTTATATTAAAAATAAATAAAACATTAGCCATTTCCATAGTTTCTGAATAAGAATACCTGCCAATCTTACTCTTTTCCGAAAAGAAATGAGCAAAATGTAACTCCTTTGGATTTGAGAAAAGCCTTAAAAAATGACAGAGAAATATTTTCTCAAAACTACTTTTCAGTTTACAGCTTACTTTTTACTTACAGCTTCAAAAAGTTATCATGTTTTTAACCCTTTATTCTGAACTACATTAATTTTTTAATGAATTCTTGTTTGAATTTTGAAACGTCTAAAACTGTAAGTAATCATTAATGTTATTATTGCGTGTTTTCCGTTTTGCGAACACATAGTAATCTAAAATATACTGTAAAAGGTTTCCATAAACACGTAGGTAATATTCATTAAAAGAATCTTAATTGTATGTCGAGAATAAACGGAATTTTTTGTAGAAATTAAGTCGGACCGGGCCGAGAACTGTGAAAATGTAAACGGGCCAGAATGGGCCCGGACCTGGAAATTCCGGCCCCTGAAGACCTCTAGTTCAGATCAGGAGATTTTGCTGGCCACGGTATTCACTCATTCATTTCACTTTCAAAGCATTCGTCAACAGGTTTACTCATGCAGATAAGCATTTTTGCCCACAAGATAAAAGGTCAGATCGATATGTCACTCTGAAAAGTCTGACACAAGGTTCTAAAACCACTCCCGATATTTCTGGCCTCTCGTAGATCCACTGTTGAAAACGTGTAGGGTCATAGCTCCATCGATCCTTATTCCTCCTCATACTATCACGGCTGCACTAGCGAAACGGTCACGTTCAATAATGTTCGAAGGAAGATTTCGCGTTTCTGACTCTCTACAGATGTAAACATGTTTAGAATGAGCTATTAAACCTAACCTTGACTTATCTATAATGAGAATATGAGCCTACTGTTGTTCATTCCCATGTGAAGACAGTGAATCACATACCCTTGTCTTTCTGGCATAAAGGTCAGTTTCATTAAGCCTTCTGTATACAGTTTGCAGTTTTATACCAGTTCCAGTGGCGGATGAAAGCTTTGATTTTAACTGCTGGGTACAGTAGACTTTCTGTTATGACGTGCAGTTATTGTCAGATATCGCTTTTGAGAAGCAGTTGTTACTTATTTACGACCTTGTGTAGAGCTCCTTTGAGCAATTCTAGAGTTCTGAAACTGTTTCCATAGCGTAGAGGCTATCTGCATTGAAATATTCACGCATCTCGCTGCTTTCATGATTTTCTGTCCTGCTAGTCCTATTTATGCTTAAATGGATTAATGTCCATTATCATGACTGTCATTATACTAATGATAATGTCATAATATTTCCTGCAGGAATAGCAGGAAAATTTAAACGTACGATAATTCGCCATTTCACAGATGCTTCCAAATGATACTTCGGTGTCATAACAAATCGTGTTGAGTGCACTTGATTTGCATATCAGAAACAGTTCGATACCTTTTGATTAGATAATACTAATTAGGCTTGTCTTTCACTCATTCCCCGCAAAAATGGATTGCATCGATTGGATGTTTCATGATATATGATTATTTTTGAGTATGTAAAGATAAATTTGGGCATGAGTGTTGTTGAAAGGGTTTCGAATCCTCTTAACAGGGTAACCCTTTCTACCATTGGTCAATAGCTAATTCTTAAACCGTTATTTTTAAAGTTAAAGTTAAAAATGCGATTATGTTTGAAATGTTCTTTTTCATCATAAAAGTTACGAAATTACAATTTTCATACGATCCCTGGATCTTATATTCAGAAAAGCTTTCACCATGCCATAACAAGTAAAACTGTAAAAAATCCCCTTTTGTATAACCAAATTATGCCAAATTATGATACTTCGGATTTTATGAATTGTCGGTGTTTTCTGGCACTAAATACGGAAACACATTTTTCCATCTTATTCTTTTTCTTAAAAAATTACTTGTGAATTTAACAAAGTGAATGAACATTTTTCATGAAAATGCGCTACACCTTCAAAATTTACCCATCCCACCTTCTCATATTAAATTAATTCTTAAATTTTATTTTAAAATATTTTTCATGCTGAAATTAAATTTTAAGTTTCTTTAAAAAGAATCTTTTTTAGGAAAAATAAGTAAAAAGTAAAATTTTGCAAAACAGTACTAATATGTTTGATATTAGAATTTACAAGCAGTGCATTAGTTCTTTTTGAAAATATATGCATATTTATTTTGAAAATGCAATATGCTAATGGATGTATTGAAAACACAGTATTAAGCATAAATATTATTAAAAGAGTTATACCTTTTAATATCACATTCCCCCGTGAGCTCTTTTCCTAATTAACAGAGGTATTTCAAACTAATAGGAATGCGCTATTGGTTTTCAAAGATATTCGTTCTCATTTTCAGATCTTTGAAGATTTTTCCGGGCATTGCTTTCGTAATGGGTAAAGGATATTTCTCATGGAAGCGCTCCACATTCTCGGAGATCATATTTTAAATTCATTCGCTAGAACTATTGAGAATTAAAAGCATGCTTCATATTTGAAGCATAGAAGGAGCCCCGCGAACAAAAATTCAGGGGAATGGGAAATATTTTATAAGAGATGTGCCTTTAGTTCGCTGCCAAAGTGCAACTTTTTTTTTTTATTATGTAGGGGAAATAAACTAAACTAAGAATGTTTTGCTGGAATACTCGTGCGAAACGTAACATCAATATAAAACAAATACAGAAATGTAACAAATAACACAGATTAAAACTCTCAAAATAAGAGTCCACCAGCTATTTTTTCAAAATGTCGAACTGAAACAATTTATAATTTTTTTAATAACTGAGTCTTCTCACCACCCCTTCCCCATATGAATCCCTTATTTAGAATATTTTTTTAAACATGAATGTAAAAAGAAAACAGAGCTAAATATTTTCTTAGAAGCAGGATTCGGCGGCAGAATGAAGAATCCCTAGTTTCTTTTTCTCTAAGTGTTTACTTATGTTAAACTCTTTCAAAATTGAGAGATGGGCAATTGTCTTCTCTTGCTTGTCTGGCGGTCGACCTTGATTTGAATTATATATGTTAATTTGTTTCCAATCTTGCAATAAGAACTTTAATTAGCGGAAATAAATAAGTTAAAATTGAAACAAAATCACCGATATTTTTGTGTAAGTTTAATCATCAGTAAAGAAAAATTTTACTAAATCGAACTTTAATTAATAAAAAAACAAAAAACAAAAAAAACTTTAAATAGATGTAAAGTACTGTTATGATTACTGTATATATACTGCAAGCTGTTTTGAAAAAGAAAACTTGATGATGATAAAATGAAAAAAAGAAAATGCCTTAAAAATAGTCAAAACTGAATATTGTTCAGTAAAATGAACGTACATTTAAAAGTTTTTAAGTGCAATGAAAGGGAACGGGGAATATCTGTCTCATACATAAAGCTGTTTCCGACGGCACCTTCCACACGTTGTTATCTATATGGGCGATTCTCAAAAGGTGGGCACTGGACACAAGTCATAACTTTAAGCCTTTCAAACATAACTTTAATTATCATTGACTTTTTTTTTTTTTTTTACACTGAGTTTTTAATTCTATTCAGAGATAGAAAATGACATAATTTATTGTAAAAGTTTTGTATAAATATCTTAAAATTTTATTATTTTATGCTAAAGAGGCCAATTTCGGACATTCAAAACGTTAACTGCTTCAATGTACCACCAAGAAAAAGAGTTTTAACTTTTTTCCAGGTGGTTCTAATGGTAAACAACGAATGCATAAAGGAAACGGATGATTTTTTGATAATTTCGTTAAGAGATGGCAGGCTGATTTATTGCTTTTTTGAAGATAGAAGGACTTTTCTATAAAGCATTTTTCTGTATTTTGTTATGTCCGAAAGTAACGTACGTAACAAAGCATTTGATTTTATTATTATTATTACTGGATAACAAAAAGTTAATTTATATATATATATATATACAGACACATTTACTACATTCTTAGTCTTAAGAATTTTTTAAATACTAAGAGCAACGTCCAAAATCTGCAAATGTCCAAAATTTGTAACGTACACAACTGCTAATTAAATGCTTTAATCATTTATTTTCCAGAATAGTTGCTGCCTTTTAATGTTTGTGTATAATTTTGTAGACATACTATTAAAATTATATTTATAGATATATTATATTTATAGACATATATATATATTTATAGATTATATTATATTTATAGATTATATTATATTTATAGACAAAATACTATACTATTAAAAAATTGGCCTTAAATTTGAAAAATTTAAAAATTACATATAGTTAGCGTTTAATGATCCCACCTTTTGAGAATCTCCCATATAATAAGCAACGTATAAAAGACAAGGCCCGTCATAACGCTGACGTCATTTTGACGTTGGCATCAACAGATGATTAAGTTTCATTTTTACCGCAATTTTTTAAACGTCAAAACATCAAACAATTTAAAAATTTACACCTTCGAATTACTTTCATGTTTGAAAAATGTATCGCAAATTGTTTGAAGCCTGTATAACAATTTGTTTGAAAACTGTATCACAATTTACTCACATTTTATGGTTTTTAAAGAAATTTCCAACCATGAATTTTTTAAAAATATATCTCTATCGCGTACAGACGATCACGAAAGAAAATTATTTCGCCTTTTCACCGTTTTCAAACAAATTAATATAAATAGTATTTGTTTTTGGCTTATATTCCATATTCAAACCAAAACTTCAGTAACAATTAAATTAATGAAATATAAATAAAACACAAATTTAAGAAATGTAATCAAGATATTCGCTTAAACTATTATCAAAATCAAACAGGCTACTATAAATAGCAATCTTTGACGATTTCTTCGGCTGTTTATTTCCAGCATGAAGGCAATACGAAAGTGTCGCTTTTATAAATTTCAAAAATTTATTTAAGCACACGACTGCTACTTTTCATAAAAAAATGATTATTAGAATTGATACTGAAAAAAAATGTAAAAATCTATTTCGGTTTTCAATAAATAAACAAGTTGGAAATTGCTTGTCAAACGTGGCAAATGAGGTGTGTTCGTACTATAACTAGTTTTATAAATATTTTTTTGCACCGCATATTGTACTGAATTTATATTTTAGTGCACTTCATAAGTGCATATCAATTTCATTCTGTTCGAAAGGCTGTAACATCATTAAAGTGCATTTGAAATAATTTTTTCCCATTGGCCTTAATGTAACGGAAAACTTTTGACTTTCCCTGAAATTAAACTATACATCCGATTTTCATAAAATTTGAAATGACTCGACAAAATTTTGCAACAATTATATATTTAATATTTTAGACCATTATTAAAGCTTTAACATCATATAAACGCACTTGCAATAATTTTTTTCCAAAGGCCGTAAAGTAACGGAAAACTTTTGACTATTCCTGTAATTAAACTGTGCATCCGATTTTCATAAAATTTGAAATGACTCGACAAAATTTTGCAGCAATTATACATTTAGAATTTCAAATCATTCGGAAGGCTGTAACATCATTAAAATGCACTTGCAATAATTTTTCCCATTGGTCGTAATGTAACGGAAAACTTTTGACTGTCCCTGTAATTAACTTATACATCCGATTTTCATAAAAGTTGAAATGACTGGATAAAATTTTTCAACAATTATATATTTAAAATTTCAGACCATTTGGTTGGGTAGTTTTTGCTCTGTTATATGCGGCAGACGGACAGACAGTCGGACTGAACGACGACTATAGGTGCTACATATTTACATAATTACGAACGCACCTAAAAAAGACACCTACAGTCTGTTTTCAGCTACATTCTGTAACCCGGGATGTCTGGGTTGGATATCGTAGTTTAAAAAAAATATTTTTTGTCTATGACTAATTCTAAACAATTACTTCCTGTTAGATTTCCACTTATCTTCAAAGTGGATTATTATTGTTTAGAAATAGCGGTAGATAAAATAGTAGAAAAAGTTTCCAGTAGCAACCCTGAATGAAAACCTCAAAAGATTATCGCACTTTTATTTGTAAAGTCAAAGAACTCAGAAGATGAAATTTTTCCCAAAAGCTAAAGGTGATTTCCAGCTCTAAAGTTTCCATTTTTTTGCTCTTCCAAAAAAAAAAAAAAAAAAAAAAGAAAAAAAAAAAGAAGATAAATCTATTAATAAATTTGTCTTTACAACATGCTAATTTCGGAGAATTCGAAAGTGGTATTTTAGCTGCTAGCAAGAAATAAACGTGGATATTTATTTTGGAAATGCAAAGCATAATAATTAGTGCTGCAATTACCAATGCAGGACGCAGGAGTAAGAGAATTTTCAAAATCGACTTATATTAACATCGCATTCTTTAAACAATAAAAGTTGTGAACTTAATGCATTAAGAACCATATCCTATGCATAAATATTATTAAAAGAATCCTACCTCACATCACATTATCTTGTGAACTTTTACCTTAATTAACAGAGGTATTTCAGACTAATAGGTATGTTCTAGCGGTCTGACAAGATGCTCATTCAAATTTTCATAAGCATTTTCCACAGGCATTGCTTTCGGAATGAGCTAAGGACATTTTTCAGGGAAGCGCTGTGCATTCTAGGGGCTTCAATTAATTCTTGAGAACTATTGAGAATTAAAAATATACGTCATATTTGAAGTATTTATATTAATTTCTAATTAAAAAAGAAGATTTTATTTAAACGAAATAAATAAGATTTCGAAAAAAAAAATAAAAATTTTCAAGATAAATAAATAAATAAATAAATAAAAGGAAAAAAGAGAAAAGGAAAAAAAAGAAAGAAAAAAAAACGGTAATGGAAACACTTTTAATAAGTTTAATCGTCGATAAGGAAAAGTTTTATCTAATGCAATTTTTATTATGCACAGAATGTGATATTAATATGAATCGATGTTGAAAATTCTCTTGGGCTACTGCATGTTTTTCTAACAGTATTTATCTGAAAAAAGAAAAAAAGAAAAGAAAGCAAAAAAGCCCCGTTTTTTAAGAATGAGCTGTGTGAGGATATTTTTGAAGATTTACGGCTTGATAGGGCTTGATACACTTTAAAACCTAAGTGGTGATAAAAAAAGCAAAGAATGCCTTGGGAATATCAAAACGGAACATTTTTATAGCAGCAAAAACTATACATGGCAGTGTAATCATTTTTAGATCATTTTATGCATTAGAATTTGCCGGAGTGCAGATTGCATTATTTTTTTATTTTGACTCATTTTTTCAGGTTTTATTTCTATTTTAAATTCAATTTTTCAGCCTTTCTAGAGATATTTTTTACAGATTTCAGAAAATTGTACTAATTTAAACTGTTGCCAACTGTATAAAAAGCGCAAGCAATAATGTTTGCTTCAAATTAAAAATTTATTTACACGTGACTATTATAAACAGGAAAAAAACTTTCAAATTAGAATTAAATAATTACGTATAAAAAGCAGGAACTTATTAAAAATTACGTCATAAAAAGTATACACGTGAATTTTAAAAGAGAAAGGATATTGTAAAATAATAAATTCATTAACATGCGTTAGAAGTCTTAGGAGAAATTACGTCATATTTACGCCACATTATAGTTATTACATAAAATGAACACAAAATAATATTGCAAAAAAGTTTAAATTTAGAAATTGCGATAGACATTTATTTGATATTTTGAGAATTAATTTAAAATGTCTCATTTAAAAGAACTTTCTTTTCGCTTTGTTAAAAAATACCAGGAGACAAAGACTCTCTTTACTTAATTCCTTTTATATTAGCTTATTTTGAAATGTTGTTACACGTGTATACGTCATCAAGTTATTTTTATTTCGATGTTTTATTTGTGTTTTTATTAATGTTGTACGAATTTATTTGTTCTTTCGTTATTTAAAATAAAAATTATATCAATTTGTATAATTTGGCGAGTGGTTTGGCGATTTATATAATTTGGCGAAATTGGTCGACAGGATAATCAAGTAGTACCGCAGCGGATTTGGCGTTAAAATTCCCCAATCAAAGAGAAATGAATAGAAATTCGTTTATAGGGAGATCGCCACTGTTTTTTAAATTATAATTCAATCTTTCGAAATCTTTTTAAAGCCGATCAAATTAGCGTGCATTTAGAGTCTGCGGTGTCTGGACGGGGGTTGGCGAGCGTAGCTCGTAGGGGGCCGAGCCCCCTATATTTATAAATAGAATACATGCATCTGACGTGTGTGCTTAACACCAAATGTCTCTTATAAGCTGTCGTCGATATAAGGGCATGATAGACACGGAAGAACACTTGAAGATTACACCCGGGAACTCTACAAAGCATGTGCAATGGACTCGGTGTTAATTTGTTGCAATTTATATCAATAATATTGTGTTATTCGTCTTCGTCCTGTCATAGCTGGCAAAAAAAAAAAAAAAAAAAAAAAAAAAAACTTTTGTCTGGCGGGTTTTGTTTTGAGGATGAAACATTTCATGCTTTAAATATGGCTAGCCGGATATATTATGGGATTTCCTTCTAAAATGATGCAAGTCTTTCTCCCTGACTGTGGTAGATTTTAAAATTTCAAATCGAGGAATTTTTCTTACCTCTTGCAAACAGCAATTGAAGTAAGTACCATAATTTCTTTATAGTACTAAAATAACTGTCTTTTATGATTTTATTTATAGTACTAAACAAAATCCTGCATGAAATTTATTTAGTTTTGAGTCTGTTCGAAAAAAAACCCCCACTATTTCTTGAAGTATATATTTTTAAACTTATGACGTTGTGTTTTATTATAAATTATATATTCAGTGGCAGTTCTTAGTTTCGATGGCTAATTCTTATCACACAGTAAACGACGACCACAAGGAAATAAAGAGAAAAAAGCTTTGAAAGATCACCTAATGCTTTCTTACTTCCTGGTAGAGGTCTGCACGGGCCGAAATTTCCAGTCCCAGGTCCTGCCCGACTCATAGCAAAAAAGATTCAGCCCGGCCCGTACAAAAAAATATTGGCCCGGCCCGGTAAAAAATTAAAAGTTCGGCCCGAGCCCGTCCCGGAAAAAAGTTAAAATCTCGGCCCAAGCCCGGCCCGTCCCTCGTGAATTTCTACTGAACATTGATTTTGTTAAAACATTGTCTCGTACGAGCAGTTCTGACCAAAAATATCTATCGTAATTTTTTTTTAATGTTTCTAAACTTCATTTTTATAAAAGTGCCGCAGGCTGTGATATTTATTTTTTTAATGAATCGCTATTTCTTGTAGGTAAATGTTTCAGTTATCATTAATGTTGTTAATCCATATTCCATGTATTGAATTGCTAAAAATCTGAAAAATGCTATGCAGTAAAATCTTCTAAGACTCAATTACATAGAAAAGAAAAGAAAAAAAACTGCGTTATAGACAAGTTCCTTTTTTAGCAAGTATAAATGTATTACATATTCTTTTCTTACGTATTAGTATATTAACTTTGCATGGATCAACACGTTTTTCAGTATAAAACAGGATTCCGTCATAGGAAGGTTATTTTTCACACGTTTTACTGTATTTTAATTTAGCTATATATTAATTAGCGTAGAAATTTACTATTGTTTAAAAAGAATAAATGTTAATGTTTAATTGTAGAATAATGGCGATTTAAAAATGTATGCATTTTTTGCAAAAATCTTTGTGTCAGGCTTAATTTTACTAACCTTTGAACGGACAGGCCACGTCGAGACAATGTTTTTCATACGGGCAGGCTCAAAACTAGGACTGAAAATTTTGGGCCTTGAAGACTAAGAAAGAAACCAGTCCCGGCTCTGTACAGAAAAAATAAGTTAGGCCCGTAAAGAGCAGTCACTAGGGCCGGCCCGAGCCTTCAGAAAAAAGTATGGCCCGGGCCCGGTGAATGAAAATAGGACCGAGCCCGGCCCGCGGGCCGTGCAGGGCTCGGGTTTCGGGCCACAGGCCGACCCGTGCAGATCTCTACTTCCTGGCATAAAACAGCAGATTAAAAAAAGATAAATAAAGTACATGAGACTCATCTGTTATGTAAAGCTGCTAGTAAAAATATACATATGTATTTGATTTGCAATCAACTCTAATATTGATTTTTTGATTATTTTTAATAAAAAAAGTAATTTGAAATTTATAATGGGAAAAAGTGAAAAGGTATAACTAAATTTTGTCCTTAAAATTGTGGTTTTTATAACTTTATTTATACGCACTTATACGAAAAATAGAAAAATGACAGTTAGGTGTTACTATATAGGGGAGACTAGGGAGGGTTGACCATACGGGAGGCTTGACTCACCCATCAGTTTTCATATTTAAAAGAATTTCAGAGTCTTATCAATAGGTGTTACTTTAATGCTCAATCAATAGTCTCTGTTTTATACTGATAATCGAAATACTTGTGTAAAAAATCAATCGTGAAGTGTTTTCAACCTAAAAGTTGTGTTTTTCAGAAATAATTTGTAAGTTTTTTTCAAATAAAATATACCATAGAAATTTAAGTAATTAGGTTTTAAGTATTGCAGAAATATTGAGCTTCCATTCCACTCATAAAGATTATACAGTAAGTTAGACTTAACATAACAATGCACTATTCTTTTGAAAAGGACTATGTGAGGAGGCCCGACCTAGTCAATGTGAGGGAGGGATGACCAGATGTTCAAGGCTCCCGTAACACATTCACGACGGGAAACGAGAATTCTCGTTTTCATTCAAAATAACATCATTGACTAAGGGCATGGCTTCTACCTTACAGAAAATGCATTTATATCATGTTGTCAATTATTTTTTTAAATTGTAAGACATTTTATATTAAATTCGTACATTGAAAGATATTTACCGGTGCATAAACTTGGGAAACTTATCTAGAACACCAATTTACTAAAAGAATTTCAGAACAGGGAGGAGCTTCTACTGTTTTAAATTCAGATTTGATAAAAATTGCCCGTCGGCAATGTGTTAATTAAGGGGTTTTGTAAATATTTTTTACTATACACTGTCCATATTTTAATATTAATATTTATATATAAAAATGAATGTAAATTTATTCTGCAAAGCTACAGTAAAATGGGGTGATGGAAACGAAAATGTTTAAAACTGATTAAAGAAAGATGAGAAAAATTGCTATAGTATCCACTGCGCGAAAAAAATTATTGAAATATAAATGGGAAAGTTTATAGGAACTTTTTTTCATTTAAATATTACTTACAATAGGTACATAGAAATTGTGGAAAAGACGAGAAAGTATGAAAGCTGCAGTCTTAACCGTTTCAGGGGCAGTGCACTGCCCCTAAATTAAAATTAAGTGGTTTCATAAACATGCCATGGCATGTTTATGAAACCACTTAATTTTAATTCCCAAACGCCACAATGGCACCAGAATTTTGCTAAAATCTTTTCCATTTATTATGTATGTGTATATGCTTTTTTCATATTTGAAAATACATTTGTTCATATATTCCGGTGCCAGTCATTTATTTCAACATTTTAGTACTGGAAATACTTTGCCCCTGAAAGGGTTAAAAGATGTTAATGATAAGTACTCATGCGGCTGGAAAAGAACATAGCATTAGTTGAAAAATTTTAGAAAGGAATGTAGACAAATTTCAACATGATGAATAGAGTGAGATGAAGCCAAACTATGTGAGGACTAGAGTTGTCAGATCGAATGTCACAAATAGTAGGACAAGGGGACAAAAAAAGGGGGAAAGTGGCTACTAAATCCGGAGATAATAGTGAATGAAACTCTATGAAAACGGAACCTGTCTCTAGCGGAACAATGTCTTAAATGTTAAAGTTTCATTTTCCCTGCCGTACAATTATACTTGCCGTACAATTATACAGGTGCTCAGACAAAATCCTATTTAAAACAAAAAATTTCTCCTCTGACTTGAGATTTCGTCTAATCAGGTTTGTTTAAGCATCATATTTTCAAAAATATTTTTTATAATAATTAAAGCATGTAGCATACAGTTATTTAGCTTTTTGTAAAACTGATTTTATTCCTCTTCATAAATATTTCAATATATAAAACAAAGTGGATCAAGCCTCCCATATAGTTGGTCAACCCTCCCATATGTGGGGAGCCTTGATCTATTATTTTCTCATAATTAAAATCAGTAATTTTTAAAATCTCTTACATATTACACTTATGTAGCAATTTTATTTTGATAACTGATTGCATAACAAATAAAATGATATATAAAAATTTATTCTACGTTCAATGTTTGAAAAATAAAAAATTCTACTGTAAAAAGTGGGTCAACCCTCCCTAGTCTCCCCTATCCTTAAGACGAAAGAAGTTTGGAAACTATAAGTTATTTCTTCTTCATGTTATTAATATAGAATATGTATTTATTTATTTTTATTGATAGTTGAATAGCTTTTGTGATTACCCTCTGATCTACATAAAAACTTTCCCATATGGCTATATAATTTTTTGAAAAATCTAATTTTTAAATGATAAGAATTTTCATCTTTTTTTCGGGGAGTGTGTATGTGTATGTGGGGGAGGGGGGGGGGGTTGTATGAAATTTTCGTAAAGCTGATATCTTAAATCTTCCACTGATTATGATGAAAGTTTTGAACTTTTAGAGTAGGACAAGATGAAAAACGCAGATATATTTAACAAAACACCGAAGTAATTTTTTTCTCAATGTTATTAAAGTAGAATATTTATTTATTTTTTAATTCATATTTAAATAGCTGTTGTGATTATTATCTGATATATATTTAAAATTGCCTATGTTGCAATATAAATTTTTTTTAAATCTAATTTTTAAATTATATGAATTTTCATTTTTTTGCGGGGGGGGGGGGTGGGGGAGGGATTTTTGCAATTTTCGTACACCTGATATTTTAAATCTTTTTCGACATTCAACCCAGTATCTGGGAGCACGGCAGTGCGTCCGCCAAGTTCGCACAAGCCGTAAGCTAACTTTTCCTGAACCATTTCGGCATACTTTTCACCCCCTCATAACGTCGTTTTAGGGAGAGATATAGAAATTTTTATTTTATACACATGTTCGTATGGTCAAACTGAACTAAGGTTCCACGATTTCATGTTTCTATATTTAGTAGTTTTCGAAATATTAAATTCCGAAAAAGCGCTTTTTTGTCACTGACTCACTTCGCATCATCAAAGGTACTTCTAAAAGTCGTAGAATCATGAAATTTCACAAGTAAGTCGGGTTTGTAGCACAATTAACCAGAAAAATCTGAAAACACAGAATTTCCGCCTCTAAACCCTTCAAACAGGGGGTGTTCATTTAGCCGTAAACAGTTCCTTAACACATTTAATTGTGCCAATGTTGGTCGCCAAAACTCGATTACAGAGTTTTGAAGGGAGTCACGTGATTTCAAGCAGAATAACATTTTTTATCTGGGAGCACGGCAGTGCGTCCGCCAAGTTCGCACAAGCCGTAAGATACCTTTTCCTGAACCATAACGGCATACTTTTCACCCCCTAATAACGTCGTTTTAGGGAGAGATGTAGAAATTTTTCTTTTATACACGTGTTCGTATGGTCAAACTGAACTAAGGTTCCACGATTTTATGTTTCTATATTTAGTAGTTTTAGAAATATTAAATTCCGAAAAAGCGCTTTTTTGTCACTGACTCACTTCGCATCATCAAATAACTAAGGTACTTCTAAAAGTCGTAGAATCATGAAATTTCACAAGCAAGTCGGGTTTGTAGCACAATTAACAAGAAAAATCTGAAAACACAGAATTTCCGCTTCTAAACCCTTCAAACAGGGGGTGTTCATTTGGCCGTAAACAGTTCCTTAACACATTTAATTGTGCCAATGTTCGCCAAAACTCGATTACTGAGTTTTGAAGGGGGTCACGTGATTTCAAGCACAATAACATTTAATATATATGCTTTTCCAAAGAGGCTTGTTAAATAGAAAAAATGAATATACCTAAAAATTTTAATCAGTATAGATTATGATATATTTACGATATTAAAACAATAAAACATTAAAAAATATATAACCGCAATTCTGTACGTTTCCGATATAGTAGCCTTGGCGAAATACAGAAAATAGCCTTGACGAGAAAAGAAATTTGATAATAACGTATTTTCTGGCAACCTATTTACTGTGTCATATACACAAGCAATTTTTCCCATATGTATACAATTTATTTAATGAAAGGAACCCGTTTATTTATTTTTATATACCAACATAAATAATTTGTATATAAAAAATAATATTTTATACATGTATAAATAAAATGTTTATATGTATATAAATAACATAAAAGTTCATAAGGTTTGTTTTCATAGCTGTTTATATCATTTGGCAACAAATCTCAGTTTCTGAAGTCCGAATTGCGCCAAGAATTTAAAAACATGCCAAGGTCCCTATAGTGGAAAAATATCCTAATTCCATATGGAAGTTTAAAAATCTCCTTTTAATTAAATGAAATGTGTAACTAATAAACTGTCTTTAACGATGTGCGACAGATACGGCGTCCGAAGTTCGCTGCTAATGTTATCATATTGTATTATTAGCCTACTTACTGTTAATTTATTGTTAATTTTAAATCTGTAAAAGAAAGATTATAGTTATAGATAAGATATGTTGGTCGCCAAAACCCGATTACAGAAATTTAGCCTGAGTTATAAAGGTGTTACATGATTTCAAGCTGAATGAATTTTTATATGCTTTTACAAAAATCTTAATAAGGCAAATCTTTCAGTTTATCACTCCATCTTTTACTCCCTTAAAACAAATTTTATTAAAGACCGGGAGGCGTCTTCACAGATCATCACCTCATCGAGTTGACGGCTGAAATTTTAGGATTAGTTAAATATCGATTAGCGTATTGAAATGTATCTGGTCTGCCAAGTCATATGGTTGTGGAAACCACCTACAGACCCGATTTTACGGGTTAATTGGTGGATTTTCCATTGCGTTTTCCTGCACCCATTCCTCCATGTTTCCAAACTTTTGGATGTAGGAAAATACAATAGTAAACGTATCAGTTAACCACTAAAATTAGGTCTTCAGGTGGTTTCTACCAAGATATGACTTAACAGACCAGTTGCATTTAAATATGCTAATGTAGTTTTAACTAATCCTAAAATTTCAGCTGTAAACTCGATGAGGTGATGGTGTGTGCAGACGCCTCCCGGTCTATTATAAATGTCGGAATTCTAATCTCAATAGCACTCTGGTCAATCTGGCAATTATCCCTACTATTTATGGAACACTATTCCTTTAAGTGCGTTTTAGTGATGTTAATGAGCTTATGCATATGCATCATACATATTATACATATGCATATAATACGTAATACATTTGCATAATACATATTATAGGTATGTGTATAATACATAATACATATGCATCATTATGACGTCAGAATAAACAAAACATTTTTTGTCGCCAAATTTGAGAATTGACATGATATATTACCAAATTTGGCGAAACTTTGCTAAATGTCGCCAAGCTTGGCGAATATTTGAAGCTAGTGGCTATTTTCAATGAGTTAATTATTAATGCGAGCCATCTATTTTTATTTTTCCGCATATCATCTGAATAGTTAAATGATATAACGTACTAATATTTTCAAAGTGCTAATAGTTTCGTCACTGCCCAAAACCTCTGCTATTGTTATTATATTGTACTGTTAGTATACTTACTGTGACTATGTTGTTAATCTTTACACCGCTAAAACTTCTGTATTATATAAAGAGAATTTACGGAAACTATTAAAGCATTGAAACTGCCAGTTCTTCTTATGATTATTATAATTCTATAACATGTAACCTGTTAATCGATGTGTACGTTAGAATGAATCTTCTATAATCCGGTTCCTCGCATTTTAAAGGTTTCGAATAAAATTAGCTAAAATCTTAAAACGATGGCACACTGACTAATTCTTCAACACAATCAGGTGAGAAGAATGATAGATTTTCAAATGGATCATGGCAGTGAGCCGGTAGACCTTCTATTCTTCCGTAATCGAGTCTATTGAAAAGGTTAACGTGAAACAAAAAGATATTAGCATCAATATGGTTTAATGCAAATGCAGATATTGTCAAAGGATTTCATAAGAATCATTTCACTTGTACCCAGTCGTATCAGTTAAAATGCAACAATTGGCAGTGAGCCCAATTAGAAAAGATTACTTAATAGGTTTAAAAATTCCGCATTAGAGAACGAATTGTAGCTGCTAAGGAAACATGCATAAGTGAGTTAAGATATATTTGTCACGAAAGATGAAATACATAACAACACAAATTATACGATGTGCTTCCATGATCGTAAAGAGTTCTTGATTTCTCTATCAAAAGCTTCCGACTTGGCGAAAGAATGGGCAAGTAAATTAAATTATGAATAACAGTAACATGATGCAACGTTTAACATGGAATTAATACGGCAAATACTCCTTGCTAGAGACGGCTAGTACTTTAATATGAAAAGAAATAAAGTATAAATTTGTAAAGCTCAATAAAGTAAATTTAGGTATTTTTATGTTAGCCGGGCGCAAGTGGCAAATCGCCAAATACTGTTCACAACTCCCCATTGTTCATATTGCATTCATTTCATTTAAAAATATGTACTTTTCAGTCATCTCATTTAAAATAGATGCATTTCCC
Source organism: Maratus speciosus (assembly GCA_963932465.1). NCBI lineage: Eukaryota > Metazoa > Arthropoda > Arachnida > Araneae > Salticidae > Maratus > Maratus speciosus. Next base: position 544,584,564 of record OZ010789.1, on the reverse strand, counting down.
TGATTTTATTTAATAGAATATTTAACATAGAAATAAATAAATAAATAAATAAGAAATAATAAGATAAACCAAAATATTTTATTTGAAATCCAAAGCATTGTTTCTAATTTACACATGTGAAAAATGAAAACTGCTATTGGCGAAAAAACAAAAGGCTAATGAGGATATTTGCTCCCGGCTAACATAAAAGTACCGAAATTTAAGTTTTTTCATATTAATATAGTTTAGAATAACAAACTTGAAAAAACATACAAAAAGTAATGATATCCCAACAAAAAATTTTCGGTAAAAAAAAAAAAAAAAAGCGCCAAGTTCTCCTTAATGTTTCGGCCAGAAAAAGTAGTAATATCTGAAGTTCGCACAAGTTAAAAGCCAAACATCCCAAATCTTTCATTGAAAATGGCTTCCTGCGACTTGGCCGTTAATGCCTTCGGGAGAGATTTTCAAATTTTCAAATATGTACAAATGAGTTACATACCAACTACATTTTTTGATTATTTTAGCATTTTGTGGCACAGAGTACAGAAATAAAATACACATTTGAAAAAAGCATTTAAACAACTTCAGTCTATTTAAATGCTTAGAAGTTAAAAATAACAAAATACTTGTGTTCAGGAGATAATATCCCTAATTGCTAAAACATAATTAGTATCAGCTTTTAACAGTTTATAAATCGAATACCTCTTAATGTATGCAAACAAACTATAATAAATGTTCAAACGAAAAAAATCTCTTTCGTCAATACACAAGATTTCAATATTATACAATAAAATATAATGTGACATATTGTGAGATTTGAAGTAAATAAATTTGTTTTATTTCTTGGGTTTTACGTTAATAACTTTAGCTTTAGACCGTACAAAATGGCAATTAAACCACAAGTGGACTAAATCAGAGGTGTCCAACTGTGGCCCGCCGGATACCACTAAAATTTTAAAGAAATAGTCGACAAGTTGAATCGCAGCAATTCGAGGATTAGATAAGGCAAAGATAACTGTAAAATTTTAGTGGTATCCGGCGGGCCACAGTTGGACACCCCTGAACTAAATGATCTGTAATCAAAACTAATGTTTGTTGAAACTGAATGGTAGCTATCAGAAATCTTTTACTTATAATATCTTTATGTGAATTTGCCACTTTGCATTCTAATATTACTTTTAATATTTAAATAATTCATAAATGCGTAATTTCCAATCATTAATTTTGAAATGCTGTAGAAGGCATTAACGGCCAAGTCGCAGGAAGCCATTTTCAATGAAAGATTTGGGATGTTTGGCTTTTAACTTGTGCGAACTTCAGATATTACTACTTTTTCTGGCCGAAACATTAAGGAGAACTTGGCGCTTTTTTTTTTTTACCGAAAATTTTTTGTTGGGATATATGCTTTTCCAAAGATGTTTGTTAAATAGAAAAAATGAATATACCTAAAAATTTTAATCAGTACAGGTTATGATATATTTGCGATATTAAAACAACAAAACATTTAACAAAATATAACCGCAATTCGGTACGTTTCCGATATAGTAGCCTTGGCGAAATACAGAAAATAGCCTTGACGAGAAAAGAAATTTGATAATAACGTATTTTATGGCAACCTATTTACTGTGTCATATACACAAGCAATTTTTTTCAATATGTATACAATTTACTTAATGTAAGGAACCCGTTTATTTATTTTTATATACCAACATAAATAATTTGTATATAAAAAATAATATTTTATACATGTATAAATAAAATGTTTATATGTATATAAATACATGGTACTTCTTAGTTATCCCGTCGACCAAATTACTGTCGCCAAATTGTAAGATTAAATGCCAATAATGGTTTGCCATTAATTAATTAATTGTAAGATTAAATACCAATAATGACCAATAAAACCATTAATTCGACGTTTTATACGTATTTTTATTAATGTTTTACTAATTTAATAGTTCTTTCGTTATTTAAAATAAAAATTATGTCAGTGTCTATAATTTGGCGAGTGGTTTGGCGATTTATATAATTTGGCGAAATTGGACGATGGGATAACTAAGAAGTACCAAATACATATATAAATAACATAAAAGTTCATCAGGTTTGTTTTCATAGTTGTTTATATCATTTGGCAACATATCTCGGTTTCTGAAGTCCGAATTGCGCCATGATTTTTAAAAAAATGCCAAGGTCCCTATAGTGGAAAATATCCTAATTCCATATGAAAGTTTAAAAATCTCCTTTTAATTAAATGAAATGTGTAACTAATAAACTGTCTTTAACGATGTGCGAAAGATGCGGCGTCCGAAGTCCGCTGCTAATATTATTATATTGTATTATTAGCCTACTTACTGTTAATTTATTGTTAAATTTAAATCTGTAAAAGAAATATTATAGTTATAGATAAGATATGTTGATCACCAAAACCCGATTACAGAAAATTAGCCTGAGTTGTAAAGGTGTTACATGATTTCAAGCTGAATGAATTTTTATATGCTTTTACATAAATCTTAATGAGGCAAATCTTTCAGTTTATCTGTCCATCTTTCTATCTTTTATTTCCTTAAAACAAATTTTATTTAAGACCGGTAGGCGTCTGCACAGATCATCATCTCATCGAGTTGACGGCTGAAATTTTAGTATTAGTTAAATATCTACTAAAAAACAACTTTTCAAAAGTAAAAAAAAAAAAAAAAAAAGATGAAACTTGTGGCTAAAAAATGGTGTGATATCATATTTCCAAGCTTATATTGTGGTACTTTTTTAACATTTTCCACTAAAACATTTACCATTTGTAAGTCGAGTGACTTCGTATATGTTGATAGAAATCCTCTTCTCCTGTACTAAATACATCATAACGTGTTTCTGAAAATTCAAATGTTTTAAAATTTTGCATCATGGGCTTGGCGGCCATCTTTCCATATTTGACACAAATTTCTATGTATCCTAATCCATAGTTAAAATCCGAAATTCAAAATTGTTACTTAAGCAGACATTTTAAGCTTTTCCGTTACGGACTTGTATTCGGAGAACTTTGTGTCTTAAAATAATAGTGACTTATCTAAAGGATTCATCTAGTGATTTATTTCATAAAGTAATTAATCATTTAAAGGCAATAAAAATATATTTCTTTTCTCAAAATATTAGTCTTTTTCAATTCATCGGATGTTTGCAGTTGAAAACCAAAGTTCGACATTGTTACCACAGCACACATTTTATGCCTTTCCTTCACGGAGTTGTGTGCTTAAAAATTTATGTGTTAAGGTAATGGTGACATATCTTCGCTATTCCTTTTATGATTACTTTTTTAGAGTAATTAAGCATTTAACAGCAGTAACAATGAACTTTTTTTCTCAAAATAAAAGTCTTTTTAAATTTATTTGTCCGTAGTTAAAATCAGAAGTTCTAAATTGTTATTAATGCAAACTTATTACCCTTTACAAACTTGGGTACTTAGAAATATGTGTAAAATATGAAAAGATGGCCGCCAAGCCCATGATGCATAATTTTAAAACATTTGAATTTTCAGAAACACGTTATGATGTATTTAGTACAGGAGAAGAGGATTTCTATCAACATATACGAAGTCACTCGACTTACAAATGGTAAATGTTTTAGTGGAAAATGTTAAAAAAGTACCATAATATAAGCTTGGAAATATGATATCACACCATTTTTTAGCCACAAGTTTCATCTTTTTTTTTTTTTTTTTTTTTTTTTTTTAAGCTTGGCATTTTTTTTTTTTTTACTTTTGAAAAGTTGTTTTTTAGTAGATAATAAATATTTTGAACTTTTAGAGTAGGACAAGATTATAAAAATTACATATATATTTCCATGTACTTTAAAAGCCCTTAATAGCGGACACTTCGGACTGGAGAATTTGTCCGATAATCGGAGATGTCTGCTTTTCTGAGATAAAAATATACAGATATGTATGTCTTGCGGATTAAAAAAGTATTCGTTAAATAGAGGTGTCCGCTATTCGGGAATGTCCATTAACCTCCACAACGGATACTCCCGAATACCGGACAGCTCAATTTAGATAACCATAATGCAGGGTTGCATTTTTTGGAAAAGAACTTCTTGATTAAAGCATGGGCATACTGGGCAGTGCCCTGTCCCCCTACGATTGTAGTGCCCCCAAATTTGATGTGCAATATTTGTAAAGCTTATATTTTAAATCTGTTTCGAAATTGTACTGATTATAATTAATATTTTGAAGTTTTAAAGTAAAATAAGATTAAAAACAAAACAAAAAAATCTAATATTGAGATAAATATTTTTTGTTTTTATCTTGTTCTACTCCTGAAGTTCAAAATATTGATTATAATCATTGCAATGTCGTAAAAGATTTAAATTATCAGCTTAACGAAAATTGCATACCAAAATTGGGGGCACCAAAAAAAACCAGGCTGTATGGGGGTGGAAGGGGCAGGACCACAGCCAAATATTTTTCCAGTATTCAATGTGGTCAAACATGGCTACGTATGATACTTACAAGAAATGTATGCGATTCAGACGTTTGAAGTGTCTGAAATTCAGATGCAAAAAGTGTCTGAAAAAATTAAGATATTTTAAAATGTCTGAAAACTGAACACTTCGTTTCAGACACTTAAGTGCGTGAATTTCAAACATTTTAATTTACAGTGTTATATTCAAAATTTTAGCATTTCGAGAAATATTTTTTACTTTTTTTAGGAAAGGGCACAAAGAAACAGCGCAAAGAATAATATTTTTTTCAAATTAAAAATTTATTTACACGTGACTATCATAGACAGAAAAAAACTTTCATATTAGAATTACATGATTATGTTTTAAAAGCAGAAAAATATAGAAAATTAAGTCATAAAAACTATATTTACACGTGAATTTTAAAAGAGAAAGAAAATTGCAAAATAATAAATTCATTAATATGTGTTAAAAGCCGTAAATGGAGAAAATTACGTCATATTTAAAATGGCCAAACAATAATATTGCCAAACAGTTTAAATTAAATATTTGCGCGAGGCATTTATTTCATATTTTGAGATAATCTTTTAAACCATTGACGTGAATTCTAAGACAGCACAAATAATGTATTTTTTCTAACAACAATTTTCACGTGAATATTAAAAAGAAACGAAACTTTGGTAAAAATTTCGTCAGTTTAAAACGATTCATTTAAAATGTCTTATTTAAAAGAACTTTCTTATAGTTAAAAAATACCGGGAGACAAAGACACTGTTTCCTTAATTAATTTTATATTAGCTTATTTTCAAAATTTTCACTGACCTGATTTAACCAAAGACGAAAACAGCCCGTTAACAGAGAGATCGCAACTTTTTTTTTTTTTTAATTATAATTCAATCTTCCGAAATTTTTTTAAAGCTGATCAAATTAGCGTGCGTTTAAAGTTTGCGGTGTCTGAACGGGGGTTGGCGAGCGTAGCTCATAGAGGGCAGAGCCCCCTAGTAATAAAAGAAAACGAAAATATTTTTCTAATAAAAAAATTCAAAGCTTATCACACACTTATTTGTAAAATGACACAAGAATTAAAATGTTTTAAAAAAGAAGCCTCAATAAACCAAATTATATTTTATACGTATAACTTGAGGTCATAAAATAATTCATAATTTTATATCCAAGATCAAAATCAATTAATATACTTCGCATGAAACGTTTCAGTTGATTATTTAATGATTTGAAAACTATACAATTGCTGAACACGAGAATAATTGCTGTAAAAAGTGATAAGAATCACTCTAATTCGGCTGTTATTAAGCATGCGTAAACGTTTTTTAAAGACATGTTGTAAAATATATTTTTGATTTATTCGTATTTAAAGAAGTACTCATTACTAACGAATCGCATTTTTTCCCTAATTGTATCATTCTACGAATATAATGTATTCTATGAAAATGCTTTGTAATAATAACGATTACCATAAAAATATTATTTTGTGAGAAATTTTATAAATGTATATTTTTTTTTGTAAATATAAACATATTTTTCCTGTTGTGAAACTTCAGCAGCTAAAACTAATCCAAGGGAGTGAAATCTCATTTTACAGTTAGCTTTGAAGGCATGGGGAGAAGAAGTCCATAAAGGAGAATTGCAATACCATTTAGTACAAAAATTGACGATAGAAGAATTTTTGGTCTTGTAGGTGTTGGAAAAGTTAAATAATTACCTTAATTGGTGATAAAATGGATTATAAAAATTTTCTTACATGAGAGCAGAGACGCCAGTTTTCCATGATATGACATTCAGAACGTTTATAAGAATAATTTAGACGCTGTTTACAAAAAAAAAAAAAAAAAAAAAAATCCTTCGCTTATTAGTATAATTTTCGGAATTTTACGGAATTTTTCACTGATGAAATGATTTCGTCATCGTGTCAGAAAGTAGCGAGTACGTATTTCAGATTATTCTTGACAGTAAAAGTGTTACTGAATGACGATGACTGATGGTTCGTTGACAGTATGCACCCAACCTTGCTCCACCAAAGTACAGTAAGCCTTTGGCACTTGACTTTTAGTAGTTAGTGTTTTTTACGTGGAACTCATCTACCCTTTGCCTTCGAAAGTTCGCAAAAACTTTGCACTGCGAGAATCCATGCTCGAAATACATGAAAATTGACCAAAGAAACACATATCTAGGATGCATGGTTTTATAGAAAAATGCGGGAGAAAAAATGTTATGTCACATCCGGTGCACCGAAAATGAGCTTTATGGGAAATGTGGAGACCGGTATTTTCACTATGATATTATAGAGTTTAAAAGATGTAGTATGGCAACCACATATTCCAGTCATGTTTTAAAAAGTGCTAAAAAATTGAAGTCGATAAATGTGAACGATGCTGATCAATAAATGTCGAACGACGCTGAACGACAAATGCCGATCGCAATGACATCGGCTAGCCCTTCACCGGTCGAAAACTTTTCTCAATTCAATCCTTTTATGATGTTTACGTTTGAGCTAACAGATGCCGCTTCCACCGACATTTATTGTCCAGCATATTTCGACATTTATCGGTTTCAATTTTTTAGCCTTTTTTTAGAACAGCCGGTTGCCATACTGTATCGCTTAGACGCTGTAATAATATTATTCTTACATGAGTACATGCTCGAAATCACTTAAACACATATTGAAACATGTGTTTTTGATCAGATTTGGTCCCACATCATTGAAACTCGACAGAGTTTCTCGCCAAGCAAAAGAAACAACCATGCAATGAACCGTAAATGAAAGGAATTTCCGCCAATTGATGCCAAACGATTTTACAAAAATTTTTTTGTACCCTCCCTAGTTTGTATTTTGCGGACCGAAACGGGATTTTGACACCTTTAAAGCTCGAGTTCTATTTATGATAAAAACAAAATTCTTGTTTCTCTGGAATGACGCGTGCCACGTGACTAAGAAAACAAAAGTAAAGTGGAATCCGGCGAATAGTTTTTTTTTTAGTAAATGCGATTTTAAAAGTGCTGTTTTTTGCACTTGTTAAATACCTGTTCAGGCCAAAAACTGTTGACAGAGAAACAGCGATGTGTAATTATCTGATTTTTACGCGGATTACGGCATTTGAATTGTTTTTATGAATAGTTCAAATCTTTGAAAATTTATGCAAAAATATTAATTAGTTTTTGATTTATACCAGTTTAAAATAATTGATTCCTATACTTAACATAGAGCAATAAAATATTAAATGACCTAATTCTTGTCGAAATGGCCGTAAACACATGATATTGAAATATATTACTACAGTCGACTCTGGAAAGTTTCCCATTGTAAAACAGAATTGTTGTAGCATTTACGAATTGTTTACAGGGTCACCAACGATCTTTAGGTACGACTAAAGAGTCGTGTATTTTATCAGATTTTTAATCGATTTACTGCAGTTGAATGGTTTTTAATGAGTAGTTCAAACCTTTAAAGTTCTGTTTAAAAATATTAATTAGATTTTGATTTATACCAGTTTAAAGTGATTTCTACATCCAACACAGAGCAAAAAAATATTAAATGGACTCTTGTCAAAATGGTCGTACGCGCATGCTATTGAAATATATTACTACAGTCGAACCCAATAAGTTTCCCATTGTAAAACAGACGTGTCGCATTTACGGATCGTTAACAGGGTCACTCAAAAGATCTTTAGCTAGAGCGTTGTGTAATTATCCGAATTTTAATCGATTTGCTGCATTTGAATTGCTTTTATGAGTAGTTCAAATCTTTAACGTTTCGTGTAAAAATATTAATTAGTTTTCGATTTATATGAGTTTGAAAATAATTGAATCTTATACTTAACATGAGCAAAAATATACTAAAAGGCATAACTCTTGTCAAAAAGGTGGTATATATGTGATATAAAGATATGTTACTACAGTCGAACCAAGTAAGTTTCGTATTGTAAAACAGAATTCTAGCATTTACGTTTTATTTACAGGGTCATTCAAAAGATTTTTGATAAAGCTACATAAAAATGTAGTATAATTGGATTTTTAAGTGATTTGCTGTATTTTATTTGTTTTTATATGTAGTTCAAATCATTAAAGCTTCATATAAAAATGTCGATTAGTTTTGATTTACATCAGTTCAAAGTTCTCGATTTCCATACTTAACATAGAGAAAAAAAATACTAAATAGCCTAACTTTTGTTAAAATGGTTATAAACACACAATATTCAGATATGTTATTGCATTAGATCCAGTTAAGCTCTCTATTGTAAGGCGGCATTGGAGTGTTTAGGGTTCGTTTACAGGGTCACTTATAAGATCTTGATTACATTACAACCGTTGGATATTTACTGAGTGACATGTATTTTAATGAATTTATATTATTTCAATCTTTATAAAGTTTTATAATGTTACTTGAAAAATGAATATGAATTCAGTTTGTTTATCTGAAGGCTCAAGGATCCAGGTTTCTGCTTTATGAAAGACGTTTCTATTATTCACTTTATTAAAGATGCTTCTAGTTTTCAGCACCACGCACCCTTTTAAAATTCCAATACTATGGAAATTTCTGAACACAAAATTTAGATAAAAATTAATGAAATTATATTTTGCACAAAATCGCAAGTATTTTTGGCGGAGCTACTGCGCAAGATAATCATCGCGGAATGTCCTGCTGATATTCGCGGATAAACTAGATTACAGAAATGTGCCAGTGGATCTCGATTATGGAAAGTTTATAGGTAAACACCGATTGAGGAGAAACCATAGAACATGCCCAGAAAAATAATGTAAGCCCGTTAATTAATCACAGAGTACTTATAGTTAGGAAAACAATTCGAGAGAACTTTAGGATTATTCTATATCATACAGAAATAAAGGAGAAAATGTTCTCTTCCGCATTTCTTTTATACTAAAAAGCTTGATAGTTATAGTAAAGATTCGGCATTCCATTTATTGTAAAGTTTTCTGATGTTAAAGAAATGCATATAAGCAAATATATGTACTTTGGTTAGACTTTGTCATACTGCAATAACTGGAATAATGTTTTTTTTCTATTTCTTTTTGAATTACTCATGTTGAATAAATTATAATTCATGTATGTCTTTTACTCTTTAACTGATTAAATTTTTTAAACATTCATACAGGCCATAATGAAGAGAACGAATATTTTCCCCAACTGGATTAAATCATATTCAGGGCTGGAGTAGCACAGTTGAAGTTTATTCCAACAGAGCGAACTGCAGCCACGGCACGCCAAGTATTCAGGTTCGATTCCTGGTCTGGACATATTTTGCTCTGTTGGAATAAACTTCAACTGTGCTATTCCAGCCCTGAATATTCATACATGCTTTACATGTATTTTCTTCTGCTTGTTTTTCTATATGTATACTGCAAATATTCTCAAATATTTTTTTCAGTATTCCAAACTTTGCAATTTATTCAAATTTAAGCCATTTTACAAAGGTAGTACAGTCAATCTGTTTTTTTTATTGCATAACTTTTTATTCATTTTTTATAATACTTTTGTATCAAATACATTTTTAGCAGTTTTATTAGAATTTTTTTTTAGTTCTTCATTTAAAAAGACTAATAAGAAGATTTATAAAACTAACCGACTCTGCTATTTTGGACTTGTTAATTAAATACTGCTATCAATATGCCATAAATAGTTCTAGTTAATTTTTAATTTGATCATACTGCTACTTAAAATTTACAAATATAACGGAAATTAGGGAAAATCATTTCAAAACGATGAGCTATCGAATTCTGGACTTTTATTCAAATTAATTAGTATTTCTCGGATGAATTATGCGAAATATATGAGAAAATACTTGGAAAACATACGACTCAGCATGTACTGTTAGTCACATTAAAAAGAATTATGAATTTAGAAAGTACATACATTAAATATTCATAAAATTCAAGTGTTAGAGCTTATGAAAACATTTAAAAGAAAAAAAATATTAATCATATATAGTCTGCGTTTCTGCCGCACTTATCGGAAGCACGTTGGATTTCCTGAAATAAAAAAACTAATTTTATTTCAAAATTACTTCAAGCACACCCGCTTATAAAACAAATGCCCATTATTCATTCTGTTTTTAAGCCTTTACATATTTTGTGTAAATTGATATGAATTTTGAAAATGTAGAGGCAATTTTTCAGAAGTTATTAGGATAAAATCCCTGCTGAGTTAATTACTGAATTACCATATATAGTTTATAGAACAACAGCAAAAAATATTGCTGTTTTGTTCGACACATTTTCTCATTGTTAAAAAAAAAGATTTCTTCTGAGATTTGTATAACGATCGATAGAATGGTTTTGGATTATTTAAAAAACTCTAATATCTTGTCTTTTTAGATATATTACACATTTGAAAGTTTATAGCATCACTATTAATTTTTTTTTTACTTCTATTATCTTACGTTTATCTTTTTTTTTCTCAATTAAAATGAAATATGTATAATACAAATGAAATATCTTGCAAAAAAGAGTGATATCTCATCAAAAACAACTCATTGTAAATAATCCCACCAAGCCACAAATCTAAAACGATAGTCATAAAAAGAAGTGATATCACATAAAAAGAAGCGATGTAGAAGCGCATACTCCGAGTACCGTGAAAAAATCTTTTACTACTCATAATGTTTCTAAATGATTCGGAGTGAAGTATAGTATGTGAAAACTGCTTGGCGACCTGCAGGGGTATATCTAATATATGCGATGTACATGCCGATATCAATTTCGAAAATTTGTGAAAGTCGAAAAAATAAATTTTAAATTCTCATTATACCACTTTCATAAATATTTGTAGCTAGAAGATATGTAATAAATCAGAAAGATTTGTAAGACAAGCAGGAAATGGTATGAAATTGTGGTAATAATCTATTATTACAATTATGCTTTTCAATATTTTAAGCATAATTTTAAATTACATAAATACGTTTAATAATGCATTGTTTCAAAATTAAAGGGAAAACTGGTAAAATGGATCCTGTTTATGACGGAATTATTTTTAAACGTAAAATGTCATATTTCCAACATAAGGAATATTATACAATACTATTGAAACAGAAGCCTTACTAAACAGATCTTTCCAAGTCATGTGCAATTCCGTTTACACTGGCTTTACTGCAAAATACCTTAGTTTAGTTCACATCTATTATTAGATGCATTGTTATTAATATGCATATGCTCATTATTTATTATTATTATTTTACAAACTCAAAATGTTTGCATGTTTACTTAGAAATTCCTCGTCATCAAAGTGGTGTTTCACGTTCAAATAATGTAAATAAAATCAACAAATCGATCCCACATGATTATAAATAAGAATGAACATGCAAACATCAAAGGCTTCAACTTTTCACAATTTAATGGGAGCAGTAATACAAGAGGAAAATTATTAAACAAATAGATATATGTAAGTGGAGGAAGAACGAACATTATAAAAGCCTGCAGGTCGCCAAGCAGTTTTCACATACTGTAACCTCACTCCGAGTCCTTTGGAAACATTATGAGTAGTGATAGATTTTTACACGGCACTCGGCATATACACTTCTATATCGCTTCTTTTTATGTGACATTACTTCTTTTTATGACTGTTGTTTTAGATTTGTTGCTTGGCGGGATCATTTACAACGAGTTGTTTTTGATGAGATAAGTATACACTGGTTTTCAAAAATTAAGGAAAAATCACAAAAAGAGAGATAACTCGTTCAAAAATAAACCTATTCATATGAAATTTGCATATGTTGTTAACTAAGAGATGGTGAATAAAATTACAATATGCAAATTAGTGGCGCTGCAATAGGATTGCATCATCTGTGAGGAGCATAAAAATGCATGCTAGAGATTACGGCTACAGTTGTCGCTGCGATTATGAGATAAGAAAACTAAGATAGCCAATTCATTAGTATGACCTCGAGGTATCATTTGTCCGTACAACTGCGATATAGAGCTATTGGAAGATTGGAGGCATGTCAAAATTAGACAGAGGGTGCTAGATGGCTAAAAGTGAGGCCTTCTATTATTCATATTCTTTGGCAACAATTTCAAAACACTGGTTCCGCCTCCAGAAGGTTCAGCCAAGGACGGGCAAGAGCTATGGCAAGCGCCGATGATCGATATTTGCTGTTATGTGTACGAAGGAATAGAACAGTAACCACCTCTCATTATAGAGCCTCCTTTTCTGCAGCCACTGGAAAGTTTGGTACCAACGTGTACTGTGCGTAGAAGGTTTTATGAAGGTGGTCTTTAAGAGAGGCGACCAGCCATTTGTGTGCCGCGTGCATCACGTTACCTGAGGGAACGTTTAAGGTGGACACGTCAACATGTCCACTAAACGGCTTATCAGCGGAAGCGTGTTCTCTTCACGGATGAGTCCCAATTTAGCCACCAAAGCGATAGTAGTCGTTCTTTGATTTGGAGAGAACAGAGAACACGCTATCATCCATCAAACATTCGTGAAAGAGATTCATACGGAAGAGGCAGTGTCTGTGTTTGTGGTGGTATCGCTTTGAGTTGATGTACAGACTTCCATGTCTTTCCACGTGGAACCGTGATTGCTCACGTTTATCGAGATGACGTTCCTGATGCTTATGTTTGCCCTTATGCCAGCACAATAGGTAAGGATTTCCTGTTACAGGAAGACAACGCTAGACCACACAGGTATCGCATCGTGGAAGATTATCTTTAGCACCAAACAATTCAGCGCATGGAATGGCCAGCTCGATCACCGGACTTGAATCCCATCGATCATGTTTGGGATGCTTTAGGAAGATGTGTTGCTGCTCCCAATCTCCCTCCTCAGACCCTTGCCACGCTTACAACTGCTTTACACGAGCTATGGCTCGCACGTCCCAGCGAACTTATCGATCGCATAATTGACACTATCACACATCGCTATATGTACTGTATTGCTTCTAGGGGTGATCATACTCCATATAAAAGGTACTTTTCCTATACCGAACAGACACATTTATTTGGTTTATTTTTTAATTGTGCTAATTTCTGAAACACCACAATCGTCTGGTAATTTTTTAAAATGTTATTTTATACCATACTATGTGTTGTATATTGTGGCTCAGATTTATTAAAATCTACATGTAAGATTTTGAGTAATCGTTATTTTTGTCGTTTTTCCTTAATTTTTGGAAACCAGTGTATATTACGAACTTTCGTTGATACTACGAAGATGGATGGTATAGACTTGTCCATTCAATGTTTAATTCAACTATTCATCGTTATGCATGGTGTAATTTTGAGCATGTTCTCGTTCGAACATCATTTATGGGATATCTAATATCCATTCATTCGTATCTATATTTCCAGTAAAACTTATTTTATATGCAACGGATGCGACGTCAAACATTTTTTTTGACATTTTTCCAAAAACGAATGATTCAAAAAGAATGTTTCTTTAAACAATTGTTATGTACTAGGAGTGAAGCTTCTTGCTCTGCACAGTTTATGCGGTATTGACAGAACAACTTGAAATCAATGGCTTCCTCCAGTTTATTAGTTTTAGCTACAGGCCTGAAAACAGGGAATGTTATTTAAAGAATACTGAAATTAAGAGAAGCATTTTACATGCTGTCTAGAAATAAATATAAATATTTATTTTGAAAACGTAATGTAAATGAATACACTTAGAGAATGAAAATGAAGATCCCCCCCTCCCCGCCCCTCTTATACATAAACGGCATTAAAAGAATTTCGCCTCTTAACATCACTTTTCTCAGTGAATTCTTTCCCCAATTAACATAAGCATTTCTAATTAATAGGAATGCGCTCTCGGTCTGCCGAGATATTAATTCTCATTTTCATATGGTTTAATCATTTTTCCTAGACATTGCATTTGGAATGATCTAAGAACATTTTGAATGAAGTGCTTTGAATTCTTGGAATTTGAATTAATTTGCGAGAATCTTGAGGAAAAAAATGTTTTTTATTAGATTTTTTTAAAACTTACACACATACAAAACTACTTAAAAAAGAGTACATTATACAAAAATAAAATGCTTTACAAAAACAAACTTTAGATTTTTGTTAATTTTTATCGTTTGTATGTAAAGAAAAAATTTATGAAATGAAAAATATACATACATCTTTCAGAGGAAATAGTGCGGAAAATGATGAAATTTTTCATTCGTATTTTGAAAAACAAACAAAAAAGTTTTATGAATTTTTTTTTCTTATCCATTAAGTTGGCGCGATGGTTAAGAAGTTGTGCTTCATGGATTGTTAAACAACGTTATCCTATATTATAATATGAACAAATCTAGAAAAGATCACTAGGCTAGGTCATACGTTCCAGAAAATTCGATTAGTTTGTCATTTTGCAGTCACTATGGGTCAAGGCATTTCAATGGGAATAAAGGTTCAAAAAGTCATTAAGTTGTTGAACAATTAGCAATAAACGAAGTCGCAAAGTTGGCAACAGTTAGCCGAATTTGGCGATATTTCGTGAAATATTGGCGTTATTGGTGTGATTTGGCGACTTTCAAGATTACGAATTAAAAACACATGCATGACGCCAAATAATAGAATATTGCCAAATTTCGTAATATTTGGTAAAATTTTGGCGACAGTTCGCGAAAAATTTGGCTTTCAGAATCTAAAGGAATTTATGATTAAAGCAATCTGAGTCCATAGAACGTTCTAGAAAATATAATTCAACCAATGAAGGTACTTTGATCTTTCCCAACAAATGCTTGGCGCCAAATGAAAGAAAGTCTCCAAATTTGGGGAAATTTTGAGAGAAAATTGGGTTTCAGAATCTGAAGAAATTTTCTAGACTGTTATAAAATGAAATGCTGTATAGCAATAATACAGCGAAAATTTATGGTTATACCGAGTTGAACACAAAGCGAGTTTTAACCGAATATAGCTCGGTCTTCCACGCTGGGGCGTATTAAATTGTCTTTGAAAGCAAATGTTAGTAGACGAATAAACAGGCAGACAAGGTGAAAAATTGAAGTCAATAAGAATTTTCAGTATTACTAGAAGTCTTTAAAAAGCTATATTAGTAACAATTTTTAAAATGTAATTTTCAAATTTGTTTATGCAGCAAACAGAAAAAAATTGTGCCAAAAATTAGCATATTGTCCGAGTTCTTATATTTGAATAAAGTAAAGCAAACTCAGCCTTCCTTTCTAAAAAATAGCATTCAGACATTTCAGAAGTTTATAATCGTAAGGTATTAAGAATAATCAAAGAATAGTTAGATATTCGATGTGTTATCAAAATTGGTTAATGTTAATATAAAAAATGACTAAGCTTTATTGAAAATTTCTTTTACAGTTATTACTGCGTGTTGCTATGCAAACATTTTTCTTCGAATAATAACAAGAATATATTTTTGCACACTTCAAAAGAGTTTTGTCGTGAACATATCAGAACGTTATGAAAATAGGGGTTTAAAAATAGCACAAGTTGTTGCATCATGTATAGTTTCTTGAGAAAATGTCTATTTATAAAATAGCAAATATCATATTTGTCTGTCTATAGTTACATTAGAAATAGTTTCATGCTTCTAGTTTTAAAATTTGTATATGGAAATATTTTATTTTTAAACACATTTTACCAAGTTTTGAAGTAGTTAAAAATATTTGAGATGCATTTTTATCACTATTTATCAAACTATTATACATTTTCAAACTTTTGTTTTTATAATTATGCAATATTTGATATTTCATATTTTGATAATTGATTGGTTGGAAACTCTCAATATCTTGAATTAGAATGCCGACTTGGTCAAAGAATGAAACACATTTTAAAAAACTTCATATAATTTTGCTTCATTTGATGTAGCACTTCTTGCTGTATCAGAGTTTTTGCTTCATCCTTTATACAATAGTCTAGTGTACACTGTTAAACATTTTGCAGCATTCTGTCCAGTCATTCGACCGTTTTTTGAAAAAACGGTTTCATAACCGTAATTTAACTATATTCTGACCATAAAGTGGCCAATAATATGGTCAGAATAGTGTTAAATTACGGTTGTGTAACCGTTTTCGAAAAAAAATGGTCAAATGACTGGACAGAATGCTGAAATTTTTAACAGTGTATTCAATCGAAAATATCTGAATAGATTGTTCTTAAGGCAAGATTGTAATGCGGGATACAGCATCCCAGTAATATTCGAGAAATCGACCATTTTCATGATCGTGGAATCTTTGTTTGGAACGACATCATGTTGGACAGCAGAATGCCTTTGTACATTTTCGATTTGGATATTGTGACCGAAATCCCCATTATACGAGGATAAAATTTATTTAAGACTTTTTCGGATTGCTGCCTGTACATATTTTATTTAAGAGAGCGAAAACACAAGTAGCTGATATTGATTTACCCCCTTCTCAGGAACTACTTAAAGAATTTCAATACTTTTTAGTTCACAGGCTATCAAAGACTGAATGCTAATGTATAGGCAGGTTCTGTATGTACGTATGTATGTACATAACGTGCTAACTCTTGATAGAAATATCCGATTTGCTTCAAATTTTGTAAATATGTTCATTCTGATAAGGCGCTTCTCTGATTAATTTTGGGGGTTCATTGATTAAGTATGAAGGGGGGGGGGTTCGGGGAGCTAGTCTCCCCCTTAATTTACATAAATGGGTTTTTCATGCAGAATTATCCGATTTGCTTCAAGTATGGTATACCGGTTTATTCTGATAATGCGCTTCCCTGTTTAGATTTAGAGATTCATTGGTTAAATATAAAGGGGGAACGGGGGCTAACTCCCCTAATTTAGATAAATGGGCTTTTCATGCAGAATTATCCGATTTGCTTCAAAATTGGTATACCGTTTAATTTTGAGAAGGCGCTTCCCTGATTAGATTTGGAAGTTTATTTTTTAAGTGTAAAGGGGGTGGACGGAGGGCCAATCCGCCCTTAATTTAGAGAAATGGGTTTTCATGCAGAATTATCTGATTTGCTTCAAATTTGGTATACCGGTTTATTCTGATAAGGCGCTTTCCTGATTAGATTTGGAGATTCATTTATGTATAAAGAAGGGGAATGGGGGGGATTATTGCTCAAAATGAGTGAGTTTTATTTTATGAATAATAGACATAAAAGAGTATAATATACAATTAGTGTGAATAGGTTGTGAGCTCAATGACATCAGTTTAACTGGGCACTTTTCCCCCCCTTTTTATAGTTTTGGAAATAGTTAGTCTACGTTTTGGCAAGGAATATAAAAAAACAATAGTTACGTGATTTCGAAACAACAAACAATAATAACGACAACAAAAAAATTAAGTGTAAAATAGATGACATTGATGTACCCGTTTCTCGATAACTACTGAAGGGATATACAATACATTTTTAAAAATAGTTTTGGCAGAAGTTAAACTATAAATTGATCGGAAAGAAACAAAAATAAAAAATATAATAGTCGCAATTTTGCAAACCAACAAAAGGCAGTTTCTTTTTAAAATTAAACTATTATATTATTTAATTTTATTTTTTGTTAAGCAACTATCAATTTTTAGTAAAACTAATGATAAAACAATACGAAAAGTATTAAAAATCCTTCAGTAGCTCTTGAGAAAAGGTATATTAATGTCGGCTATTTTACACACAGTTTCTCAACTGTTACTGCCCCCTTGGACTATAATAATACGAGGTTACACGAACATAACTTGATGATGTTTTGAGCAGTGTTGCCAATTTAGCCAAATTCAAAATGTCTACCAGAAATTCGGAAAAGTAATATTTTCTTTATTCAATTACAGCCGTTTAATGATTAAGTATAGGAAAAATTACTACTCCGAATTCCTGGAAGGTATTTTGAATAACAAATCCACTAAATCCACTCGCAAATCCTTACCAACACTGTTCTCGATCAAGAAGATATTCGTCTTATGGATGGACTCTCAAAATCGTCGAATATCAATCCTATTGAATATGTTTGGAATGATTTACGAAGCATCACTCAAACCATTTCCTAGTGCTAGCCAGGATTTCAAATCGGCACTTTTTAGAGAGGGGATTTGTTGGCAGAAGTTATCAATAACAATCTCATTAACAGTAAGAAAGCTTGCTTGTTGAACGAACTGTATTCACATATTCGGGATATGATGCTTGATGAGTTGACCCTTTTTAATATCCGGTGCACATTGCAAAATTTCTTTCATTTCGTATTATGTGGTTTCTCATAGTATGATATACTTATGTATAAAATTTCAGGTTCTTATATTAATTTGTTTATAAGGATTATTTTAATATTGGTGCCATCAAGACCCTACGGGTCGCAGTTGTACCAAACTGATCTAAGGGAACCGTCTTCTGAATCAAAGGATCGACAGAAAAAACCCGAAAAACTGTTCCCATTATAAATTTTGAAGGCCAATTTGGCGACTGAGAAATCTTGGCGATAAAATACAGGCAGTCCTAAAAAAAGAAAATATCCCATACTATTTTACCATTAAATTATCGCGAAGAAACGTCATGGATTCCATTTCACAGGGCATTTCGCCTGCTTACCAAATATGAATACAATTTTTGTCATAAGAGTCGTACACATGTTAAAAACTGTACCTTGATTTTTCAAACGGTGACATTTAAAAAAAAATTCTTGGATCAAATCAGGTTGGATGTAAGTAAACTTTATGCATTTTTTCTTAAATCTTGATAGTCTAATGGTAAATCCACGTGACAAATTTTAATTTATATTTTCCTAAAAAATAATTATCTAATTGAATTTTCTTTTTTTGATGTTATAGAATGCATAAAAATATCTCAGATATCTACTGTAAAAAGTATGACTTTTTTTTTTTAAATATAAAGTAAGTCAGCCATATATACAGAGTTAATTTCCTTTCGAAATTCACTACGTTCTATTGAACGTGTTGTTGTGAAAACGTATTCATTTATGCTCTTCAAAACGAGAGATTCAATGCGCTCATTATTTTTATACTTGTGAATGATAAACGTTTGTATTTTCGGAATATCTGAAGGCGAAAGGCAATCAGAGAGTTCGATCGCACTTAAGCTTTGAACTTTTGGGAACAATTTCTAGCCAACTGATGAAAAACCGAAGTAGATGGTGTCTGACTTTCTCAAAATTTTCGACGAATAGATAAACGCCATTAACGCGAAAGATGAATATATTCTACCGACTAATGATAAAATGGATGTCAGCAACATTTGCCAAGAAGATTATAATATATATTTAAGGGGTTTAATAATGGCACTTATTTGTTCGATTCTTCGTTTTCTCATTATATGCTTTTCAAATACATAAAAAAAATCATCACATTCTTTCCTTAAAAAGACAGGAATCATAGAGAGAAACTCAGATTTTAAAATTGTGCTTAAAAGGTACAAACGTAAGAATTTTAATTAGGATAATTCGGCTATAACCCAAAATAACAAATTAAAAAAATCATAAAATGACATCTATCTTTCCGCCAGGAATAATATAGATCAGACTACTTCTGAATCCCATTGACACCGTTATCTGGTAATTCTAAATCCAAAGCTAACCTTTTTATATTGGACTTCATGTAAAATAGACCGATTTAGCCAAAAAAAAAAAAAAATGCCGACAAAGTAAGATGTATGCCAACAAAGAAAATCAATTACTGCATTAAAAGGCGAACATTTGATCGTTGTATGTAAAACTGATGTTTGCTTTAGAACCACACAAGGTTATTTATATGAAATTACTAAAATATAAACTACCCTGCATCCAAGAGATCAGAGGCAAAGCAGCTTCCCTTGTTCACCAAAGAGCGTTTCAACGCTATCAGTTTCATTGCTCGTACGAGATCAAAGACCTGCTGAATGATCAGGGAGCGAAAGCGCAGACACCATTTCCTGATAGGGGATAAAATAGAAGAAAGCTAAGTCGGTTACGAAAGTATGGAAAGTACACGATCTTGGGCGTGAGTTATCGCTTCTTCTGTCGAAAGAGACAGCTCTCTTTTATTAACTCGGGATCGAATTGCCCATGTCTATAAGGAAAGGGGATGTTTACAAACAAACACCACTACTGTCAACCAATTTACCACTACATTTTTGCAAAGCGATTATTGCAGGAATCGTCTTGGTGACGTAGACCAATCGTATCATAGACCTGTTAAACGTAGACCAATGAAATTTCCCGAGCTCATGTGCACGGTAGGAGTCATAAGGAACGGACAGGTTTTTCTTGCTGATCCACTGTAATTCGACCAACAGTGACGTCAGCTGCCCTTTCCTTATTAGAAAATCCCTTCATTTTCCACTTTCAGTCATTTCATCGGCTACTTCCTTTTTGTTCCAACTCGCACTGCGCCATCCGATGGGATGTGTACTTTTAACGGTCGCTACCGTCCTTCGGAACGGGGTGAAGTATAAAGGATTTTGTTCAGCAGGGAATGGTTGACACTATTTAAAATTAGATCCCATTTTTACTATCCATCTGACTTTCTGTGCTGAACTTTCTTTATTTCTATGTACGGGCTTATTCAGCTGAACATTAGTTATTCGCTATTATATACAATAAAACAATACTTGAATAACAAATAAAAAAATATAGAAAATTACAAAAATATTCTTGCTATATATAAACTTTCTATCATCCTGCATATAATTAATCGTTTTACTTACAATCTGTGCTTCATTGTTCTATGAACTCAATATTTCCAATGTTGCGTGTGTATACTTGTTGTACATTTATTGTTGCTCGCAACCCGCTTACTTTTGTTTAACAATTTTTTGCTACTAGCTGTCGAAGTGCTAACACTGCTAGTACTGTAGTATCTGTTATGTGGCGGAAATGTGCGGTGTTGACCACAGACAATTTACCTTCAAACGTATACTTAAGATTGCTATATAATTTGGCAGTGTCTAATTGAATGCTTTAGCAATACATTTGTTTATAAGATCTTTATTTTATTTTCCAAAATTCATGGATAGAGCCTGTGATATCAAGAAAGCCGATGAAGCAGGAATCCAGCTTGTACTTTTAATGGCAAAGTTTATTGAAACAGTAACTGCTACTTGCAAAATTATTTCCACTCACACTTCGTAATTGTTTTGAACAGAATGATATTGTCACATAAACCACTCTTACTCGATTTTTCAAACTCAAAATCAATATTTACTCGGGTATTTCTCTTACATCCTACCACCACGAAAAGACACCTCTAATTCCTGACTCCTCTCTTCACTTCACTTCGCTTTTGATCTTTTTTAAAAACTTATGTCACTTTACTTCACTTAAATAAAGGTTGGAGGGTTGGTGGCATGACAGACTCCTAACACACTTTCTTTTATAACTGTATGAAAAGTTAAGAAGCACTACATGAACTCTCCTTTTCCGAGCTGTTTTGATTAAAAGAACTAAAAAAAAGTGTCAAAAGTAATTTTTACCATTTTAAAAATCTACGTTTCTGCAATTTTTAATATGTAGATGTATTCTAAATTGTATTCATATTCGGAAAGTACAGACGATTCCTTGTTGAAAGGTACCACTCATATCTCTTTGCGATAACTTGGTTATAAAATAGTATAGGGGAGACTAGGGAGGATTGACCATACGGGAGGCTGGACCCACCCCTCAGTTTTCATATTTAAAGGAATTTCAGAGTTTTATCAATAGATGTCAACCAAAGCTACCGGAATGCTTTAATAACAGTCTTTGTTTCATACAGATAATCGAAATAGGTGTGGAAAAAATCAATTGTGAGGCGTTTTCAAGCTAAAAGTTGTGTTTTTTAGAAATATTTTGTAAGATTTTTTCAGATAAAATATATCATAGAAATTTAAGTAAGTAGGTTTTAAGTAATGCAGAAATATCGAGCTTTCATTCCTGGCATAAAGATTATACAGTAAGTCGGGCTTAACATAACAATGTGCTATTCTTTAGAAAAAGGCTATGTAATGAGGCTTGACCCAGTCAATTTGAGGGAGGGTTGACCAGATGTTTAAGGCTCCCTTAACACATTCACAACGGGAAACGAGAATTCTCGTTTTCATTCAAAAAATATCATTGGCTAAGGGCGTGGCTTCTACCTTACAGAAAATGCATTTATATCACGCTGTCCATATTTTTTTTAGATTGTAAAACATTTTATATTAAATTCGTTCATTCAAAGATATTTACCGATGCAAAAACTTGGGAAACCAATCTATAACACCAATTTACAAAAGACTTTCAAAACAGGGAGGAGCTTCTACTGTTTCAAAATTTAGATTTGATATAAATCGCTTGTCGGCAATGTGTTATTTTAAGAGGTTTTGGAAATATTTTTATTATACACTGTGCATAATGAAAGATAATAATATAAAAATGGTTATATATAAGAATGAATGTAAATTTATTCTGCAAAGGTACAGTAAAATGGGGTGATGGAAAAGAAAACGTTTAAAACTGATTCAAGAAATATGCAAAAAATTGCTATTTGCACTGCCCGAAGAAAATTAATGAAATATAAATGGGAAAGTTGATTGGAACTTTTCTCCATTTAAATATTACTTACAATAGGTAAATAGAAACAGTGGAAAAGACTAGAAAGTACGAAAGCAGCAGCATTAACAGTTTTAGGGGCAGTGGTATGTTTATGAAACCACTTTATTTTAATTCCCAAACTCTACAATACAATGACACCAGAATTTTGAAAAATCTTTTCAATTTAACAGGCATGTGAAATAAAGCCTTTTTCATATTTACAAATAAATTTGTTCGCATATTCCGGTGCCAGTCATTTATTTCAACATTTTAGTACTGAAAGTACTTTGCCCCTGAAAGGGTTAAAATATGTTAATGATAAGTTAAGGGCTCATGAGGCTGCAAAAGAACATAGCATTGATCGAAAAACTTTAGAAAGGTATGTAGACGAATTTCAACATAATGAATAGAGTGAGATGAAGCCAAACTATGTGACAACTAGAGTTGCCTGGTCGAGTGTCACAAAAAGTAGAACAAAGATACAAAAATAAGACGGGACAGTAGCTACTAAACGCGGACATTATAATGCATGAAACCCTAGGAAATGGAACCTGTCTCTAGCGGGATACTGTCTTAAATGTTAAAATTTCATTTTCCCTGTTGTAAAACTATATCTGCTCAGACAAAATCCTGTTTAAAACAAAATTTTTCTCCTCTGACATGCGACTGCGCCTAAAGAGCTTCGTTTAAGCATCATATTAATTTTTTTTAAATAATAATTAAAGCATGTAGCATAAAGTTATTTTGCTTTTTTAACTGATTTTATTTCTCTTCACAAATATTTCAATATAAAACAAAGTGGGTCAAGCCTCCCATACAGTGGGTCAACCCTCCCATAAGTGGGGAGCCTTGACCCATTATTTTCTCATGATTAAAATCAATCGTTTTTCAAATTTCTTATATATGACACTTATGTAGTAATTTTATTTTGATGATTGTATAACAAATAAAATGATATATAAAACTTTATTCTACGTTTAGTATTTAAAAAATAAAAAATCATTTTGTAAAAAGTTGGTCAACCCTCCCTAGTCTCCTCTAAGGAGTCCCCCCTTTTTTTGATGACTTTATAATGGTTAATTAGCTTACACAACTTCCCTATTAACGCTTGCAATGTCATATTAAGAAATAAATGCTTAGATATGTTAGAAAAGGGAAAAAAGGTAATATTGAGATGTAAATGTTTATAAAAAAAAATATATTTTTTTAATTATACTGCATTAAATTTATATTTTAACAAACCTGATTTGTACTTTACCCAATGTAAAAAATAACAATCAAAGAACAGTTTTGATTTCGATGCGTTTTCAGTATATATCAAGGTTTATATTAAAGCTGTAAAAAACGAAAAACCAGGACTGTAGAAATTCATTGAAAAATATTTCACTTTCATTACGGAATAAATATGCTTGATGTTGT
This sequence comes from Maratus speciosus, assembly GCA_963932465.1. Lineage (NCBI taxonomy): Eukaryota > Metazoa > Arthropoda > Arachnida > Araneae > Salticidae > Maratus > Maratus speciosus. The sequence goes on along the minus strand of OZ010789.1, from coordinate 544,560,281 downwards.
TTACATATAGAAAGATTTTTCCTTCGAATAATTAATAAGGTTGTTGTTTTTGAGTTTTGAGTATTTCAAAATATTTTTGTCCTATTACATTAAAACATTATGCAAATAAGTCCCTGGAAACAAATCTAGCTGTTGCATAGTTTTCTACATTAAGAAAGTAAACATTATATTTGTTTATTTATATTTACCTAAGGAACATATCCATAATTCTTAAAAAATCTATAGATAGAAATATTTTGTTTTTAGCTGTCTTAAAGGAGTTAATAAATGTACTTGCTACATTTATATATATATTTTAAAAATTTCTGTATGTTATAAAATGCTTTTTAGTAATTATACAGGATTTAACATTTTATAAGAAAAAATTATTAGTTGAAATTTTTTTATTTCTTAAATTAGAATACCTATTTGGCAGCAACCGCCCAGAACTGATGATCAGGTATAAATGCGTAAAAATAGGCAAAATGAAGAATTTGTTTTATATATGCAAAACGAGGGAAACAAAAATCTTTATAAAGCTCCAATGACAAGCCTTCATTGTTTATTTACTTCGTTCCGTGCTAAGTGGATTTATTGTTCGCTTTTGAAGCCTTTATAACTTTCTCTAGAATATAAATATTTATGTGAAATATTCTTTAGAATATTATTATGCAAACCGCAAGAAATAATCCAAGTAAAACTGCAGCGAAAACGCAGTAGCACAGGTTCTAAGCAAAGCCAGTAAAAAAACAAACAACAACAACAACAAAAAACAGGTTTTTCACTTACAGGGAGAGGGCCAACCTTGTTAATCACAGATTTTGATTATTTTAATACATGTTGTAGGGTAGAGACCCCTTAGTGTCAGGTTCAACGGATTTTATCCAACGCCCCTTAGTTCTTGAGAAACCGGGGGTCTAATAATAGCACACAACTTAAATACTTACTTTGCAGCTGCAATGATAGGTTGGTCGTAGCTCAGTTGGTACGGCGTTCGCTGGTTAATCTGCGGGCCCGGGTTCGGTACCCAAACGTGCTACATTTGTATTTCTCATTTTTTGTTTTATAAATATACTTGTAATTATAATTTAATAATTTAAATTACAAATTTTAATATCCTACATTAATTATAATGTTAACAAACTTAAATTTATCATTTTTTATTTTTAAACTATTATTTCTCATCCTTTAAAGAGGTTTAAAAAGAAATGGGATCTATTATTGAATTATAAAAATTCCAAAATCGTGGCAAAATCTGTTGTGGTGCCATCTAGTTATGATAAAATAAAAGAATATTCAAATAAAATAAAAATAAAAGCAGAAAGAAGATAAAGGTGAAAGCAAAATAATTGAAAGCGCAAGCATACGTATTACAAATTTAAAAATCTTTAATATGCAAAAAATCGGTTGTAATTTAATTCTGATGCTAATTTTTAATATAATTATGCTTGTTACTTTAAAAACAGAATAATAGTATTATCACATTGACTTCCTTTGTTAAAGCAATGCGTAAATGATATTTCTTTAAAATCACGAATTGACACAATTGTTCAATATCATTGCATCGATAAAGAATATATGAAATAAATTTTAAAAGTTATTTTTAAAAAAATTAAGTTTTATGATGTTTTATACAACTGTTTAGTTAAAAGTAAAAAATTAAATAGGTTAAAATTATAATTGATATACAATATTATAAATTTTAATTGACAATGAGATTATTAATTATACTTACAAGTATATTTATAAAACAAAAAATGAGAAAAACAAATGCAACGCATTCAGGTATCGAACCCGGGTCTGCGGATCAGCCGGAAAACGCCATACCAACTGAGCTATGACCAAGCTATCGTTGAGGTTGCAAAGTAAGTATTTAAGTTGTGTACTATTATTAGACACCCCGGTTTCTCAAGAACTAAGGAGCGTCGGATAAAATCCGTTGAACCTGATACTAAGGGGTCTCTACCCTACAACATATATTAAAATAATCAAAATCTGTGATTAACAAGGTTGGCCCTCTCCTTGTTAGATAAACGTGCTTTGTCCATAAAGAACAAGCCAGTATTTGAATATTTGAAAATTATACTTTCATAATGCACATTTAAAGGATTTCACTGTTTAATTTGAAAAAGTAAAATTTACCATTAAGAGATAAGATAAATATTTACTGAAAAAATATTTTTTGCTGTGTACACAACCTTTAATATAACTAGTTAATCCACGAAAGTAACATATACTTTTTAGATTAATCTTATTTCACACGAGTCGCTGCCGTTCTAGAAATTATTTCTATTTCATCAAGGCATATCGTAATAATAGTTGTTTGCAGTTAAGTCTGGAATGCATTTCTAAAAAAATGCTGATGATGTCTTCCCTCCCAGACAATTTTATTAGTGTCAAACTAACTTTAAACATAAAACTAAATAACGAGTGCTAGTATATAATTTCACTTTGACGAAATATTTCACGGTTTTATTTTTTTTAATTTAGACATTTAAATGATCAAACAATTATCAAAAGTCTAATCTTTACGACTTAATGAAACCGAATAATTGAGAATGTTCCTTACTATCTGAGAGGGCATCACAAGTTGTTTCTTGCCATAGAAGTGCACGAAAGACAACGAATCCCTGATGTGACAAGCAGCTTCCTCAAACATTACAGACTTCAGAATACTTTGTATTATACATTATTTATTCAACGCAGAATATAAAATATCTAAGAAGTTATACGAAAACTTCAACTTATTTATACTTATAATATAAAATATTTAAGTATTTACACGAAGTACAACGTTACTGATATGTAACTGCCTGCTATAAAAATGAGCGTGTTTAAATCCTGGTATTTACAATTCTACTAATTGTTTTAAGTTTTAGTTCAGACAAATTATGGTTTAATCAAAATAATGATGCGTTATATTTTTTAATAATTTTATTACATTAATACTTTATTACTTACATTTTTACTTTCATTCCTTTTCAATAATTCATACTTATATTTTAATGAAAATAATCATACATTAATGAGTTTATATTTAAGTAGACGCGAAATCCTCTCAGTGTAACAATTCTTGATATTTTAATGATAAATTCCATTGTTAAATTTGATTAAAATTTAAATATTTTAGATATTCCATTAATAAAACTTAATTAAGTAAAAAATGTCATGTGTATCATCAATTTATTCAATTTTGGGACAACTTATCAAAATGTTTAGAATAAAAAGCATTTTTTTAAAAGAAATAATTCTACCTTTTCACAATAGTTTTCATAAAAATATTAAAAAAACTTACATGAATTAAAATATCTTTTTTAAACAGCAAGTCCACCCATTTCATAAATATTTATGACTCAGTTGACTGCATGAAAATAGGAATATTCTTCAGATTTTTTTTATCCAATTTTTTTACAAACTTTCTTTCAAATTTTTTTCATTAGTTATAATATCTTTAGAATAATTAATTTAGAAAAGAAAGGCAGGCTTTATATTTGAAACAGAAACTTATATTTTAAAGTGTATAGCTGATCAACAGATACTGTTAAAAATCAAATATTAATTTATAATTTTAATAAAGGTTTCAGATATAAACTTAAAATTTATCGTAATATCTTTATAAAAAAATATAGTAAAACATTATCCAAATTTAGGAATAGTATGAAAGACGCTATAGCATTTTAAGTACAATAAAAAACCAACAAAGTTTTGCTTTAACTCTTTACGTACTGAATTATGAATTCATGAAAATTTTATCTTCTAAAGAATTTTTCGTGAATGTTTAAAGTACATTAGAAGATTTACATAATCATTTAATAAATTTTAGAGGGATTTTAGAAGGATTGAAGGATTTAGAAGGATTAATTAAATTTGAATTTATAAGAATTTTGTGCAATATTTATAACCCCACTCAAATCTTTTATTTTAAATATTTTTCTTAGTATTTTGCAGAATTGGGAAACATACAAATATAAAGTTCTTACAATAGAAATATAGAAATATTTCCGAATGAAAAAATTCCACTCCCCGACCCGCCAACGCCAAGACAGCTGAAAAGATGCAAAGGCAAAATAAATCATCCTTTGAAAAATATTTGTGTTTTGTGTAACAAGATAAAGTATATATCTATAACTCATTCTAAACTGCATTACAAGTTATCCATTTATTAAATTAATTTTAGAACAAGTTATTTTAATGGTACTTATATGTACCGTCAGTAGATAATGGGTTAAATGCATCACCGAAGAAATAAATGTAGAACTGGCATTTTAACACAATAAAACATAGCAAAATATGTTAAATGCGCATTCTTGTCTAAAAAATCGGATACAAAACAATATATCGTATTTTTTTTTTTTTTTTTTTAGTTCGACAGGTTAATATTATAAATCTTTTTTAAATGTAAAATGAAATTTTTAACAACAACAACATCAAAAAAATAAAACTGACTTCAAGGGAATGTTTCTTGCTTTCGTGTTTTTGTGGCAAACCTGTATTGTTATCCACATTAAAATCCTGCACAGGTAGGTTACAAAGAGCCGAACCTGGAAACTCTATTTGAACTCAACGTAAAATCCGACCTAAATACAAGGCACTTCAATTCGAAATGAATTAAATTTAATCCATACTTTAATGCAATTATAAAAAAAAGAATGTGTAATTATATTTCTAATATTAGTCCCTACTCGACAAGCGACACGTATACGTGCTGTATAAGTTGAGTAAAATTCTTGAATATGGACACGAATATTTTGCCTTATCTGATTACATAATTTAGGTGATTAAATGATAAAAAAAATTCACCTTAGAAAAATAGTGCGAAGAAAAAAAGAGAAGTGCAATTACCGCTCTTCGCGAAAGGATTAATGGGTGACATTACATAAGAAGGCCAAAAAATATCACTGATTTTTAAAATTTCTTTTTCAGAAAAATATACACCGAGTGAAAATGGTTTTGGATGTATTTTAACATCATTAATACTCACTCACTCTCTCTCTCTCTCACGCACACCTATATATATTATGAATCAAAAAAGGGGAGCAGGAGGTGTAGCAACATGGTGATGCCGTATACCTTCCTTAAAGCACAAGCGCTCCCCAAATGAACCTGGAACAAAAATATTCATTTTTAGGTGCGTATTAATTACACAAATACTTAGCATCTATAGTCGTCGTCTGGTCTGTCCGTCTATCAGTCTGTCCGCATATAACAGCTCAAACAGTACCCAACCGAATGATTTGAAATTTAATATGTATAATCGTTGCAGAGTTTACTCCAGTCATTTCAAATTTTATGAAAATCAATTCAAAACTCAAAAAGATATTAATAAAAGTTTCCTTCATTCTATTAAGTCCTATCATACGTAAATAATTTAGTGATATCCCATGATAAGTAATGATTCTAGGTTGCCATGCTGATTACGTCCTATTGATGATGGAGTCCTATTATTTCCGTATGACTCCATTTAATATATAGAATCGTAATAAATTTTGTATTTATGCATTTTTGCATAAGAATGCAACAGCTATTGCACCAAGATTTGAATATTTATAAAACTAGCTATAGAATAACGCACCTCATTTGCCACGTTTCACGTGTAATTTCTAACGTTTCTGTTAATCTACCTTAAATTTGAGATAGGGTCATTAAAAAACTATTCACATTCATATAAATTGCAAACATGCAAAATATGGGTACTATTTTTTGTGTAAAAATTTTACTTTGTACATTGCATACTAATATTTCACCAATTCCAACATTCTTGTGCATTTCTCTAAAGGACAGTGTTAAGAATATGTTGCTAAATGCTGGAAGCGATCCGATGAAAATTATAAAAGTTATGCTGCAACTGCAAGTCATCTTCAAATGTACATTTCAAAGCGCTAAGCACATACTTTATAAAATTGTCTTATATGTGTGTGCGTTAATCATGTTAAAGATTGATATAACAAATGACTTAAAATGAACTTTCATTCTGACATATGCTAGTTTTTTTTTTTTTTTTTTTTTTTTTTTTTTTTTTTTTTTTTAATAAAATAATAAATAAATAAATAAATGAATGTATAAAGAAATGTCGGTTCTTTTGTTGGCGTTGTAGGTTGTGTTAGGTTTGTAGGTGTGTTTTGTAGGTGTTGTAGGTCCGAAACGTCAATTGGCTCTCACTGTGGAGACCCGAAAAGATTTTGGATTCCGTTTGTCTGGCTCTATGTTTGTCTGCTCCGCAATAACTGTCACAAAAAGCATCCAATTACCTTGTAATTAGATAGGTATGTTGTTGAGGTATCCGGAATTAGTTGTATTATTTTTGGTTAAATTTGATTGATGTGTGCGGAAAATACAGACCATCCATTTTCATGTCATAATACTTTGCTATGGGTATTCAGACGATTTTGGAGTTTTATCATTCGCAAAAAGAATAGCCCATTTGGATAATTTATTTAAATGTTAAATTATCAATGCTAAAATTTACCTTTGGATGTCTTAAATTTATTCTGTCGGTTTAAAAAATTTTTAATACATAGATTAGACATTCTAAATTAGATATATATCTTTTGATGGAATTTTATGCATGCGTTTGAAAAATTTAAAATATTTTGCTTTTTGAGTTTGAAGTTTTTGTCATCATAAGTAATTCTTTTTTTCCTAGTTTCCTTTACACAAAACAATATCGTATTTTTTTTTATTGCAGTTCGACAGGTTAATATTATAAATCTTTTTAAAATGTAAAATGAAATTTTTAACAATAACAACATCAACAAAATAAAACTGACTTCAAGGGAATGTTTCTTGCTTTCGTGTTTTTGTGGCAAACCTGTATTGTTATCCACATTAAAATCCTGCACAGGTAGGTTACAAAGAGCCGAACCTGGAAACTCTATTTGAACTCAACGTAAAATCCGACCTGAACACAAAGCACTTCAACTGGAAAGTTTCCTTTGACTGTTTCCTAGCAACAATTTTTCATGACCCATGGAAGAAAAATAAATTTGTTAAAATAATTGATTCATTCTAAAAATCCCGATTAAGAAAAGTCTGTTAAAAAGTTTAAATGAGAAAAAACAACATAAACACAAACTAATTAATCTTTCGTGGTTGGATCCCGGACAAGGATTAGCTTCAAATACGAACGATGGTTGGAACAAGATGGTTTAAAGTGAATGTGGATGCTGTTATAGGACTACCACAAAAGCAATTCTGATGCGCCAAATCACACTTGCTAAAATACAACAATTAGCAGTGGGCCCAATTACGAAAGAATTCACAATAGGTATAAGCTTCTACACAAAAGAAACGTGTTCCAACTAAAATGCAAGTAAACATTTTAGTGTACACAACAACTTAGTGTACAACACAACTGCCAAGAACTGATAAGAAATTTTTGTCAATTTCTGTACTGGAAAGCTGAAATACATAAAAAAATTGCAAATACTCCCAGAATGGTAAATATTCTTGCCATTCCTGTCGCTTTCTGCTAATTTGGTAGAGAATAAAGTAACTGAAACGAATTAAGAAATTGTGTTTTTGCAATCCATAGTTTACCTTAAAGGTTCACGAGGCTGATCACCCCAGGAGGATATTTAAAACTAACACTACAACATTTGCTTTACAAAATGCATTTTTAGGATGATTTTTTTATATTTTATTCTTGAATCTAAATGGATTTCGATATTATTTATATAAGGGTTCTTTTTTAAATAATAACCACCAAAACTGTTTTTTTTTTCAAACAAATATTATAAAAACGACAGATTTCTAAATTTGATATAAATCTCGAAAGGGAGGGGGGATTAAGTTTACATAAATATTTTAATACATGAGATTTTATTCGACTTTTGCAAAAAATGTCGATGTTCCGCTTCCGTGACTGACAGGTATGTCAATATTTTATTAGTATAGGATAAAATCTCCTATACAACGAGACACTTTTAGTGATAAAATACTTAACTAATCTGTCTCACGAAAGCGTGAGCTATTAGTAAGAAAATTAACTATTTTAGTATTAATTTTTGCTATTTTGATAAAGAAAAATCCTGTTCTTTTAACAATTTCTATGCAAAACCCGTACTTTCTATATTCCTTATTATGAAAATTATTGATTTTCTAATTTTTCCTGAATTAGGAAAACATTATATTATGTTTTGACGTGTATCAGACAGTATGTACTGCATAGTGTCATTGACCAAAGTACTGTGCACGTTCAATCTTTTCATATTGCACATAAAACAGTGTAAGTCCATCAAAAATTTTGTTATATTTTCTTTATTTTTGATGTTCTTAATGGTATTGACGAAAATCAAGGATACCTTGTGACAACATGTATTTTTGACAGAATTTGTAAATTGTGACATTGGTTTCCTATACAAAAATTGTCTTTACGTGCATTATCACTTCTCGTAATTTTGTCGCCTCATTAACTGAACAATAGGGATTTTTTACAATACTAGGGGGCTCTGCCTCCTACGAGCTACGCTCGTCAACCCCCGTTCGAACACCGCAGACTCTAAAAGCACGGTAATTTGATTGACTTAAAAAAGATTTCGGAAGATTGAATTATAATTTTAAAAACAGTGGCGATCTCCCTATTTATTTCTCTTTGATTGGGGAATTTTAAGGTGAAATCAGCTGCTGTTAAAAGATACAATGACTGTTTTCGTCTTTGATTAAATAAAATCAGTTAAACATTTCAAAATAAGCTAATATAAAATGAATTAAGTAAACAGAGACTTTGTCTCCCGGTATTTTTTAACAAAGCGAAAAGAAAGTTCTTTTAAATAAGACATTTTAAATGTATCGTTTTTAATCTGACGTAATTTTCAGGAAACTTTTCTTTCTCTTTTTAATATTCACGTGAAAATATTTTGTTAGAAAATAAATATTATTTGCGCTGTCCTAACAAAAATAGTTGAAAAGATCATCTCAAAATATTAAATAAATGTTTCGTGCAATTTTTAAATTTAAACTGTTTTGCAATATTATTTTTAGTTCATTTTACGTAATAAGTGTAATGTGACGTAAATGTGACGTAATTTCTCCTATTAAAGACTTCTAACGCATGCTAATCAATTTAATATTTTACAATATCCTTTCTCTTTCAAAATTCACGTATAAATACAGTTTTTATGACGTAATTCTCAATAAGTTGCTGATTTTTATATTTAATTATTTAATTTTAATTTGAAGAGGTTTTTTTCTGTTTATAATAGTCACGTGTAACTATTTTTTTTAATTTGAAGCAAACATTCTCGTTTGCGCTGTTTATGCAGTTGGCAACAGTTTAAATTAATAACATTTTCTAAAGTATGTAAAAAATATATCTCGAAATGCTGAAAATTTGAATTTAAAATAGAAATAAAATCTCAAAAAATGAGTCAAATTAAAAAAATAAATGCAGTCTGCACACTGGGAAATTCTAACGTATAAAATGATCTAAAAATTAAATTTCCATGTATAGTTTTTGCTCCTATAAAACTTTTTCAGCGGAACGATTTTGTCCAACTTTAGCATTAAATATTTCTTTAAATAATTCTTCGACTTGAAAACTGTCTGCATCAGTGTGTTTATCAAACATGTCTCTATAATACCACCGATTTTCAAATTTTTGTATGCAATATTTTTCTTAACATTAACGAATAAATACCTCCGGTCACAAAAAATTCAAAACCGGCGGCGGTGGCAGCGTTAGTTACTTTTTTTTAGAATAGAGAGATTTTATCCGGTATTGTTAGATTCTACAAATTTATCTCCCACCTTTAATAAAACATTGTGATAATGCACTTTGATATTACCTTCAGAAACGCAAAAAAAACATTTACTTTTCTTTGTAGACTAGGAGTTTCTGTCCCCTACGAGTTACGCTGGCCAACCCCCGTTCAGACTATAAAAATCCATTAATTTGATAGACTTTAAAAATACGGAAGATTGAATTATAATTAAAACACCAGCGGTGATCTCTCTGTAAATGGGTTTCTATCCATTTTTGTTTTACTGAGGGATTTTAAGGTCAAATCAGCTGCTGTTAATTGCTGTTTTCGTGTTTGATTAAATAAAATTAGTTAAACATCTGAAAATTAGCTAATATAAAATGAACTAAGTCAACAGAGTCTTTGCTTCCCGGTATTTTAATAACGTTATAAGAAATTGATTTTAACTGTAAAGTTTTAAATCTGACGTAATTTCGACCAAACTTTTCTTTCTCTTTGTAATATTCACCAGAAAATATTTTTATTGTTAGAAAGGAAATATTATTATTTGCGCTGTCTTAGAATTGGCAACTATAGTTAAAAAGATCATCTCGAAATATGAAATAAATCTCTCGTGTACGTGTAAATATATATTTTAATTTAATCTGTTTGGCAATGTTATTATTTGGCCATTTGAAATAGGAAGTAATTTCACCCGCATTTACTACTTTTAACACAGATTACATAATTCATTATTTTATTGTTTTCTTTCTTTTTACCCGACTGCCAAGAAAGGTTATGTGTTTCACGCGTATCTGGGTATGTAAATTTCTTTATACCCTCGAAACATCCCAACGGGTGGATAGATTTTAATAAATGAGGTCTCTATTGATTTGTCTTAACCGTCCGAGGGTTATAGAATAAGTTTTGTTTTTATAAATTCAAAATAGCGGCCGTAAAATACAAAATGGCGGTAGACACGAAAAAAAAATTTACGCACCATATAGAGTGGCATATCATTGAATAGGTCTTTCAAAATGAAGACGATGTTTCATTGACTATTTTACAGTCAGAAGCTTCGTTTAAATATTACACAACCTGAAAGTTGCATAGATAAGATCTCTAGCTTTACTGCAACTCTGACCATCATAGACATCTATAGGCCTCATCAAAACAGTGTTTATAGATAGGAACTAACAATTAAACACAACTTAAAAGTCATCAATACAAGTAAATAAAAAAATAGGTAAGTAATATAAAAAATAGTTTAACATTGATTAGAAATAATTAATTAGTTCGCTTTTTACGCAGTAGGGTTTTTTGATTTTTTAAATTTTATTTTATTAAATATTCACGCGTAAAAACAATTTTTATGACCTAATTTTCAATATTTTCCTGCTTTTAATACGCAGTCATTTAATTCTAATTTCATAGGGTTTTTTCTATTTATAATAGTCATGTGTAAATAAATTATAAATTTAAAGGAAATATTATTCTTTGCGAAGGTTTTACAACTAGCAACAATTTAAAATAATAACTTTTTCTAAAATCTCTCTACTCTAAAAAAAGTAACTAACATTGTCACCGCCGCCGCGGTTTTGAATTTTTTGTGACTGGAGGCCTTTTTTCGTTAATATTAAGAAAAGATATTGAATTGTTATATGAAAATCAGTGGTGTTATAGAGAAATGTTTAATAAACACGCTGATGAAGACAGTTTTCAAATTGAAGAATTATTTTAAGAGATATTTAATGTTAAAGTTAGTAAAAGTCGTTCCATTAAAAAAGTTTTATAGGAGCAAAAACTATACATTTGAATTTAATCCCTTTTAGATCGTTTTGTACATTAAAAGTGCCCGGTTTGCAGACTGCATTTATTTTTTTAATTTGACTTATTTTTTGAGGTTTTATTTCTATTTTAAATTCATTTTTTCAGCATTTTCAGAGGCATTTTTTACAACTTTTAAAAAAGGGTATTAGGGGCTGTTCAAATATTACGTAAGCATGTTTTTGGCAATTTTTGACCCCCCTTTCTCCCCTCTTGTCAGCAAAAAAAGGAAATCTCAAACCTCCCCTCAATAATTACGTAAGCAAATTGAAACCCCCCCCCCCCCGACTTTTTTTAACAGTAATAATCTCTCTATTCTAAAAAAAAGTAACTACCGCTGTCACCGCCGCCGCCGCCGCCGCCGGTTTTGAATTGTTTGTGACCGGAGGTCTTTCTTCGTTAATATTAAGAAAAATAATGCATACAAAAATATGAAAATCGGTAGTATTATACAAAAATGATTGATAAACACGCTAATGCAGACAGTTTTCAAATCGAAGAATTATTTTAAGAGATATTTAATGCTAAAGTTGGACAAAATCGTTCCACTAAAAAAGTTTTATAGCAGCAAAAACTATACATGGCAGTGTCATCATTTTTAGATCATTTTATGCGTTATAATTTCCCGGTGTGCAGAATTAATTTATTTTTTTAATTTGACTCATTTTTCGAGGTTTCATTTCTATTTTAAATTCAAATTTTCAGCATTTCGAGAGATATTTTTTTCTTATTTCAGAAAATTGTACTAATTTAACCTGTTGCCAACTTTATAAGCAACGGAAACAATAATGTTTGCTTCAAATTAAAAATTTATTTACACGTAACTATTATAAACAGAAAAAAACTTTCAAATTAGAATTAAATAATTACTTATAAAAAGCAGGAACTTATTGAAAATTACTTCATCTATAATTACACATGAATTTTAACAGAGAACGGATATTGTAAAATAATAAATTTATTTACATGCGTTAGAAGTCTTAAATAGGAGAAATTACATCACAATTACGTCACATTACAGTTATTACATAAAATGAACACAAAATAATATTGCAAAACAGTATACATTTAAAAATAGCGGGAGACATTTACTTGATATTTTGAGATGAATTTTTCAACTATTTTTTTTTTTTTTTTTGGACAGCGCAAATAATATTTCATTTCTAATAAAAGCATTTTCACGTGAATATTAAAAAGGGAAAGAAAAGTTTGGTGAAAATTACGTCAGATTAAAAACGATATATTTAAAATGCCTTATTTAAAAGGACTTTCTTTTCGCTTTGTTAAAAAATACCGGGAGACAAAGACTCTGTTTACTTAATTCATTTTATATTAGATGATTTTGAAATGCTATTGTATCTTTTAACAGCAGCTGAGAGAAATGAATAGAAACCCGTTTATAGGGAGATCGCTTTTGTTTTTTTAATTATTATTCAATCTTCCAAAATCTTTTTAAAGCCGATCAAATTAGCGTGCTTTTAGAGACTGCAGTGTCTGAACGGGGGTTGGCGAGCGTAGCTCGTAGGGGGCCGAGCCCCCTAGTTTAATTAAAAAAAAATAGGACTTAATTTAAATAAATGAAAAAAGTCTACTCGACTTAAAAAAAAAAAATAATAAAATACTTGTTTTATTTCCTTTCAATCGTATTTAAGAAAATTTCTTAGATCACAATTTTAGAAGAATTTAGTCATTTGTAAAATTTAAATTTGAACATGCCCATATCTATTCAGATGCTGACCACGGCTGCTCAAGCCATTTTTCCATATCTGTTATGATATTGGTTTCCAGTTTTATTTGATTATCTTCATCGCTTTCTTTTCGGATGCAATCTTGATCAACTTTATCTTCATTGATCCACTCAGCATCTTCTATATCTTCCTCGAATTTTACGATGCACATTGTTCAAGTTCATTTGCTCGACGAGCAGCAGTTCTTATTGGTCGTATAAGGCAGGCCTTCTCGCTTTTTTCACTGTGTTGAATTTTTTTGTGTCTGTTTGCTGATTTCTGGGATGCATGATATTGGCTACAACTTCCACAAGTAATTGCGGATATTTGCGACTTTGCAGAAGGGCAAAAATTGCCATATGGGATCTTTAAAAATCTTTTTGCTGTAATATTCAGATTTAAGGCCAGACGGAGGCTTGAATCTATACATTACCTCCTCCCCCCCCTCACTTGTAATGATGTCATTTGACGATTGTATCATTTTAATTGGAGGAGGAATGAATCGTCCTTTTAATATACGAAATAGTCCACTACGTGCAGGAGAGCAACAATTCCTTTCTTCGCATTTTACAATTTGCATCAAGTATGACTTTCTGGTATATGCTTCGAATACCAATCGAAGTCATAACCAAGAGAATCTGGTTCGCCTGAATCAACATATATGGCACTAACGTGATAATCGTCAATGTTTAAAGAGTTCCTGATTACTGCGAGAGTTTTACTATCATATGCAAAGTTATTTTGCTCCATTTCTTCATCAATAGTGCGACCGTTCTCATCGGAATGGGAACCATAATGGTCATGGGGGAGTATAAGACCAGACAGTTCTCGACTGAATGGTGCCATTCGCCTTTCTACTCGATCATATGCACTTCTTCCAGGAGCATTGCAAGCTTTGAGAATTCCATCTAAATCACGCTTTTTAAATGGTTAATAACAAACGATATAACTTTCTGGAAGCGGGGATCATCGTCTGAACCCCCATCAACCGTAACTATGATTACAGGTTTGATAAAACCCTCTTATGTTTTCACTAATTTTTCAAAGTCTTTGAGTATTAATAGAGTTTCAAAATCCTGAGCATGAGTATTTGCTGTGGAAGAACTGTGTATCCCACTTCTTGTAGCTATAAACGTTGGAGCAGAATAACCTATAGCTTTACTTTGACCTGCCATTTTGGGAGCAATCACAATACCAGCGTAAACAGATGGAATAAGTATGTGGCGTTCAGTGATGAGCCTGTTGTCATCGGGTAAGGATACACGATACCCCATATGCATCAGTATAGGAGCCTGTTTATTAGCTGCTGTTGACAGAGGAGGGGTGGAAACAAAGAAGATGGAATTTTACTTATGATTTGGAAACTTTCCCGGAAAATTCGTATTATCACAATACAACATATAGCATCGGTCCATTCAATTCTGTTCTATTCTATTCTGACAATTGGAAATAGTATTAAGTTCTCAGAGATAATATGCCCTCATGCGTCAAACATGAACAGTCAGCTCTAGATAAAAGAGATCGTTTATGTTTTCCTTGTGTGCTCAAAATACCTGACATCAGAACTCCAAGTTTAATATTCTTTTGCCATTTCTTTTTTTAAAATTTTAAATTTTTAATAGCTTTTTAACAAGTTAAGAGAATTTTAAAATGTCTTACGTAAGCATAATTCAAACCCCCCTCCCCCTTGACAGCAAAAATAGGCAAATCGCTAACCCCATCCTCCCAGGTGCTTACGTAATATTTGAACGGTCCCTTATTTTAAATTGTTGCCAAATTTTAAAACAGTGCAATGAATAACGTTTCCTTCAAATTAAAAATTGTTTACACGTGACTATTATAAACAGAATAAACTTTCAAATGAGAATTAAATGATTACGGAATAAAAGCAGGAAGATATTTATAATTACGTCATAAAAATATTTACACGTGGATTTTACAAAAGATAGAAAATTGTAAAATCATAAATCCATTAATATGCGTTAAAAGTGCAGATGGAGGAAATTATGTCATTGCCAATTCATAATATTGCCAAACAATTTAAATTTAAAATTATATTTGCGTGAGACATTTATTTGATATTTTGAGATAATCTTTTAAAACTATTGTTGAGAATTCTAAGATAGGGCAAATAATATTTCATTTCTAACAACAAAAGTATTTTCACGTGATTATTAAAACGGGAAAGAAAACTTTAGTGAAAATTACATCAGGTTTAAAGCGATACATTTAAAATGTCTTATTTAAAAAAAACTTATAAAAATACCGAGAGACAAAGACTCTGTTTGCTTAATTCAAGCTTATTAGCTTATTTTTACATGTTTCACTGATCTGATTTAATCAAACACAAAAACAACCCATTAGCAGGGAGATCGCCACTGTTATTTTAATTATAATTCATTCTTCCGAATTTTTTTAAAGCTTATCAAATTAGCGTGCTTTTAGAGTTTGCGGTGTCTGAGCGGGGGGTGGCGACCGTAGTTTATAGGGGTCAGAGCCTCCTAGTATGTAAAAAATATATCTGGAAATGCTGAAAATTTGAATTAAAAAACCCTTAAAAAATTAGTCAAATTAAAAAGTAAATGCAATCTGCACACCGGGAGCTTCAAATGTATGTTCTTTTAAAAAAATGATTAAATTCCTATATACAGCTTTTGCTCCTATAAAACTTTTTTAATGGAACGATTTTGACCAAATATAACCTTAAATATCTCTTTAAATAATTCTTCGATTTAAAAGCAGTTTGGATCGGTGTGTCTATAAAACATTTCCCTATAATACCATCAAATTTCATATTTTTCTATGCAACATTTTTCTTAATATTAACGAAGAAAGACCTCAGGTCACGAAAAATTCATTTACAGCGGCGGTGACAGAGTTAGTTACTTTTTTTAGAATAGAGAGATATGAAATATTATTTCACAATACATTCTTTAAATGGAAATGTTTCTTCACATCTCTGATGAAAAAAGACTAATTCGCACCTGAATAAGCTACATTTACAAAAACCCTTTCTCGATCGCCGCAAGAGCTTTACAAACAAATTTCAGGAAAAAAAAAAACATATAAGCATATGCTATCCAAAACAATTTTTCTGAATACATAAATTATCTCTAATATAATTTAAATTAAAATGAAATGTATGAATATGTTTCATAACACCTTCAGAAACTTTAAAAAATTTACTTTTTTATAGATATAAAATCTTATTTTACAACACATTTTTGAAATTGAAATGTTTCTTCAGATCATCGATAAAAAAGAATATTCGCACCTGAATAATTTACATTTGAAAAATCCGTTTCTCGATCGCCGCAAGAGATTTTCCATGATATTCCAGAAGTAAAAAATATATAAGCATATGCTATCTGAAACTATTATTTTTCTGATTACTTAAATTCTCAAATATATTTAAATTCAGTTGAAATGTATTAATATGTTTCATACCAATCTTTAGAAACGTAAAAGCATTTACTTTGCTTACGGATACAAAATAATATTTAACAGTACGTTATTGAAATGCAAAGGTTTCTTTACATCATTCGTAAAAAAGGACTATTCGCACCTGAATAATTTACATTTGAAAAATCCGTTTATCAATAGCTCCATGAGATTTCCATTCATATTTCAGAAATAAGAAACATGTAAGCATATGCTCTTCAAAAATATTATGAATACATCAAACAGTTTTAAATCTTTTAAACTCAGTTTGTACGAATAGAGACGAAAGGTAAATGAAATTTTACTCGAGTGATGAAATCAGTTTACTTCATCAACAAGAATTTAAAATTTTATGAGACTTAGTACACGAAATCTTCATAGATATACAATATCTGTGTTTACATATTTGTAAAATATATTCTCTGCGCCTTTTAAAAATGTCCTTATATTTCACGAAGATAATTGTATGCATATTAAATTTTGTCATTTAGTGTTCTTGATGAAAATTAATTTGAAACATTGTTAATTTATATAAATGTGTATTTATTTATTTAAAAGTAATTTAGCATGCCTTAGATTTATTCCATGCAGCATAAATGAAACATGCTAGGTACACCGCCAATCATCGACAAACCAAACTCATAAACACTTTTCCAGAGCCTGACTTATGCAGGATAATAATGATAAATGTGGTGGAGGAATGGAACAAAATTCCACTTCCAGTTTTACAAAAAGCCGTACTATCTTGAAAATCCCACTACAATATGATAGTCCCCACAACAAAGGCTACCAGGCAGATCATATTAAAAAATAATTGTTTTAATTTATGTATTTTATTTTGGTTGTCAAAATCGTTCCCAATATGTGTAAACACCCTTTCTAATTTATAAATTCTCAAAAAAAAAAAAAAAAAATGCAGAATTCAAAAGTTTCAGTAAATTTATAAACATAAACCTCAAACAAAATATTTTTTCGTAATAAATATTTAGAAATATGCATCAATTTTTTTTATTTTTGTTTAGCACATTAGTAATTAACTTGTATTAGAGAATTTTCTCTTAAGTCATGGGATTTTTGGAAAATCCTGTTTTGCCTCATTTTCTTTATCACTGGGATAACCTCTTATGCTAATTGTTTTGCACTCTATCAAGGAACTTTATGACATGTTTTTGTTAGATAAATCTCTCGAAGACTTTATGTATGGATTTACTGAACCTTTAGTATATATATGAATAGCTATATGTGACATGAGCATCTGTGTTTGAAATTATGTGTCAAAAACTCTTCCCCTCTGTTATTATCCTATGAAATTAAGATTCTTTATCGCCAGTTGCATAACATACGTATACTGATATAAAAATAAAACTTTGTATTTGGGTGATACGCATGATATTTTTCCGTTATTTGTGCTGTAGCTTTAAACTTTAATCCTTTGTTTTGTTGCCCTTTTAAAAAAGATTTTAAAAGCCGATTCACATTTATACGGTTTCACTTACAAGATTTCATTCAGATTCTTAAAAAACATCATTAAAAGCAAAATACAAAGTAATTTCTTTATTTGACCATACTGTAATCTAAATTTGTGATGTGACTTCATTGATTTTTCTTAAAAACTGTATTATATTTAACGAAAAAACTTAAACACTTATTTTGTTAAATACGCTGAACTATTTTTGAAGTTAATAAAAACAATTTCCGAAAAATTTTAACAATCTTAATTTTTAATGAGGTGCTAAGAAAAATTGTTTTAATTTTAAGATCCATTAATTAACACTACATGCCGAAATTAATCTTAATTATATGTTATCTTTTCTAAATGAATATTCACTCTGTAATTTAAAATACGAGTGGAAAATAGTGCACATTTATTTTCAGTGGAAATAAAAAAACACATTTTATTTAGAAGTTATTTACTTCTCATTTTTACTAAAATGCTGTTTTCTCATTTATTATAACAGATGGAAAGAAAATATATAACTCGTATTGCAAAAACATAGTTCATCAATTTCTAGCATTGAGGGATGGGTGGGTGGGAGTAATTAATAATAGCGATAAAACACAACATTTTATAGTTATTAAAATGGAACGAAGAATTAAAAGATATTTTAACCCATGCTCATTTTTGCATTTGTTTATTAAAATAGTTATGCGCTAGATAAATTAATCCATCTCTTGTCATTTAAAAAAAAAAAAAAATCTGTATAAAGTACTGTTTTAGTGCTGAAAAAAGTACTATGTGCGAATTTAAAAATAAAATGAATATAAATTTCTTCAATTTTCACAAAGTTCATTTTCGAACGTCGAAATGTGAAAACACCTGTGAGAATTGTATAAAAATTTTGAATACAAAATTTAGAGCCCCAACTCTCCCTCTTTATAAAGTAAATGCGTATGCAGTGTTTCTGGTTAGTGTTTTATTTTTACTTTCTTCAATCTATAATAGAAGAAAGCATTGTACTTGAAATTTTTTTCGACTTCCGATTTTCGACGGATTTACATGTTTTAAGGTTAAGAGATCCCGAAAAGCATGTTTATACAAAATGTCTGCCCTCTTTGTATCAGTGTTGTATCGCGTATGTAAAAGCGTATGAAGTTGTACATAGAATTGAATCAAATTATACACTGCTCAAAACAATTAAAGGATATTGTAAATCTTATATAAATGATGGTATAAGCTAATTAAAAAAAAAAAAAAATGGAAGAAGAGAGTCAAAAATGCATATTATTCTTATTTTCAAACTTCGGAGTATGCAAATTTTGAGTTTCACGTCAAAAACGACGCTTTAGCGGAAGCGAATGAAATTTGGCTTTCAATCTACTGAAAGACAAAGGAAAACAATGATCAAAATTCAGTAAGTGCTTTGTTTCCATATGTACAATGTCTCAACGAAGTCATTTAACCGAATCAGAAGCTTGGAGAGTTTGGTTAGTGTGTGTGTGTGTGTGGGGGGGGGGGGGGACAGAAAGTGAAGTAGCAGAAGTCACTGGCGTTTCAACAAAGTGGGATTTCCAGGATCTGGAGCCGTTTTTTGCAGAGAATTACGCACCACAGTTTCGACTGAAACTTTCCGAAATCGGTTCCACGCTGTAGGTCTGTATACTCGCAGACCAATAGTGTGTGTTGCATTAACAGCAAAGCACCGTGGAGCACAAAGGGAATGGGCGACAGAGCATGTGAACTGGAGGAGAAATAAATGGCGCAATATTATTTTCTGTGACGAGTCCCGTTTTTCTATTCATTCCGATAATAGTCGTATTTTCATCTGGAGGAAACATGGCACTAGAAACAATCCTGCGTTCGTCCGAGGAAGTGTCAGATTTGAGATTTGGTGATGTGGGGAGTGATGGTCTATACTGTTACCTCCATTGGTAGGTGCACCGACCTCCACATCATTCGAAATGGAGCTCTGACCGGTCAAGGATATAGGGATGTAGTCCCCTTCCTCAGACTTGTAGTCCCTTGCACAGCAGCAATTGGAGATAACTTCATGTTAATGGACGACAATTGCAGGTCACATCGTGCTCACATGGGGGATGATTTCCTTTTCAAGGAAGGAATCATACGACTGGAATGGCCAGCGTGTTCTCCGGACATGAACCCTATAGAGCATGTTTGGGACATTCTAGGCAGACGAGTTGCTGGTTGCCTACCAGATCCACCAACTCTCCAAGAACTGTAAAGAGCTCTTTTGGAGTTGTGAATACCCCAGCTACTTATTAACAGTCTCATTGACTCCACGCCTCAAAGTTGTTCAACGTTGCTGGCCGTCCGGCGAAACCATACCTCTATTAAAAACGATTTTCTTTAAAGGAAACACCTTTTATTATTTGTTTTTCTCACATGCACAAATTGTGTTTTTTTTCTTTTGTACCCAAATCTCAGCAGAATATATTTTTTTTCTGCCAAACATGTGTAATATTTTCCTTATATAATCTACCACATCTGTCGATCATTTATCAATCATCTAAGCAATTCCCCAGCCGCAAGATCCATCCACAACCTCAATATCTTTTAATTGTTTTGAGCAGTGTATATTGTATAATTTCGACTGTGAGCATTAGGTCCGAGTTGAATTTGGAGGTATTCCGGGTTATATATTTAGGGGGTTTGTCAGTTAAGGCATTCTGGTATATTTAAAAACACAAACTTAGAACAATAACTTTAAAGATTACAACTCTGAAACGTTTAATGAAAAACGGATGCGGTAAAAGAAATTTTTCGCAAACTTTTAAGTATTGGATCTTTACGGCACCTTACGACATTATGCAAGGAATTTCTTTATTCAATTTTTCTATAAATCCTACTATTTTCTAAGTTTAAATTTTGAAGCATTACATTCATATGTAACATTGCAAAGTTTTAGGGACAAATATCGTAAGGAATTGCAAATTACATAAATAATTTGCATATCTTTATCAAATAAAGCAGCATACTTGCATTACTTTGTACTATTTTAATAATACGTGTTCGATGAATTGTATATGTTGTGTCAACAGTCAATAAATATACTAGAGATTAAAATAAAATTATATTGAATCAAACACATTGACATCTTCCTGAGGGTACAGGCATGCGGTTTGTTAATTTTAACAAAAGCCAAACTTTGTGCATGCTCAGTTGCGAAATGTCACAGCTAAAGTTGGTTGAGCTGCTGCGTGCGTTTAGTTTGAAGGTTCGACTCCATCTCCTTCCAATGTAAAATGCACTGCAACCAGGAAGTGTCCTTGACCAACAGATGTAAATCACAATAATTGTTATTTTTAAGCAATAACGATAATGTCTTAGTATAAAAGTACTTTTCATGATTTATAGTTTGAAAATTGCTAATTGCTAAAGGAACATATTTCACAATGATGACGAATTTATGGGATTGTTTGTCTTGCGTATATATTTCTATCACAACAGGAAATGAAATGTTGATTTATGATGGATAAATGTTTTTAAATTATTATTTCAAGAAATATCAATAAGGGTTTTCTTCAATAACAGTCATAGCAATAAATAACTCTAAAGTGATTTTAGTTGAAGTGATTAGTCAGTAAATGGTTTCTCATAAATCATAATTGCGAAAAATGTATATGTTCACTGAACAGGCTCCCCCCCCCCTATCAGGGCCTTAGTCCTGATACTGAGGGAGTAATGGTATTTTGTTGATTGGACGCTTGACTAATGAAGACCCGCGTTGCACAGTCACCACTCTGTTGAGTCCATCACTGCCTGGGTGGACCTCCATAATGCCACCCAACGGCCAAGTTCCAGGCGGTTGATTTGCGTCCATTAATAACACTACCTGACCCACCTCGATGTTAAGCGTGGCGATCTTCCACTTAACTCTGGGTTACAGCGAGGCCAGGTATTCTCTGGTCCAACGTTTGGAAAATCCAGCTTTCATGGTTTGGATCAGTTCCCATCGTTTCTTGAGATTATCGTTGTCGGGGTTGTTGACTCATCGTGTATGGAATGCAAAACATCCCCTGTAAGAAAACGTGAGGGAGTGAGAACATTTATTGAATCAGCATCATTATCGTTTAAATGTATATGCGGCCGCGAGTTGAGCAAGGATTCTATTTGGACGAGTAACGTAGCTAGCTCCTCGAAAGGGAGCAATGTCTCTCCTATGACTCGCTTGATGTGATACTTTGTCGATTTTATGGCAGCCTCCCAAATCCCACCAAAATGACGCAGAAGGAGGGATGAAATGCCATTCTAGAGAGTTTTCAGTTTAATAATGTGACATTATTTCATTATCTGTAAATGAACGCCACAATTCATAAATTTTGTGCAACTTTCTGGATGCACCGACAAAATTGGTGCCGTTGTCACTATAAAGATGCCGTGAGGCGCCTCGCCTTGCACTAAAATGTCGAAGGGCGGCGATAAATGCCTCAGCTGTCATATCACTCACAGCTTCAATATGCACAGCTTTTGTAGCCAAGCAAATAAACAAAGCTATATACCCTTTAGTTGTTTTTGCACCCCGACCCTTACTAAATTTAATAGATATATGGCCTGCGTAATCAACACCGCTGGAGAAAAATGGACGTTCCAGGGTTACTCGATGCCTTGGCAAATTCCCCATTAGTTGAGGGGTTGCAATGGACCTTTTATATCTGTAGCATTTCAAGCATCTATTGATGCATTTGTTAATGATCTTTTTTCCACCAACTATCCAATAAGATTGTCTTATGATGTGGGATAGCAGTGAAGGCCCAGCATGTAAATGGGCAATGTGTTGTTGCTGTATTAATAACTCAGCCATTTTATGCTGTGAGGAGAAGATTAAAGGATGTTTGTGATTAAATGATAATTGTGAATTTTGTAAGCGTCCCCCCATCCGTAACAGACCCCTACCGTCAATAAATGGGTGGATGGATTGTAACGCACTTTTCTTTGGAAAAGCTTTCTGTTCTTGGATACATTTAAATTCTTCCTGAAAGTAAGAATTCTGAATCCAACGAACAATATTCTCTTCGGCAGCTTTTGTTTCTTTGTAAGTAAGATGCGGCGAAGAAATTTCTATTTTGTTAGACTTCTTGCATTTTTTGATAAATCTTTGGCAATATGCCAAAATGCGAATAATTTTTGCAAGCGAAGAGTGCTTTTGAAACAAATTATCAAATAGATCATTTGATGTGTGGGTGTGAAAGGAAAAAATTGGATCAGACCTTTGTTCGGCTTTGATTTGATCATCAAATTCCTCAGCATTTGAGTCGTGTTTAGGCCAATTGGATGGGTCCAAAACCAGCCGAACTTGGGCCCTTCCACCACAAATCGCAACCTGGAAGACATTTAGGATCAATACCGCGTGAAGCGATATCTGCGGGGTTCTCTTTGGATGGGATATGTCTCCAGTGCTTTGTAGGTAGAATTTCGGTGATTTGAGATGTTCTATTTGCGACAAAAGTCTTCCATTTACGCGGATGTGCAGATAGCCAAGAAAGGACGACTTTTGAGTCCGTCCAGGCGAAAATATTGAACTTGTAACTCTTTAATGTTTCCATGACGGAACGGAACAGCTTAGATAGTAGGTGCACACCGCAAAGCTCTAATTTTGGCACTGAAATCTGTTTGATTGGAGCAACTTTAGTTTTAGAAACTAAGAGAAAAGAGTTTATTTTCCCCTTATAACTTTGTCGGCAATAAATTGCGGCAGCATATGCCAATGTTGAGACATCAGAAAATCCGTGTAATTCAAATGGGTTACCGGATGAAATCGTGACACATCTAGGGACAGACAATTGATTTAGTCCGTTAAAGGAAATTTGAAATTGTAGCAATTCATCTGCAAGATGTTGCGGTATAATAGAGTCCCAGCCCCCTTTTGTAAGCCAAAGTTTCTGATAAAATACCTTTAAAGTTACAGTACAGGGCGAAATTAGACCTAGTGGGTCGAAAGTTCGTACAGACTCAGCTAAAATATGTCTCTTTGTAAGAGGTGGAGTGAGTGTTAATGCAGTTATGAAAATAAAACTATCTGATGAAGAGTTCCAGCTCAAGCCTAGAACCTTGGAGCTTCCGTTGTCACTAGGAATGATTTCAAAATCTGATCTAGTGCTAGAAGAATCTATAAATTCATTAAGAAATGCCTGTGAATTCGAATTCCACTTCCTCAAGTGGAAACCATGCGCGTCTAAACAATCTGTAATTTCCTTGCAAGCTTCTATTGCTTCCCTAACAGTATTCGTACCGGATAATAAATCATCCATGTACATATTCTCTTCTAACATGCGCGAAATGCAAGGATTTTTTGTATAATCCTGAACGATTTGTTTTATACATCTAGTTGTCAGAAAAGATGCTGGCGCTAAACCATATGTGACAGTTTTTAGTTTTAATTTTTTTCCTCCTTAGGATTAGATCTCCAAACTATTTGCTGATAAATTTGATCCTCTTCGGCAACCAAAATCTGGCGGTACATTTTTTCTATGTCCGCAGAAAAGACTATTTTCGGAAATCGAAAATTAAGTAAGATTTCGAAAATGTCCCGTTGTAACTTAGGGCCTACACCCAAAATGGAATTCAAGGAAACACCACTTGAAGTTTTGCATGAAGCGTCAAAAACTACCCTTAATTTAGTAGTGATACTAGAAGATTTAATAACCGCATGATGAGGAAGAAAGTAGTGTTCGTTTTCATAATTATTAATGTCATTTTGTGCAACCAATTCCACGTGATCTAATTCTTCATATTCGTACATAAACTATTTGTACTGATTTTCAAATTCTGGTTTTTCTCTAAATTTCTTTTCCATAGCAAGCAAACGAGAAATTGCTGTAGGTTTAGAATTACCTAATTCTGATTTAGATTGAATAAAATGTAACTTAACCACAAAACGACCCTCGGAATTAATTGAATAATTTTCCTGAAAATGTGATTCAACAAATTGCTCTTCAGGTGACAACATTTGAGTATTCTTATTAAATACTTCTTCTACTTCCCAAAAACGCTTTAACTCTTTATCAATATTAATTTAATAAATATGTAAATTATTTATCGAATTTGGAGATGTACTAGAATGTGGCATTTTCTCTGATACCAGAAAGCCAAAAATTGAATTTTGAGCAATTAAATTGCTCTGCGTATTTGTTACTTGACCAGGAAGCAAAATAGAAAAGAAATAATCAGATCCTAGAATAATGTCTATTTTACTTGGTGTCTCGAAATGTGGATCCGCTAAGCTTATATTCTTTAAATGCGAAAAATGCTTCGCATGTATTTTTTCCGCAGGTAACGGAGCAGTTAAATCATCTAAAATAAATGCCTTCACAGACAACTTGGTGTCAGCATTATAAATTGATGTAAGATCAAATATTACGTAACCCCTAGATACTGCGATCTTGGAATTAGACAGACCTTTTACAGGAAACCTAGCATTTTTCCTTTTAATTCCTAACATTTTCATGCAGGTTTCAGAGACAAACGTAGAGTCTGATCCACTATCACACATGATTCTTAAAGTGTGCTTTTGACCCATGCAATCATTAATATATACACTAGCAGTGGGCAAGAGTGCGAAAGATGTTTGAACTGCATTTATGGAAGGAGAAATTTCCTTTTTATTGTCATCGGGTATCAAACCGACCTCTGAATCAGGTTTGTTTTTGCGGCTCTGTTTTTCATTTGAACGAGAAGTTGATATTGCGTAATTTTGCAGCTTATTTTCGCATAAACTAGTATGATGTTTAAGCTTGCAATTGTGACAAGAGTAAGAGGAATTGCATTGCCAGGTAGTGCGCTTGTCAGACAAGCAATTACTGCATAACTTGTTTTTCTTAACAAACTGTCTCCTATCCCTGATGCTTAATTCCTTAAATTTAACACACTTGTAAAGTGAGTGATTAAATTTACAAAGGAGACATTTGCTAATGCCACTGGAAAAAGATCTATTGACATTATATTGTTTCTCTTGTTTATGCGAACCTTCATTTTCACTTTTATACAACTCTAAAGATGAACATCTATCATTTATAAACTGAATAAATTGATCAAAAGACGGAAAGTCTTCGCTTGAGGTCAATTTTGCCCATTCCTCCCTTGTTTTAGAATCAACCTTTTGTAATAAAATATGAATCAGCCATAAGTCACGGCCAGATGCCTTTTCATCGATTAATTTAAGGCCTCTAATTACTTCATCTGATACATCTGATAAACAGCGTAAGCTAAATGCATTCACTTGAGTAATGGGGGGAATGTCCAAGAATGTTTTAACTAAAGTAGAAACAATTTGTTTTTTCTTATCATATCTCGACAGCAATTTTTCCCACGCTTCTGAATAACTGTTTTCAGAAATAGGTATATGTTTTGTTATAGAGGCTGTCTCTTCCCCTAGTAACCCTCTTAAATACTGAAACTTCTGTATATTACTTATGCTGCCATTATTATGAACTAATGATAAATATAAATCTTTAAATGACAACCAGTTTTTGAAATCACCATTAAATTGCTCTATATTGAGCCTAGGCAATTTAAAATTGTTAGAAATAGTAGAACTAACAACTGGAATCTGATCATTTATCAATTGAGATTGTGCATGCACATTTACGGTAACTTTTTCAAGTTCCGTTTGCAGTTTGGCTTTGGTTTCATAATATTTTTTTTCAATTCCTCAATTTCAGATGCTTCAGCTGGTAATTGAGCATCATATTTATCAAAGTCTGAGTAAACTGTCTCTAATTTTTCTAATTTATTGTACAAATCATTCTTTTGAAACGTTTGCTCAGAGTTAATGAAGTTGTTTATCCTTGTTAGAGCAGATTTAGCCCTGCCACGTAAATTTATAGCTGCTTTTTCCAATTCTTCAGCAGCCTTTTTTGCGGCTTCCAAGTCGGTACTCATTATTAAAATAATGAGGTGAATAGCGTAAAAAACAAAAGCCAAACCGATAATAATAATAAGATAAAATGTACTTATCTGTAATAAATGTAATGCGAGGTGCTCCGTCGTCTGTTGCAATTCCACATAAGACTGGTGAAAACTTTATTTAAAAAACTGCAGTAAGATATGATGAGCTTACACTTATTCCAAGCTTGAAAAAAGTATCCAAGATCTCGCCGGTGCCTCCAGCTTTTAATGTTCGAGGAATTGTATATGTTGTGTCAATAGTCAATAAATATAATAGAGATTAAAATAAAATTATATTGAATCAAACACATTGACATCTTCCTGAGTGTACAGACATGCGGTTTGTTAATTTTAACAAAAACCAGGCTTTGTGGATGCCCAGTTGCGAAATGTCACAGCTAAAGTGGGTTGAGCTGCTGCGTGCGTTTAGTTTGAAGGTTCGACTCCATCTCCTCCTTCCAATGTAAAATGTACTGCAACCAGGAAGTGACCTTGACCAACAGATATAAATCATAATAATTGTTATTTTTAAGCAATAACGATAATGTCTTAGTATAAAAGTACTTTTCATGATTTATAGTTTGAAAATTGCTAATTGCTAAAGGAACATATTTCACAATAATGACGAATTTATGGGATTGTTTGTCTTGCGTATATATTTCTATTACAACAGGAAATGAAATGTTGATTTATGATGGATAAATGTTTTTAGATTATTATTTCAAGAAATATCAATAAGGGTTTTCTTAAATAACAGTCATAGCAATAAATAACTCTAAAGTGATTTTAGTTGAAGTGATTATTCAGTAAATGGTTTCTCATAAATCATAATTGCGAAAAATGTATATGTTCACTGAACAATACGCATTTATAAAAGTAACTGCATTACATATTACAATTACATATTTATATGTATTATAAAACAATGGTTAATTTAACACATTTTTGCCTGCCTTTTTGTTTTCTCAAATTTGATGGTAAAATCAGCTTAAAATGTTTCAACATGAACTAGAAAAAGTCCTTCCGGCCAGTGCCGGGAGGAAGAGGTAGCTTTCATAATCCTTATTTAAAAAAAGCCAAATTATATCATTCAAACACACGAAGCTCAATTTAGTGGAAACCGAATATAAGAGATTCAATACTAATTTTTATCAATATAATGAATGAGAATTTCGCGAAATTAGTCAGCTTTATCCAAGCTGCTTTTCTTTAAAGTAACATATATTTGGCTGCCAAATTCGGCAATTTCTTAAAGTGCCTGTCATTTTAAGACAACATGGTGGATGAGGCTAAGCAGTGAACTTGGTCGAGACCTTAGTAATTGCTGTGCACATGCTCACTCACATCGGAATCGGTTAATATATAGGCGTGCTGTCGCATGCAAAAAATCAGATTTTTTAAAATGTCACCCACAATAGAAATTGAAACTGCTATATCTGAGCCATTTTTTAAGGTAAAGACAAACAAAAAATGCTCCTGAATCCTTATATCAAGGTCAAATACTTAAGAAAGAAACCTTTTTCAATTTCTAACTTTTTTGCACCTCACTTCAAATAAATATATATTTTTTAATTTAATGGTCGCCATTTTGAAACAAGATGGCTGATAAATCTGGCCAGCGAACTTGGTTGAGGTGTTGATGTATACTATCCACATGCCTTCTTACATCGAAATAGGCGAATACGTGTGTTATCGCGTGACAAATACAAGATCGTTTCAAAATGTTAGCCATGCTAGAAATTCAAAGTGCTATAAATCAACCATTTTTTAAGATATAAACAAAAGAACAAATTTTCAGAAACAAAAACTGCTCCGGAATCTTTGTATCAAGGCCAAACACATAAAAAAATCTTTTTCATTTTCCAATTGTTTAATACCTCATTTTGAATTTTAAATTTAATTTTTTTTAAATGGCAACCTTTTTGAAACAAGATGGCGAATGAAGCTGGCCAACGAACTCGGTCGAGACATTGGTATGTACTATGTACAGACCAAGTTACATCCAAATAGGTTCATAAATACGCCTGTTATCGCGTGACAAAAATCAGGTCGTTTTAAAATGTCAGCCACAAGAGAAATTCAAAATGCTATTACTCAGCCATTTTTTTTAGATACAGACGAAAGAAAAACTGTTCCGGAATCTTTGTATTAAGGTCAAACACATACAAAAAAAATCTTTTTCACTTTCCAATTTTTTGGTATCTCATTTAAATTTTTTTATTTTTTAATTTTTTTAAATGGCCGCCATTTTGAAACAAGATGGCGGATGAAGCCGGCCAACGAACTCGGTCGAGACATTGGTATGTACTATGTACAGACCAAGTTACATCCAAATCGGTTCATAAATACGCCTTTTATCGCGTGACAAAATTCAGGACGTTTCAAAATGTCAGCCACGCTAGAAATTCAAAATGCTATAACTAAGCCATTTTTTAAGATATAGACGAAACGAAAACTGCTCCGGAATCTTTGTATAAAGGTCAAATACATAAGAAAAAAATATTTTTCCATTTTTAATTTTTTGGTACCACATTTCAAGTTTAAAAATTTTTTTAAAATTTTAAATGGCCGCCATTTTGAAACATAACGGCGGATGAAGCTGGCCAACGAACTCGGTCGAGACATTGGTATGTACTATGTACACACTGAAATACATCCAAATCGGTTCATAAATACGCCTTTTTATAGCGTGACAAAATTCAGGACGTTTCAAAATGTCAGCCACGCTAGAAATTCAAAATGCTATAACTAAGCCATTTTTTAAGATATAGACGAAACAAAAACTGCTCCGGAATCTTTGTATAAAGGTCAAATACATAAGAAAAAAATATTTTCCCATTTTTAATTTTTTGGTACCACATTTCAAGTTTTAAAATTTTTTAAAAATTTTAAATGGCCGCCATTTTGAAACAAAACGGTGGATGAAGCTGGCCAACAAACTCGGTCGAAACATTGGTATGTACTATGTACACACCGAATTACATCGAAATCGGTTCATAATTACGGGAGTTACAGTGTGACATAGGTCAGATATCTATCTATCTATCTATATATATATCAATTTTGAACGGAGGGTGGTTTCGGGGTCTGGGGGTCATGATCGATGAAAATATACCAAAATTTTTTGAAATCGCTTTCCTCCGAACGGCTGCAATAGGTAGCTTTTTTGTAAAGAAAGCTACCTAAAATAGTAAAAAAATTACGGTAATTTTTTTTATTTATTTGATAAAGTGAAAACGTCCGAAATATCGAAATATATATAATATTTATAATAGTATAATATATATAATTATATGTTTTGTCTAGATAAATGTAAACAGGCTTTTAAATTATATATTGCATATTATAATAAGTATTTTTATGTATTACTAAAAAATATATTTATTTGTTTAGAGATGCTAATTAGATTACATTGATATTAATAAACAAAAACTAATAATAGTTGGGGTTTATAAACTATTTATTCCATAATCATTTTGAAAAGGATTTTACAAAAAAAACCTCTCCACTTAATGAATAATAAAAACATATACCCATTCCTCTCTAGCGTCCTATATTTGGGGCGTTACACATATGTAGAAAAAATAGGCTAGAACACACAATTTGAATACTTTAAAATGTATGTGCTTGAGAGATTGAATATTTTAAATTATATGTACTTGAGAGATTGAATATTTTAAAATATATGTACTTGAGAGAAGTCTACAAGCTAAGACGATAACTTATTTATTTGGATCTTTGATAGAAAAAAATTAAAAAAATTGCTTTTTTTACATTTCGCCAACTAGAACAATGAAAAATCTATGAACATCGAAACAAAGTCTTCATTTAAGCAAATAAATATCCATGTTGTGCCGCTATCTCTCGGTAACTGATCAAGGCTTCTATAGATAATTATTTCATGTAATTTTCATGTTACCCGAGAAAAAAAGAGATTACATAAATTTATTAAATTTCGAAGCGTCCTAAATTTGGGACAATAGGTATAAATAAGTTAATAAAGTTGGTTTCTCACTCTCTCTGTATAAAAAAAGGGTCCATTATTAAAGCAAGGGGATAAATCTGGACTTCTAGGATTACAGAATATAGGTGAAAACCATCATTTATATTTTTTTCTCTTGTTCACATCCTTTTTTCTCTGCACGTACTAAAGGCACAGCAATGAATGGGGTATTTCCCAAAGGTTCTTCTTACATACTGTAAAACACGTTGTTTGATTTAATAAAAAAGTGCAGTTAATCAAAAATTAGTGAAAAAACGTATGAACATATATCAAAGATTGCGGCGAGAAAGCTTCGCATGGGTTTATAGTTATTTTAAATGATGCTTTACAGGATACATATATATATTTAGAATGTTCATTAATAATACTAAAACTCATATTTAGGGGAGACTGGGGAGGACTGACCATAAGGGAGGCTTGACTCATCGTTCAGTTTTCATATTTAAAAGAATTTCAGAGTTTTGCCAATGGGTGGCAACCAAAGCTACTGGAAATGCTCAAACAATAGTTTTTGTTTCATGCAGATAATTAAAACAGGTGAGAAAAACTCCACTGTGAAGAGTTTTCAGTTTAAAAAGTGTATTTTGTAGAAAAATTTTGTATGATTTTCTCAGATAAAATATATCATAGAAATTAATTAAGTAGGTCATAAGTAATGCAGAAATATTGAGATTTCATTCCAGGCATAAAGATTGTACAGTAAACTAGGCTAAACATAACCATGTGCACGGACAAACTCGATCGCCTGTCTTATAAGGGATCGAGTTTGGCCGTGCCATGTGCTATACTTCAAAAAGTGGCTATGTGGAAAGGGTTGACCCAATCAATGTGAGGGAGGGTTGACAAGATGATTAAAGCTCCCTTAATTAAGGATTTTGGAAATCTTTTTATTATACACTGTACATTATGAAGAGTTGACGATTACATTTCTAAAATAATGTAAATTTATAATGTAAAGCTAGAGTAAAATGGAAAGAACTCGTTTAAAATTGATCAAAGGAAGATGTGAAAAACTGCTATAAATAGATATATTTTTTTAAGAAATATAAATTTGAAAGTTGATAGGAACTTTCATTTCATTTAAATAGTACCCATAGTAGGTAAATAGAAACAATGGAAAGGACTAGAAAGGGTGAAAGCAGCAGCCTTAAGGAATGTTAAGTGTTCATGCCGCCGCAAAAGAACATAACATTGATCAAAACACTTTAGGAAGGTAAGTAGATAAATTTCACCAAGATGGACGCAATGAGATGAAGCCAAACTATATGGTGGTAACTAGTGATGCCAGGTCAAGTGTCATAAAACGTGGGTGTTTAATCGGAAATTTTCTGCAGCGCCTTGAATTCTGTCTAAGCAGGTTTGTTTACACCACATTTTACCAAACATTTTGAAATAATAATTAAACCATGTAACATCAAGTTTGGCATTAAGCTTTAAGCATTGAGCTTTTTAAAAAAACTCATTTTATTTTTCTTAACAAATATTTAAATATAAAATAAAGTGGGTCAAGCCTACCATATGTGGGGAGGGGAGCCTTGACCCATTATTTTCTCATGATTAAAATCAATCATTTTTCAAGTTTCTTATTATATATTACGCTTATGTCGCAATTTATTTTGATAACTGACAGTATAACGAACAAAATGATATATGACCTTTATTCTAGGTTCAATATTCAAAAAATAAAAAATAATTTTGCAAAAAATGGGTCGACCCTCGCCAGTATCCCTGATATAAAAAATAGCAATAATGCGTTCAAATAAAATTTTGAAACTTATTAAATGCGATACTTCCATATTGGCCACGCGCCAGGACTCAACGGCCGAAGAAATCGTTATTTACGCTTGTCTTAAATTCGTGATTTATTTATATTTTACTGTTTTATTTATTGATTGATGAATGTTTTAATTTCGTTATGGAATATAAGCTGGAAACAAATGATGAGCTATTTATATAAATTTAAGCGCAGACGGATTTATCTTTCCTAATTGTCTGACACGATAAAGATAGATTTAGAAAAAATCCCTGCTTAAAAATTATTTTAAAAATAATAAAAAGGGATTAAATTGCGATTCAGTTTTCAAATTGCGATACAGCTTTCAAACAAATTGCAATTGAAAGTATACATATTTTGTTCCTTATTCTATTGTATAAAAATTGAAAATGTGGGGTGTTTAGACTATTAAAAATGCAATAAAAGTAAATAAAAGCTAAATTTATTCGTCTGTTATTGCCACCGTCAAAATGTCGTCCGCGTTACGCATAGAGACGTTTGTGTTTGTCCTTTATCATAAAGATAGGAAATGCATTAGTTGCTAAAATTATAGTAACTAGGTTTAATATATTGTTGACTATGTCATGATGCTTAAGAAATGACGCTATTTGATGTATTAGTTTTTGAAACGCATTATGAAATTCATGCAACATAGTCTAGTTTTCTTTATTATAAATTACAATTACGAGTTTATGATAATATTTTAAGAAATTATATGTTTCTACCTGGTGCACAATAGTAATGATATTATTGTATAAAACCAGAAATAAGCTTAATTTCTTTAAATAGTTTTAATTTCTTAAATATTGTAGTTACTATCCTCAAACAATTTTATTTATTTTTTTCCTTTCATGATTTGTTAACATTTATTGGGTAATCTTCAGTTAAAACTGCATAAAATTTCATTTCTAGACGATTAAAATTAAATATTTAAGCTTTATTAGAGGATTTTTAAAAATTATGTTAGCATTTTCTTTGAAATCCGCTTCTTAATTAAGTTTCTATTTATTGGTTTTGTTAACCAATTGTACAACGTTGCACAATATACGGAAAATAAGTAAATTTATTTGTTCGATGTGCGATGTTTTATTTTATTAAATTTCTTAAATTTATTTATTTAGTAACACCACACCTAACTATTTATTTAGACAAATAAAATTATAATAGTTAATAAAAGTTAACAAAATTTCATCATAAATTTCAATACATCTTAAGTTTCAATATATCTTAAGTTTAAAATGCCAACCATTGTAGAAAAGGTTTTTTATTTCTTAAAAAAATGTTTGGTTTGTTTGAAATCCATTTTAATAGTCTGACATCGTTAATGTTAATCGTCTATGATGTCATCGTCTATCTTAATTTATTTTACTTTAATTTTGTATCGCGTCAAAACATATTTTTGCTCTTCTGCAACAAGTTTGCAACAACAAAAAAGAATTACAACCAATATATTTTATCAGAAAAAAGCAGTTAGGGCCCTGTGTGTTGTGTAACAACATCCTTTTCAATAATTTTTTTTTTTAAATTAATTTAAAATATTTTAATCGATAAATTTTTTAACTTTAAAATTTAAAAATCTCCCTTTAACCACTCATTAATTTTCATAAAGTTAATTTTTACTTGAAAACAACTTTAATCTATCCTCCAGAAAAGATCGTTAAAAATTATCAATAATAAAATATAAAATATTAATATTAATACTTTCTGCCGAAACATTTCTATAGTAATTTTTAAATATAAAAATTCAAATTATCACCTAACGATCTTTCATTTAAATTTTTATCACTTCCTTGTGGCATCGCTCGCAATCAGCCAATGAGCGTCATTACCGCGTTTTACGTTATGACCGACGCTTCCAGCGTCATCTTGCTCTCTCGGGGGCCGTGCGTCAATGTGCCAGTAAGGTTATGTTGACGCTCCGAAAACTTCCTTTTTAGCCGTTGGATAAATTATTTCCTTCGGCCTACATCTTTTATAAATAATATTTTTTCAACAAATAGATTTAATTAAGGATATGCTGCGAAATTCATCAGCGATAAATTTATGGATTTTCATTAGTGATTTCAGAAGAATGCTGAAGATGTACGATGTTATTTTCGATCTTCATTGTAAAGTAATTACTAATACATTTGAATCCATGTAAATTTTTAGGAATGAAGATGTCCATTTGCAGAGGTCGTAAATATTTATATCCAGAATTGCCACTGAATCGAAGTATAACCATTTTAAGTGATTGGTGAAATTTTTATCTCCGTTAATGAAGTTTAGTGTGGTGAATTTTCGTCTTCGTAAAATAATTTTAGTGTGCACCATGATTTTGGAAATCAAATTCCACAGGTTTCTGAATATATTTCTTTTTCTTTATGTATATGTTTGACATCACAATGGTGAGTTATCTTACTTGTTCCTTTTAAAATAGACTCTGCATGATTTCAAAGGACTAGCAAATCAAATAGCTAGATATGATACTTTCTAGCATGAACTAATTTCTGTAAGAACAATGACAAATGTTTTGAGCCAAACTAGTTGCTTAGCCCGATACTTCATGAACTAAGTTATAAATATTTTGTGAAAGATGATATAAAATTTGTTGAAGAATATCAATATCCCTGTTAATAAAAAGTAAATATTTGAAATACATGTAATAAGTAATTTAACAATATTTGCGTTTAAAATTAGTGCACTAATTCATTATTCCTTCCTCCTCCCCTCCTTTCATTAACGTTTAATTTGATTTAAATTATAATAAAGTTGTTTGATCGTACTTATCTCTTGTTTTATTTTATGTTTGTCATGTAATTTTATTATTAATGTGCCAAATTCATTTTCAGTAATAAAACCTTTAAATACAAACTTATTTTCAATATAATTAAATGAAAGAATTATTATTCACAATTTCGGAATAATTTTGACGACTTATTTTGAATACACAGGAAAATAAGAATAATGAATATTTATTAAAATATATATTTAAGAATCGGCACAACATTAAATTTGCTTTGTATGTCATATAAAAACACGATTTCAAGTATGAAGAATTAGATTGTTTTTCTTAGTTAAGATGAGTCATATTTTTGTCATTTAATCATTTTGCCATGAAGATTGTTTTTATTTGTTTACTTACATCGCAATGTACTGGGTTTTCTAATTACGATCTTTAGGCCATAAAGTAATAAACTTTCTTCTTTCTCATTTAAAAGCAATAGTCATAAAATCTACATACCAAATCTCACTAATTTAAATTTTAAATCCTTTCCTCTCTTTTAATATTTTTTTTCTATATAACACTATGTTACTAAATATTAATTAAGAAATTCAAATATAAATTACTAGCAAACGCCGCGGTTTTGCTCTCGTAATATCTGAAATATGCCAAGTGATATTTATATGTCTAATTTTTGTTAAAAGAAATTATACTTTTAGGAATAATTCGAAAATTACTATTTAAAACACAGTTAGACTAAACTTCATTATTACACTGGATTAGGCAGAAATGAGACTTAAATTAATAAAAAGAAATGAAACTAAATAAATGATAATTTAGAACATATTTTGAAACTTTTATGCTCAATTAATACGCCCATTTCAGTATTCATATTGAATTTTTTAGAAACCATCTTCTTACATTTTAAAATTAATCATCATGCCAAATTCCAAGTCCTACCACCTCTCTCAACATAAAGGGCTATGTGGAAATAGGAACTGTCACCATTAATTTGAAAACATTAGTTTTGAAATCGGATTGTTATTTCCTAATATTCCACAGAAACGTAATTTAGAACGCTCTTAAACACCTTTTTTAGAACGTTTGTTGTTCCTCTGAACCCCAGCTGGCAGAATCATCGGCATAAATATAGCCTGTGCAGGATCAGAGACTGTTACCATTGATTCGAAACTATTACTTTCATAATGAGTTTATATTCCCTGAAATCGCGTAGAAATCGTAATTTAGGACTTTTCTGGAACGCTTTTCGCACCTCTCCTTCCCTCCACCCCCTTTTAATTCGAATTAATTTTCAACAGTCCTACGAGGACATTTATATTTTATAAGTAACTACCTTGCCATATTTAAAGTTTCTAGCCTCTTCAGTATAACAGAAATCGCGATTTAGAAAGTTTTTTGCTCCTGCAACCCTATGGTGATAGTGGCACAGACAAAAAACATAGCTTATGTTTGAGCAGGTTGTATCACCAATAATTTTTCCCCGTTATTTTTTAAATCGGTTTGGTATTTGATAAGATTGCATAAAAATTGTAATTTAGAACGTTTTTAGAACGCTTTTCGCTCACTTCATCCTTTTAAATTTGAAATTTTCTTTCGACTGTTCTTAGAAAGCAGTTGCATCTTGTAAGTA
The DNA here is from genome assembly GCA_963932465.1 of Maratus speciosus. Lineage (NCBI taxonomy): Eukaryota > Metazoa > Arthropoda > Arachnida > Araneae > Salticidae > Maratus > Maratus speciosus. Next base: position 544,523,156 of record OZ010789.1, on the reverse strand, counting down.
AATACCATGCCAAATTTCAAAATCTTAGACCCCTCAGTTGTGCAAAAAATGGAAATTAGAACATGTTTTGTTCTTGCAACCCCCCCCCCCCCCCGGAAGGTAGTGACAGCAACATAAAATATAGCCTATGTTACAACCTTTACTTTTGAAATAGGTTTGGTATTTCCTGAGATTGAGTAGAAATCGCAATTTAGAACGTTTTTTGCTCCTGACCTTCAGAAACGCAAAAATCGCATTTTTAGAACGTTTTTTACCCCTGCATGCCCTTTGGGTTAGTGGCACGACATAAAATATAGCCTATGTTCTAAGTTGGACTAACACCATCATTTAATATCATTACTTTTGAAGTCTGCTAGGTAGCTCCAGAGATTACCTCTAATAAACACACAAACAATTTTTACTTCTTTATAATACACTGGCCTCCAAAAGTTAAAGTATAGGACTGGATGCTTTCGATTGCACACGGTTTGTCGAATATCTACCAACATTACTGGCGTATTGTTCTTGAACTTCTGGGATGTAAAGAACATGTTTGATTTTATATTTCTCGGTGAAGATTTATCGGGGGTACAGTTAGGGGGATAAAAATAAATTTAACAATAAAATAATATTTGCGATTACCTATGTAACAGAAAAGGCTGGAAACGGTTTGTCACTCCGGTAAATGACTATTTGGGTCCTGTTCAACATTTGTATGCATTTGTGTAAGCATAGCACTCATATTCGTGAAGATGTTAACGTTTTTGTGAAAAATTCAAAAGTTTTTTGTTTATAGCATACACAGTTTTCAACCAAATTTAACACAACTTTTCAAAAACCTGACAAAGAACAGTAGCAACAGTATACTGCAATTAAAACATGAATATATTGAATATTTGATGAGATATGGGCACTTGTATGAAATAATTTTTAACTGCGCATGCGTGCAAGATTTCAAAACTTTTATTTCATAATTTGGTAGCTATTTTGGGTAACGTCTGTAAAAAGTCATGTCAAATATTGTGTGAAAACGCAGAAAGGTATAGCGAGTTGATTGAAAAGTTGTGGGAAAATCCTTATAATAAAGCTATTGTTAGAAAGCAACTCACTATGTCGCCCCTATTTTTGTGAAATTTCTCGATATTTGACTGGACATTTTAGATAAGTTGCCCTAAATAGCTGACTACCAAATTATGAAATAAAAATTTTGAAATCTTCCACGCATGCGCAGTTAAAAATTATTTCATACAAGTGCCCATATCTCATCAAATATTCAATATATTCATGTTTTAATTGAAGTGTACTATTGCTACTGTTCTTTGGCAGGTTTTCGGAAAGTTGTGTTAATTTTGGTTGAAAACTCTGTATGCTATAAACAAAAAACGTTTTAATTTTTCACAAAAACGTTAACATCTTTACGAATATGAGTGATATGCTTACACAAATGCACACAAACGTTGAACAGGACCCAAATAGTCATTTAACGCAGTGACAAACCATTTCCAGCATTTTCTGTTGCATAACTGATCGCAAATATTATTTTATTATTAAATTTATTATTAGCCCCCTAATTGTCGGCCCGACTAAATCTTCGTCGAGAAATATGAAATCAAACATATTCTTTACATCCCAGATGTTCAAGAAGAATTCGTCAATAATGTTGGTAGATATTTGACAAACCATGTGCAATTGAAAGCATCCAGTCCCTGTACCTTAACTTTTGGAGGCCAGTGTATTAGTATAGATTCACAATCTTTGAAATGTTAGTTTCTCTCTTAAACATAAAATTTAAAATTAGAATAATGATCTTTCAGTTAAGGTAACATGGGCATTTAGACTATTTTCATTTTAGAAAATGAAAGAATAAACTGAATTTTTAAAGCTTTTACATGATACTAAATTGAAATTTATTCAATGAAATCAAATGCAAATGCAATTCACTTTCAAAAGTTTTGTATAGTTGAAAATACTTAATTTAATTCTCTTGAAACTTACATAGTTATTGAAACCATCGAAAGACTAGTAGTTGGGAAATGAAATAATTTATACAATTAAAGTTCCAAGAACAGTTTAAATAAAATTTCTAATTTATCGAAAACTATTTAACACACATACCAAAATCTGTTTTATTCTGAACGAGGATAATTGGTTGCTAAGTTTCAGTTTTGGAACAAAAATTATGCATTAAGTGCAATTTCAAGTTACTTACTTTTATTTTAACATATGATATGAATATTTCAAAATGAGATTGAGAGAGAGAGGGAGATAGAGACAGAGAGAGAGAGAGAAGATATCACATAACATGAGAAGAGAATAATAAATTGGAGCAAAGAATGGTTTATGAATTTCACAAGAAACATAAAACACGCTTGTTTTATGTTGATTTTAAAAGCGCCAATGTCGGCTTTTGGCGTTTGGAGAAATTAATGATTAATCAGTTGTTTATTGTTTAATGTGATGAATTAATGTTTAATTTTTTTCTTAATTCTTTGTGTAATATTTTTAAATTTCTCTCAATTATTACAGAAAAATTTATATCTTTTCAAAATATATTCAAAGGTGAACATTAACATATTCTGGTTCTGTTATACATATAAACGGTGTTTGGAGACAGTGTGCTACAATTAGCGAAACCACCATAGTCATTACTTTTTCTAGTAGTTTGTAGGGAAATAATAACGAGCCCTTCCGATCTCCTTTTCTTTTTTTTTCCATAGCTGCGGCTTTGATCTTATTATTCGCCTCTATTGCTATGATATATGCTTCAATTGAAAATGCAATGTAGCGAGTAGCGTGATACAGAAAAATTCGACTGTAATAGTAATAATGGTTTGAAATAAAGATTTGAAATTTATTAAAATCGATAATTTCGTATAGCCTCACGCCAGGAGTTAAGAGCCGAAGAATCGCCAAAGATCTCTATTTACAATCAGCCTTCTTGATTCTGCTCATTTCTGTGGTTTAAATGCCTACTTCGATTATATGTCTTAAATTTGTGTTTTTCAAATTATTTTTCGGATTTACTTACATTTTACTGTTTTATTTATTGATTGGTGAATGTTTTAATTTCGCTATGGAATATAAGTTGAAAACAAATTCTGAGCTATTTTTATTAATTTAAGTGAAAAGAGAATTATCTTTCGTAATCGTCTGCACATGACAGTGAAAGATAAAAAAAATCGTGCTTGAAAATTATTTTAAAAACAATAAAAATTGAGTAAATTGAGATACAATTTTCAAACAAATTGCTTTTTAAAGTATTTTTTTCATATTCGACGGTGTAAAAATTGAAAATGTGTGATATATAGAAGTTTAAAAATTGCAGTAAAAGTGAAATTTAATCGCTTGCTGTTGCCACTGTCAAAATCACGTCAGCGTTACGGACGGGTACGTTTGTCCTTTATAATATAAACTAGCAGGGACGGCGAATCTATGGTACGCGTGCCATCTTGGCACGTAAGAAAACTTTTCTGGCACGCGTAAAAAATTATAGATTATACTCAGTTTATGGAGAACAAACAATCCATTTTATGTTTTTTTTACACACACACACACACACACACACACACAAAAAAAAAAAAAAAAAAAAAAAAAAGTTTCGTGTAACAGGTATATAATTTACATTAAAATAATCCGTTATTTTTGAATTAATTAAGTTATTATAAATTTCATTGAAAGCGGCCAGTTGCGTCATTTTCTCGCCAAACCATTTAACATTGTAATGCTTTCCAAATCGTTTTGCTTCTCTATAAAATTTCAAAAGTTCTATTTCTGAAAATTGAATTTTAAGAGATAGTTTGTTTAGTAATATACCTAAATGACACGCTTCTACTTCAGATTAGGTTTTATTTTATTTAGGTTTAAGGTTTTAAGTTATTTTAGGTTTTATTATATTTAGGTTTTAACTTTGAAAATTGAATTTTGACAGTTAGTGTAAATAATTATGTATCTATTGAACCTGAATCTACCTGAAGAGCTAAAAATGATCTTATTCGGAAGTATACAATAAAAGAAAAACTCATTTATAGATTATTAATACAGAATTCGATAAGACATGGCTATTTTAGTGAATAAATACAGCATATCAAATAAGTTAGGATTCGAATTTAGTATAAGTGTAAAAATGTTTAAGTAAAATTTCTATAAAATATTAATTGTTGGATTTTATCTAAGTTTAAACTTTTCTGGCACGGTAGAAAGTTGGTACATAATAATTTTGAAATTTTTGGCACGCATATTCAAGAAGGTTCGCCATCCCTGAACTAGAGGGTCTAATCAGGGCTTTCTGGGTTACGGAACACGGGTAAAAATCCTTTTTGTATTGAAAACTCAAATAGATTTTTTACATTGAACATATTTTTTTAGATTTTGCTCTAATAACACCAAAAGTATTATATCATGAAAAATAGCATTAAAGCAATCAAATAATGTTTTAAAATTATTAAAAGCGATACCTTTGTAGTAGCCGTATGTTAGCAGTTGATAGTCGAAGAAATTGTCAAAGATTTCACTATTTACAGCATCGTGTTATTCTGATTTTTTCAGTACTGCGTAGTTCTATTCCATGTCTATTAAATTTCTGTTTCATTTATATTCTTTTATTTTTTGTAAAGTTTTAATTTCATTCTGGAAAATTAGTCGGAAAAAAAATGCTGAATTATTTATAGTATTATAAGTGCTGACTGTTTCATTTTTGTAAATGGTAAATGCGAAGATTAAAAAGGAAGAAGAGAACGATAAAAAAAGCATGCTTGAAAATTACTTTAAAAATAAAAAGTCGGTAAACGGAGCTAAAGCTTCAAACAAATTGCATTTGACAGAATTTTTATTTTACTATTCGACGGTGTAGAAATTCAATTTCTGCGAAGTTTAGAATTTATTGGCCAGGTTGCCTCTGTTAATATGACGTCAGAGTTACACACGGACATGTTTATGCTTTATAATAGAGATTATCTTTAGATATATTTAACCATTTCTGAATTCGGGAGACCCATTCAATATGGCCACATTCAGTTTATATTTATGCTGAAATTATTATTTATAAAATGCAGTATGATTTGTAAAAATTAAACTGCGTCATACTTTAAAATAATTTAAACTCCTTATGGTCTACTGGTTATTATGATAAACCAGTTGTTTTTTAAAGAGTTTTTCAGATGCTGTATTTATTATTTGGGGAATATTTATAAGAGATTTCATTTTTCTGATATAGTATAATATTAATTTAATTGTAATATCTTTAATCAAATTTGATTTAAAACTGTTGCATTTCAAAATATAAAGATATTATTTAAAAATAACCAAAAATTTGTTACTTTTACGAAATATCTTTTATAACATAAATGTGTGCACAGTTATTTTATAAAAGTATTACATCCGAAATGTATAGGTTTATAATATACAGGAAACTGGAAATAAAAATATCATTTTTGACTATGTCTCACTTTTACGTTTCGAAACAATATCTTCGATTGATCTTGTTAGCATACTGTCTTGGTGTATTGCTTTCAGTGCATTTGAAACGAAAAGAGAAAAGAAAACATTTCATACTACATACAATGTATGCTATATTTAGTTCAACAGTTTTACTTGAGCTATTCTTTTATTCAAAACAATACTTTTTTCGGTTTATTACAGAAAGCCCATTTTTTCTGTTAAATTAAAGATAGAGTTGCGGTATTAGAAAAACTTTATAGGTATGGTAATAAAAAATTCAGATACGTCACTTTTACAAGAAGGTAGGATCAGGGTTTCTAACCAGTTTCTAACAGGTTTTTTAACTGTGTATGCTATGATTATATTACCTTTTATATGTATATCATTTCATTCGAAATATACACATCTCTGTAGCATTTTTTAACATAAATTTATAATCTGCTTTTCTGCTGGAAATTTTACCCTCCTTAAAGTTAAGCTAAATTGATCTTGTTTGATTAATGACTTTATATTATTTTCTACTCATTTATGACTAAAACAGGGCTGAAAACAACTCATTGAAAGCATAGAGCATGTGATACCAATAGTTCTTTTATTTCGTTACAAATATGCAATTTTTCAAAACTAAGCAACTCTATTCTTTGCTTTTTGCAAACGTTGTTTATTTTTATTGATATTGAAGACAAAATTGTGGAACTAGTAAAAAATTTTTATTATACTGTAGAAAATCGAAATGCATAGCTTTTACAAGAAGAGCTGAAAAAAATATTTATTTTTGATATAAAAAATAAAATATTTTTTCTCTTTGCTTCTTTCACTACAAAGTATTCCTGTCTTGCATCAAATTTATTTTTTTTCTTTACAACAAATCTCTTTTAATACATTAATATTGGATTAAATTCTTGCCTTAAATTTTTTTCTACACACATTGTGAGTGATAATATCAAGATCAAAGGAAAAAAAAAATATCCACAACGTGTTAATTAGATGTCCATAAATTTGCGTTTTGGTGGCAGTATTGTTGATTATATCATTTAAGTGGTGCTTTAATATTAACTTTTCTCAACATAAGTGAAAAGAATATAGGTCTTCTGTTTCTATATGTATATCGTTTCTACTCTGATAAACAAGAAATTAAAGTTTATTGTTATATTGCCACTAGGGGTTACAACCGTGGCTTCCCGGGCTATAGAGCATAGATTATAACTATTTTTTTAATTAAAAACTATAATGAATTATTTGCATTAAATATATATTTTATATATTGACCACTAGAAACACCAGTGAACATTTTTATATGAAAATATCCATAAAATAATAAAAAAAAAGTTTCGAAATTTATTAAAAGCAATAAATTTTTATCAGCCGCATGATAGGAGTTAATAGCCGAAGAAATCGTCAAAGATTTCACTGATTACAGCCAGTCTTTTAATTCTCATAACTTCAGTGATTTAAGCGCATATTTCGATTATATGTCTTGACTGCTCAGAATAGGAAAATAAGTCTGTAGAATAAAAAAAGAACAAAAATGCAAAATTCAGATGAAGCTGAACTTTACCGGTAAGCGCGACAGAAGGCGGCTTGTGAACAGTAGATAAATGCATATATTAAAACAATATTTGTAAAAGAGACAATAATACAAAGTCATCTCACTATCAGAGAAGACAATGGAACTAGACCTCTCTGGAAATCGACACAGGGTGAAGGCAGGAAAAAGGAAGAATAAATGAAACAATTTTGTAAGGATATAATAATGATTTTCTGAAAATGACTGTGTTAAGACTGAACCTTCCATTAACCATGCGAAATACTTTTTGTCTGATAAATTTTATTTTATAATATTTATTGAATTTTAATAACAGCAACAGTTAAAATTAATCTTTTATGATGACATATATTGAGTAATAAATAAAACTTGTATTTTCAAAAGGATTTCAGGATGCAGTTAAATAACTTTAATTGAAAAATAAAAAATAAAAATCCAGTTACCTTGTTTAAAATTGAGCCCTTCATATGTAGATAGTTTATGGAATGAATTTATGACATGTGTTATTCTGTTTGCATGCTTGACCATGTATGACTTGAATTGTCTTAGGTTTAATATCTTTGACCAGTATATACTAATGTATCTTTCACTAATTCACAGGGCAAAAAGCGTTTAAGTTGTCCAGCCATTTAATTTGTGATCGGATATATCTAGAGTTATAGAAGTGACACCTACATATGTGTAAGTGATATTGATATACACATATGTAAGTAGATATGCTCTACACAATGAGATCACTCAGCGACCTACTAGCGGCGAAATGTCCCTTTAAGACAGGAAGATTTTTGGTAGAAATGAAAAGTTTTTGTGGTTTCTCATAATTAATAGGATCACATTAGATTGAAACAATTAAAAAAATCCCTGCCGGCTCGGCCTACAAGCGGAGGTAGATTTCGAAGTTAAGTACTAAATTCACCAACAAAACTTAAACCAAGATTAGAGATAAACACGGTTTCTTCACTAAGAATGAGCTCAAGGGAGCTAAACTTTTTGTGAAAATTCTAATATACACGAATACACACACGCATGTATATGGAATCAATTCAAAAAACCCTTAACGGGTTAAAAGTTTGTGACGCAGCACTTTATCTTATTGCTATAAGAATTTTAAATATGGAACTTGAAAATAATGATATCAAATTTTAAGTGACGCTATATTATTTACTTCATCTTTTTATTTTTGTTTTATTTATAATTGCATGTGTAAGAATTATGTTAAATTTAAAAGGATGTATAAAAATTTATTCCTTGATGTTTTATCATTCACATCTTTCATAAATTCAAAATATGAGTTTAAGTGACAAAATTTAAGTGACTCCTTGATGTAGCTTTAAACAATTTGTTTTAAAATTCAACTTTAATTGTTTTCGGTTTGGCTAAATATATTTACACATCTAACCAAAACTTTTAATTTTCCAATACACAGTTAAAAATATCACTTTCACTGAACCTATACAATGTACTGTAATGTATTTATATGAATAAATTGATTTATCTTTTGTGCCACGCTATCCAAAATCAAAAGTAAAATTTATGTAAATGATTTCTTTGCGTCATTGTATCCAAACTAAGCGAAATGTATGCAAATTGGATATTATGACGCAAAGAAATCGTTTACATAAATAATATATTAATAATTTCTTGCGCATTTGCGGTAAATTCTCATAGAATGACGAAAAAATATAGTCTCATTTTTCATACCGGTTATATAACAAACAACAGTTTTTCTGCAAATAAGTGTTATGTAATTCGCTTTATTTCAAACATAATAAACAAAATATTATATATTAATTTTAATAAAATCTCGCAGGCCATTTTTGAGAAAAGAAATGTGAATTATATAAAAAACAAGAGTTTTCCCGGACACAAGTATTATCTCATTCCCTTCATCTAAAACAAATTCATATTATATATCAATTTAAAGAAAATCGCCCGGGCCATTTTCCAGAAATGGAAATTAGGAACTTTATCCATCGCAAGTACTTTAAAAATGGGTTTCGAAGTCTCAAAATATATTGCATGTAGAAATGTAAAAATTTCAGAATAGGATAAGACTGCAGATATAAGACTGTTTTAAAAAAATCGTCAAACAGTCAGTTTAAAAAACAATATGCGCTATATTTGCTGAGTTATGAAGTGGCGGCTTTTCGCGTTTCCTTTGATCTCGAGTTAGGTGTATATATGAGTTCCGCCATTCTTACGATTTTAGGCTTAAAGACTGCGTCACTGGAATACTACCGTCTTTCACGATAGATTTAAAAATAACTAAAGCAAATTCAGAGAACCTCAAAGTGTTAAAATATGTTAATATTCCCATAGTCGAGTTTTTATCATGTTTTATTATGTTTCTTCAAACTCACATGACGTTACGTATTCACCTACTGAGATTCTTTATATTTCCAATATGACACAATATGTATATACATACATATATATATATATATATATATATTAATTCCTCAAACTATTTATTTCATTTTGAGTTTTCATTCGGAAATCTTGCTCTAGAAAACTTATGACGTAATATTCAATTTGTTTTCAATTCCTGAAAACATTTAAAATAATTTTTCACGTGAAAATCTAGCAATAGAAAAGCAATTGTTGTAATGAGAATTTTATTGCTTTTTTTAATTGTTGGCAACTGCTATAATGAAAAATATTTATTTTTTCCTGTCATTGTTGTGTAAGAGCTGGTTTTATCAGAATCATGTTAAGACGGTATTCAAAAATTTTAACCCTCCCCATTTCCATTCCCTTCGGCCGATTTTGCCCATTTTCAATCCCCTCCGTGATTTTAGCCATCTCAAAGTTGTTGGCGAGTTTGAAGACGATCCGCGCATAATTGCGACTTTTATCGTGTGGAAAAAATTTAGTACATACATACATATATATATAAACTATTTTGGGCTCCTGGGGTCATATAATAAAAAGTTATGAAGGAATTTTTCAAAAGTCGCACCATGGTAACGACTGCAATAGGTAGTATTTCTTACGAAATCTTCCTAAAATACCTGATTGTCAGGTTATGCCAAGGGAGGATCCATGCAATTCTGTGGGTGCAGACTCGTCTTTAAATCGCAGAGAAAGAGAAAGATATTTTTACTTTTACTTTAGGATCACACCTACACCGAGATGTGCGAATGTCAGTTAGTGGGATTTGCATCATTGCTCAGGCAAAAATGAACGATTTGCTGCTGACGGTGACCAGTTCGAAAGCATTAAAAAAGTTTTGTTTCTTCCATCTTAAGCATGCTGTTTGATTCCAATTCACAGACCTTTTTTCTCAGACTGTTCTTCTCTGTAACAAAATCAACATTGCAATATTGATGAGAATCAGACAAATTTAAATTGCTATTTTTCGCTTTCGTATTAGCAGCATATTCCTTCACAGGAGCTTCATTTCTTATTACGGTTGACAACGTTGAACATGTTTCTGATATCTCCAATAATTTCTGAAATAGGCTCGATATGTTCCATATTTTGTCACCAGAGGCACTCTGGGTAATCTTGTTGCATAGCAACTATTCTTTTTTCTACGTGTAGATTTTAGTTTTATAACTGTTCCTAGATCCATTCACAAATTAATAGGTTGTGTAACTTATAAACTTCTCTTCACGTTTGTTTTCGTTAATACTTTTTCGATATAAATGTATGAGATGCCAGTTTATTCTTACTTTCTACAAGTACATTATGTCTTCTAAAAACATATATCCAAATTGCAATCCAAAATCTCATTTGCAACGAAGATTTATGCTTTCCTGAAATATATTTGAAACCGATATTGCTTTCATACTGTCTCTGTTTATTGCTTTCCGCACTTTGAATAGAAAAGAAAAAAAGAAAATCATGCGCTACAGTAAACATACGGTACATTTATTTCACCCTCTTCACTTCAGATATATTTTCGTTCAATACTATACAACTTTATTTTCTTGCATATGTTGCTTATTTTTCTTTACAAATACAAGAGAGTGTTACACAACTAGTAAAACTTTATAGTTTTGGAAGAAAAAAGTCAGACCTAAAACGTATCCAAGAGGAGGAGAATAAAAATACCTGAATTTTGCAATAAAAAATTATAAAATGGAGCTATTTGTAAGATCGATGTTTGTTAGTTTTATTATTATCTTCCACTAAAATGTTTTTTTTTTATGTTTTAAGGTTTGGATTAATGTAAATTCGTATAATTTTCGTTTAATATATTACTATACGTTAGATTTTTTGCATTAAATATTAAAACCTTCTATTGTGTTTTTAATGTCAATTTGCAAATCTTTAAAAATCAGGCCCAATAAATATTAATTTTAAGTAGATTAATTTTTTACACTTACACTTTAAGAAAATATTACTAGCCTAAATACTTTACCAATGTTTTGCTTTTAATACTTCTTAACGTGCATGAAGTGTATTTATCCTATCCACTATTCAGTCCACTTGCAATTAAAAGTTATATATATTCTCGGTTCGGAATGATATTATAATAGGTTTTAGCAACAGATAAAGTATTCCTACTATTAAAAATCGTATAAGGAGAATTTATGAATCACCCAAATAATTTAAAACAGTTTTGGTGGTTATGTAAAATTTTAGCATGATGATTATTTTTTTAAACTATTAAAATAAAACTGTATAACTGCACTATTTCAAAAAATAAACAATTTAATTATAAGACTTACTTACAAAAATTATTTGGCACAGTTGCAAGTAATAGGAATATTGGTTGATCGAAATGTAACTATGAGTAGAATGTATCAAAAATCGATAATTAGCCAAATATCTGCAGTAGAAAGAAGTAATTTTTATTGAAATGGTCAGAAGGTAAACAGATTTCTGGTTTTGTTTGTAATGAAAATCTATAGCTATTTTTCGCTGTTAGATAAATACGGGATCTCAAGCATTTTCAACATGCTAACCCTTTTAACCCTAGAAAATATTTTCACGAGCCTGAGTAAGGAGGTTTATGGGTCATTCTCTGAAAAGTGGCAGTTTTATAAAAGAAAATGCGGCCCAATAAAATTGCCTCAAAAATCTCATAATTTAACCTACAAGTATCTTATTACTATATTTATCAAAAAATAATGTGAACCAAACAGTATCTCACAGTTCTTCTGATATTTTAATTTCAAAGCACTTCCACTGCTAAAATATTCAAATAAATGATTGGCACCGGAATTTAAGAACAAATTTATTTATAAATAAGAAAAAATGCTATATTTCACATACATCTTAAATAGATAAAAGTTTATAAAAAGTCTGGTGCCATTGTGGCTCTTGGTAATTAAAATTAAGTGGTTTCATAAACATACCACCGCCCTTGAAAGGGTTAAAAAAGAAAAGAAATTATAATTAGAAGTCATACTGTCAATAAATAACATTTTTTTTTACTCTATGTCAATTGAAAAAATAAAGATAAAGCATTAACATTTAGAAGAGTTAATGTTTATTTGAATTAGTACATTTTTTTAAACATCTCCCTGTGAAATAATAAAAATTAAAAATGTATTATCTTTACTTACGGTAATTAAAAGTCTGACGAGTTTTTTAATGTGTATTTTACTGCATTAGATTTTCTTATTTTACTGTTTAGTATATATAAAAGACATTTCATTAGTTTTTATTAAATTTATAATAGGTGAGGGAATGACGCGTAATAAAAATACTTACATTGATCTAGTACTTCAAAGCCATATCCTAACTATTCAAGAATGTATTTGTGCAAACAACCAGATGAATACTTCACTTTACTCTTGTACAAACTGTCTTAGACATATATAAAGCATGTGCCGCTTTCTGCTAAGTAAATAATGGCAAATTTATAGTTGTATGAGGGAATGACGACAAATGCTGGGGACATCATTAAAAAGTGCCCTAATTCATTCATTATATAAAATATAAATATGTATTTAAGTGTATTTAATGAATTAAGAAAAAAACAATTATAAGTATACGTGCTGCAATGGCAGAGAAAGCATTTTCTTTCCTACATATGTGAATGGGGGGACACAGTAAGGGAATGACATTTGCATTAAAAAATACATCAAATTTATCAAATTTGAATTTCAATAAGCAAATAATTACTGTTTATGTGTATAACTGGTTAATATTGATAGTTTAAATCACTTTTTCTTTTTGCAATTTTAAAAATATATCTTCAAGATCCCTGGGACATAAAATTGCCACTTTTCAGAAAATGACTCATAGATAAGTGATGCAAATGAAAGCAACTGTAGATCGCAAAGGAAATTTATTCTTAATCCTTAACTGTTGTGACATCTGAGCGGTGTCTAAGACCGCTTGAGTGAATGATGAATAAAAGGCTCGAGTAACTCAAAAGTTACTTTTTCTGTACTAAACTTTATAAGCAGGACTATTATAATTAAAATTCACCTATTCAGAAGTTTCTAGCGATAGTTCTAGGGCTGCAAATGAAACAAAAGTTCTCTCGTATCTATAGTTAAGCAGAAAATTAAAAGTTTAATTGCGAAAATGCGAGAATTTAGAAATTTAGAAGTTTAGATGGTGTCTATAGTTAAACTGAAAATTAAAAGTATAATTTCGAAAATTTAGAAACGTAGCGGTCTGTGATGTGTTTGTAGAGCACGACTATATAGATTTTGCGCAATATTTGTGTTCATTTGTGTAAGAATACCACTTGCAGGATAGTCATAAAAAACGTCTCTGAAATCCTAGTGGCTTAACCACTTAACTAATCGAAAGGAAATTTCAGATATTGCTATTTGAAGGTATGCACTCGAGATCGTCATTATTTAAAACAATAGAGCTCTCACCTTTACGGTTGCAGTGAAAATATTTCGAGATTTTCGGAGGGCAACACCCCCTTTTTTCCTACGAAGATTCATCAGCGCATTGAAAAAAGCATAAATGAAGTTCGAACGATACACGTATGGTGAAAAATACCTGCATAAAACATAGAAGAAGAGCTTTGTAAAGGATCAATGACAACATAGAGTGGAGGTGTATGGACGCACTTTGCATAATTCACAGAGATAAACAGTAGAAGCACCGATCACAGAACACCATGTGCAAAACATTGCGTGAGGAAAACCTTTAATAAGCAGAGTGAGGAGATAGTTTCTTCAATCAGGTGTTCGGATGTGCCGACAAGATGACACTTGCAGGGAAACAACGAGGTGAATTGATAAAGCTGTTTTACCTGAACGGGGAAAATGCTGCCGAAGCAGTGCGTGTTTATCGGCGAAATCATAAGTTACGACGTGACCCATGTTCCGTAAAAACTGTACGTGATTTGGTAAAAAAAATTGAAGAACCTGAATGAACATGTGAAAAACCGCGTTCCGGGCGACCATCTGTTTATGTTGAAGTACTTGCGGAAGTGCATAAATACGATTACTACAGGTCCATTGCATACTGCAAGAAGTGTTGCCCGTAATTTGGATGTACCGAAAACCACAGTCCTTAAGATTCGGCGCTCTGTCTTGCGGATATTTCCTTATCGATTTCTGCATTCACAGGTTGCAATGTGGAGACGAGCAACAGCGTTTCGGCTTCGCGAATTATTTCCTCATCGGATATGAGGAAGATAGCAGGAGGCCGCTGCGGATATTATGGACGGATGAGGCACGTTTCTCTTTAACTGGGAATGTAAACTCCAAGAACTGCGTTCACTGGGCTGACGGAAATCCTCACGATGTGGCAGCAACGCCTTTACACGAAGCTAAAGTGACTGTGTGGTGCGGCATCTGAAGCACATTAGTTCTCGGTCTGTACTTCTTCGAACAGATCACTTATACATGTATGGAAACGTGCTCTGTATACAACAATGTTACAGAATTACGTAATTCCAGAATTGCAGCAGCGAATTGTCGTTAATGACATTGTATGGATGCCCTGAATTTCAGCTGCCTTCTAAAAGTAGCTGCATGTTAAGAGATTTTGCACAAATTGCTTTTTTTAATTTTAATTTTTAAATTTTTTATTAGCGCTTTAGTTCTTGAAAAACCATCACCATCAAAACGAATCCATTCCACCAAAAAAAGATTTATCAACATGGAAGCAGCCGTTTCAAAGTTGCGCGTTGACATGCATTAAATAAACTACTTAGTTGGAAGTCAACTTAAAAAAAATGACAACTGGTGTAAAAATATCTTATCATACGGCTACTTTCCGAAGGCTATTAAATTTCAGCTTACTATATCGCCGACATCTTTCTGAATATTTACAATATTCGACTGAACTTTTTTATATAAATTACCCTATTATAGTTGATTATTAGAATGTGCAAGAAAAGGCTTTGTTATTTTTAGCGCGTCCGCAGAAAATTATTTAATTCAAATGCTTATATTTGAATAAATATTTAAAATATTTATATTCTAAATCTAATGTGTTGTTTCTACTCTACTTTGGCATGTTTCCTTAAAGTATCATTAAATTTGGTTGAAAACCTACATGATTTAAATAAAAAACATGCACATATCTCTTGACGTTTTTAAAGAAACATTTATATCTCTGTCAATATCCGCGCTATTCTTACGCAAATGACAATAAATGTTGCACAAGATCCATATAATCATGTGCTACACGTATAGAGCATTAAGATTCACTTATTATACAGGGTGCTTGAAAATATTATGATTATTTTTTAATTTGCTGTTGGTCTTTTAATTACCTTAGTGGTCAAATTTTCATTAAAAATACGATTCTAAGCATGTTATTTATGTTTCTTAAGAGAAGAATTTGTTAAGTATTTCTCTTGATATTCGTCAAAAGGTCTAAATTTAAAAGTGTCCAGTAATTTTTGGTCATATAGTGTATGTTTATTTCACATTTTAGCTATTTCATTAGCGATTAAAAATTCTTTCTTAATCATAAGCTAAAATTATTTTATTGAGAAAATTCTAGTTTTAAATCTTTGTCGCTTGACAGTTCAGCAGAATCATATTGAACGTTTAATGACATTAATAATTTTAATTGTGTACTGTTTCTTAATTCATTCTTTTTTTTTTAGCACGATTGAAGTTTAGAGAAAAGTTCTTGTGAAATTGTGTCTCTAGACTCTTGAAAATCTTAGAAATAAATCTTTTGAAACATAAAAGAATTTTAATTTGTTAATCTATTGAAACATAATATTTCCAATCATTTTTACCATAAAATTACTTTTCCTCAACATTTCCAGTTAAATATTTTAATGTAAATATGTTATAAGTAGGTTTCAAAATATCTGACTTTTAATACAATTTCAAAATCCATACTTTGCTTTAAAAAGTTAAACTAACAAAAATATTTTTGCCCACTTAAAAACACATTAACTTCAGTTTTAACTGTAATGTTTTATCTCCATTCTCTTGAGGTTGGTGGTAGTTTGAAGTAAGTTCTTTTTTATTTTTCGCAGAGAATAATTTTGAATGAGATGTAAAATTTGTGACGTATAGCTTCATCAATAATAGGATTTGATGACGTTCAAGATTCGATTAATCTAAAACTATTGTTATATTAATAAAAATATTAGCATTTTTTTTTCATTTTTCACATTTTTTTTCACTGTAATATCATTTCAAGAAAATGTTAAAATACTCTGTTGTATTACCCCAGTTCTACAGATAAAATCAAAAGTTAAGGAATAGTCTGGTACTACATAGATATTACTTTTATAATCGAATTATCAGTCATAACGTTCGTACAGAAAAATTCCATGGTTGCCCATGACCAAAATTAAGGTCACAAACATAAAATCTGTCAAAACTGACGAACTGTGTTGCCACGAAATTTGGCAAAGAGGTATGTTACAATGGGAGAAAGAATATAGCAACATAACAATATAGAAAATAATTTAATTGTGAATTAAGAAACGGGGTATATCAAAAAATGCTTAATCATGAATTAGAGATAAAGCATTTATCTAGGAAAAAGTCTGTCTAATATGGAGTATGACTACCGTGCTCTGCTATAAAAGCCTCCCAACGAGTTCTCATACTGTTTATGAGGGTGTCAATAAATGTTTGTGGCAACAAAGTCCATTCCTCCAAAAGCGCGGCTTTTAACTCCTGGCGGGTCCTGGGAGGGGGGTTACGCTGTGCAATGGCTCTTCCTAGATCATCCCAAACATGCTCAATAGGATTGAGGTTCAGAAACCTCGAGGGCCAATTCATATGTGAATATCCTCTTCTTCAAGAAAATCATCAACAATGTGAGCTCTGCGTGGCTTAGCATTATCGTCCATAAACATGAAGTACGGGCCTGCAGCACCCCGGAAAAATCTCACATAGGCTTCAAGGACCTCATCGCTATAGCGATGTGCGTTGACAGTGCCCGCATCGAAGACGTGCAGTGGGGTACGACTGCCCAAAATTATATCGCCTCAGAAAAGGATTCCTTTACCACCAAATCTGTCGATTTCTTTTACGTAGGAGGGATGATAGCAAGCTCAATGCTCTCTCCAGATGAAGGTTAAAGGATAATCACTCTGCGTGGGAAGTTGGACTCTTCACTGAAACGAAAACGCCCCTATTCTTGTTGTGTTCAAGACTGAGGTCTTCGTATTCACAACAACCGGACTCTTCTGGTGGATGAAATGAAAGGGACACACACGAAAGAACACCTGGTGTTAGGGATGAGGTCCTTGAAGCCTACGTGGGGTTGTTCTGGGGTGCTGTAGGCCCGGACTTCATGTTTATGAACGATAATGCGAAGCCACATTGTTGATGATTTTCTTGATGAAGAGGATATTCACTGTATGAAATGGGCCTCGAGGTCTCCGGGCCTCAATCCTATTGAACATGTTTCGGATGGTCAAGGAAGAGCCATTACATAGTGTAACACCCCCCCTCCCAGGACCCACCAGGAGTTAAAAGCTGCGCTTTTGGAAGAATCGATTTTGTTGCCACAAACATTTATTGACACCCTCATAAACAGTATGAGATCTCGTTGTGAGGCTTGTATAGCAGTGCACGGTGGTCACACTCCATATTAGACAGACTTTTCCCGAGATAAATGCTCAGTCTCTCATTCATGATTAAAAACTTTTTGATATACCCTTTATCTTAATTCACAATTAAAATCTTTTCCTTATTGTTATGTTGCTATATTCCGTCTCCCATTGTAATATATTCCTGCGTGAAATTTCGTGGCAACACAGTTCATCAGTTTTCACAGATTTTATGCTTGTGACTTTAATTTTGAACATGAGTGCATTTCCTAATCTTGTTAATGTGGTGGTTGAATGTTCGAGGTTCGAAACTACAAGGAGTTTACAATAAATATTCTTTTCTAACAGTACTTTTCACCGCCAGTATCAATTAATGACATGGCAACTAAGAAAGAAACAATGGCAGGTTCAGTCATTTAAACATTTTAAAAGTAATAATAACAATATTGAATGGTTCAGACTTGACATTATGTTTTCTAGAATGCTGGCACTGGCCTTATGACCAAATTTTGAACAATTAAATCAACAATGACCTTTATATTTATTTATACACTGGCTAATCTTGTGTTCCGTCTGACTACAGTTGAAACATCGGAGGTTAGTTCAGGACGAGAAGCATTCTCTTTGACTGACATATGGGGTTCAACTTTATGTGGATTTTGTCATAAATTCTGAGTTTGTTTTTACTTTTAAATATTTTAAAATCTATATAACTTAAAAAAAAGACAGATCAGGTATACCCTTAATAACGCATTCCATTAGAGCCTAATTCTCAATGTTACAGCGTGAACATAACTGAGTCATTATCTCTTTACATAAATTCCAAGTGTAGGAAAGTGTAGTTAACCATTCCAGGGCGAACCGTGCTATCTATATATTTTAAACACAAGGCTGCTTTTTTTAGTCATCTGCCCTAAGCTCTCTACTGAATCGATTTTTGTAATTATTTTTTTAAACGAAATCTGTTCATTTGTAGATATGACCGCACTAACACCTTTTAGAAATATTCAAATATTTATATTTTAATTTTAATTTTATATTGTTTTCTATGAAATCTCTTAAAAATGGGGGCGATGATTATTGAACTGATTTGTAATCGAACAGTTATTTTCATTTTCCGATAAATTATTTACCCCTTGAGATATA
Source organism: Maratus speciosus (assembly GCA_963932465.1). Taxonomy (NCBI): domain Eukaryota; kingdom Metazoa; phylum Arthropoda; class Arachnida; order Araneae; family Salticidae; genus Maratus; species Maratus speciosus. The sequence goes on along the minus strand of OZ010789.1, from coordinate 544,504,146 downwards.
AGCGATTATTGTCTCAAAAAGACAGTTTTTCATTTTCCTGCGTTGTTGCGCCCGGAAATTGGATTCAGAACACCAACTTTAAAAGCAATTCATGAAAAATATTCCGAAGGATGAAAAAAAAAATCGATCACATGGTTTCTTAATAAGTGCACCTTTCAACATTAGTGAATTAAAATTAATTTAAAAATGTGTCAGAATGTAGCCAGTTTACATTGGAGAACAGTTTTAACACGGAGACTAGGCTTTCTCAAATACAACGTTTGGTGGTTTTACTAACAGAGGGTGTTCAGTACAAAAATGCAAATACTGAAGGTGTAGTCCCAATAATTCAGTTTTATCACTTATCAAGGTTCCACTTGTATTAAACACGAAAGCATGCTCCAGCAAAATTACCAACTTCATAATAAGACCTTTTTAATTATTCATGAAAATCTCGTTTTATACTCTATTCATTATTATTTTATTGCTAGAGACGTTATTGTATTAACGTTAAATACTAAAATTGTTTTAAGATATTTTATAAGTATAGTAAGTCTTAATAGGTGTCGATGTACAATGAAAAATAATTGCACAAGTAAACGCACAAGATTCATTAACGATGTAATCTAAAAGTTTTCATTAAACAAAGGTAAATACATTTCTCGATATGATTTTAATGTTTGAAAAATTTATGCTGGCTTTTCAATGTGAGGTATTACTATAAATTTTAAAAATTTCCACCGTAGCTGAAGTTTTTTTTCAAACAGACTGATACAGATTTCAAAAGTATTAAATGCACCCATGATTAATGTCGCTTCAAATTATATCATTTAGTAACTACATAGAATAAATTTGAATAATTTTTTAGTTGATCAATTAGTTCTCGAGCTTCTGAGCGTTGAAAACTTGTTTTATTGACTGATTCTGATTCTGCCTGTTTTTCCTTGTTTTCTCAAAGACTATTTCAGATATCGGAATGTGAAGAATTCCAGCTTGTACTAAGAATTAACATTACATCCTCATTAGACCTTTTAATCGAGATAACATCCCTTAAAATTGACTAATTAGCTGTCGAGTTTTTGAGTATTTAAAAATTAGTTGATTTATTAATTCTCCAGCATAGAATTTTCGCGTTTTCTCAAAAATTTAAATATGTATCTCTATGAGACAGTACACTGTGTAGCCAGAAACATTCTCTTTTTACTCATGATATGTTTAGGGTTTGTTGTGAGACCATTTGTGTTCCTATACTGGACAGATAGATACACAGACAGTTTTTATGTGCGTTCGTAATTATATAAGTACGTAGCACCTATAGTTGTCGTCTGGCCCATCCGCCTGTCTGTCGTCTGTCCGCTTATAATAGCGCAAAAGCTATGCAACTGAATGCTTTTGAAATTTAATATATATATAATAGTTGTAGAATTTTGTCGAGTCATTTCAAATTATATGAAAATCGAATCAAAACTTCAAAAGATATTAATAAAAGTTTTCTTAATTCTATTAAATCCCATCATACGTAATTAATTCAATGACATCCCATGATAGGTAATTCTCCATAATAAATCCATCCATCCATTCTCCATCCAGGAATCCATGATAGGATTCTAGGTTGCCACGGTGTTTACGTCCTATTTAAAATGGAGTCCTATTATTTCTGTATTACTAAATTTTATCTATGTAATCGTAATAAATTTTGTATTCATGCATTTTTGCATAAGAGTGCGTCAGCTATTGCATAAAGATCTGAATATTTTTAAAACTAGTTATACTACGAACGCACCTCATTTGCCACGTTTGATGTACAATTTCCGACTTGTTGCTCTTGGTATGTTTAGCGTTTGTTTGTACGACCATTTGTGCTCCTATTCTGGACAGACAGACGTTTATAAATGTTATTTTAGACTACATGGCGTCTAAATAGTCAAATAAATTTAGAAATAAGTATTTTTTGAAAATCACAGACAGACACTCTCATTTTATACAGACGTATAGATAGATAACTTTGAAGAAATAGATTTTCACAAAGTTCTGAATTAATTAACTTCAAAGGATTTCAATGTATAATCATTATACAAATAAAAGTATATTTACTTTCTGAAGAAGCACATTTAATTTTAATCGCAGAAAAAGTTAAACGTTTCCTTTTATCTAGCAGTTCTTCTGGACTTTTAGACTTTTAAGAAAGCAATATTGTCTAGTAGCATTCAGACGAAAACGATTTATAAATCATCTCTTTCTAAATCGTTTTTAATATGTCAATTTTACAGACAATGAATTGTGCAATTTCGAATTTTCCATTTCTTTCTACTTTTTGCTTTACATAATTAATTTTTCCCCGTTTTCAAGATTAAAATAATGTCTATGTTTTAAGTCATTAAATAAATGTCTGTAATTATTGAAACGTATATTTTTGTCATCAAATTAAATTACGCAATTTAGTATGAGTTTTTTATTTATTTTTTCCTCAAGGGATATAAAATTGTGTACAATACTCATTTCTTTTTTCATGAAAAAGTGCTTCAATGGTTCATATTAGACTTGTCATTCTAAGTGATAAGAATCCTTAAGACTTTTTGTGTGATTCAAAATTAAACTCAAACATATCAACAGAAGAATACAAAGGATTCCAAATCATAATTACATACTTGAGTAATTTCCAAAATTCCCCAAAATCCTGGCGAATATTTAAGAATTCATTTATAACTTTATGGGCCGACACTACTTTTAAGTACCATTTAAAAAATTGTTATAAAATTAGTTTCACACATCGTTCGGCAATAATACAATTTAAGATGAGTACTTTGCTTTATTATTTTCCAAAAGCATCATTCATTGTTTAAAGCAAATATATTTTTGATTGGATAATTTCTTTTCCAGTTATAAATATTTAGCTATCGTGTTGTTGAAAGACCTGGAATAGAAAGTTTCAGTATTAAAAACAAATTCTATAATTATATAGTCAGGCTATAATATTTGTACATTTTGTAATTCTATAAAGTACTAAAATCTATAATTTAAATAAATGAGTAGAGCAGAAATGGCGAACCTGTAGCACTGGTGCATAGGCGGTACACGACAGAGTATTTTGGACATGGCGTTGATTGAGTGTCTAAAGCAAAACAGGATGAAATTGCACAAAATACAGAAATTTATACGACCTGAGCTTATCTATATAAAAAAAATCAAATTATTTCCACTCGATTTCAAAATGGGTTCATTATTTTATCAAATTAAGAGATTGAAAAAACACCGAAAGAAAGTTTATTAGGCATTGTAAAGCAAGAATGCCAAAGATGAAATTGCCATTGTAAAAAAATGCCATTTCAACAATTTTCCTCTCTACTTATGCCTGCGAGTGTTTGAAATGAATGACATGAAAAACTCAAATTGAAAATACTTGACGAATGACTCCTGTTTGCCTTGCATTCCGTTAAAAGTAACTATAAGCATGAATCCAATATTAGTTATTTGGCATCCAATATACAGTAATCGTAATCGCATTTTTTTAAATTACCTTTCAAAATACTAGGGGTTCTAACCCCTACGAACTGAGCTTGCAAGTCCACGTTCCGATCCCACATCCTCAAACACGCTAACTTGTTCTGTTTTAAAAAGATACCTGTTTACGGAAGATTGAATGATATTATTATGACCAATGGCAATTTTCGATTGAATGGATTTTCTGTCCCCAAGGCAGCATTCACCTAAGTCGCGACAGCTGACATTCATTTCAATTTATTTCCAAGCCAATGTCGCATTTTATACTAGAGCCTAAATGAACGTTAGGAACCAATAAGGGAATGGATTCCAACTTGGGGGAGTTTCTTTTAAAAGTCTTCTGCGTCTGAGTGTAACGACGTGCGTCGAGAGTAGAGTTATTTGGTATATTGAGTATATTGAGTATATTGAGTAGTTGCAAAGGGCGGAAAAAACCAGGTTTAATCCCGGGAATACACCAGATTTTTTTGGGAGGGAAATTTAAAATATTCCCGGGAGTTTACAGAACGTCTTAGGTATGGACATTTCTTATTTATTACTGTTAATTAGGGTTTCGTTCATCTGACGAAACCCTATTCGTCTCACTCCTTTGTCTGTCTGTCTGTCTGTCCGTCACAGAGCCCGTACTCAGAAACTATACATGTTAGAGACTTGAAATTTTGGGTATTTATAGCTGAACACCTCACATCAAACAACAAATCATAAAATTTTGAAAATGTTGGTAATTAACCGAATTACGGGCTAATTAACTTCTAAAATTAACCAATCGTCGCAGGTTCAAACGGACTTTTTCGAAATCATCCGTGTTTCTCCTAAGGGTAGCCAGTAAAATCATCCGAATGCACGGTTACCACGGAGGAAATTAAGCTGAAAAATGAAGTGGAGATTTTAAAGCGAAATCGCATATCAGAAAATATTGGTCCGAGAAATTTGTTAATGGAATAGACAGACGCAGAAAAAAATATACTTTCATTTGGTATAAAGTTCACATTTCTGCGATGTGTATAAGTTAAAATATCCACTAAAAATCGATCGATAAAAATTTAATTTCTTTAATTGGAAAGACAAGGAAATAAAAAGATTCCAATTCGGCGGGAAAGCAGGTAGACATGACGACGCTGCGGTTTTCCATAATAGCATATTTTAATACGAAATTTTAACTTTTTAAATATTAAATTTTTTGATTAAATTTTTTGACATCCCGATGTCAAATTTCTCGCTGATTTCATTGAAACCCATATCTAAGTCCTATCTTAATTACAAGCTGAAATATTAATTACTATTTAATTAATCGGTTTATTGCTATCAAATACGTCGATTAAAATGGAGACACGCGCTTTTTTGACCACGAATTAACTTAAATTAGGAAATGTAATAATTTGCGTGGTCTTTTTGAACAGCGATATGAGAAAAGTATAACTCATTCATCATCAGAAAGTTTACTTCATACCACTATTTTCGAATAGTAATTTCAGGAAATACCTTGAATTATTGGTTAGGACCGCCACTCGATCTGTTTGAAACTTTAAGATAGTTTATAACGCATAAGAAAAAGTGTAAAAAAGAATGGAGTGTGATATTTCGAGCAGGGGGGGGGGGAGCTAGAATCATTTTTAAAATCTTAGCGTTTGTTACCGCAGCAAATGTTTTAAATTCTTGTTTAAGACCGCCACCATCCCGACCCATGTATCCACGGAAAGACTGCGTAAAGGAGTTTCGTTCAGATATGCTTTTGTTAAGAATAGAGTGCATTCCCTGGTGGTGGAATGCGGAACTAACATAACGCGATTTTGTTAAAATTAGGAAATCTAACAAGTCGATCTGTTTGAAACTTTAAGATATTTTATAGCACATGAGATAAAGTGTAAAAAAGAATGACACGTGAAATTCCGGAGTGGGGGGGGGGGGGGGGGGCAGGCGCTAGATTTCTCTTTAAAAAATTAGCGTTTCTGCCCGCTTTAGGTGCTTTTTTAGGGTTTCGTTCATCTGACGAAACCCTATTCGTCTCACTCCTTTGTCTGTCTGTCTATCTGTCCGTCACAGAGCCAGTACTCAGAAACTATACATGTTAGAGACTTGAAATTTTGGGTACTTATAGCTGAACACCTCACATCAAACAACAAATTATAAAATTTTGAAAATGTTGGTAATTAACCGAATTACGGGCTAATTAACTTCTAAAATTAACCAATCTACCTTTTTAACGCAGGTTCAAACGGACTTTCTCGAAATCATCCGTGTTTCTCCTAAGGGTAGCCAGTAAAATCATCCGAATGCACGGTTACCACGGAGGAAATTAAGCTGAAAAATGAAGTGGAGATTTTAAAGCGAAATCGCATATCAGAAAATATTGGTCCGAGAAATTTGTTAATGGAATAGACAGACGCAGAAAAAAATATACTTTCATTTGGTATAAAGTTCACATTTCTGCGATGTGTATAAGTTAAAATATCCACTAAAAATCGATCTATAAAAATTTAATTTCTTTAATTGGAAAGACAAGGAAATAAAAAGATTCCAATTCGGCGGGAAAGCAGGTAGACATGACGACGCTGCGGTTTTCCATAATAGCATATTTTAATACGAAATTTTAACTTTTTAAATATTAAATTTTTTGATTAAATTTTTTGACATCCCGATGTCAAATTTCTCGCTGATTTCATTGATACCCATATCTACGTCCTATCTTAATTACAAGCTGAAATATTAATTACTATTTAATTAATCGGTTTATTGCTATCAAATACGTCGATTAAAATGGAGACACGCGCTTTTTTGACCACGAATTAACTTAAATTAGGAAATGTAATAATTTGCGTGGTCTTTTTGAACAGCGATATGAGAAAAGTATAACTCATTCATCATCAGAAAGTTTACTTCATACCACTATTTTCGAATAGTAATTTCAGGAAATACCTTGAATTATTGGTTAGGACCGCCACTCGATCTGTTTGAAACTTTAAGATAGTTTATAACGCATAAGAAAAAGTGTAAAAAAGAATGGAGTGTAATATTTCGAGCAGGGGGGGGGGAGCTAGAATAATTTTTAAAATCTTAGCGTTTGTTACCGCAGCAAATGTTTTAAATTCTTGTTTAAGACCGCCACCATCCCGACCCATGTATCCACGGAAAGATTGCGTAAAGGAGTTTCGTTCAGATATGCTTTTGTTAAGAATAGAGTGCATTCCGTGGTGGTGGAATGCGGAACTAACATAACGCGATTTTGTTAAAATTAGGAAATCTAACAAGTCGATCTGTTTGAAACTTTAAGATATTTTATAACACATGAGATAAAGTGTAAAAAAGAATGACACGTGAAATTCCGGAGTGGGGGGGGGGGGGGGGGGCGCTAGATTTCTCTTTAAAAAAATAGCGTTTCTGACCGCTTTAGGTGCTTTTTTAGGGTTTCGTTCATCTGACGAAACCCTATTCGTCTCACTCCTTTGTCTGTCTGTCTGTCTGTCTGTCCGTCACAGAGCCCGTTCTCAGAAACTATACATGTTGGAGATTTGAAATTTTGAGTGCTTATAGCTGAACACCTCACATGAAACGACAAATCCTAAAATTTTGAAAAAGTCTTAAATTTAACCCTTTGAGTTCCCACATGTGTATTTCAAACAATTCTTTCTAAGTATGCCCCTAACAAGGCTGGAGCCATGAAATTCCGCATACTTATAGCTGAATACCTGAGACAACAAGACAAATCATAAAATTTTGAAAAAAGTTTTATATTTAACCCTTTGGGCTCCAACTTGTGTATTTTAAGCAATTTTTTCTAACAGAGTCCCCTATTAAGTTAGAGACATGGAATTTTGAATTGTTATAGTTAAACACATGAGCCCACACAACAAATCATAAAACTTTGAAAAAGTGTTATATTTAACCTTTTGGGCTCCAATTTGTGTATTTTCAGCAATCCTTTATAACAGAATTCCTAATCCAATTGGAGTCATGCAATTTTGTATTCTGATAGCTAAACACCTCAGATCCCACGACAAATAATAAATTTGGAAAAAGTTTTATGTTTAACCCTTTGGAGTCCAGCTTGGGTAGTTTAAGCAATTCATTTTAGGAATCCCTAAGTGAATTGGGGACTTGAAATTTTGCATACTTATAGCTGAACGCCTCAGATCACATGCCAAATAATAAATTTCGAAAAAGTTTTATATTTAACCCTTTGGACTCCAGCTTGTGTGTTATAATCAATTCTTTTTAACAGAGCCCCTAATTGTATTGGAGACTTGAAATTTTGCATACTTATAGCTGAAAACTTCAGATCACACGACAGATAATAAATTTCGAAAAAAGTTTCATATTTAACCCTTTGGACTCCAGCTTGTGCATTTTAAGCAATTCTTTCTAACTGAGCCCATAATTAAATTGGAGATTTGAAATTTTGCATACTTATAGCAGAACACCTGAGGCCAGGCGACAGATCATAAAATCTTGAAAAAGTGTTACATTTGACCCTTTGAGCTCCCACATATATATTTTAAGCAATTCTTTTTAAACGAGACCCATAATTAAGTTGGAGACATGAAATTTTGCATACTTATAGCTGAACACTTCAGATCCCACGAAAAATAATAAACTTCGAAAAACGTTTCATATTTAACCCTTTGGACTCTAGCTTGTGTATTTTAAGCAGTTCTTTCTAACTGAAACCATATTCAAACTGGAGATTTGAAATTTTGAATACTTATAGCACAACACCTGAGGCCAGGCGACAAATTATAAAATCTTGAAAAAGTCTTACATTTAACCCTTTGAGCTCCCACATATATATTTTAAGCAATTCTTTCTAAAAGAGACCCATAATTATATTGGAGACATGAAATTTTGCATACTTATAGAAGAACAATTGAGACCACACGACAAATAATTTTTTTTCGAAAAAGTTTAATATTTAACCCTTTGGACTCCAGCTTGTGTTTTTTAATGAATTCTTTCTAACTGAGCCCCTAATTAAATTGGAGACATGAAATTTTGCATACTTATAGCTGAACGCGTCAGGTCATAAGACAAAATATGAATTTTTGAAAAAGTCTTATAATTAACCCTTTGGGCTTCAACTTCTGCATTATAAGCAATTATTTCTAACTGAGCCCTAATTAAGCTGGGGATATGAAATTTTGCATACTTATAGCTGAACACTTGTGATCACACGACAAATGATAAATTTTTCAAAAAGTCTTATATTTTTTACTCCTCTGGGCTTTAACTTGTGTTTTTTAAGCATTTTTTCTAACTTAGCCGCTAATTAAGCTACAGCGAGCTAGTTTCACTTGAAGGTTCCGGGAGGGGGGATGGGTCAATTTTTCCCCAAACCCCTCATCTGATATATCATTTGACGACCCTTCAGCCATTCTTTCATTCTATGCACAATAGCCTTTCATATTTTATTTCCACTTGGCCAGGGGGGCTTTCCTATTTTAAGTTTTATGGGTCCAATTTCCTCGACTAATATAAGTGCGAATAGGTTCTAAAACGGAGTTTTGTCGGGCAGACGTTTGTTTAGAATAGAGTGCACTCCCTAGTTACGAATTGTGGAGCTAACAGATTTCGCAAAAGGATAGTGTTTTGAAAGAAATATTAAACGAAACCCTCTGTGCGATCTGTGATCACACTTACCCACTTGTTTTTTTAATGATTTCATTTCTTTTCCATGTAAGCAAAATGATGTTTTTTTTTACAAATGTAAACAAAACCAATAACATAAAAACAGAAAAATAGCTTTACTTTATTTGAAAACTAACGAAATAAGTGCTTAAGTTACAGAAATATTAAATAAGATAAATTAAAAAACACAAGTTTTAATCGTCGATAAGTAATCGGCAGACTCATCTTGATCTTGTCTGACATGAATGTAATGGAGGAATAAGGCAATAATTAATGAATAAAAGGAGTTTAATGGTTCTGAATTATTATTACACTTCAAAGTAATACAGATGTTTACAAAGTTAAGAGGGGAAAAGGGCTTTTGCGGCACTAATCGACCGCAGCAACTGAGAATTCATACCGGAACCTCTTATCAGGTTCTGTAGAGACTTCGGCTCTCGTCTTAGAGCTCGTTAGATCCATCTGATCTTTGCCACTTCGAAATGAAATCTGCGGTTAGGCTGTTAATTCGTTTCCAATCTCAGAGATGCAAAAATGTGCATCAAGAGATTAATTCTAACTGCGGTCGCTACTTTTTCGTGAGAACTTGCTGCTTTACTTGTTGCTTGCATGAGTGTGTTTTGAGAACTCAAAACAACAACTCACACTGATCCATTTTGATCGATAGACGCCCTCCTCAGCGTATAAAATAAAAAACAAAAACAAAAAATTCTGTCTAAAAATAACTAAAATCCAAAGAAAAAATTCTCATTAAATAATTAAGGGAAAAGAAAAAAAAAAGTCTAAATTTTATGGTATGCATATTTATGTTGCACTGCCGTAGGATATCTCCAACAAAAGAAAACTAAAAGAAGGAAAAAAATATGTCTGTATCGTCAATGTGTATCATGAAACCGTCTGCCTCATGTCTCATCATCAGGAAAGAAAAATATAATGTGCAAGGCCGTCTGTCCATTACATTACCATCAAGAAAACATACCCAACTGTACCTCATCTTATGTAGAATTTTGTAAAAAAAAACCATCGTTATCCCAACGTCTATTTCGGAAGAGAGTGAGAAGGAAATTTTTTTTCGCCTCGTCTAAGCAAAAAAGATTTCCCTCCAAAAGGGCTTTTTTCTCTTTGAACAGCCAGCTAGTATTTCTGTAAAAAATGCGCGCGGGAGGGGGAGGGGGTAAAGCACATTCATATGTATAGCACTTCAATATAAAATTAAAACATAAAAATACAGTTTTCAAAAATATAAATACAACAATTTTCTTTTTTCTTGCAAAAAGTTTTTGTGAAGAAAAAAACAACGTTCAAATATGAATGCTCAAAAAAAGTTGTAGGTAAATATAGTTACGGTAAATAAAGTCCAGTTATTTACGCAACATTAAAAACACGTGCTGCGTAATGTATATATGTAACAAAAAGATTTGCGGCAAAATGAAAAAAATAAAGCACCTTTTTGCAGTCCGTAAAAAAAAATGCCTTGAAAAAAATCACAGCATGGGTTAAATAAAACAGTTTTGAGCATGTATTATATCGCTCAGAGATTTAAAAAAACGTTGAACAGAACTTCTGCAAAAAAGCACTGAAATTCTGTTCATGTAAGAAGGAAAAATAATTATTAACACATTTTTTGCAGATTTCACAAACACATAAGATAAAAAAAAACACCGTATTTTAAAACCGATAATAAGTTGCTTGGCACACGATAACTTTAAAAAACACTTGAAAGTTATCGCACTTGGTTGAAAACCAACAACAACACTAAAAGAAGGGTTCTGTGTATAAGTCTACATCACTAATTGGCTCTAAGATGCTTATTCACAGTTGTAAATTTTAGTATTTCGTAAGGAGAAAAAAGTCGTTGTCCATGCTTGCTGTAATCGTAAAAAAAACCGAAGAATTAAATGAAGTTTAAACGAGAGTCACACATAGAGTAGTAGTTTATAGATGTTCGCAAAAATAAGCCCATATACAGATGTAAAAACGCAGGGGATTTGCTCATAAAAAATGAAGATACTTTCGTATTTACACCGAGGAGCCATTACATTATGACCACCCTCCATCAAAAACAATATGCTCTCCCAGAAAGAAAATTACGGCACGTGCGCGGCTGATACTGGAGTATATAAAGCTCCCATGCATTCTATTTCAAACCATAGAGTGATTAGCGATATAATAGGAAAAGCAGTAGATTTATCAGACTTCGATAAAGGTAAAATCGCTATATCTCGTCAACTGGAAATGTCGATATCGGAAACGGCGCGTTTGGTGGGCTGTACAAGTGCAGTCATTGAAAGCACGTACCGAAAATAGTGTATGGATGGTGAAACGACAAGTATTCGGCGAGCGGTGTGTCGCCCGGGGCACATTGATTCCAGGGCTGAGCGGAGATTATTACGCATTATTCGTCGGGACCGAAGAGTTGCAACAGCCGGCACCATGAATATCAAGAAGTAATAAATTCGCGATAGAAATCTACTGAATTTGGGAAAATTCATCCAAAATTTCTGTTAATCTAGTTGAAAATTGATCGTCGCCTTCTTTGAAATCGAAGCTTTCAAAATCGCGCAACTATTTCCTGTTCAATCTGCCATTATCAGTGCCTGAAATTTTTGAAAAGTAAAAATTTTCAATTAAAAAATGACTGGTTCTGTTTACCTTCAAAATCCTTGCAAAATTTTCAATATCCCTCAAAATTACGGGTTCATTCCCCAAAATTTCTTGGTTTATTCCCGTCCCTCAAAATCTGTAGTTTTTTTTTTTTGCAACTCTAGTCAAGAGTGGGTTTTCTTGTATTAGTTCTCTAGAGATGAAGGATGGTTTCACCTGCTTTGTTCACTTCGTCAGACGTGGCATGTGTTCTATTGACTACAAAAGTGTCTTTTTCTTTTGCTGTGTATGACACGAGCTGTGCTCTACCTGCTAAAGGCATGTGCGAGGAGGATGTAGTTTTTCATGTTAATAGCACTAACTCGTAATTTAGCAGAATAATACATTTCCCCCTTCACACGCCCTGTTTCAGATTTTAAGAAAAGTAAAGGCTTTTCATGTGTTTTAAGGGCAGTTAGGATTACCAGGACCGTCTAAGACTTGAGTGACAATGGTTGCTAGTAATTGCTGAGACTACTCTGCAGCTGTCTCAAAAATTAGCATATATGCCAAAAGGCTTTTTCATCGCGACGCTAATGTTTTGAAGTATTTAGACAGCATGATGATCAACCGCTTCTTGTTTTGAGCACAACCCCAAAAAACCGTTAATGCTTGCCATAAATTGCAGAACTAGTTGAAATCTGAAACAGTGTGGTAAAATGAAGGTTTACTTGCGTAATTGTTTATTCCTTTTCTTACTATCTGGGTTAGCATAGCTATCAAATATTACTGTTACGTGTGTGGCTGTAACCGAAATAGTTTTTTAAATAATCTATGTACTGTGTGCAATTGCCATGGCAAATTTTGCAAGTGTCCTTGTTCCACGTTCCAGCATGTACCAGGTAACCACCGTCAACAAAGAAAGATTTACTGCGAGTGGATTTGTATTCGATGGTCAATTCATCATAGAGCGCTGACTTCGCGTTTTTACGCATGCCAGAATATGTAAACAGGGATAGAGGGTACAATAAGATGTAGTCAAGAAAAATAAAGCCAAAGGCTCAAGAAAGTTTTCATCAGATATTTAGTATATATATATATTCTAAATATATGCTAAATAGGAAAAAAATACTTTGAAAAATAATTTGTTTGAAAACTGTATCTTAGTTTACCGATTGACTGGGGTTAAAAAAAAAAAAAATCAAGCGCGAAGTATTTTTAAGTGTACCTCTATTGCGTGCACCTCGATTACGAAAAATTAATAATCTGTTTGCCCTTAAAACTATGTAACGAGTTCAGCATTTGTTTTCTGTTAATATACGACAGCAAAATTAAAACTTAATCTATAAATAATAAAATAAAATAAAATAAAATACAAATTTAACAGACATGTAATTGAACAACGCGCTTAAAGTACTGACATGATCAGAATAAAAAAATGCTGCCGTAAGTAGCAAAATCTTCGTCTAATAGCTCCTGGCATGCGTCTAATACGAAAACATCGCTTTTGATAAATTCCAAAGCTTTGTTTGTTTGCATAAATAATATTTGTTATAGAAAAATGTTTCTTCGGTATTAGTTGGGAATCTAAAAAGCATATTACAAATAAAAAAATTATTTGAGTTCTCAATTTAAAATAAAAAATGGTTTTCACCTATATTCTGTAACCCGGGAAGCGCGGTCCGATCTACTAGTATATGTAATGGAAATAAATAAAAATGTTGTGTCATCTATTTTTTTGCATAAATAAGAATCATTCGAGGCGGCAGCCATAGTTGCTACAGTCCTCAAAGCAATCTCCACTACGGTGGACTTCAAATGTCAAAATGCTAAATAAATCCAATCGTAAGAGTCGAAGTTTTTTCAATCGAACGAACAACCATGAGTCAAAAGTGTTGAATTCAGACACTTTTCTTCGGGAGGGATTTCTGTGGCTCTGGGGGGTGGGGGGGGGTGGGGGGTGTAATTCCACCCGGGTCACTCCCTGAATTCAACACTGTCGAAAGTATGACTTCCGATTTAATATAACACTTCGCCTGGACAAGATCTGGCAAACTGCATTCCCACAGAAAACCTTTTTCTCATGTTTAACCATCGCAATCTAACTCCTCTTTATATTTCTTTGGAAGAAATTTTCGTCGTTTATTTCAATGAAATGACAATGCTTTTAAATTATTTATTATTACATCAAACTTTAAAATCCACAAAATATAAGAATATATATAACTCAAAGGCATTTTAAATCTCAGTCAGTAAATTTATCTGAACATGCATATTATCACAAATCAAAAATCGACAAAGAAATCAGATCTAGGAGAGTACCATGACTTTGTTTAAACAGAATATCCATTATTCATGTAATGAAATCATTTAAAAATAATATTTATTTAATATATCAGAAATGAATACTTATTTACGCAAGAAAATATAATAGTTAAGGATCAGCAGCGTATTAATGCTTTATTTCTAATGTTTAATATTTAAAGGATAACGAGAGGGAAAATTGAATTGTACATTACAATTAAATGAAAAATGTCACTGTCAATTTTAGTTTGCAATTTAAAATATGCGTTGTTAGTAAGTAACAATATTTTGAGATTCTTGTTATGGTCTTTTGCAGATTTCTTCATAAAATATGATATGATGTTTAAAATATATATAAGTTAAAAATTAACATACTTCTCCGTCTTTGTTTACACGACTATTTTATCGTTCACCCTGATAAATTACAAATCATTTTAAATTAAGTATTATTACATGAAACTTCAAAATACACAAAATATAATAATATTACTCAAAGGCATTTTAAATCTGAAATTTTCTGTAAATTTATTTAGAAATACATACCATCATTAATCAAAAAATTCTATACAAATCTGGTCTCAGATGACTTTGTTTAAACAGTTTATTCAGAATCCATTTAATGAAAACATTTTCAAATAAGATTAATTTTATTTATTTATTTCAGGGAAGAGAAATTACTCAAGCGAGAAAGAATAAGTCTTAGACATCGACATAATATTAATGCTTTATTTCTGATCTTTAATATTAAAATAATAGCAAGAATGTAAATTGTAATTAAATCAAAAATATTTTTTACAATTTGTTTTAGTATGATATTAAAATTCTTTGTATTTTAATACAGTTGGACCCGGAGTGATAGATGTTGTAATAAAAAATTCATTAAACTGACACTGCTTATTAAATAAGGCCAATATTACTAATGAGAAATATTGGTAGATACTTGATTAATAATAATTAAAAAATCTACTAAATTAACAAGTTAGGAACAGATTAGACGATGTTTTGAACCAAAACCGGCGCGAAAAACTTGAGAAGGCTGAGTAAATGTGGCTGCTTTTGTAAATTTATTTTATATTTTCTATGTTTTGTGTACTTTTGCCATGTTTTGCTTACTTTTTGCCATTCTTTGTTTACTTTTTGTAATGTTTTGTTTATTTTTTACATGTATAACAGCTTACTTTCCCTAAATAGGTACCACAATTTAATAATGGAGACATCACTTCAAAAGGACACTCCACTCTAGACTTTAGTAGAAAAGAATGTTTAATGAAACTTCTGTACTACACCACATATTTCTATTTACAGGATGAAAGTACATATTTACAAAATTAGGAATGACAGGAAAAATCCTCTCGGGGAAAACATTGACACGCTTACATTTTTACCACCACCTTCTTTCTGCGTCTCATGAAGAACTCTGCGAGGAAATAATAACACAATACGCGTACGTACATATCACAACCTCTTCGAATGGTGTCCCATGACTGCTGGGAAATCTGACAATCGCTAATCGCGGAATATGAGGGACTTCCGGCTAGTGCTGCCGACTAGTGCAATAAACTTATAAGGAATTCGTTACACATTGTTTTTTTACACAGATATTTATAAGGGAGAGTAGCCACATTTACACCGCTGCTTTAAATGGACCATTGCAATTCCGCCGTTAATTACAGAAAGAGACGACATCTACCGATGGAATCCTACTAATCAGAATGACGTCATTTATGATTAGAAGGAGCACCCGCCTTCAACGTGCTGTTTTCAGAAAAATTTATAAAACCTAAAATTAGCTGTTTTTATCTGATTTTTTTCCTATTAAACATAAGAGAATACTTTAAAACTAAGTTAAGTTGTTATTTTTTATTATACATATCTAAATTTATGTGTTTATTGCACATATTTTCCACATGGAATTGTTTGCTTTCGTTTATGTTCTTAGTCTTGAGATTATATGTTTTAAAAAATGGTGCAGTTGCCTTGATTGGACCAGTTTCAGTTGCTTAAATTGGATCAGATATACGATCATCATTTCGCAACTGCTTCATAATACTTATTCCTGACGAGGAGGTAGGCACTTCAGAAAGATCCGTTGATTCTCCGAATCTTACTAGATCCGTTGATTCTCCTGCTAGTGAGATTTCGGAGTCAGAGTCAGCAATCATGGAACCAACTAAAACTAAGTGAATGAAAAAAAATGATGAAAACGACGCAGACAAACAATCTGGAAGTAAAAACGTCAGTGATAACAAAAGTTGTTAAAGATATAGGAAACGGAAAGGAAAGAGTTAGTTGTAAGAGACTGACCAGCAAGAAGGCTGCAGCTACAACACTACCCCCCCTAAAAAAAAGCCAAAGAATCATTAGAAATGCTATCTCCTTTGACAAAATTAATTAAGTCAAAGTACAAAGGAGCCCCCCCCAAAAAAAACAGCTGTGTTAACATCCTCGCTATATAAAGTGAACCTTGAAATGAAAAAAAAAACGACAAAAAGGAAGCTCTGAAAGAACAAAAGCAATTGGAACATTAAGTTTTAAAAAATAGGCGTAATCCAATTATAAGGAAAATTGTGGAAGTCGAAGAATTGCAGACATATGGTAAAGGAAACTACGGTAAAAAAAAAAAAAAGAAACTCCAATGATTTAGAATGTAAAAAGAAAAATCAAGGTAGTGATGATTGGTTTTGTATAATTTCTAAGAAAAACAAAATAGTAGAAATGATTCAGTGTTCAGATTACCAAATATGGTTCCATGTTGTGTGTGCTGGAATAAGAAATGAGCAAAAGAAAGTCATAGGTAAGCCTTGCATCACTTCTTACATGATATTCAAGTAACTGACAATTAGTTTCATAATTCCTATCTTCAATTACTTATAACTTTGATTCGTATTTTGATTTAAAACAATTACTCTTACTTTCAGATATTTAATTTTATTATATTTCATTGCTATTGCTTTGCATGATTGTTTCATTAATCGCAAATTTTGCTTTTAATAAAATTAATTATATTCCCTACTCATTAAAACAGCCTGGTATTGTTTGGTCCAATTTAGGAGACTGGGGTCCAATTTAGGCGACCAGTCGCTGAATTTGGACCACTTTTGACAATTTTTTCAAATTAAAATAAAACTTAAGATTTTCAAAAATAAATTATTCTAAAGATTTATTTAGTTAGTAGATGAATAGATTGACCACATGTTGCGATATTTTGCAGATATTCTGAAAATAAAATGAGTTACACCTGAAAATATGTGAAGTGGTTCAAATTCGGCTACTCTCCCCTATGGATAGTTTTTTCCTTATTAGATAAACAATTAAGTACTGATTATAAGGATATTTATTATTAAAAGTACTAAATTTAATTTTATAACTGGGTTGTGCCGCAATTATTTACTATTTCTGTTTCTCTCTATTCTAAGAAAAAGTATCTTACGCTGTCACCGCCGCCGCTGGTTTTGAATTTTTTGTGACCGGAGGTCTTTCTCCGTTAATATTAAGAAAAATACTGCATACAAAAATATGAAAATCGGCGGTATTATAGAGAAATGTTTGATAAACACGCTGATGCAGACAGTTTTCAAATCGAATAATTATTTTAAGAGATATTTAATGCTAAAGTTGGAAAAAATCGTTCCATTAAAAAAGTTTTATAGTAACAAAAACTATGCATGGGAATTAATTCATTTTTAGATCCTTTTATACGTTAGAATTTCACGGTGTGCAATCTGCATTCACTTTTTTAATTTGACTCATTTTTTGAGGTTTTATATCTATTCATTTATGTCTAATATCTACTCATTTTTGAGGTTTTATATCTATTTTAAATTCAAATTTTCACCATTTCGAGAGATATTTTTTACTTATTTTAGGAAATGGTATTAATTTAAACTGTTGCCAACTGTATAAACAGCGCAAATAATAATGTTTGTTTCAAATTAAAAATTTATTTACACGTGACTATTATTAACAGAAAAAAAACTTTCAAATTAGAATTAAATAATTACGTGTGAAAAGCAGTAACTTATTGAAAATTACTTCATAACAACTATATTTACACGTGAATTTTATAAGGATATTGTAAAATAATAAATTCATTAACATGTGTTAGAAGTCTTAAATAGGAGAAATTACGTCACATTTACGTCACATTACACTTATTCAAGGCTAACGAGAAAGACAGGCTACCGCGGTGCGTCCGATTCTTCTTTTTTTTTTTTTTTTTTACAGACCGCTGGAGTCACGTGATGCTCTTTTCGCACACCTTCATTGGTGCATTCGAGCATCACGTGACTCCAACGGTCTGTAAACAAAGAAGAATCGGACCCACCTCGGTAGCCTGTCTTTTTCGTTAGCCTCGACACTTATTACGTAAAATGAACAAAAAGTAATATTGCAAAACAGTTTAAATTTAAAAATTGCGCTAGACATTAATTTGATACAGTGAAAACTCCCCGTGCGACCACCTCCATTAAGCGACAACCTCTCTGAATGACCATTTTTTCATGGAACGAAATTTATTCCCATAGGCTCAATACTAATTTCACCTCCATTCAGAGACCATACCAGATAAACTCCCTCCATGAGAGACCCATTTCGTAGAAGAAAATTCCACTTTTTCCCGGTCGCTTGAAGAAGGTTTTATTAGAAAAATAATTCCAGAGAGCGCCTTATTCATCAAACTTTTAAACTAAGTTTAGATTTTTTTTTTAATCTCAGTAACTTTTAAGTGTTTAAACCCCATTGTTCCTTTTTAGGCAATGAATTTAGCTCTGATGACAAATTAAGAATGGCGGCCAATAAACTCCCCTGCCCTATTCTGTCGGAAAACTCTCAAAGAAACAGATAAATTAATGAAATCGTCATTATTTGTTCCCGTCCAAAAAAAAATTGCATCTATTTCCTGAACTTCGAAAGGACTGGGAAATAAAAGTTAGAAAAAAATAAGCCTTAAAATCAAAGCAAACGTCAATGTATTAATTTTTTAAACTCTGCAGTAATTAACTTATGTAATTAACTTTTGTTTTGATACTGAAATTTTTATATTTTTTCCTAATATAAAAAACAAATTTTAGTAACATTGTTGCCTTTTTCCAACAATTTAAATCTAGATTTAAACATGACCTCCATTAAGAGACCACCTCTCGGAGCGACCAGTTTTTATTGGAACGGAACGTGGTCGCTCTAGGGAGGTTTTACTGTAATTTCATATTATATTAATAAGATTAATATTAATTTTATTGAACGCGTTTAGACTGCTTTCGAGCAATTATTTAGTAATGTAATAAAAATAAAAAAGATTACAAGCTGAAAATGAAGTGTCATCAACAAAAAACATGATTTGAAAGAGAAAAATCTGTGAAGCAGAAAATAAAGAAATTGCTTAAATGGGTTAGTTAGGATACGTTAACCTTCTGTGTCGTTTTCGTCGAAAGAAGGCATTGGTATTTGTAAAATATATTTGCATTTTGATGCAGTTTTGCTTATTATATTAGCTTATTTTGAAATGCTTAACTGATTTTATTTAATCAAAGAGGAAAACAGTCATTGTATCTTTTAACATCAGCTGATTTTTTCTTAAAATTCTCCAATCGAAGAAAAATGAATAGAAACTCATTTATAGGGAGATCGCCACTGTTTTTTAAATTATAATTCAATCTTTCAAAATCTTTTTAAAGCCAATCAAATTAGCGTGCTTTTAGAGACTGTGGTGTCTGAACGTGGGTTAGCGAGCGTAGTTCGTAGGGGGTCGAGCCCCATAGTGTGATAAAAAAAAATTAAGCCAGCAAGAAAACTATATTTGTTGTTTAATTTTCTGTCGTAACGCATTAATAGAAAAAAAAAAAGATTATATTTGAACCCACGTTTATTTACACTTATAACACCTGCGGCTTCTATAAAAACAAACAATGAGTAAAACTAGAACACAGTTATATCTTAATTTGTAATCTAAGTATGCGTAAGAGATAAATTTCGACCGTAAACATACACTGTACAGCCATTAATCACTAGAAACTTTTAATTTCAAACATTTTGTTGAATATTTAAAGATATACTTGAGATCCCGAGATCCCGAAAAACATGTTTATAGAAAATGTCTGTTTGTCCGAGTGTCCGTGTGTCCGTCTGTCTGTCGCCATTGTACCATCAAAAAGTGTATGAAGTTATGCATAGAATTGAACCAAATTTCTATTTTAAGTTTTTGGCTATGGCAAGCAGATCCTCCCTGAATTTGGAAAAAATTCGCTGGAAGGGGGCGCTGTAATAGCGATTTTTGTGCGATTTTAAATATTGTACCATCCAAAAGTGTATGAAGTTAAGCATAGTATTGAACCAAATTTTTATTTTAAGTTTTTGGATATGGCAAGTAAGTCCTCTCTGAATTCGGAAAAAAATTCGCCGGTAGGGGGCGCTGTAACAGCCATTTTTGTGCGATTTTGAATATTGTACCATCTAAAAGTGTATGAAGTTATGCATAGAATTGAACCAAATTTTTATTTTAAGTTTTTGGATATGACAAGTAAGTCCTCTCTGAATTTAAAAAAAATCGCCGATAGGGGGCGCTGTAACAGCGATTTTTGTGCGATTTTGAATATTGTACCATCTAAAACTGTATGAAGTTATGCATAGAATTGAACCAAATTTTTATTTTAAGTTTTTGAGTATGACAAGCAAGTCCTCTCTGAATTTGGAAAAAATTCGCCGATAGGGGTCGCTGTAACAGCGATTTTTGTGCGATTTTGAATATTGTACCATCTAAAAGTGTATGAAGTTATGCATAGAATTGAACCAAATTTTTATTTTAAATTTTTGGATATGGCAAGTAGGTCCTCTCTGAATTTGGAAAAAATTCGCCGGTAGGGAGCGCTGTAACAGCAATTTTTGTGCGATTTTGAATATTGTAGCATTCAAAAGTGTATTAATTTATGCATAGAACTGAACGAAATTTTTATTTTAAGTTTTTGGTTATAGCTAGCAGATCCTCCCTGAAATTGGAAAAAATTCGCCGGTAGGGGGCGCTGTAACAGCGATTTGTGTGCGATTTTGAATATTGTATCATCCAAAAGAGTATGAATTTATGCATAGAATTGAACCAAATTTTTATTTTAAGTTGTTGGCTATGGCAAGCAGATCCTCCTTGAAATTGGAAAAAATTCGCCGGTAGGTTGCGCTATAACAGCGATTTGTGTGCGATTTTGAATATTGTATCATCCAAAAGTGTATGAATTTATGCATAGAATTGAACCAAATCTTTATTTTAAGTTTTTGACTATGGCAAGCAGATCCTCCCTGAAATCGGAAAAAAATTCGCCGGTAGGGGGCGCTGTAATAGCGATTTTTGTGCGATTTTGAATATTGTACCATCCGAAAGTGTATGAAGTTATGCATAGTATTGAACCAAATTTTTATTTTAAGTTTTTGGCTATGGCAAGCAGGTCCTTCCTTAATTTGGAAAAATTCACCGGTAAGGGGCACTGTAATAGCGGTTTTTGTGCCATTTTGAATATTGTACCATCGAAAAGTGTATGAAGTTATGCATAGAATTGAGCCAAATTTTTTGTGTTTGTTTTTGGTCATGGCACGAAGGTCCCCCCTGAATTTGGAAAAATTCCTCCGGAAGGGGTGCTATAATTGCGATGTCTATACCATTTTCATTATTCTACCATCGAAAAGTATATGAAGTTATGCATATAATTGAACCAATTTTTTTTTTGTATGTTTCTGGCTATGGCAAGCAAGTCTTCCCTGAACTTGAAGAAATACCGCCAGAAGGTGGCGCTATAATTGAATCTCTGGGCCATTTTCATTATTGTACCTATAAAATTGTATAAATTTATGCATAGAATTGAACCAAATTTTTTGTGTACGTTTCTGGCTATGGCAAACCAGTCCTCCCTGAATTTGAAAAAAATCTGCCGGAAGGGGGCACTGTAATAGAGATATTTGTGACATTTTCTTTATTGTACAGTCGAAAAGTGTATAAAATTATGCATACAATTGAACCAAATTTTTTGTGCGTATTTTTGGCTTTGGCCAACAGGTCTCCCTTGAATTTGGAAATATCGCGCGGTAAAAGGGCTCTGTGATAGCGATTTTTGTATACTTTTCTTGATTTTTTGTAGTTCTGTTGTTCATCGGCGGCTCGTGCAAAGGCGGGAACTCGCTTCCTGCTAAGCCGGCTATTGGCAAACATCTGATAACAACAGAATAAGGAAAAACTATTAATTTTAAGAAATATCATGATATAGATTAACTCGTTTTTAGTTCATTTAATTGACTGAAGCAGGAATTTAAGATGAAAATCAAAGTTGGTATAATGTTGAACGAATAATATTGAAGTATTAACATGTGTAACTAGTTTTTGAAATATTAAGATGTATAAGATAGAAGAAAGTTTTGGGATTGGCACATCCAAGTAGTTTATGATCAGTACTACCTGTAAAGTTTGTCCAGTCTTTTCTGGAACACCATGTACTGAATATTATTAATTATATAACCTCTGGGTTAAGAAAACAGTTTTAAAAATGTTATAAAAAAATTTTTCTATCGATTTTTTGTAAACTTCAGTGAATTTTCTTTTCAGTATTTCTGTATATAGAACAATAGAATTTTAACCTTCGAAAACTAAGGAGGACAAGAAGGTGATAACGAGAGATACCAACAAGAAAGTCATGGTAGAGGAGAAGAGCTCATTTGATTAGAAGACGATGCATACTTAAGTTGTTTGTTATTCTCATGCATCGGTATAAATAGTAATGGTAAGTGCATTTCTCTCGGATTAGGAAGTTTCCACTTAAAGTGGAATATGAAGCAAAAGATGAAAGTCGTTATGATGTTTTAAATCAAAGAAGTCGTTATGATGAAAGTCGAAAGAAGTACCGTAATCTCTATTATGATAAAACAATTGGAACAATTAGCTTCATGAGTGCAGTTAGTCGTCTCAAAATGATTATTGCCGCACGTATTGTTCACGTCTTGATTCGAATTTTGTTATTCTGGAATAATAATTAAGCTAATCTAAATAATATATAAATGAAATCGTCTATAAGTTTTATGTTAGAATTTTGACTTTTAGTTACTCAGAACATAGATCGATTTCTAAAAATCGGGCGAAGTTATTACTTACGCCTTACTGCAATCAATGGTTGTGGTAAATTACATCATAATTGATCAAGCCATTGCCAAGAAGCAGAATCCACTTCTTTGTCAGATTCGAGCGGATGCAAAGGGAGCTTCCTTCGCTTCCGGCCCGCTGTACTTCCTAAGTTGTAAAATTAAACAAAACACATAAAATAAGAAAATATATTTGATGCCATATTTATATACAACGGAAAATCAACTTTATATAGAAAATATATTTTATACTAAGAAAATGTATTTGATTTTTATCTTTCATATTCAAGGCTGGAGTAGCACAGTTGACATTTATTCCAACAGAGAGAAAAATGTCCAGACGAGGTATCGAACCTGGATACTTGGCGTGCCATGCCAATGCTTTACCAGTTAAGCTATCCGGTCGATACCTGGCTGACATAACTCACACAATTAGTCATAATGGCTGAAAAAATATATTTGTTACTAAGAAAATATATTCCGAAATCTTGACCTCCTGTGCTTTTAAAATTAGTGAAGGCAAATACACTTTTCTGATCTCTCTTGATATTCAAGGAGCTTTCGATAATGTTGAGTGGAGAAACATTCTCCTCCAACTTAGCATTCTAAAATGTCCGGGTAATATTGCTGGAGTCATTCGTTCTTATCTCTCTGAGGGAAGCATTCTTGTTAACTGGAGAGCGGGAATCTCTATCCACCCACAGAAAAAGGGTTGTCCTCAAGGCTCCTGCCTAGGGCCAATTCATTGGCTCCTCATAGTTAATAGAATTCTCTCAGAATTCGAAAAACTTGGATACTTGCTTTTTGCGCTCGCGGATGACTTCAGCTTTATTTTCTCTGTTTTTCGGCGTCTGGACTTGGAGTTGGAGGCTGCTTTTGCTCTTCCAATTTTCTGTCAGCTGCTGGAATCACTGTATCTGCAACTTTCCACTAATAAATCCCAAGCCCTAACATTTGCAAAACCTTATAGACTTAAAAGAAAACCCACCATCAGAATAAATGGCACTAACGTCCATCATGTCTCTAACCTTAAATTGTTAGGATTGCCAATAGATGAGCACTTGAACTGGTTCTCTCGTATTAATTACCTTAAACTCAAATTAGTAAAGTTTTATCATAACTCAAAAAAATTAACCATTAAATCTTGGGGTATTAAAAGCCATATGCTAAAAATTTGGTACTCTACTATTGTTGAAAAAATGATCACCTATAGGGCATCTATTTGGGGGGAAATCTTACAAAAGCAGCCCAAAATAAATTACTTTCTATACAAAGGATGTTTCTTTTGCAAATTTCTAGGGGATATAGAACCATTTCCAGTGATGCTCTCAACATCTTGATAGGTATTCCTACCATTTCCATTGCCATTAAATATGAGTTCACTAAAAGTAACATCATCCATTTGGAGAATGAAGCTATCTCACAGCAATATTTTCCACAAATGATAATTCAGCGTAATACTCTTGGCTGGCAATTTCATCCGGCAGATGAGACTTCCCATCTCCAAATAAATCCGACTACAAATTATTACTCTCCCACTCAAAATGTTATGGTATTCACCGATGGGTCACGCACTGTCACCGGAGTAGGTGCAGCTTTCTGCGCTACGAAAGGGAGTGAAGTGACTCATTGGTGGTCCTGCAGGCTAGATAACAATAATTCAATTTTCCAAGCCGAACTCCTTGTCATCTTTAAAGCTTTAGAGTGTATTTCTCAACAAAACCAAACATTTTAAATTCCAATTTTTAGCGATAGTCTTTCAAGCCTGCAGGCTATCAGTTCGTTTGGCTCAACAAATCCCCAGGTTAGTGAGATTAAATCCCTTCTCATAAATCTTCTCTGGAAAACCTATTTAAGCCACGTTTCAGCCCATAAGGGTATCCTGGGAAATGAAACGGCAGATATGTTGGCAAAGGAGGCAACTGCTAGACCATCAGTTGATTTTTCACTTCCAGTACTGCACTCGCACATCAAAAGACACCTTCGCGCTCATTTTATGAAACAATGGCAGGATTACTGGGACTATTCAGATAAGGGTAGATATACCTATGATCTGGTCCCAGCGGTATCTTTGGATCTTCTTCTGCTCACTCCATCCACTACAGCTTTCCTTACCGGTCATGGTCTTTTTGCGGCATACCTCTTTAAGTTCAAAAGAGCCCTTTCTCCTCTGTGTGAGTGCGGTGATGTTGCTGTTGCCTCTCATTATTTCTATAATTGTCCTTTAACAACTGGCTGGCATATCCGCCGTCCTCCTGTTCTTCCAGATGGTTGGCTAGCAAATATTTTAGTGCGCTCGGCTTTGCTCTCAAAGCTTAAAAACATCTTCAACACCTTATGTAATTTTTCAGTTTTACTCCATCACTGAGACAGGCACTTGGATTCAACCTTATTTAGTACCCAATGTCGGGTCGCAGCAACTTGTATAATATTGTCTAACTTTGTATAATATTGCATTATTTAATGTCCTTATGTTTGTTTCACAAATTTTGCTAATGTAACATTTATTTATATCTTATATATACAACTCCACTTTCTGTCGCGCGTATTGGCGGGCTCAGCCTCGGCTGAAATTTGTAATTTTTTAAGACCTCAATAAAGGGGACCGGGAGGGACAATCTATGCTCTACAGACACACTTCCTAGTCTGAGCAGTCTCTCCAGGGCAGTAAAAGTAAAAGAAAATATATTTGATTTTTATCTTTCATTTTACTTCCTATATTTCAGATTATTTTCTTCCTCTGGTAGTGGTAAATTACATTGTAATTGATCAAGCCATTGCCGAGAAATAGTATCCATTTGATTGTCAGATTGGAGTGGATACATATGAAGCTTCTCTCGCTTTCGGCCCGCTGTACTTCCTAAATCGTAAAATTAAAAAAATACATAAAATAAGAAAATATATTTGATGCTATAGTTATATACAACAGAAAATCAACTTTATATAAAAAATATATTTGATACTAAGAAAATATATTTGATTTTTATCTTTCATTTTACTTCCTATAATTCGGATTCTTTTTCATCTGGTTGTGGTAAATTACATTGTAATTGATCAAGCCATTGCCGAGAAATAATATCCATTTCGTTGTCAGATTCAAGTAGATACATAGGAAGCTTCCCTCGCTTCCCGGTCACTATACTTCCAAAATTGTAAATTAACAAAATATATAAAATAAAAGAATATGTTTGATGCTGTATTTATGTAAAACAGAAAATCAACTTTATATAGACAATATATTTGAATTTTATCTTTCATTTTACTTTCTATATTTTGGATTCTTTTTCCAATGATTGTGGTAAATTACATTGTAATTGATCAAGTCATTGCCGAGAAATAGTATCGATTTTGTTGTCAGATTCGAGTGGATATATAGGAAGCTTCCATCGCTTCCGGCCCACTACTCTTCCTAAATTGTAAAATTAACAAAATACATAAAATAAGAAAATATATTTGATGCTATATTTATCTACAACAGAAAATAAACTTTATATAGAAAGTATATTTGATACTAAGAAAATATATTTGAGTTTTATCTTTAATTTTATCTCCCATATTTCGGATTATTTTTAATTTCGTTTTTCGAATTTTTCTTTCACGTCTTATTCTTCATGATATTCTTATAATATTAATTAAAGAATGTGTAAGCTGAAGGCAAGTCCTTCGAAATTAATATTAGCTTTTTAGTAATCATTAAAATTTTTAAAAATATGAAATAATTCAGAAAGTGTAATTCGCGGGAGGAATTTTTTGTTTCTAACTTAAATGAAAAGTTATTTAAAGTATTACAAGCAGTTTTAAGAGAAAATCATAATAAAAGTTCTGTTTATTTACAAAATAGTGATGCTTAATAATGGTTTCTCTAACAATACCATCTTATAGGCAGTTTATTTTAAAACATTACATTTCTAATTAAAAATGTAAGTAATAAAGAAACCTTATTTCACAAAATTAATGTAACTTGAATAATTTATAATTAACTAGGGGGCTCTGCCACCTACAAGCTACGCTCGCCAACCCCCGTTCAGACACTGCAAATTCTAAAAGCACGCTAATTTGATCGACTTAAAAAAAATTTCGGAAAAATGAAATATAATTAAAAAAACAGTGGCTATTTCCCTGTTAACGGGTTGTTTTCGCCTTTGATTAAATCAGATCAGTGTAACATGTGAAAATAAGCTAATATAAAATTATTTAAGTAAACAGAGTCTTTGTTTCCCGATATTTTTTAACAACGCTATATGAAAGTTTTTTTAATAAGACATTTTAAATGTATCCCTTTAAAGCTGACGTAATTTTTACCAAAGTTTTCTTTCTCTTTTTAATAATCACGTGAGAATACCTTTGTTGTTAGAAAGGAAATATTATTTGCACTGTCTTAGAATTCTCAGCACAAGAGCAATGCGACTCTTGTAGGCACTTCAATAACATCTGCATTCGTTCAAAATATCTCAATATGTTGATTTTCTGTAAGCAAGTAAACCCTATTGGTTTACAATGGAAGTGTATTGCAATTTGGCGAAATATTATACATTAGTTTTAAAAATTATCGCAAAATATTAAATAAATGCCTCGTGCAAGTATATTTTTTAATTTAAAGTGTTTGGCAATATTGTGGTTTAGCAATTTTAAATATGACGTAATTTCCTCCATTTACGTCTTTTAACGCATATTAATGAATTTATTATTTTACAATTTCCTATCTCTTTATTTTTCACGTGTAAATATAGTTTTTATGACGTAATTATCAATATTTTCCTGCTTTTAATGCGTAATCATTTAATTCTCATTTGAAAGTTTTTTTCTGTTTATAATAGTCACGTGTAAATAAATTTTTAATTTGAAGGAAATGTTATTCGTTGCGCTGTTTTTAAATTTGGCAACAATTTAAAATAATACCCTTTTCTAAAAGATGTAAAAAATATCTCTCGAAATGCTGAAAAATTGAATTTAAAATAGAAATAAAACCTCAAAAAATGATTCAAATGAAAAAAATAAATCCAGTCTTCACACCGGGAACTTCTAATGTATAAAATGATCTAAAAGTGATTAAATTCCCTTATACAGTGTGTCCACGTATAACCTGACCGACCTTTATTTTCTCAACCGTTGGTCCTAGATGCATACTTCCAATTACAAAAATTGTCAAAATTAGGTGCAGGTTTAATATAAAAAAAAAGTTTGAAGCGAAAAAACAATTTAGTGAAGAATTACAGAATCTAAATTTTTATACGATCTTCCGCTCCTATAAGTTATATTTAGTAACGTTTCCCTGTTACACTGGCAAGTAAGGCAAAAAAAAAAAAAAAAAAAAAAAAAAAAAAAAAAAAAAAAAATAGTTCCGTTATTCTACGATTAAAATTGACCGAGTAATAGCTGTTTAAAGTTGGAGTATATTTTTTGCTGCATATTAGGGGTCATTCACAAATTTAGTAGAAATATAATCTCGTCAGATAATTAAGGAAATGGTTGAGAGTAAAATTAGCATTGCAATATAAATTTGAAATCTTTAATCATTACTGCAAAATGTACAATTTGTACTGATCATTATAAAAGTATAAAAATAACAGATTTTTTGTTAAATAAAAGGATGAAAAACAACAGCCTCAATTTTTTACAAAATGATACAAATATTAAAATGCTGTTAGATTACACTGCCTTTCAAATTTCGGCTTGTGGCATGTTTTTTAACTTTTGAAAATTGATTCTTATGTATTTTTTATCACTGAATCCGAAAATGACCTTCATTTTTAAACCATCACGTCAGGGATTTTCTCAAATCACAAATTTCAAATTTAAAAAGCTAAAAGTTAAAATTGATCCCCCCTCACCTCCCAACCACATCGGACTCCGAGCTATTTAGCTGTAAGAAACCCAGTATAAGCCAAAAAATCTAATAAATTATTGAATTAAATAAAATTAAATTGAATAAAAAAGTATTACATCTATTTTATAGTATCAGATTTTTCGCTATTTTTTAACCTTGAAATTTACGATTCTCTTGACATAATGGTTAAAAGTGAAGGTAATTTTTTGATTCAGCATTAAAACATACATAAAATGTAATTATAAAAGTTAAAAAACACAACCATCGCAGGTTTATGTTATCTAATCTAAAACTCTTTCTTAAACTTCTTGACGGTAATCTATCCAATTTTTTTTGTGTTATCCTCTAATATAAGTATGTATAAGATGATAAGAGTCGAAAATCATAATAATATTGCATTGTCATCGGATTTAAGTCAGTATGTAAAACTTAAGTTTGATCGGACATTTGAAAGTAAGTTAAAGTTCGAGCGCAAATTTTAAGCTGGAAAGACGATCATTGCAAGTTAAATAAAACCTTTTGAAAATAACATAATTTTAGTTAAAAGAAATCATAGCCTCAAATCCTTACAAAATAAAACATATGTTAAAATACAATTATTTTAACTAATCTGAAACTTAACTAATAAAAGTTAATCGTAATATTTGTACGATTTCCTTCAAAGCGCAGATACCTTGAAATAAGTTTAAGTACTTTATACACGACCCCTGAAAGCATGGTCGAAATCATCTGTTTTGATATGCAAAAAAGTCATGCATTTCAAAGTTTCATAACTCGGTTAATTTTAATGTTATAAAATGGGACTTTTTTTGTCTTACTTGTCAGTGTCACAGTAAATTTTTAATAAATATCACTTATAGGACCGGGGGCAGTATAAAAATTTAAGATTCGTAATTTTTTAATAAATGTTTTTCTTGACCCAAATCGCTTTAAAAATAATTCTTTCCTTATTTAAACCATTTTTTTTAATTGGTAGACCAGCGGTTGCGAAAATAAAGGTCGGTCTGGTTATACGTGGACACACTGTATAGTTTTTGCTCCTATAAAAGTTTTAATGTAACGATTTCGACCGACTTTAACATTAAATATCTCTTAAAATAATTCTTCAATTTGAAAACTGTCTGCATCAGCGTGTTTATTAAACATTTCTCTATAATATCACCGATCTTCATAAATTTGAATGCAATATTTTTTTTAATATTAACGAAGAAAGACCCTCAGTCACAAAAAGTTCAAAACCGGCGGCGGCGATGATAGCGTTAGTTACTGTTTTTAGAATAGACAAATAGAGAGATATATAAAATAGTAATTAGTTTCTTTGAAATAATTAAAGCTTCCCTCAAATTATTTCGATGGCTAAAACGAAAATTTTACCGATATCTTCTTCTTTTATAATTTTGATATTTTTTTTCTGCCTTCTTTTAGATACATTAAGATCGAAATTCATTAAAATCTTTCGAATTCTCATTTTGCAGCTTTACTGAACTAATTATGCTTAACTTTATTAAACTATATGAATAACTAAATATGATAACAACAACGTATTTTTCTTACGATGCGTTTGTATCATTACATTGAATGTAAAAATGTCTACTAGGTACGAACTTCTATATTTCTTCCTTCGTACCGAAAATGAATTTCACATTATATATATATATATATATATATGTATGTATATATAACCATTAAATAAACATTACCGACCACCATCAAAAATTGTGATTATGAATGAAATTAGAATA
The DNA here is from genome assembly GCA_963932465.1 of Maratus speciosus. Classification (NCBI taxonomy): domain Eukaryota; kingdom Metazoa; phylum Arthropoda; class Arachnida; order Araneae; family Salticidae; genus Maratus; species Maratus speciosus. Next base: position 544,473,483 of record OZ010789.1, on the reverse strand, counting down.
ATACAGTCTCCCCCAACACACCCAACATGGATACCAAAAACATAGAATACACAAGCTGTCATGCATAAAATATAGTCCCTTGTACTATATTACGAGAATTAATATGGAAGAAAAAAAGAAAAATATGGATACCGATAAAAATAATTGAAAAGCTTATATATTGAATTACGTTATCAAGAGTACAGAATTCAATTATATAAGCAAAATAGTCGTTTTCTGTGAGAAAAAAAAGCTAATAGCTGAAAATTTTTTTCTCCTGTACTCAAACGACTAATATGAACAAAAGAATAGTTTCTTGATGAAAATAGAATAATATTAAATGCAATGAAATGGAAAAAGCAATACAACCTTTTAAATATATATATATATATGTATATAACCATTATAAACCAATACAAATTATCATCAACAAATGCAAATATATAAATTATAAAGGAATTTATTCAAATTAAAAATGATTTATAATCCATTATAAAATTCTTCGAAACATATTCTTATAACAAGAGCAATATGTATTTTAAAATACAGTAATGGAAATATTTGTGGTACCAATTCAGAATCATGAGACTAAATTACCTTGATTACCACAAATAACACGTACGGTTTCATCTTTGCATTAGCCATGACAGGCTAAAGAATGAAAAATAAGTGTTACCGCACACAAAAAATCCAGAAAAAAGCAGAAATAACACAAGATAAAGGTAATTAAATAAAAATACAAAGGATAAAAATGAATTAAAAAAATAAGCAAATCACCAATTGAAGATTCATCCATGTCATAAATGAAACAGCATATATGGAATGATTTGCACATGTTGCCATAAATATCTAACTAAATATCCTTGAGTATAAACCATGGAGCAAAGATATATAGTTTAAGCAGGTTGAAATTGTAAAATTACATTATGTTCACCGATGGAACAGAAATAGTGCTGCACTCTATTGTTGAAGAATACAGGTAATGACTTCGAAAATATACACTAATGGACCATAATTAGTGCTGCCTTAAAACTTTAAATAATACATTTAAAGTTTACTACACAAATTTGTGCATATGTATGAAGAGCTCAGATGATAAATGTGGTATGTGACAAAACACAAATTGAGGTAATAGTATGACTGACGATAATCAAAGTACCCCTACCACCAGTTAAATTTCTATTTGCAAAAAATCTAATATTCAGAAAGATTTTAATTGATAAAGGAGTCATTTGACAATAAACGCAAACAGATATTTGGAACTTTACAGCTCATTTTCTCAAAATGATGATTGTGTCACTTACAACCTTTATCATCTGAGCTCTTCATATATCTATATTTATATGTATATGTATTTTTAAATTTTGGCTTATCTCAAAACTAGTCTAACTTCTTTATCCCTTTAATTAAATTTATTTTCTTTTAATTTAATATCTTCCTGAATATTAAATACGTGAATTATCACATTGCTAACTAAGCGTAAAACCAACAGAGTGGAAAATGTCGAAGTCGGGAATTTTCACTCTGTTAGTTTTACGCTTAGTTAGCAATGTGATAATTCGTGTATTTAATATTCAATAATTTCGGGCGTAATTTCACTGCTGAAAATTAATTGAAAAATTAATTAAAATTATTATTTTCCATTTACAATTATATCCGATTTCAGAATATTCTTTTTCTTGATCATAAGTTTTTTTTTTCAAAAGGCGCTTCGATGTATTCGCGCGCATTTTTTGCTTCTTTTCTCCGCCTGCCATATTGGGCTCTGCTATTGGCTATGAACCTTGTGCATTGCGGCTTTTTGTATTCCTACGCTCTAACCAATAAATTACTTTGCACTGGGTCAGAATAGAACTTGTTTTCGTTTCTCTTGACTCTAAATCCGCGGCTCCAGTTTAAGTGGAATTTCGTAGAGTAGTTGCTTAATATAAATTCTGATTTTTTGCTACTTGTGTGCTGGCAGACATTTATGTAATATATTTTGATATCATGTGTAATATATTCAGTTCTGTACAAATGACTCTGTCTCTAAAAGAACTCTCTCATCTGATTATTGTTGCCATTTATTTGTTAAATAAATAGTTATTACTGCAACTGACTATTTTGTTTGGAGAAACTCTACTTTTTTTGGGGGGGGGGGGGGGGCGGGGGGGGGGCAATTGCCATGCATAACCCACCTCATGCACGTCTACTGCTTATATTTTGTTACTTCATGCTCAAGAGTTATATCATTAGCTGACCTTACACCGATTTTCTCAACAGCACCGATTATTTCAAGACATTTATATATATATATTTAATGAAGATGAAATCACAAATGTATGAACAAGTTGGTAAAATTCTAAAGATGAACAAGGTATAAACATAGGAAACTAGTATGTAAAATAAGAAACAATGAATAACCCACAGAATCACCAGAGGTGCTTGCAGGTTTAATTCATAGTTACGATGCGTTTTTTCATCCAATTTCGTCGGCATTAAGCCTAAAATGACAAAACTTAGCTCCTAATAGCGCATTATAAAAGTAAATAAATGGTAAAAAACCAAGAAATCTAAAGAAAGATACACCTCACACACGATATTTAAAATTGAAAAATGATTAGAGCACAATACCTCAATCGTAGGCAAGAATCCGAAACTTCAGAAAGTTGATCCACAATATTATAACATGTGAGTATGCAATCAGATTTAGGACTATTAAAACATATGTCCAGCAGTTAGTCACTGAAAACCAAAACATTGCTGCCATCTGGTGTGAAAAAGGAAAACTCTATTGTAACTATATTTTTAACAAAAATGTTTGGTGCTGCCATCTATACCCATAGAAACGAGTGAAATCAATCGTAGAAATCAAGAAATGATTTAAATTGTATATATATATATATATGCTATTTTTGGATACTTTTCATAAAGGATACGATTTCCTTTTTTATTTTCATTTTCCAATTTGTGAAGGATAAATTGGTGTTGTTTTGTAATGGCTTTATGCATACACATGTATATACATATATTACTTTGGATATTTTTCATAAAGGATACGACATCATTTTTTATTTTAATTTTCCGATTTCTGAATGATAAAATTGGTGAAATTGGTGTTGTTTTATTATGGTTATATATATATATATATATATATATTAAAAGTGTAACTTTCTGAGTATTGATTATAAAATAATACCTAAATTGCTCAGTCTAGCAGACCCTGTTTTCTTTATTAAAATGAGAGCTAACTACGGCCGTTTAAAGTTTCGTAAAGGTAAATTAAAATTTTGATTTTAGTAAGCTTAGTATAAAAACTGACGTGAGGTACTTTATATATTTAGTTTTGTAAGAATACATGTCTTTTAACCCGTTCGGGACCATGGGTGCATATATGCACCCTCAAACAGTGCTTAAAACGCTTGAGTTTGAAACCAATAAAAAAGAAAAGTAAAATTGGTTTTATTTAATTACGACATTTTCGTGATTTGTATTTATTCATACAATTTTTAAATTTTTAACTTCTTAATTTTCAATTTGTTATTATTATTATTATTATTATTATTTTGTGTGTGTGTGTGTGTGTGTGTGTGTGTGTGTGTTGAACTCAAGAACTTAAGACCTCCCCCCCCCCCCCCTTCATTTTTTCATTTTTTGCACTGCTGTCCAAGGAGTCCCACCTTGTCGTATACCCAAAGTGTTCTGTATCCGGGGATGTGGGACATAGGTCCCAGGTTCCTTGGCCAAACCCTCTTCGCATCGTCTTCGTGATTTGTAAAGTTAAGTCAAATAATTAACAAAAAGTGGTGCGAAATAAATAAAATTTGTGTAAAAGATGCCGGTCCTGAACGGGTTGAGATGTGATTTTTTACAAGTAATTCCCATTTTATTTTATTTTAAATCTGTGCTCAGTAAAATATTCATGCTCATTTATTTTTTTAATTACGTCAATTCAAGTAAAACCGCTTAAAGTGATATTAGTACACAGAAACCCTATAAATAAGGTCTATATATATCCTTTTTAAGACCTTTCCATACATTTTATTGATAAATAAACAATTTTCGCAAAAAATTTTGAAATTGAACTTGGTAAACAAAAACCTCGAGATCACATATTTAACCCCTTCGGGACGAGTGTCTTTTACAGAATTTTTAATCTTTTATCACCGGTTTTTCAAAACAGATGTTTTTGCCTAATTGAATCGGGAAAATGCTCGTATCAAATAAGACAAAATTTGCAAGAAAAATTTACTGGTGAAAATAATCACGGATTCTGAGCACCTTACGCGGTACGTATACCGGTCGCTTTTCCCCAATGGGTCAATGAAAGCAGCTACGGTCGACTGATATATTAAACGCCCCACCCCTACCGGATCCGCTGGTCCATGTTTTTAATTTACGTAAAATTGCTTTAATTTTTTTCTGGTGGGCTGTTCGATGATTGGGGCTGTACTTATTACACAGAATTCTTGGAAAAAGGGGGGGGGGGATTCCTCGCTGTAACGCCGGCCGGCGTTAATTTGGCTAGAGATGCTTTATAGATTAAAAAAGGCAATAATATAAAATAATTTCATGTTGACAGTTCACCGTTTTAAAGAACCTGCTTTCGTTATGCATGCGATCTCCTGGTTTTCGTTTACCAAGTTCATTTTCAAAATGTGTGATTAAATAGTTCATTTATTATTATTGATGTTGATAATGTCGCCGATTAAGTGCACGAAACATGTTGATCTGTTTAATACAATGTATCTATATGTCTTTATTCTGTACTGCTATCACTTTTAGCATGTACATTTTTGCTTTAACCCCTTGACCTGTAGCCCTGTTAGCGGATGTATATCACTGGCCATCAATGTTGTTGCATCTGGTAGATTTTTGTTTGTTTTTTTAGAAATTTTGAATCCACACCACAAAAATTTAATTGGTAATTTTCTTCTACTTTATTTAAGGTAAATCAGTCATCTTGCAAAGCAAAAATAAGAGTTAAAACTTTCTGGTGAGAATTCGGAATGTCTAATTAGCTATGGGGAAACAGTGCTTTTACCCCCGACTTATCTCGGGACAAACGGTGAAGTGGTTAAAAAATCAGCCAGATATCATCACGTACGCTAACTATGTCACTGGCGGAAATAACCAAAATAGCATGACGTACGCTGCGTATGTTATAGAGCGCAAGAGGTTAACGATAATAAGTGATGTTCTTACATAATTATGTGAATTAAGTTCATTTGATACTTAATTTTTTCTTTAAAAATTTTGTAATGTCTAACGATGTTGTGTCTGACAATATCCACACTACAGCTTCTGATTAATGATCATGAACAGCTTTTGTCTAACCATTACATATATAATTTGACATAAAAAAAATCCCCAAGAAACTTTATTTCTCCGAATTATTCAAATTTCCATAAAATATACGAAAATACTAATTAGCCTCTTTCAAGAGATTTTAAATTCCCCCAATTAATTTTACAGGTTGTGAAGAATATTTGAAGGAAACTTTTTCCTTTTATACTTTTGATTTTTTCCCTTCTACCTTTTAGGTACGCTAAAATGGAAATTCATTATAATCATTCTTATTGCATAATTTTTCCTTGAAGTAATTATATGTGTCTTTATTAAGGTATTTGAACAACGAAATTTTATAAAAGCTCACTTTTATTAGGATATTAAAAGTTTCTGTTATGTAAAGGTTATTATGATTTCACTCTTTGACGAAAAATAAATTAAAAGTTTGATAAATTATGATGTATCGCGAAAAATCAGTAACGACGGTGCAGAAGAACCACAGTTCTCGAATGGCCCATTTTTCGAACAATACAGATCTCGAAGAAGAAGTTCCAGGTAAAATTTGATTGGTTTATCGAAAAGTTTAAAAAAACTGATCAAAAGCGACCTAATTGATTTTGTTCTTACTATAAGGCGAAAAGCGCACATACAGTAATCGCAGCGTTAAAGAAATTCACTAAAGTTTAGATTCCTCGATAGCGCGGTTTCTAAAAGCACTTATTTTTATTACTTTTTTCCTTTTCTTTTTTTAGATTTTAAAGGGCGTGAAACACATATACGTGCGATATAGCGACCTTATTGTTAATGAATTTCATGTATTTTCAGAATCAAAAACAGCGAGTTAACTTAATGATTGCAATGATAAAATAAAAGTATGGTATTACCCCCCCCCCCCCTTCACACACACACACACTTTAAATACGATCTTCTCAATAAAAGTGTTGGTACAATTTTTGTGAATTTGTCTTTGAAATATACAGTACTCTAATGCTTTTTTATAATTTAATGTATTGTTTTATTCACTGTATTGTTTGAAACAGAAAACTACAGGGAGTATCTTTTCTTAAGCCATCGGTACCAATTAATCGCATTTTCAGATTTTCCATTTGTAAAAAATGATTTGGTTCTCGAACAATTCCTTGGAATGAACTGAGTTTAAGAGCGGATATGTATCACCGTACTTTACTAAAACTTCCACAGGTGATTTCTCTTTTTATATAAAATTTCAGTTAATCCTAAGTGTCGTAAGTTAGTCAATTTATACTTTAATCTTCCAACATTGAATTAAAAAATATTCTGTATATCATTCAAGATTTGTTTTCCGAAGTTCAGTGTCCCGAAAAATGGGACAGGGAAAGAAAAAATCGGGACATAAAAATACAATCAGACCTATGAAAACAGAACCTGTCTATAACGAAATTCTATCCTAAATGTAAAAATTTCATTGTCCTACGGAAGGAATACCATACAATATACCAGTCAATTCAAAATCTGCTTAAACGGTATTTTTTTCTCTTGTACCTTAAGATTTCATCTTAGCAGGTTTTAATTATACTAAATAAATACAACAATCAGTTACAGTAAAATCTATGATAGCGGAATCGCTGAGACATGAAGCAAAATTCCAAATTAGCAGGTAAGGTTAGTTGGGGTAACTGGGCCCACGAGGTAACTGGGCCGTAGACTATTTTGTAAGAAACCGTTGATGTATTTTAAGTTTTAGCTTTTGTGAACAATGCCCCTCAACCGCTACTTCCTAAAACAACGTATATCAAATCAATCATAACTCTGTCTTTGCTGTGATAGATAGTCGAAAATTTAGTTTCTTTTTTTAAAGAAAACGTCAATTTTGTTGAATTTCCTCGGTTTTTTATTAAAATACTGCAAGTACTTTTATTAAACAATCTTTTTTTTTAAAGATTAGGCATATAACTACGTTAATATTATTAGGTTTCTATACATATTCACTTCGTGTTTCAAATGTAAGCCCGGTGACCCAGTTACCCCATAAATGTTTCAAAAATGGTGTAACTGGGACATGTATCCTGGGTAACTGGATCATGCTGGATCCAGTTACCCCAATAATTATAAATAATTTTTTTGAGTTTCTCTTACAACGGGAAGTAAATTTCTCCATTGTTTTTTGCTCATAATAAAGAAAATTATAGAATACTTTATTAAAATTACGTAATAAAATTTAAAAAAAGCATATTGGGTGATATCAAACCAAATTTCTTGACCCATTGAGAGGCGGTGATGCCGTTATGGCATCCCATAATTTTAATTCCTAATTGCCACATTGGCACCGGAATTTTATAATGAAAATTTCATTAATGAAAAATGAAATGAAATAATATCTGCATCGCACCTTTCTTTAGAACAATGGAACAATGTAAATTAGTATTGGTTTCCTAGATGAAAACATCTGCACATCCCGTCTAAAGGTGAATCGTCTAGTGAGGTTTATAGGGAGCCGTGAGAATAGAAACTTATTGAGTATGTGGTTAGGCTACATAAAAAATAAAGAAGAAAAAGTCGAAATAAGATAATTTAAGTGAAAAACTCATAGTATAACAAAATAACATAGATAAAGAGAAAGAAAGAGAAAAAATTCCATTAGATCCAGAAAAGATGAAAAAGCTACCGGGACTAGCCACAGAATAAAAAAAAAACTCTTTACAGAGACCATACATTAATAAAATTTAAAAATAAACGCTGTTTGTTGACATATAATTTACATGATCTGCCTGGTTTAAATTTTTTAAAGTTGTTTCCCCTTTTTAAAACAGGACCTGATATCACACATGAAAAAAAAATTAAACGCTTGTGGAACATAGACAATCCTGGTCCACTTACCCCATTTTTATGGGGCAACTGGACCCATGAAGAAAGAAAGATGAAATATGAATATTTTTATATTTTTAAATATTAAAATGTAATTTTGAGAATTTCTGTCTGATAGAGGGAACCTAACTGAATACATTTACAGAAGTTCAGACTTTATTTCAAACGAACATTAGCTTTTTGAAGCAGAATTATCAAAAGCTCCAGAGTCACATTGTAAAATCGTGGCCCACTTGCCCCACCTAACCTTATAATTGTATAGTATACGAACAATAAAATTTTTATTTTTTAAACAGAATTCTGTTACAAACTGGTCCTGTTTACACAGAGTTTACTGAACAAAGTACAGTAAAACTCGTGAAAACAAAATAGCTAGGAACCACAAAAAATTCCATTTTATGCAGGTGTCCTTGTAGTCAAGTAGATTTGCAATGTATTCCTTCGGAAAGGACAATTAAAAAAATTCACTTTAGATAGTTTCTGTCTTCATAGGCTTAATTATATTAAGTTCCACTCAATGCAGATTAACGAGTATCGTGGTACTAAAAGAAATTTAATAAAAACTGTGCATCCTGGAAAATCTGGACTTTTGTAGTCCCGCGCAATGGTTCCGTGGGACAGGTCTTGGCTTAGGTAAGTAAATTTGCAATGTATTCCTTTGGAAAGGAGTATTAAGAAATTCCACTTTAGATAGTTTCTGTCTTCGTAGGTTTAATTGTATTAAGTTCCACTCGATGCAGTATAACGAATATTATGGTACCAACCTCATCGAGTTGAAGGCTGAAATTCTAGGATTAGACAGAACACAACTTGATTAGCATATTAAAATGCAACTGGTCTGTCAAGTCATATCTTCGTGGAAGCCATCTGAAAATCCAATTTTAGTGGTTGACTGGTAGGTTTACCGTTGTGTTTTTCTTTTCCTAGTCCTCCTTGTATTCATACCTTTGTTGCAGGAAAACAAAATGATAAACCTACCGATCAACCATTAAAATCGGGTCTGCAGGTGTTTTCCACCAATATATGACTTGGCAGATCAATCGCATTTTAATATGCTAATCGAGCTCCGTCTAATCCTAGAATTTCAGCCATCAACTCGATGAGGTGATAGACATACTGCTGCCTCACGGCCTATTACTTTCAAGAGTAAAGTAAACGTAAGTTGCAAAATTTAAACACAGTATGCAAATTTAAAAGTGATTTACATAAAATAGAGACAAAATTAAGAGATAAATTATTGATTTATTCAGAAAACCCTTTTAATCTTTAAAAAGTTAAAAAATTTCTGCGAAAAAAAACTTTTCAATTTATTAAATTAATCTATTAATTAGTGATTTTTATAACAGATATCATCCACATTAAAGAAAGAACGTAAATGCATGAATGCATTTAAAATTAATGTATTTAAATTTTTTAATTGATGTAATATTAACAAACATTTCTTTAGTTTGCAGTTTGACTAAATGCATAATTTTATTCTTCTAAAAGATTAATAATTAGTAAAATTCCCATAAAATCCACCAAAATATTAATTAGTTTCTTTGAAATGATTTATGGTCATCTCAATTAATTTCTGAGACCGTGGCGAATATTTTACTGAAACTCTTTCCCTTCATAGTTTTGATATTTTTTCTGCCATCTGTTAGGTATATTAAGATGGAAATTCATTAAAATCATACGAATTCTTATTCCATAAGTTTTAGTTGAAATAATTATGACTAACTTTATTAAGAAGTATTTGAATAACGAAATTTGATAACAATCTTTTTTTTTACGTACGTTAATTTCAATGCGTGATAGTAAAAATTTCTGTTAAGAAAGATTTTTTGTACGTTATTTGGTATAGATTAATTTTTTAATTTTTATTTCCTTATTATTTGGGTTTTTCCGTCATAGGGGCGCAAATGGCACCAACATACATTTGTTTTTTCGTTTTGGATATACCGCGCATGGTTCAGACATTAATATGTATATATATATTCTGTAAAATTATGTTCAATAAATTGTTATAAACCTACAATGAACAAACAATTTGAGCTAAAACTAGGGTTCAAAATAAACAAATCCACGAACCGGAACGCTATTTCAAAATTATTGTCGACTAATTTTTTTTTTTTTTTTTTTTGAAAGTACATTAAAGTCCCGATTACCCGAGTTTCGCTTAACTGAGTTTCCGCTTTAACCAAGATATTTTCTTCTGGTGGACTGATAGCTTCCATTATTATGAAACAGCCATTATAAATGAAGTGTTAGGTGAAGATGAAAGAGCAGCTGTAAAAAGTTAGAACTCTGATTTTCTGGTCTGAATGGGAAAAAAATGGCCATAGTTAAAAAAAAAAAAAAATGGCCACTTTTTCCTCCATATTTTTTCCCAAAATGTTTCCCCCCTAAAAGTTTTCTCCATTTTTTCCCCCCAAAAACTGGCCACATAAAAAAAAAAATAAAAAAAAAATGGTTTGCTAATGATTTATCATTTTGCTATTTGAAGGTTAGGTGCTATGGGTGTAAAATGTTTTTAAAAACATGAATTTTTTACTTTACGTCTAAATAAAAAAAAAAATCGAAACAAATTAATGTGCAGCTTGTTTTCATAATAAATTTGCAGTTTGTTTCCTTAACAATACTATTATCTTTATTTACAGCAATATTGTTCATGTCTGGAAATAAATGCAACTCTTTCCCACTTTTCGTGACAAATTTCACTTTGCACATGCTGCCAATTTAGAATGTTAGTGCGTCGAACATGCTTGTTAAAACTGAAAATTGATAGTATCCGAAAAATTGGTATTTCGTGTTAAGAAAACCTCTTATTTCACTCTAAAAGTATTCGGAAATGTTTATCTTCTTTTCTTTCTTCGGACAGTAAATAAACTTTTATTTCACCTAAATTTTGGAAATCTACTGGTTTCTGAAGTTTTTGATGATAAAGAAACGTTTTTTTGGAATTGTGTACTGATTTATTTTATATTTTTACAGAGTTTTTCCGATCAAGAAACAAAGATCTCTCTCTCTTTTTTTTTCTTTAGTGATGGTGGGGTGATTTTGTAAGGTTCTGAGGTTTTCCTTGTACGATAATTCGTGCCCCTTTCCCATTACAATCTCCCCTTGAAGGAATTCTTCTTATATCTATATGGCGAACTCTGCCCCCCCCCCTTACAAAAAGAAATTTTTGAATCAACAACAACATTTTACTGAAAACTAGAATATATATATTTTAACTATTATTTTTTTGGCCAGTCGCAATTTTTATAGAAAAGAAATTGTGAAATTATAATTTTTGACATTTTGCAATGTGATTGTACACACTAAGTACTTTGATATATTTCAAGATTAATACAAATTTGATTTTTAAACATCTTTTTATTGAAAAAATTATGTAAGAAATAATTTTGTTTTCTATTTTATTAATATCCGACTACGCCTATATATATTTTAAAATACCATTTGGTGCTGTGTTTATGTGTCGTTTTATAATCCTTTAGCTCACAAAGCCGATTTTCTTTTCCTTGTTTGTAGTTTAGTCAATATTATGGCCTATTTGTTATAATATATTAGTATGAAGCAAAAAAATTAAATAAAAGTTTGTTGTGTCATAAAATGGGTTAAAACAACTGCTATTTTAATTTATTTGCATAAACATATGCCTAAATTCTAAGAAAGTCTTCCACTGATTTATTATAGTTTCATAAATAAGATTTTTTTGACATTTAATTTTCGTATCAAAATGTGACATACAGCTTAGTAAATAATATTTTCTAGCCTTTAAAGCTACACTGCTCAAAACAATTAAAGGATATTGCAGTTTTAGGTGGATTTTGTATCTGGTAAACTGTTTAGCTGATTGATACATGGTCGACAGACATAGTAGGTTATATGAGAATAAATTACACATGTTTGGCAGAAAAAAATGCATTTTATTGCGCATTTGTGTACTAAAGGAAAAAAACACAATTTGTGCATATGAGAAAAAAAGAATAAGAAAAGGTGTTTTCTTCAAAGAAAATCATTTTCAGTAGGGGGTATGGTTTCCACGGGCGGCCAGCAACGTTGAAAACCTTTGAGGCATGGACTCAATGAGGCCATTAATGACGAGTTGGGGTATTCTGCCCCACTCTTCCAGAAGAGCTCTTTCCAGTTCTTGGAGAGTTTGTGGGGGTTGTTGGCGGCCAGAAACTCGTCTTCCTAGAGCGTCCCAAACGTGCTCGATTGGATTCCTGTCTGGAGAACACGCTGGCCATTCCATTCGAACGATTCCTTCCTCGAAAATGAAATCCTCCACCAGGTTTGCATGATGTGGCCTGCAGTTATCGTCCATTAAAATGAAGTTATCTCCGATTGCTGCAGCGTAAGGGACTACAATAGGTCTGAGGATCTCATCCCTATATCGACGACCAGTCAGAGCTCCATCTCGAATGATGTAGAGGTCAGTGCGCCCGTCAATGGAGATGCCACCATACACCAACACTCCTCCACCGCCAAATCTGACACTTTCGTGCACGAACGCAGGATTATTCCTACTGCCACGGTCCCTCCAGATGAAAATACGCCTATTATCCGAATGCACAGAAAAACGGGACTCGTCAGAAAACAGAATATTGCTCCATTCATTTCTCCTCCAGTTGACATGCTCGGTTGCCCACTCCCTGCGGTCGCGACGATGCCTTGATGTTAATCTAACACATACCATCGGTCGGCGAGCATACAGACCTACAGCATGCAGCCGGTTTCGGACAGTCTGAGTTGAAATCGTGGTGCCTGTAGCCGAGCGAAGGTGTTGTTGGAGAAGAGTAGCGTTCATGGTTCGGTGTCTCCGAGCTGTTAACGCCAAATACCGATCTTCATTGGGCGTTGTTGCCCGTCTACGACCTTGCCCTGGTCTTCGGCCTGCACATCCACTCTCCAAAAAACGGTTCCAGATCCTGGAAATGACACTTTGTGACACTCCAATGGCTTGCGCTACTTCGGCTTGAGTTTGGTTCCCTTCTAACCTACCAACAATTTTCAAAGCTTCTGAATCTGTCAAATGACTTCGCTGAGACATCGTACTCATCGAAACAAAGCAATCACTGAATCCCGATCATCCTTGTCTTCATTCTCTTTTATCCAGTTGAAAGTCAAATTTCATTCGCTGCCGCTGAAGCGACGTTTTTGACGTCGAACTCAAAATTTGCATACTCCAGAGTTTGAAAACCAGAAAAATTTGCATTTGTGATTCTCTTCTTCTATTTTCGGCAAAAAAAATTTCGTTTATATCTTTATTTTATATAAAACTTCAAATATCCTTTAATTGTTTTGAGCAGTCTAGATCGATGCATACGTAATTTGTCTCGGACTTGCACATTGCGCTTCTTCAAAAGTGAGCTAGAATTGTTTAAAGCCTCTGGACATCCTGAACGCATCAAACGCAAAGAAAAGTGAGCAACAGCAGATTACAATAGTGTGTAATATCAATAAAGACTACTTACAATTATAAACATTTTTTCAGCACTTTCAAAGACTCTTTTTGTTTTCATTTGCTTCATTTCAAAGCATTAGACTTTCCATAATATTTTCTTTTTGTCCTGTTTATTGCATTATGCTTTAAAACATATGCATACTTTTCATCTAATGTCCGCGCATCTATCTCCTACGGATTTCTCCTGTATTTTCTTCCTCTCTAACTTATTATGAAAAGTGTACAACACACATACACGTACACACTAGAGGGGAGTTAACTTCTCTTTTTGGATTCTGATCCTTAAAAATTATAATTAGAGCTCGAGGCCACTCGAATCCGATATCGAAAGTACACTATATAAAATTGTTACTAATATTTTTAAATTGTTTCAAGGTTTTTTTTTCGTTTAAAATATCTTCTTACTATGAATCGTACTATGAATAACTATATATGAATAACTATGAATTACAAATACTCCCTCATGCAACGTTTCGCCATATTTATGTCTCCTCGCTCACTATTTTAAACAAAGGAAAATAGAATCATCCACACCGTCTCTGCTTTAGAGATTTTGTTGTAGTTTTGGCATTGCTGCATGTGCTTCTTGATTGTTTGGAGATGAAATGTAATTTATTCCCTCATCATCTTCAGATTCAGGATCATTCTATACTTTTTTTATTGCTTCAACTATATCTGTATTACTAAGTTCTCTACAAACTGCAACTTTTCAATATTCAAAAACTCAGTATCGTCATCTTTAGAAAGAACCTGGGCTCGTAGATTTTCACTCACAACACATGAATCATCACTGCTTGCAAAGAATCCACATTTGTTTAAGTAATTTTTGACAGTGGTCACATCGTTGTGACAGGCACTCGAATTAACTCCAAATAATTCAAACACACCACACTTTTGATTTATTCCATTTTCGTCATGAATTCAAACTTGATAGATTTCAAGTTGAAAAGCTCCCATGATAAACGAAGATCAACACTTTAAGCTTTTTCGCATTAAACATTACATCTATATTTCTGATGTACTCTTCGAACAATGGCAGACTCATCCAAGTCTTTTTATTTGATCTGTACGGAACGGGATGTTACTTTTTATTCTTGAAAAAGTGATGGTTTTTGTACTTACCGATAAACAGTTAAGGTAATTTATCGGTAACAGAAGCATTTCTTACGACAAGCACAGTTAAACGTTCTTTAATTAGTTTTCCTTCTAACCCTCATTCCTCCCCTTAAACATCATGGATTTGTTAGGAAATATTTGTAAAAAAGTCTCATTTCATCCAAATTTAATACTTTGTCCTCATTACCGTCTGCAAAAAGTTTTGGTAAAAAAACTGTATTCGATTCTTCCCACAACGTATATCAGACGTATGTCCTGTTTCACCATGTAAAGTCCCAAACAATGTTGTGCCTGGTACTAAATTCTTCAAGTCACCCAATGAGTGCAGTGAAGCCTTCCACATTCAATAATTTTGCAAAATCCATAGCTTTTTCACGTAACATAATACCACCTAAATGACCCCACCCTTTTATGGTTCCTGTAACATGTAAAACTTTTTACGAGAGCTCTTTCAATATCTGGGACAGCAAATGTTTTCAACCTTTTGCATTTTGGATTGACACTTGACTCGTGTCTTTTCAAAATGCTTTCTATATACTTAAGGGCAATTCCAAACCAATGTTAACATTTTTAGAATTTTATTTTTAATATCAAATATGTAATATAAATATTTTTTGTGATAGTATTAAACCTACATCTTTTATATTTGCAATGCGTTTTATAAAATTTTGAATTGTCAAAATCAATAAAACCCATTACAATCAGCATAGCTTCTTTTTATGTGTTTATTTATTTGCCTGTTACATATTTGATGTCGGTCTGTTACAGATAAGATTACATATTTTGCATAACGAAATTGTGGTAACAGTCAAATTTTGTGAATGACGTACGTTTCTGAACTCTCTCTGAATGTAAATACATTTTTTTCATAATAAATTGCATGTTTTTTTCTAAGTAATATAGAAGGTATATCAGGTAATATAGAAAGTAATCAAGGTATCCGAAAATTATGGTCATTCCTGTTCGTCTGTTACAATACCACTTTTTTAATCATAATTATTTACATTAATTTATTCATAATAACTATATTCATTCATCTTCTAATATCATAATCTAATTGTAGCTATTTTTGAATTACATAATTATTATTTTTAAAAGAATGTAAGGCCGTCTTTTCCTATATGATTATTAGTCTGTTAGAATGGAATTGCCCTTAAGTATGATAGATAGCGTTTTGGAAGGGATAACATATTTCAGGGCTAGATCTCTTTTTTTAAAATTAGGGTTGTTTTCAATACGTTTTATCAAATTTACTTTTGTTCTAAATTAAGAATTTGTATATTCCACTTGGACGTTACAAAAGTCTCAACTAAACACCTATCATGATGTGAAAGCGATATATATTAAAATGAATACACAACGAGAACTCAAGAGAATCGAAAGATTGAAAAACAAAATAATTCATTAAAGGCAATCTGAATACATTTAACAACCAGGCCCTGCTTCCGCAGAGTCTATTTTGAGTTGATGGCATAAAAGAAAACTGAATGTGTGAGGGCGAACATTTGGCATTATTATCCTAGGCTCTTGACAGCGACCAAGGTGAGAAGAACTAAAGTAGAGCTCCCCAAAACCGGAGACGGAGTGCAGAGAAGTTTTATAAAACAGAAATTTCTGGTATTTTTGAGCGGTGACCAAAAAATTAAGAAAATGGTCCAAATACCATTATTTTTATGCCAGAAAAAATTGACTAAAAAGATGTAGACTTCGTCAGAACGAAATTTTTTAATGCTGAATTATAATAAATGGAGTTGGGTATTTATCTGACTTCGACTTATCGAGAATTTACTGTATAGCATAAGATCCTCAAAAGGCGCAATTTTGCTGCCGTAAAAATTCATGAAATTCAATATATAATTTTATGTCAATATACAGTTTTTATCGTAAAAGAAGAATTTTTTTGTTTTACTTCTTGGAGCATAGGGAATTAGTTTTTAAATATAATTTACAAGACCCATGGCTGTTTAAAAATTTAATCTTCGTGACTTTTACAAAAATAAGTACTTTGACATTACAAATATACTTATTTTAATAATAATATGATGAGAACAACATTTAAAACACTTTTGTAACTGGAATTATACTTCTAAAAATAAAGATTTAGAAATTAGATACTAATTGGCGATAACAGGGAACTCCTGTGTAATAATCTATACAATTAAAATCTGTGCGCGTATGTTTGCAACCACAAAAACTCGGAAACCAAAGGGCGCAGGGCTACGAAATTTGGCATACTGGTTGCTGGTAGGAGGTCCATGAACGATTGGTGCAAAAAATTCGAAAATTTTAAATAGATATTTTTCTATTTTATTTTATATTTTTGACGAATTTTCGCCTTTTTTTATGTTCAATCCGTAATCGCGCGAGTTCAAACCAGTTCTAAATGTTTACTGCAATGTGAGATATACATATTACGTAGGCCGCGATACAATAGTAAGATGTAGCGGGTATTACGATAATTCTTTTACCTCGCATGCAAATAATTAGAGATTATTTAATTGCGCTTAATTATTACCTTATTTTAAAAATAAAGAAAACTTTTTATCACGAACATCAACAAAACGTTTTATTCTATTTATTCTGTTATTCCAAAGATATAATTTTATAAAGTCTGCTGCCATTGCAACATAATAAATTAAATTTCATAAAAAAAAATGCACAGTAGAAGAGAAATATTTTTCGAGATATACTTATTACGTACGCCACGCTTAAATGAACGATATGTTTCGGCACACCAGAGGCAATGTGGCGACTACTTGAGAAGCCAATGCAGGACAAGTCCCATGTTATTATTAGATTGCCAGTGCATCTACAAGACATGCAATCTGTGTATTTTAGGGAAGCGGAGAAACGAGAAGCTTTTAAAAGAGCAAGAAATAAAGACACCATGTTCACTGCTTGGTTTCTACTTAACAGTTCTGATCCTTCAGCAAACATCTATGTCTATACAGAAATTCCAAAGCACATTGTATGGAAAGGCAATATGTGGTAAAGGCGTGTTACATTAGGTGAGGTTATAGTATTAGAATGTATTCTGTAAGCCTAAAGGGTATTGAGCGATTCCATCTTCGTATGCTGCTTTATCATGTTCCCGGTGCCAAGACTTTCGAGGAGTTAAGGACGTATGGGAATACTGTCCATGAAACATTCAAGGGTGCATGCCGTGCTAGAAATTTATTAGAAGATGATGATGAATGGCAACATTGTTTAACAGAAGCATGTGGTTTTGAAATGCCGCCCAAACTGAGACAACCATTTTCGTTCATATGTGTCTTTGGCAATCCAAATTTACCTGTTCAATTATGGGATCAGTTTAAGTCAGAACTCTCAGAAGATTTTGCTCGCCATCTGCCGCTACAAGAGAGTAGAGACAGAGCCAGACATAGCCAATCATCTATGCATACACAACGTGACACTTCAGAACCTTGAATTACCCGAACCCTCAAACCTGGAGAACTCTGTGGAATGCGGTGTCTATTATTTACAAGAAGAAAGAGCAGAGGAGAAATTATTGTTAAGCATGCTAAATCCGGAACAACGTGTAATTTTTGATGCTGTCATTGAACGTATTCAAAATGAGTATGCTACTGTCGCTAAGGTTTTCTTTGTCAATGCTTTTGCGGGATCAGGAAAGATATTCCTATTCAATACTTTGCTGCATTACGTCAGAGGAATGGGACATACTGCTATTCCCGTTGCATAGATAGTCATCGCATCGATACTCTTGCAAACTGGAAAAACTGCACATTCTCAGTTTAAAATACCAGTCCCCCTATTGGATAATTCAGCTTCAAAAATTCGACAAAATACATCTGAAGGAAGATTAGTGAAAATGGCTAAGCACATTATATGGGATGAATGTACCCTGGCACCTATTCATGCTTTTAATGCTGTTGATAGACTTCTGCGAGATTTGGATGGCAATGATGTCCCATTTTTGGGAAAAGTGTTTATTATTGGAGGTGACTGGAGGCAGATTTTACCTGTGATAATACATGCAAACAAAACACTCATTTTTGAAAGTTGTATCAAGAATTCTTCTCTCTGGCCAACATTTTGAAAGTTCAATCTGGTTAAAAATATGCGAATGGATTCGGAGGAACTTGATTTCGTGAAATGGCTCATTCGCTTGGGGAATGGTCGGTTTACTAATGATTATGAACTCGGAGAAGATATTATTGAAATACCTCCAGAATGTTTAGTGCAGTATTCTATAATGGATGATATTTTTGGTTAGTCTGAAATTGATCTTGATCATATTTCGGAAAGAGCCATTTTGTGTCCCAAGAATGAGGATTTTTTGAGATTGAATGAGGATTCTTTGAGACTGAAGGAGGAGGTTTTACGAAAAGTACCTGGCGAAGTCAAAACTTATTTTAGTGCTGATACAATACTTTGTGATGATGAAGAAGAACAAAACAATTTGCAACTGGTTTTCATCAATAGTTTAACACCTTCTGGAATGTCACCACATCAGTTAAATCTTAAAGTTGGCGTTATTGTTATGTTGCTTAGAAACATGAATCCATCCAGTGGTCTCTGAAATGGAACGCGTTTAATAGTCAGAAGGTTGTCGCAAAATGTTATAGATGCAGAAGTTTTGACAGGACATAGGACAGGCACCCGTGTTTTCATACCGATGATCCTGCTTACACCGTCGGATACCAGTTTACCTTTCCAGTTACGCTCCGTCAGTTTCCACTTAGGATCACTTTTGCTATGGCTATCAATAAATCTCAGGGTCAAACCTTGAAAAAAGTTGGAATCTATTTGCCCCATTCATATTTTTCACGTGGAATGGTGTATGCAGTCTTTTTAAGAGCAACTTCTAGAGGATGTGTACGTGTTTGGGTGAAGGACGGGCCAAAACAAGGACAACCTTTTTCACAGTCTGATAAGGCATTTACATAAAACGTTGTCTTCCGTGAAGTTTATCTTAAGTCGCAACTATTTTGCTGTATTGTAATAAACAAACAAACCAACAAAAACTAGTCTACTGCACATTACCTCATGGATGATGTGGAAAACAATGCAAAGATTTTTTATTTTAAAAGAAAATTTTTCAGTTTTTCAGGTTTTTTTGCAATGACGATGTACATTTCATTCTTTCTTAAAATTTTTTGTTTTGTTGTGTAAATATCGACTTTATAACTGATTTCCTAAACTTTAATTTGGTTGTGTAAATACTCACTAAAAAAACGAGTCTACCGCAATTTACCTCATTGGTGACCTGGAAAACAGTGCAAAGATTTTTCATTTTAAAATATCCATTTTTTTTACAGTCACGATGTAAATTTCATTTTTTCTTACAAATGGTTGTTTGGTTGTGTAAATATTTACTTTATAACTGATTTTTATATTCCCAATTTTAATTTGTTTGTGTAAATACTTACTTTTATTGATTTCTAATACATACCTGATTTTTTGTTTACATACATATTTCATATTGGTTGTGTAATTACTGATTTTTAACATATATAACACATTTTTATATTCATAAACTTAAATTTGGCTGTACCAATTTTTATTTTTAATTTTGGTTTTAGAATTAAATTCATGAACACCCATCCGTAGAACGGGTTAAACAGCTAGTTTATTAAATATTTTGCGTTTCTTCATTTATATTATCTTAACAGCTTTTCGTATCGATTTTTAAATGCAAGCAAAGTAAGTAAGTACGCACCCACCCTGTGAACCCGCTTTTGGCTTATGGTTAGGTGTAACCCCCAAGCCCAGGGCGGGGAAAAGTTTTACTACCTGCGGAACTCCTTCAATGATTTTTTTTCCTTTTTACAGTTTAGGAGAAATAACAATGTTAGATATATGACAATTATTGACAGTGTGTGCAATAAATATTTACAGATGAGAGATTAAATGGAACTGGTGATTTTGAAAAGAATAATTAAAGGATATGTGATTACGGGATATAACACAATAAAGCACAATGCAGAGATATACAGTCCTCCCCACTCGAGTACCAAGGCAACAGATAAACAAAGTTAAAAGTTAATCCAAGTAAAGTAAATAAAGTAATAATAAATCTTAATAAGAGACAGAGAAATTTAACGACTAGAGTGGGGAGGACCGTGATAAATAAACATTTCTAAAGTTTACCATGATAGATCTTACCAACCAAGTACACTAGATCCACAATGCCCTTTAATTATGCATTTCGATGGTAGAACTCCATTATGAGCAAAAAACATTACAGGGCTAAATTCGAGTCGCCCGTGATGGCCCCACTGCCCATAACTGGAGGCTAGCACAGAAATAGCTAAAATTTCTATTACAAACACATATAATTTATAATATTAATAATTATATTGCCACTTAAAAATTATTTTAAAAGTACTTTAAGATAATTTATGAATATGACAGGTAAATTATATTAATTTTGAGTAGTAGTGGAAGTAAAATAATTTGCAGCAAAACACATATATACGCTTGAAGATAATTCACTTATAGCCTTAAACACAGTAAATTCCGTAAGTTTCAATTTGATAAGATAATGCTTTCAAAGATATAATGCAGAGCTAAGTAAATTAATATGAATTTTAAGTAAAAATGATAAATATCGCTATTACACACTAACCATATATTTGTACTTGAAAATGAGTAAGTTCACTAAAGTTCAAAATTTATGTTTGATAAGTGTCTATTTACATAAATGGGTGTTTTGAAGTTAACCCGTAACTTTTGTGGAGTTCTTTAGAGTTATTTAATATTTAACATTTTGTCCATAAAGTGGTCCTATATGACGTTCCTTCTATCTGCCAAGTATGACTGATAAACTGGGCACATAGTTGAATCCGCTGAATGTTTCCTATAGTTAGGTAAGTGGTAACAATTTGTGCATCTGTATTGCGATGGAACGCCCGCAAACGGGCATTCCGAAGTGCAGTGACCTCTCGAGCATTTGGCGCAAATTGGCTGTCTTCTGCAGTAAGATGTTTGGTGTCCATATAGCTGGCAATTACCGCATCTAATGATTGAGCGAAAAGAACGAATGGAGCACATATTGAGACCCACCTGTATAAATTTTTTATCCAGAAGTTCATGTGATGCTTTTGTTTCTAATTGCAATATAATGTGATATAGAGTTGAGTTATCCTTCTTTAAAATTTTCAATATGGTGATGTTTTTATCCGACAAATTTTCTTCAAGGTGTGTGCTATTATTTCATTTTTAGGTACTGAGGATGGAATACCAGTTATTATTATTCTTTTATAATTAGTCAGTTTATATGTTATTTCTATGAGCTTTGTAATATCAGGAATGTTTTCTATTATTTTTAACAGATGTTCTGTATTTTCATCCGAATTGGATTGAATAATAATTGTATCTGGATTTCTGGCATTTCTGCAGTAAATTACTGGGACATCTTTCTCTTTATTAAAGTTTTCATTAAGTAGTGCTTTTAGTTTTGGTATCTTTATATGTTTTGCAATAGTTCTAATTATTATTATTGCAGAGTTAGACTTCGCTGAGGCAGGGAGGTCGCCTGTCCGTGTTTCACCACCGCACTTTTCTCCTACTTGAGTATTCCAGGTTTCGTGTCACCAACTCCTCAATTTTTTGTAGTCTGTTTGATAGTTGAATAAACCCTCCTTCATCATTATCTTCTATGCTGACATTATCGTTATTTTCCATTAGTGTTTGAGTTGTTATTGTTTTTGATTTGACTTCTGTTTGTATAATTTTTTCTTTAGTATGTGGTTTTAATTGCTTCTGTTGTCTTTTTAATTTATTAATTTCTTCTTTGAGGCTTTCATTAATTTGTTCTTTACTTTGTTCCTCCTTGACCAAAGAGTCTTTTAATTGTTTATTTTCTTGTTTCAATTTTTGCAGATATTTTTCAAGCTTTATTTCTGATTTCGATCTTTCTTTCATTGTTGTTTGTGTTGTTGTTGTCTTTAATTTAGTTTCTGTTTGTGTAAAGTTTTCTTTAATATGTTTTTTAAGTTGCTTCTGTTGACTTTTTAATTTATTAATTTCTTCTTTAAAACTTTCATTAATTTGTTCTTTGCTTTGTTCTACCTCAGTTAAGGAGTCTTTTAATTGTTTATTCTCTTGTTTCAGTTCTTCCAGATATTTCTCAAGCTTAATTTCTACTTTTGTACTTTCTTTAAGCTTTAAGGACAATTCATCATTCTGTCTTAGCTGGACATCCACCTTTTGTTGCATTTTTTCCATTCTGTCAGGAGAATTTATTTCGTTACAATGTTATATTAGAGGTTTCTCATCTCTTCTTGCTTTGGAAAAGATGATTTCTAGGTATTTTCTAGCTTTTTCTGAGCTACCATTAGATCTATTATTTGATAATATATCATACTCTTGAAGGAGCTGTCGGATGGATAATGACTCTAACGGGTTTATTGATGATGGTATTTTTAATGGAAGTGGTGATCCTCCTAATATTTTTTGTATAGCTTTTTCTTTATTTTTTAATCGAGTCTCATTAAGTTCTTCTGCTAATGATATTGCTGTTTCCATATTGGATTGTTTTCTTTGTTGAGTACCCTTTTTACTGGTATTTTGTGACTTTTTCTGTTTGTTGTATGGGTTCATTCGCACCCTTTAATAAAATCAGAAGCTGTAGATGATTGAAGAAGGGACAATTAACCACACTTTCTCTTCTGTTTTCTTTGTTATTTTGTTCTATGATTCTATTTCGTATTTTAATTATTTCTTCACTATTCATTTCCGGATGCAAATTTTTTAGTTCAGTGTTATTTTCTTCATAATATGGAATTTTGTTGTATTCTCTATTAAGTGATGCTCTTATCTGTTGTAACTCGAATTCAAAAAATAATACATTTTTTCTTAATTGGACAGCACTGTCACCCTTTGCTTTTGCCAAGCGAAATTTTTCTGGTTGATATATGTTATTTACGACACTATAACTTTGTAAGTTATGTGTTCTATAATATGGGCTCTTTGTAAATTCTCCCTTTTCTACAGCTTTGATATGTTCTAGTTGGTTTGTTAATAAGACCTTGAACTCTTCGTATCGCTGTGAATAGACCACTTTCACTTTACTTATCATCTGTTCAACATCATGGCTCGTAATAAGGGCTGGTTCCATTGCCGGGTTAACTTTGGATGATTGGCTTGTTTTTACTACTGTGTCCATATCTAATCTTGTTAAGTTTACTGTTGGATTAAATCCTTTTTGATTCATTACGTGTCTTGACGCCATCATAGGTCCACTTCAACCAGACCGCTTGTCAATATTTGAGATTGTTATAGCGATACACTCTTAACTGAATTCAGTTGGTAATTATGCAGAAACTTTTTAGAGAGATATTATTGAAATTACTCAAAGCTACTAGTATGTTATTATTAGATACTTAGTTCCATCATCAGACGCCAGCTAAATATGTAAAAGATATAACATGTTGAAGTTATTAAATGGTATTTAAGGTATAAGTTCCATCGCCGGTAGCTAATATTAATAAGATATAAGATGAGTAATTAATTAAAGATATAGAACAGGGGTCCACTAGGCCCCGGCCATACATCATTGAAGGAAAGGGAATACAGATTGTAGAAAGCAGACTCTCGTCTCCTGATCATGAGATCCCTGGTTCGTTTCCCAGCGGCGCCAATTCACACACTCTCTAAAGTGGTGATCCGGATAAACACGCAAACAAAAACCTTCAACAACAATCATCTCTTCTCATAACCAACAGATGGTAGCACCAAATCAATCATCTCCAGCAAGCAAAGTCTGTGAAACGCTCACAACATATAAGCCTGTCATACTGCGCATCACTCATGCGTACGACAGCACACTCAAGAGTGCATATCCCTCGTCAGATGTCAACGAGATGTCTTTCTCACTGGGGATGGAGTTTGTAGCAATCTCATCTCACATGATCAGTATAAAATGAGTTACTAGCTTAGAGTAACTGGCCTGGCCTTTAGCTCGAAGCTAACGTTCTCGCCTCCTGATTATGAGATCCCTGGTTTGTATCCAGGGTCGGACTGGGTCAGTGTAAAGGGCGCAGACCTTGGATTTTCAGAGGGCGCAAAAATTTTAACGAACTCAAGTCAATTTTACTTGTTTGTGTTGTATCTGGCTTGACAAGGATTAACACACTCGCATAGCACCAAGTAAATGATAATGGCTTAAATTATATCTTTAACTCTAGATAAAAGACTTCGTTATATTCTCCGTGCATGTTTAAAGTTCCATCAATAACACAATACTACGCAATTTTTTAAAACACATAACATAACATCTAAAAGCTCCAGCAAGTTGAACACAGTAGTAGATTACTGATATCAAGACTAGAGCTTTCTTAATTTCTTCTATCGACAAACACCTTGCAGAAAAAAAAATGATCGCCCCTACCAATTTTCCTGAAAATCACTGTATAAAAAAGACATAGGATTCCAATTGATTATGAATAATATTTACTATTAAATGATTTTCATAAATTTTGCGTTGGAGGCTGTCTACATATTAAAAAAAAAAATACACGAACGTTCATTTTTCAAATGGATTTTTCAAATGTTCATTTTTCAACATCCACTTTTGACACCCTGTTTGAGTTCCTTGCTAGCCAGGAAAGCGATATAGCTTATATGCTTTTCTTAAATCTTAATACTGTTAATTGAAATAAATTGAAGATCTTACAAGAAAAAGTACCAAAAACTCTCAATTAGTCCCCAGTAAAATTTTACAGGAGTAATAATTTTATTAAAAACTTACTTTACGTTAAACAAAATTCTACAAAATATTTCTGGTAAGTTTCTACGATTTTGTTTGGTTCCTTTGATAACGGAATACGGTCCCCTTAAATTATGGAAAGGAAAAATTCTCTATATCTCGAAAACTAATTATTCGAATGAGCTGTACGCACAATGCTTTTAACAGTTGTGGTTTGTTTATAATATACATATATATATTTAATATGACTTTGTTAATTTTCTAATTAAGAAAAGTTTTTGAATTGAAAAAAAGTCTGGAATAAGTTTGGGTGTATTCACTATATCACTAATGAATTAATAAAATATCAATCAGATAGTTTTTATGAAGTTAAAAATTAAGTTTCTGAAATGGATTTATCTTTAACAACCTCAAATTCAAACCCTATCAAGATTTAAGATAATGTATATAAACTATGCCTTTTTCCGGGCGGTCTCGATCCAAGAAAATCAAATAAGGGATCAAAAATGGGTGTTATTGCTTGAAAATTAAAAGTTGGTACAATCCTTAATAAGTATACGACTTCAGAAACATAATTTATACATAATAATAACTAGTAGATATTATTTTCAGTCGATTGGTACCTACATATATTTTTACGATTATTTTTAGCAGAATTTGTAAGTTGTAAACCACATTTTTACCCACTCTCACCATTGATGCACTAAGGATCCTTAGAAAAGCTAACGCGATTTTTTGCACCAAGCGCCAAATAGAGTTGCTGCGGTGTTGCTAAGGGCTTCAACCTATTTTTTTAATATATTTCTTTAAAGTAATATGAATTAGCTATCAAGCCAGTTTAAAATGTCATAAATTCAATTTCTGTTACAATCTGAGAGAAATTACTTTTTATTATCTACCGTTTTATTAATATTAATATTATTAACCAAGTAACATTTTTAAATGTGTTATCTGCAGATATATCCTTCAACACACACAAGAAACATTGAGTATGCAAACTTCGTTTAAAAAATATTTATGTTTAGAACAAAAATGTACTTTCCGTTTGGAAATAGAAATTTTGAAAACTAAATTTCAGGCTTCTTTTGTTCTTTTATAAAAGTACCACGTATTATAGGGCATTGGAATGCTGAAATATAAGGCTATTTGAATGTGAAAATAATACTTGCTTGTGGAAATAATTGGTATTTTTTATTCTTAAAAAATTACTGTTATGCGTCCATAAAGAGCTGAATTGATATCACGTTGTGAAAAGGTTTCAACAGAAAAAGTGCACCCTAAAAAATTTCTTTGTTAGTCTAAAATCGCTAAAACAATTTAGTAATTTTACTATTCTCAGCCCACTGTTCCCATGATTTGCAAAACTTTTATCATTGTTACAAATCAAGGGTTTCCCCAGGGATTGTATTCATGCAGGATACATAGACAGTATTTTATAACCGACTTCAAAAAAAGGAGGAGGTTCTCATTTCGACGCATATATATATATTTTTTATGTATTTTCACTGATTACTCCTAAACTATGCGCGAGATTACTATCCGAAAATGATGGCAGATTTTGTGAATGAGAAACCGCTGTCCGCGAGATCCCACAGCTTGCAGGATTGCAATCCAAAAGTATCATCAACTTTGTATTCCCCGAAAAGAAAGATCATGTTTTCCAATCAAAAACAAAATCCATACAAAAAGTTTTTTGCCTTCTGATAGTATCTCTTTTTTATCTGTCAAGTTGCTTTCAAAAAGCATGATTATATGTGCATTCAGGGGCGGCTATAAGGAAAGGGGGCGCAGAGTACTCAAAGAAAAGGACTGAAAATTTGCAAAATACTGGTTAAAATCTAAAAGATATCATTTAAAGAAGCGATTAAAAAAAATTCGTCCAGGGCGCAATGGCTACTAAAGCACTACTCGTTGGGTGCATATTTTCTCTTTCAATCGCATGCAATGATCTCCGTTTTGGTTTCCGTCCTGAAATTGCTACGATATATCTTTATTTGTGATAATAAAGAAATACCTCTCTTGTGCTATCAATTATTTGACAATTATCCCTAAACGAATTCTCGAAATTTAGTACACTAATCAGAATGTATGTGTACAGCAAGTGAAAATATATTGGAGCGGCTTAGGCAATTAGGGGCGCGACGTTTTCCCTGGGCGAGGGCGCACCGGCCCTCGGGCCGATAGGCCGGCGGGCCAGTCCGAGCCTGTATCCCAGAGGCGCCAATTCACACACTCTCCAAAGTACAAAACATTTTTATGTAATATATTAACAATAGCTAAGCGAGTTAAAAATGCCGATGTTCTTTACTTAAATTTTGAATATAAATGATAAACTAAATAATGAAATATTTTTGATATTTGATATATTGGGTCAAGGACAAATTTTGTGGCATTTTTCTCAATAAATGCTTGTCGCATAAACTGGTAACACTAATCTAATAAAGCCGTACTATACCGCGTATGAAAGATGATAGTCCGTAGATCATTAAAAAAAACATTGTAACATTTGTTTAATTAGTCGAAAGTTACTGCGTTTTAAAAATGAGCCAAGGTTCTGAAAAAGTTGGTATATTTTACAATATCGATTCGACCAAGGCGATAACGCTTTGAAGACTTGTAAGAAATTTGCAGTGTTTATGATGAATGTGCTTTATTAAAATCAGCAGCATGCAATGTTTTGCTCATTTCCGTTTTGGAAATTTGGATGTTAAAGACTGGTCAACCAATCGTTGAAAACGTTGATAAAATTCCCTAAAAAATTGAGGAAGATCGACACATTTTATCTTATGAAATCACTGCGGAACTAAACATCGGCCAAAAAAAAAAAAAATAAACAGTTTTGTAACACTTGCATAAGATTGGATACAAAAAGATTCTCGATATTTGGGTACCACATGAACAGTGAAATATTTAATGAACTGAATTTCCCTTTACGAATCGCTGCTGAAAAGAAACGACATCAAACCATTTTTGGAAAAGTGGATCCTATACGACAATAATTTGCTAAAAAGATCGTGGTATAAGTTGCGCAAACCGGGCAAAACCCGGATTGATATCACGTAATGTAATGCCTTGTGTTTGGTGGGACTGGAATGGAATCCTGCATCATGAACTGATCCAATCTGACCAGACGATTGATTCCACTCTCTGTTATCAACAGCTAATGCGTTTAAACCGCGCAATTGAGGTAAAGCGGACAGAAATGATCGATTTGAAAGGCGTTGTCTTCCATAACGACAATGCCATACCTAACATTTGTTTCGCTCTCTGCAAAACTCTCTTACTGGTGTAAAGCTGGCTACAAAATAGAGATAGGCCTTATTTAACATAACAGGATAAATATTCGTAATATTAACCTAAAACCTATTATTCAGTAACAGATTAACAGAAAGTTCCTGTTAATTTTGGAACGCCTCGTATGATAAGCATTAAAAATAAAAAATAAAAGTGCCCAGCTAAACTGATGGCATTGAGCTCACAGGCTATTCACACTAATTGTATATTATAATCTTATTTTAAAGAATAATGCCTGTCAAAAAAATAAGTGAAGGGGAATTAGCCCCCGTTTCCCCCTTTATACCTAACCAGTGAACCTCCAAATCTAATCAGGGAAGTTCCTTAACATAATAAACCGGTATACCAAATTTGGAGCAAATCGAATAATCCTGCACAAAAAACCATTTATCTAAATTAAGAGGGTGGACAACCCCCCCCCCCTTTATCCTTAACCAATGAACCCCCAAAACTAATCAGGGAAGTTTCTTAACATACCGGTATACCAAATTCGGAGTAAATCGAATAATTCTGCATGAAAAACTCATTTATCTAAATTAAGAGGGGTGGGCTAACCCCCCTTTCCCCCCTTTATCCTTAACCAATGAACCTCCAAAACTAATCAGGGAAGTTACTTAACATAATAAACCGGTATACCAAATTCGGGGCAAATCGAATAATTCTGCATGAAAACTCATTTATCTGAATTAAGGGGGTGGACTAGCCCCCCTTTTCCTCTTTATCCTTAACCAATGAACCTCCAAAACTAATCAGGGAAGTTCCTTATCATAATAAACCGGTATAACAAATTCGGAGCAAATCGAATAATTCTGCATGAAAAACACATTTATCTGAATTAAGGGGGTGGACTAGCCCCCCTTTTCCCTATATTCTTAACCAATGAACCCCCAAAACTAATCAGGGAAGTTCCTTAACTTAATAAACATTTATAACAAATTCGGAGCAAATCGAATAATTCTGCATGAAAAACACATTTATCTGAATTAAGGGGGGTTGGACTAGCCCCCTTTCCCCCCTATATTCTTAACCAATGAACACCCAAAATCAATCAGGGAAGCTTCTTAACATAATAAACCCGTATACCAGATTCGGAGCAAATCGAATAATTCTGCATGAAAAACCCATTTATCTGAATTAAGAGGGGTGGACTAACCCCCCTTTTCCCCCTTTATCCTTAACCAATGAACCCCCAAAACTAATCAGGGAAGTTCGTTAACATAATAAACCGGTATGCCAAATTCGGAGCAAATCGAATCATTCTGCATGAAAAACCAATTTATCTGAATAAGGGGGGTGGACAACCCCCCCTTTTCCCCCTTCATCCTTAACCAATGAACCTCCAAAACTAATCAGGGAAGTTCCTTATCATAATAAACCGGTATAACAAATTCGGAGCAAATCGAATAATTCTGCATGAAAAACCCATTTATCTGAATTAAGGGGGTGGACTAGCCCCCCTTTTCCCTATATTCTTAACCAATGAACCCCCAAAACTAATCAGGGAAGTTCCTTAACTTAATAAACCTTTATAACAAATTCGGAGCAAATCGAATAATTCTGCATGAAACACACATTTATCTGAATTAAGGGGGGGGGGGTGGACTAGCCCCCTTTTCCCCCTATATTCTTAACCAATGAACACCCAAAATCAATCAGGGAAGCTTCTTAACATAATAAACCGGTATACCAAATTCGGAGCAAATCGAATAATTCTGCATGAAAAACCCATTTATCTGAATTAAGAGGGGTGGACTAACCCCCCTTTTCCCCCTTTATCCTTAACCAATGAACCCCCAAAACTAATCAGGGAAGTTCATTAACATAATAAACCGGTATGCCAAATTCGGAGCAAATCGAATCATTCTGCATGAAAAACCAATTTATCTGAATAAGGGGGGTGGACAAACCCCCCTTTTCCCCCTTTATCCTTAACCAATGAACTCCCAAAACTAATCAGGGAAGCGCCTTATCCCAATGAACCTAGGAAAAAATTTTGAAGCAAATCGGATGTTTCTATCAAGAGTTATCGCGTTACGTACGTACGTACATACGTACGTACACACAGAACCGGCGGGCACATAATCTCTCAGGCTTTGATAGCCTGTAAGCTAAAAAGGATACAAATAGCAAAGCTGAAAATTATTTTAGGAATACTTATTTATAGAGCAATAAAAATTAAATTACCGAAAAACTGTTTTATAACTTGTAAATCTCATCTGAATCTAAGGTAAAGAATTTTCACTACTACAGAAAACAATCCTCTAGCAGTATGTAAAAAGTTTTTGAGAGAGAGTGAGAGAGAGAGAGAATAAACAATTAAATTTAAAAAATAAAAAAAAACCCGACTGCGTAAAAAGCGAACTAATTAATTATTTCTCATCAATGTGAAACTATTTTTTTTTTCAATTCCTAACTCACACTCTCGCTATATGTATCTTGTTCAAATTTTCAATCGTTAATAAAATACATATTATTTATCCAATCAAGCTCAAATAAAAATTTTTAAACTTGTAGTGGATGTCACTTGATGTTAATCCAGTTTTTCTCAAATATTAATTCATTAATTAAATTAAATTAATTAATTTTCAATAATCCAGAGAGCCCTCTTCTTGAGCAAAGTATTTTAAGACCGAGAGAGCCCTCTTCTTTGATCTAGGCATTTTAAGCGCCAATCAAGAAGAATGTAGAATGGGAGAAAAAAAATTTCTCTTATTGACTTAAGTAGGAATTGATTTAAAATATTTTTTTATATTACTTGTTTATATTACTTACCTATTTTTTTATTTACTTGTATTGATGACTTTTAAGTTGTATTTAATTGTTAGTTCCTATCTATAAACACTGTTTTGATGAGGTCTATAGATGTCTATGATGGTTAGAGTTGCAGTAAAGCTAGAGATCCTACATACGCAGCTTCCAGGTTGTATAATATTTTAATGGAGCTTCTGTCTGTAAAATAGTCAATGAAACATCGTCTTCATTTTGAAAGACCTATCCAATGATATGCCACTCAATAGGGTGCGTAATTTTTTTCGTCTCTACCGCCATTTTGAATTTATAAAAATAAAACCTAGCCTAAAATCATCGGACCGTTAAGACGAATTGATAGAGACCTCATTCATTAAAATCCATCCAGCCGTTGGGATGTTTCGAGGGTATAAAGAAATCCACATACACAGATACGCGTGAAACACATAACCCTTCTTTTTAGTCGAGTAAAAAAAAAACAGACGCACTCTTTGTGAAAGAAAAACTACCAGACTTCGCATCACTGTCCATCGACAATAACATTAAAAATCAGTTTGGTCTGAACTAGGGAGCCAATCAGAGCAATCTTTGTCCCTTTGATATCTCAAAAGATCACCTCATAAAACTTCTCAAAAGCTATTGGTTGTCCCGGAATGTAACTGTATATTACAAACTGTTACTGTTATAACAAACATACATTAGTAGAAATTTTCAATTGACGGTATGGGTATTGTATTGATATTAACCCTAGAACTACCGAAAATTTTACTCAAGTTTTATAAAAACATTTTACACCAGAATTTTTACTTAAAACTATTTAATTTGTTTATTTAACTTATTATTGTCTGATTTATAAATTTAGTTTGTTTTGAAGAAATTTCTGGTTTGAATAAATATTTTGAATGTACATGTCGGGTCCATTGGACCCTTCTGGTAGACAGAGGGTTAAAAACATCTCCTTTCGATTCTTGTCAGAAGTTATTTTATCTGTCTAATGTTTTATAATGATGGGTGGTAATCAGTTAAAATATTGAAAAATTAGAAAACAGTTTTTAGGATAATGAAAACCGCATTTATTCAAATCAATAGTTGGAATATCGGAATTGAAATGGGGAAAAATGTAGAAAAGAATTATGCTTATGGATCGCGGTGACGCTTATAGGTTATTAAAAAGCTAGGAGATAATGTCAGCCATCTTTGCTCATAATTTTAATGGGAAGGAACCTGAAATGAACTTATCTGTGTAGGAAGGGTTGAATTAAAGAGATTTACCGTTTTGGTTGTTGATAAAAAAGCTGTTTTACTGCACGGCAGACATTCTTTGGCCGGTGTAGTTAGACGGGTAAAAAGGTGGCAATTTTTTTTTAATTTGAATATTTAAAAGGGATATTACTATGTACTCATGATATTTAGGGGAAGCGGCGGGGGGGGGGGGGGGGGGGTTCTGGCGCTAGAATTTTTGTTTTTTGATCAAGTGTTTATTATTATTATTTATTTTGTCATTATTGCGTTGTTAGAAAATGAGAGCCGAAAAAATCATTTCTGTAATTTTATTTTACTGAAAAACAGAAAGAAAATAGTATCGTGAGGGCAGTTAATTTTAGTACAATTGTAATTAATTTGAAAAACGTAGTTGTACATGCGAATTTTGTGTGGATGAAATGCATTTTATTAAAAAAGTATAAATAATATTTCGTGTTCTTGTGGGATTAGTTTTGAATATGCCTTGATATGTATGGCTTCGGGGAAGTCAAACTTCAAGACAAGGTACCAACGAAATGCAGATCAAATTTCTCTTTTTAACAAATCGTGTTGTTAAAACGGTGTTTATTTTTATGCAGGACATTTCATATTATAGTTTACAAAAGTTAATTTCTAAACCGTTAGTTTTAGAGGCATAGTACCAATTGCAAAAAATTTTTTAATTTTGTCTTGCATCATATAAACATCAATTTACATTAAAATAATTATTTTTGAATAGTTAAGAAATTACAAATTTTATACAATGTTCTATAAGTTATACAATTTCCTATAACTTTTACTTAGAAAATATTTCTCTGTGTTTTAACAAGTAAAACAGCAAAAAATTTATTCTTCTATGGACAAAACTTACTGAGTTATGATACTTATGAATATTCAACGTGAAAAAGCGTGTTTTTAGTGCCAGAAAACGCTGATAAAGCGATAAGTGTAAAGTATGATAACTAGGTAAGTTTTGGTCCTTCAAAAATTAAGTTTTTAACCACCAGCTGATTTTAATGGTGTAGATTTATTTCAACCAAAACAGCTATACTTATGTCCCAAAATTATTTCAGATATCTTCTTTAAATGCCTTCTAATTAAAATGCCTGTTGACAGCATACTCATTGATTAGTTATACGTTACAGAAATAATAGGTTGTTGAAACTTGTGCAAGTGTTGAACGATGTAACCTGTTAACCAAAAGTAACTCTATTTCCCATCACTACTTCAAAAGAGTCTGTTAAAATCTTTTGATTCAGATTTCGCCCAGAAATACCAGAAGTTCTACATTGATGTCATAATGGTTTTACAATAAAAATGACAAAAGAGTATCGATCAAAATAGCCCAGATTTGGTTTAATAAAGTTCCTTTAAAATATAAGAAAAATGTGTCTGAAATTTGGTGAAAAAACACCACAAATTCTTTCTTTG
Organism: Maratus speciosus; assembly: GCA_963932465.1. Lineage (NCBI taxonomy): Eukaryota > Metazoa > Arthropoda > Arachnida > Araneae > Salticidae > Maratus > Maratus speciosus. The sequence continues at coordinate 544,439,431 of OZ010789.1, read as the reverse complement.
ACATATATTTCTTATTTTTTGTTTACTTTTGTGAATTTATTCTTTACTTCGGATTGTTTTAGAGACTTTGAGAACATTTGTTCCAGAAGTAATCACGTTGAACTCTGGACAAAAATCTTTTATGAGTTTCTTAATAATCATTTAATCTTATAAAATTATAAAAAAATTAAAAATGTTTTTCAGAAAACACAATTATAATTAAAGATTTAGTTTTCTTACAGAATAATTTTCTCTCGTTTCTGTTTAAGATATCCTACACAAAAGAAAGAAAAACAATTTTATGTAACTGTTACTTTAAATTATTCAAACAAATAAATGCTTTTTATTGTCGAACCACGTGATAATAGATTTCTAAAAAATTCATGTCTGAAAATTATGTAAATTATTAACCCTCTCACTGACAAGCCTGTTTTAATACATTCAGTAAGCTCGAGATTTCATTGCTATGTAAACATTATTTAAAGTAATAAAATTCTATTGATTTAATGCATTTTGAATACATTAAATAATGATTAATACCCTCAAGGATTGCATTCATATTCGTAATTAAGTTTTTTTTTTAAATAAAATGTTAAAAGAATCACCTTTTTTTAGCTTTTAAAACAAAATACAGGGAAAATAACAATACTATTTTGCCCTTTTTCAAGTCTGTCGGATTGTTTTAAGGATTTTTTAATTATTTCTTCAACGTATGAATAAAGTTTTATTCAAGTTAATCTATTAACTGATAATCAGCTTCTTAAAATATTAAAATACCCTATTGTCATCGGTAACTGTACATAATTTAGAATTGACGAAGTGTGTGAAAAATCAATTACAAAGTTCCATCTTCAAATACATGAAGAAAGTTAAGTTATTAATTAAAATCATATGAAAATCAGAAACGAATTTAACGAAATTAATTGGTCCGAAATATATTTTAGCTCTTTTTTATATGGAAATATTAATTAAACTACAGTACATAAATGAGTTTTTTAAATGCCTTGTAGTATAATCTATCCGTATTTTAAAATTTCGATGCTTTTAATGTAAATATCATCCTAGTGCGTGCCGTTCACGAGCTGCTTACATTTTAAATATTACATTTCTAGTCAGAAATTGAAATCAAAATGAAAATTCCTTTCTCCAAATTTTACGGAATCACATAAAATATATGAATGTATTAATTAGATTCTTTTAAATAACTCAAACTTCTTTTAATTAATTTCAGAATGCAAATTTAAAAGTCTGTGACGAATATTTTACAGAAACTATTTTCTTTCTCCTTTCTGGTAGTTTTTTATGGTCATCTTTTCAGTAAGATAGATGGAAATTCATTAAAATCATTTCAGTTGTTATTTCCCAACTTTTCTTCGAATGAATTGTAACTTTATTAATCAATTTTAATAGCAAAATTTTGAAAACATATCGTGGATTTTAGCTACAACGGTAAAAATTTCTCTTTGATAATTTTTTTTATCGCTCGATTTTATAAAAATTATGATTTTGCAAAACAATATATGGTTCACAGTTCGTTTAAAATTTTCAATTTCTAAGTAAACTTTATTCATGAAAGGGTCTTCAGTGTAGTAGAGCTATAATATACAGTACTCAAAATCTATACCTATCAGCCGATTTTTCGTAACTATCCTATTCATAAATATACAGACGAAGATAAAAACTGGATGAAGCTAGGAACTTGAGATTTTGTATTTTTATTCGTAACTAGTAGGCTTCACCCGCTACGCTTGTATGTTTCTCCATACGAATCTTGAATCAAACAAAATATATTGGAGAATTGGATCTTTGTGTTTTAAAATAATATGAACCCTTACCCGGAATGTCCTTCTCTATTGCTGAAAATTACACGAATGCCATAGCGCTAATACATTTTCTAATATGTCAAACAAAATTTTGGCTGTTAAGGACAAGTAATTTTAGCAGATCATTTATAGTAACATTTGGTGAAGAACGGCGGGGCAATATGCAATAAATTAAAACCATCCCTGAAAAATTATCTAACTAGTCTCACCAAAGTCCGTTCAGCAGAACTTTTTTAAAAGACTAATTTTTCATAATCAGAGTCACTTGAATATAGAACTTACCCCTACAATTCTATAACTAAACAGCGTAGAACGAAATGTTATTTACTAAAACCTTTCCTGAAGAAATATTTAACTAACCCTACAGGTTTCATTGAAATCCATTCTGCAGAATCTTTTAAAAAAATGTAATTATGGTATACCCCTATTTACAGAACGTTTCCCCATAATTCTATAACTATGAAATGTAGAACAATACCAAAACCATTCCTGAAAAATTTTCTAACTGAAAGTTCAAGTTCTATTGAAATTCGTCCAGTAGATTTTTTTTAAAGGATAATTTTTCATATTCGGGTTCACATCATTACATAACTTTCCCCCATAAGTCTATAACTAAGTAACGAAGTACAAAATATTATATACTAAAATCTTTTCAGATAAATTAGCTAACTAATAGTGGAAGCCCTATGAAAATCCATTATGCAGAACTAAGTTATAAGTAGCCGTAACGAAATTCCCATTTGCATTTTTTATACAGGGAGATTACAAAAATCTATCCTGCTATATGAGTACCTAGCTATTGTATCGTTCACAGAAACTGTATAAAATTTTGGTTTAAAGTATTTTGAGGTATGCACTCAAGAATCATGCGAAAAACAACGGTTAAAGTTTAACAGTTACGGTTACAATGGCAAAATTTCGAAAATTTCAAATTTCAACACCTACTTTTTTTTAATGGAATGCGATCTCCATAGTAAAAGCCATAAATAGCTTTGGAAAGATACTTGTAGCACAAAAACTGCTGGCGCTAGACAGACTAAGAAGAAAAATGAAAGCAACTAATAAGGACAGAGAAGGAACAGAAAGCAAAACATTTTATTGTGTTTCACAAATTTTCAACGTGACCTCCTTCACACACGATGAAACTTTGCATGTGGCAGATGGTGGATAGCACTGAAGCACATATCATGGCAAGAGAAATCTGTTGAGCTGACGTCTGATGGCATCTTTAAATTCAGATGCTGTTTGCTGATTAAATGTATATGCTTTGGATTTCAGGTATCCCCACAGCCAGAAATCCATTGGAGGGAGATCGCGGGACCTTGGCAGCCACGGAAACGTGAAACGGCGGGAGATAACTTTGTCACCAAACTGTTGTGTTAAGAAACGTTTCACAGAAGAACCCACATGTGGGGGAGAGAAATCTTGCACCCGCACGACGTCCGACAGAAAATTTCGCTGTTGTAAATTGGGAATTACGTAATTCGTCAACATTTCTAGATAGCGAACACTCGTTACCGTACACGTTTATAGACCTGCGACAGTAATCCCTTCAAACAAGTAAGGGCCGAGGATGAAGCTGCTTGTTAAAACGCACCACACAGTCACTTTTTCTTTGTGTAATGAAAGTGCAATCACATCATGGGGATTATTGTTTTCCCAGTGCACGCAGCTCTTCGAATTAACATTACCATGCAACAAGAAATGCGACTCCCCCGTCCATAGAATGCATAAAGATTAGCTGTCATCCTCCTCATACCAGATGAGGAATTCATTCTCAAATTTTACCCGTTTTTGCTTATCACCCTATTGCAACAACTGGACTCGCTGGTACCGATACCGAAACATGTAGAGAATAGAGCACAGAATCTTGCGGACCGTAGAATTCGGCAGCTGCAGGACGCGTGAAACACCGCGTGCACTTGCAAGAGAAATTTCACTTATTATCTCATTGACTTCTGCAACAGCCTTGACAGGAACGGAAGGTCTTACAGGACGAGATCGATCACATGTGCAACCAGTTTTTTCAAATTTACGTATCAGGTCCCTTATAGCTTTTAGAGTACATGGACCTCGGCGTAGCCCATTATTTCTGCGGTAGGCACGCAATACTTCTGTAGCATTTTGTCCTTTCAGGTAATAAAACTTAAGTCTGTCTTGAAAGTGTCTTACGCCAAAACAGGAAATCTGTGTACCTTGGTCTTTTCTTCTCATTTCGTGGAAGATTCGGTAGGCTGGAATCAGAGCCGAAGACACAGTGTAACGAGGCTAACAAAAAGAATGGGTAGCACGGTGCTTTACGCGTATCTTTTTTTACAGACCGCTGGAGTAACGTGATGCTCGAAAGCACCAATGCAGGCGTACGAGAAGATCATGACATCACTCCAGCGGTTTGTAACAAAAGATATGAGGAATGCACCGTGGTAGCCTGTCTTTTTTGTCAGCCTCGCAGTGTAAAATCTAACGTCACTAGAAGAGAATGTCGTGCTTTGGTGAGCGCAACAATTGTTTTGTCTTTTCTTCTTAATCTGCTTAGCGACGGCGATTTTTGTGCTACAGGTATCGTTCCAACGCTTTTTATGGTTTTCTACTACGACGATCACATTTCAATAAAAAATTAGGTGTTTCCATTTGAAATTTTAGAAATTGTCGCACTGTAACCGTAACTGTTAGAGCTTAACTGTTTTTTTTTCGTAGGAGTCTAGAGCGCATACCTCAAAATGAACCAAAATGTCTTTACGTTTCTGTGAACGGTATGATAGCTAGGAGCTCATATATCGGGATAGTTTTTTTTATAAACGCCCTGTATCTACATACAGGATGGATACATAGATATGGAGCCACTAAGACGAGATTTTTTGAAATGAATCCCTAAAAGGGTTAAAGGATGTGTTGAAAGTTTCAGGTAACTTTGCCACTTCTCAATATCAATGTACTGTAAAAATATAAAAAGTATCACATTCTAAAAAGGAAAAAAAATCGTAAAAAAATGGAACTAATTTGATACCTATTCTCTGTTTTGGTATTCTATTATTTTCAAGATGGAAATTTTCTGCTATTCAAGGCGGAAAAATTCTGATTTTAGAAATAAATGTGAGCAATAGCGCAATATTAAATAAAATCTGTATGATAATTTGCTGGTGCGTATTTAAGCGGAGGTATTTGTATTGAATATCATCACAGTTATTTTTTATCGCCTTGTTTTCTTTCGGTTTTGAAACCCGTTGCTCGCCATTAGAGGATGAAAGTTCTAGACAAACGGCCACATCCAGCAACTCGGTTATAGCCCCAAACATAAAAAAATCCCTGCCGGCCCGGCCTACAGGCGGAGGTAGATTTCGAAGTTAAGTATATTAATTTCAGCAACAAAAACTAAATCATGATTAGATATAAATCCACTTTAACAGTTTTATCTGAGCTCTTTTAACGAGTTTTTATTTCATTTTTATATAATAGCTGGTTTTATCAGAATCATGTTAAGGCGGTAATAAAAAAAATACTTTTCCATGCTCAACAACTCGAAATTTTCTGGCACGTTTTCAGATTAATTTTTAATAGAAAAAATACAAAACTTGCTGATGTGATTTTTGAAAAGATTTATAAGCGATATGTGTTTTTATTTTTCTTTCAATTAATTGAAACTTGATTAATAAACAATTATTTTCTCAGTAGGGCAATATTTTTCATTTCTAACACAATCGCTTCGGGAAATTCTGTTCAAAATGACCACCTTGACATCATTTTTTGAAAGATATTCTGCCTCTATCAAAAAATCGATCATTACGGTACATTACATAGTTTCTGTAGAAGAGAATCTATCAATTGGACGCGTTTGAGAGCAAAAATTAATTTAAAAATGAGTAAGAAAATAAGTAGTTTGGATTTGAATACATTCTTAATAAGATGATTTTTTTCTTCAACAGCTATGTATTTTTAATTTGTTTTTGCAGTAAGAATTGGTCCTATCAAAAACTTGTATGTATAAATGTTGAAGACAATATTAAGGAGATACATGATAAATTCATGGGGATTTTATATCTTGTGAATTGACGGAGTTATGGAATTTTTTCTTGTTCACCCCCTTTTTTTTGTTTTCGTTTTTAATTTTTTTTTGCGGTACGAATTGGTACTATCAAAAACTTGTGAATATAAAAGTTGTAGATAAAATTAAGGAAATGTATAATAAAATTAATTGGATTTAATATCTTGAGAAATGACGAAGTTATGAATTGTTTCTCCCAAAAATCCTATGTTTTGCGCTCCTTGAGCCCATTTTTAATTTTATCAAAAATCTGTAATACATAAAATTTTGGCCCTATTTTTAGAAGTAATACAAACTTTAAACTGATTTGATATGTACAAAAATTAAGAAGTTATGGAGGTTTTTCGGTTTTCACAAAACCCCGCCCTATTTCCATCCTCTTGGTCCGATTTTGCTCATTAAAGAACTTGACCGAGATTTTATGCCCCTTGATTTTATGTATATGTTTGTAAGAGATTTGTGGAGAATTGTGGAAGTTATTGAGTCCAGAAGAAAGTGATATATATATATATATATATATATATATATTTATTTATATATTTATATATTTATATATATATATGTCGTAGGCTAATTGAGAAATCGGGCTCTTTGCAAACAGCCTAGGCTCTTTGCAAAGAGCCGGGCTAATTGGAGAATCCATCTCCCTTTTTCCAATTAGCCTGATATTTTTCAGGCTTATTGCAAAGAGCCTAGAAAGCATTAGGCTAATTGAAAAATGACCATTTATTATCCGATCAGGATGATATTTTTAGCTCACAGGCTATCAAAGCCTGAGAGCTTATGTGCCCGCCGATTCTGTCTGTACGTACGTACGTACGTAACGCGATAACTCTTGTAGAAAAATCCGATTTGCTTCAATTTTTTTTTCTAGGTTCATTCTGATAAGGTGCTTACCTGATTAGTTTTTGGGGTTCATTGGTTAAGGATAAAGGGGGTAAAGGGGGGCTAGCCCCCTCTTAATTTATATAAATGGGTTTTTCATGCAGAAATATTCGATTTGCTCCAAATTTGGTATACCGGTTTATTGTGTTAAGGAGATTCCCTGATTAGATTTGGAAGCTCATTATTTAAGTATAAAGGGGGGAAAGGGATGCTACCTCCTTAATTTAGATAAATCGGATTTTCGTGATGAATTATTCGATTTGCTCCAAATTTGGTATGCCGGTTTATTAAGTTAAGGAGCTACCTTGATTAGTTTTGGAGGTTCATTAGTTAGATATAAAGGGAGGAAAGGGGGCCAACCCCCCCCCCCCCCGTAATTTAGATAAATGGGTTTTTCATGCAGAAATATGCGATTTGCTATAAATTTGGTATACCGGTTAATTATGTTAAGCAGCTTCCCTGATTACATTTGGAAGATCATTATTATGTATAAAGGGGGAAAGGGGGGCAATTGCCTCTCCCCTTAATTTAGATAAATACGTTTTTCATGTAGAATTATTCGATTAGCTCAAATTTGGTATGCTAGTTTATTATGTTAAGGAGATGGATTGATTCGATTGGAGGTTCATTAGTTAAGTATAAAGGGAGGAAAGGGGGGCTAGACCCCCACCTTAATTTAGATAAATGGGTTTTTCATGCAGAGTTATTCGATCTGCTCCAAATTTCGTATATCGGTTTATTATGTTAAGGAGCTTCCCTGATTAGATTTGGAGGTTCATTAGTTAAGTATAAAGGGAGGAAAAGGGGGCTAGTGTCCCCTTAATTTAGATAAATGGGTTTTACATACAGAATTATTCGATTTGCTTCAAATTTGATATACCAATTTATTACGATATGGCTTCCTTCATTTGATTTGGAGGTTCATTGGTTAAGTATAAACGGGGGGAAAGGGGGGCAATTGCACCTCCCTTTAATTTAGATAAATGGGTTTTCATACAGAATTATCTAATTTAGTTTAATTTTTTTTCTAGGTTCATTCTAATAAGGAGCTTTTCTGATTAGATTTGAAAGTTCATTGGTTCAGCATAATGTGAGAAATGGGGGAGCTAATACTCCACTTTAATTTAGTGAAATGATTTTTTCATGCAGAGTTATCTGATTTGCTTCAAATTTGGTATACCAGTTTATTATGTTAAGTAGCTTCCCTGATTAGATTTGGAGGTTCTTTGGTTAAGTAGAAAGGGGGGCAACGGGGACTAATCCCTTCATTTATTTTTCGAGGGGCATTATTCTTTGAAATAAGAGTATAATACACAATTAGTGTGAATAGCCTGTGAGCTCAATGCAGTCAGTTTAACTGGGCAATTTTCTTTTTATTAGGTTTATTAACGCATAACCCTACCCAAACCCAAAAAATAAATTACAACAGACCGTACCCCGATCCGAGCAAGACAAAATAATTTCAGTCTACATGCAACCCGACCCGAACCCGAGAGTTCCATTTGAAAAAACCCGAAATCCCGAACCAAATCTCATAACCAACAAAAATATTCCAAAGATCCATAACCGGATCCGAACAAGACAAATTAGTTTCCGTGGGCACGCAACGCTACCAGAACCTAAAAATTCCATTCGATGTCAACCTGAAACCCGTCCCGAACCAAATCTTAACCGACAAAAATATTCCAAAGAACTATAACCCGATGCAAGCCAGACAAAATAATCTCCGTCCACGGGAAACCCGATCCGAACCTGAAAGTTCTAATTGAACTCAATCCGAAACTTAGTTGTGGTCGGTTTTCGGGTTGACTTCAAATGGAACCTTCAAGTTCGGATCCGGTTGAAAAAAAATTAAACTAAATTAGATAATTCTGCATGAAAACCCATTTATCTAAATTAAGGGGAGGGGCAATTGTCCCCCTTTCCCCCTTTTTATACTTAACCAATGGACCTCCAAATCAAATGAAGGAAGCCATATCGTAATAAATTGGTATATCATATTTGAAGCAAATCGAATAATTCTGTATGAAAAACCCATTTATCTAAATTAAGGGGACACTAGCCCCTGTCCCTCCTTTATACTTAACCAATAAATCTCCAAATATAATCAAGGCAGCTCCTTAACATAATAAACCGGTATACGAAATTTGGAGCAGATCGAATACCTCTGCATGAAAAACCCATTTATCTAAATTAAGGGGGGGGGGTAGCCCCCTTTACTTAACTAACAAACCTCCAAATCTAATCAGGGAAGCTCTTTAACATAATAAACCGGTATTCGAAATTTGGAGCAAATCGTATAACTCTGCATGAAAAACCCATTTATCTAAATTAAGTGGGGGGGGGGGGGGTCTGGCCCCCCTTTCCTCCCTTTATACTTAACTAATGAACCTCCAAATCTAATCAGGGAAGCTCCTTAACATAATAAACCTGTATACCAAATTTGGAGCAAATCGAATAATTTTGCATTAAAACGCATTTACCTAAATTAAGGGGGGTGGGGGGTAGCCCACCTTTCCTCCCTTTATTCTTAACTAATGAACCTCCAAATCTAATCAAGCCATCTCCTTAACATAATAAACCAGTGTACCAAATTTGAGCTAATCGAATAATTGTACATGAAAAACGCATTTATCTAAATTAAGGGGAAAGGCAATTGCCCCCCTTTTCCCCCTTTATACATAATAATGATCTTCCAAATGTAATCAGGGAAGCTGCTTAACATAATTAACCGGTATACCAAATTTATAGCAAATCACATATTTCTGCATGAAAAACCCATTTATCTAAATTAGGGGGAGGGATAGCCCCCCTTTCCTCCCTTTATATGTAACTAATGAACCTCCAAATATAATCAATGCAGCTCCTTAACTTAATAAACCGGTATACCAAATTTGGAGCAAATCGAATAATTCATCACGAAAAGCCGATTTATCTAAGTAAAGGGGGGTAGCCCTCCTTTCTCCCCTTTATACTTAAATAATGAGCTTCCAAATCTAATCAGGGAAGCTCCTTAACACAATAAACCGATATACCAAATTTGGAGCAAGTCGAATATTTCTTCATGAAAAACCCATTTGTATAAATTAAGGGGGAGGACTAGCCCCCCTTTTCCCCCTTTATCCTTAACCAATGAACCCCAAAAACTAATCAAGGAAGTACCTTATCAGAGTGAACCTAGAAAAAAAAATTGAAGCAAATCGGATTTTTCTATCAAGAGTTATCGCCTTAAGTACATACGTACGTACGTACACAGGTACATACAGAATCGGCGGGCACATAAGCTCTCAGGCTTTGATAGCCTGTGAGCTAAAAATATCACCCTGATCGGATAATAAGTGGTCATTTTTCAATTAGCCTAACGCTTTCTAGGCTCTTTGCAATAAGCCTGAAAAATATCAGGCTAATTGGAAAAAGGGAGATGGATTCTTCAATTAGCCCGGCTCTTTGCAAAGAGCCTAGGCTGTTTGCAAAAAGCCGGATTTCTCAATTAGCCTACGACATATTTATATATATATATATATATATATATAGATAGATAGATAGATAGATAAAGTTTTTTACTGAGGGTGGTTTTGGGTTCTAGGGGTCATGATCGGTGTAGATTTGCAAAAAGTTTTCAGAAATTCCAACATAGGAACGATGTCAATAGGTAGTATTTCATACGAAATCCACCTAAGTACGACAATTTAAGTAGAATTTTATCGTTTTTCTCTCAATTGTGTAGGGAATTTCCGTTTGTCTGTCTTTGAAGAAAAATTTCCGCTTTTAACATCCAGCGAGTAAGTATAAAAAAAAAAAAATATTCCCGTTTACTTCAGATAATTTACCGATTTCCACTCAAAATAGAATATTTTTGTTAAAAGGCCAAATTTCATGTAAAATCACCGGTGTATGTACGAAATTTCTTTTACAGTGACAGCAAATCTATTGAAAGAATGGTTAAACACATTATTTCCACGTATTTTTAAAATTGAACCCTTAAGGGCGTGAAATGGGGTGTTGCGATTCTGGATTATCAAAAATAATGGATTATTCCGTAATTAGGTGCACAGCCAATTTGTGAATTTTAGTGAGAGTGCTGCGGCATAGCATTAATTTTATTTTTTAACCATTTTTAGCACTTTTAGAAAAACTACATTGTTGCCAGCATTGCTCAAGTCAAGTTTGAAGCAAGTGCTGGCTGTGTATCCGATTACGGGAGATTGGATGGATTATTTAGAGACTGTCGACTTTTAAAAAATATATCACACAGAACCTTTATGTCAGGTTCTGAGAAACATCTGCTATTAGAACTGGGGTTCTATATTATCTTTGTCTTAATATATTATATATTGTCTGGGCTGTGTACTGGAATTTCAAAGTAACAGTCTTTCCTTATCTAAAACTGGATCTAAGCCGGTGAAAATGTATAGATGGTATGAAGGGGGAAAAAGATAGTTGGAGAGGTGTGTGCCTAACCTTTTGAGATGTCTGTGGAAGATGGGGAGACAAAAGCATTCCACGAACGAAGAAAAGGGCTTGGAATGGGAGCCAGGTAGAAAACTCCGGGGGTGTTACGTTGAGAAGGAGCAAGGGGTTGCTGGAAGGCAGTCTCTTCTGCTGAGGAAGTCAGTTGAAAGTTGGCGTGCAAGGCGCAAGGTGAGTTGCTGTGTGTAGCTCTTAGATAGAGCATAGGGTTCAGTTGGAGCCGAGAGCGCCAAGCGCAAGGTAGTTACTGTGTATAGCTCGTAGAGATAGAGCGTAGGATTGAGTGAGGCTCGGAGAGCTTAGGCTTAGAGCACATATGTGTTGGGAGATCGAGATTGATCTCCAGAAAGTTAATCTAACGTGTATAGAGTGAGAGTGAGATAACGTAGTTTTAACAGTACACAGCCAGCTTTACTGTATTTAATTTAATGTTGAACCGGATCACCTACATCCGAGTTTTAAGTGTAAATAATGTTTTGTATTGTGTAAATAGTGTGTAAATAAACTGTTAATTTAGTTAATTGAAAGCGTTGGTTTTCATTTAAACAATCCTCTCAGTGCGTGATCGATATCACGTAATCATATCGGTGGTGGCAGCATATAAATTGCACGGAATTTCTTCAAAGTTCTGCGGACTAAGAGGAAACTCCGACAAATTGGTGGCAGCGGTGGGATAGAATCGTCTCAGACTAGTGACCAGCGAGCCGTGTTGCAGTGTGTTAGTGCCGGAGCACCCAGTGGAATTCTTGCGTGGAAATGCCGGATCGTCGAGCGGAATTTTAGAGAGATAAAAACCAAGCGTCGAGCAGAAATACAGAGTGTGTGTGCCCTATCATCGTTACAGCGAACCGAACTAAAGTGTTGTGCCCTATCTTCATTACAGCGAACCGAACTAAAGTGTTGTGCCCTATCGTCGTTACGGCGAACCGAAATAGTGTTTGTGCCCTATCATCGCTACAGTGAATCAAATTACGGTGTATTACAGTCTGAGTGTTGAATATCATCTAAGTGACTTTAAAGTGTGAAATATTGAATTCATCGTGAAACTACGTGTGAGCAGCGGAGTACCCCAGCAGATAATGTATAAGGTAAGGTGTTTTGATCATTTCTGTCTGCTGACATTCTCGAACCAAACGTATTTGTTGTTGCATAATTAATAGTAATTTAAGATAATTTATGTGCAATAAAGTAATTGTGTTCAGATATGTAGGAGATATTAAGAGCCATATTTACTATTTTTTTAAGAAAAGGTCATAATAACTTATACTAATATTGATTTTCTATTTTTTTTACTAATAATGGTAGTGAACAAAATTAATGCATTGTGTTAATAATAGTTGGAAGGAATAGTTGAATTTACTTAAATCTAAATTACTGATAAAGTATTATTTAAATGAAGCAATACTGTTTTAAGTTTGAAGAGTTGATAACAAACGAGTAATGAACATTTGCTTAGAATTTTAATTGGCTAGAAGTAAATTTCGGAAAAAAAAGTCTCACAGTTGGAAAATAAAAATAGTGAAGGTTTTGATTGTATTTGTTTTAAGTGGGAGAATCAGTATTGAATTTGGAAATATTTTATTGAGGATAATTGTAGAAATTTATATGGGTATGTTATACAATTTTTCTTTATGTGGATGTTTCTATTAACATCAATACTTTTATTCAATTTGCAACGTATCAGTATTATTATGTAAATTGTTATTATCTAATTGTATAAAGTGGAATCTGTATTGCATAGTAATCAAATCGAAATTATTGTTTTACCTTTTTGTTTTATTGGAAGTAAATTGTGTGATATAAATGGTTGAGGAAAATCAGGTTATACAGTAGGTTAAATTAGAAATATAATACATCGATTATCTGAAAGGTATTAATTAGTATAATAAGTGGAGGTAACTATACTAAGGTAGAAATTTAGGAAATTTTAATTTGGTAGGTTCACTACCCCCTACATACTACATGCCTCTCGCATTTGACTCAAAAATGGAAGTCAGCAAGGTTGATAGATGGCGCTACTGTTTGGGGTATGTTATTGCTGTATTTACTTGGATCGCCTCATAGACCTGCCTTTGAAAGCTATTATTTTTTTTATTTTTTGCAGTAATTTGTGATTTTTTTAAACAGAATGTTTACTTTTAATGAAGTTAATATATTCTCTATAAATTGCCATATTGCTGTGTGCCTTACTGCTGTTCATCCAGCAAAATAAAGGAAAATATTTCTTTTCACCATTCCTGTAGAAGACAGTCAACGAGTCTTTTTAACTTTTTTTCATTGTATTTTTAAAAATACAAATAGATATTTTTACTACTATTATTTGCATGTTTCTAATAACATTCCGTTGTATAATAATAAATTAAATTAATGTACAGTTGCTATTAATAAGATGTATTTTTATTAATTTACAATGTCTTAAAAGGAAAAGAGTACCTTAATCTGAAAGAATCTGAAATAATAATGTTATTATTAATAATAAAAATGATAGATCAAAGTATTTTTTTTTTATCAAATAATTATGCTAAGCCTGAAATTCTGTATGAAAATGAAAATACAATAACATTCAAAATTATTTAAATTTCTTCCAGCAAAATTATAATGATAATAATAATAAATGATACACGATGAAATCGAATACGAATTAGTAATGTGATCAAAATAAATATGTATTCATAGCATTGTGTTTTGAAGCAATATAAATATTATGTAATTGAAATATATATCAATAATTTCATTCCTGAAAGTACTTGATTATTACTTGTAATAATTACTAATACAAATATAAAAGAAATGAAACTAAATTAAATGTTTAAAAAAAAAAAAAAAAAAAAAAAAAAAAAAAAAAAAAAACCGCAGAATTGACGTTTTGAGGCCTTGACCGGAAGACTTGCTAGTTTCATTATCATAATAAATGTAATTAATATATATAGTATTAATATCACAATATCAATAAATTAAGTTTTTTACATAGAAAATATAAAATAGGGAATTAAAAAAATACTATTATCAATTTATTGAGGCAACGTGTGTGTGTAACGGAGAGGGGGGGGGGGGGTATAGTAAAAAAGATGAAAAAAGTGTCTTGGAACATCAATGCACAGAATCGTATTTCCAACTTATTAAATTTCTTGAAAGTACTTGATCTGTACTTGATGGCAAAAAAATTTATGCCCATTTTTTTTCTATTCTGACCAGAAAATCAAAGTTCTCGAAAAAAAAAAATGGCCATAATTTTTTTTTTCAAAAAAGATTTTGCCCATATTTTTCCCATTCTGACCAGAAAATCAGAGTTCTAACTTTTTACGACTGCTCTTTCATCTTCACCTAACACTTCATTTATAATGGCTGTTTTATAATAATGGAAGCCATCAGTCCATCAGAATAAAATAACTCGGTGAAAGCGGAAACTCGGTTAGGCAGGACTCTGATAATCGGGACTCTACTGTATATTTCATTTTAAAAATGATCTTCAGAATATTTTTGCTGGTGTTCAGAGGGACCTCCCCCTTGGATCCGCCACTGTAGATTACGTAGTTCAGTATTACATATTTTAAATTTTGAAATAAGTCGTCTATTATAAAATTAGTAAAATTCTCTTTGTAAATATACTTTGGGGAAGAGGGAGGGGGGTGGTGCCAAAATCCATGTTTGCCCCGGGTGCAAAAAAGGCTAGTTTCGGCCCTGGTGTGTGTGTGTGTGGGGGGGGGGGGGTAGTCAAAAAGATGAAAAAAAAGTGCCTTGGAGCATCATTGAACAGAATCATATTTCCAACTATTTAAATTTCCTGAAAGTACTTGATGATTACTTATAATAGTTAATAATTCAAATATAAAAGAAATGAAACTGTGAGTTAAATGTTTTTTAAACACTTAAAAAGACTTGCTAGTTTCATTATTATGATAAAGGTAATTAATATTTATAGTATTATTATCACAATATCAATGATTTAATTATTTTAGATAGAAAATATTAAATAGGGAAGTTCAGAAAAATATTGCAATCTATTTATTGAGGCAACTGTATGGTACTAGTACTGGAATGTCAAGTAATTATGTTATTATTAGAATTAAATTTTAATTCACAATGGGAAGTACAACTATAAAGTTAGTTAAACATTGTTGATAGATTAATATAATGTAAAAAAACAGGAATATAATAATTATAATTATTAATTAAAAATTATTTTTAAAGCAATTCCTTAAGATTGTCCTTCACTGACACATTCACCTCATATTAACCTTGTTTATTATTAATATTTTGCCTGAAAGAAATACATGTCTTACTATTTAGTAAAATTTAATTTAATCAAATACTTTTATGTTTTGCAATAACCTTTTTAAACTTGCTCATAGTTTTTGATCCATTGATTAAAATTCATGTACCATTTTATAATGTTAATAAATATTTTCACTTCATAAACCTTGTTTATTTTATTTTGATGGAAATCTATTTACAAGTAAATGTAAGTGCTATTAATTTATATATTATAATTAATTTTAAAAAAGAACATATAATTTAAAATGCATATAATAAAATAAAGTATGTGCGTTATTTTATCATTCATCATTTGAAATTGAAGAGAAATTATGAAATAATTTCTCTTTTCAAATATTTTATAGAAAAAATATCATTTAATACAACAATTAAAATAAATACGAAAAGAGAAAAAAAAAAAAGTGAAATTCTAGGAACAAATAACAAAAATTTTTTAACAAATTTTGCTTTTTAAGCTAATTTACTTTAAAATTTTCTATTTAAATATTCTCAAAACAACTTTTGTTTACGTTATTTATCTACAGGTTTTTAAAAATCATGTCAATTGTCACCGATAGATGGCAGAGCATTTTGGGGCTAAACTGACTTCCAGTTCTTATATGGGGAAAACAGTGAATGCGAGAGGCATTTAGTATGTAGGGGGTAGTGGTAGGTTTAAATATTATTGTAGAGTGGTAATAGTAATCGGTGAAGCTATGGCTTTCTTATTGAAACTAAAATGGGTGGATCTTCAGATGATAGCCGAAGAATTGGGGGTTGAATTCACGGAAGATGATACCAGATATCAGCTTAAGAAAAAGATAATGGACACCGATGAATATGACGAGGGGGCTGTTATGGAATTATCTAACACTATTGTTGCGGAACGATTGGAGCGCGAAAAGTTAGAAAAACAGGAAAAATTAGAGCGCGATAGAGAAGAAAGGGTTGAAAGGGAAAAGTTAGAAAGAGAAGAGAGGTCTGAAAAATTGAGGATGGAACATGAATTAAAAATGGAGAGGCTAAGGATACAAGGTTCGACAAATAACTCTAATGAGTCTAGGGAACCTACAATGAAAGTAACATAGAAAAATTGATCAAAAGTGTTAAAATTCTGTCTATCAAAGTACCAGAAGGGACTGAGGGATGGAATTTATTTTTGAACAGTTTAGAAAGGGCATTCAAAACTTAAAATGTACCGGAAAACCAGCAGGCCGAAATTCTACTAAATATATTAGGAGATAATGCAGATAATTTGTTAATTTATACCACTAGGGAACAAATTGACAGTTATGAGGAATTAAAGGAGTTAGTTCTAAGGGAACATGAGCCGACACCGAAGGCGTGTTTGGAAAATTTTAAGAAGGCTAGGAAACCAGAATGAAACTCATGTATTATTTGTATCGCGTTTAATAGCAACATGGGAAAATTATTGTAAGATTAGGGGTGCTGACTCATATGAAAAGGTCAACCACTTAATAATTACGGATAAGTTATTAAACACGTTAGATGAAGAAACCGCATCATATATTGGGTTAACTCAGCAGAGTAAATGGTTAGAAGCTTCTAAAATTGCTATAGAATGTGACAATTATTTTGACGGTAAATTTAAGTCTTATGCGGTTACGTATCAAAGTTTTAAGGGTAAAGATAGGTATGTAAACAGTGAAAAAGTGAGATCGAGGAAGGATAGTAAATTTAGTGGTAATTGGAGACAAAACGGGAGTAATGAGATTAATTCCTTTTCGGATAGAAAAACTGAGTTTAGGAGATTAGCCCTAGATGCTTTAAATGTGGTTTAAGATGTCATTACCAACGTTTTTGTAATAAAGCGGGTAATGAGGGAAATAATAATACTAGCAAAGGGCGTGAACGGAAAGCGGGTGTAAATAAGATTGTCGGGAAAGGTAATAAAGAGTTACCTAAAGGAGCTATTGTGGCGAGGATATCGGCAAAGGCCGAACAGAGAACTAATGTTATTGGTGAGAAATTAAATAAACTGGAGAAAATTGAAGTTAGTGTAAATGGGCAAAAAGACAAAGGATTGGTTGATTCTGGATGTGAAATTAGTGTAATTCATAAAGATTTGGTACCGGGAGAGAAATTAAAAGGAGCGGGTAGTATTTATTTACAAGGATTATTTGGTGAAGCAGTTAAATCACCGTTGGTTAAATTACCATTAGCTATTCCGCAATTCGGACAAACTAATATAATTCATCAGGAAGTACTTTGCGTGGTGACCGATAATATTAACAAGCAGGTGATTTTACATCCCGAGGTGATTAATGAGTTGTCAGGGGTCAATCGCGAGGAGCCATTGCTAGAGTCCCAAGAATTAGAAAGTTCGGAAATTAGAATTGATAACTCGAGTGAAAGGAAGATATAAGTAGCGATAATTGTAATGTTTACGCAATAGAAGCGAGATCGGAAAATTTACAAAGTCAAAATGCAGAAAAAACGGAAGTGCAGGAAAATAATAAAGTTATCGTTAGTAATTCAGATATGTTTAAGAAATCTTAATTGGAATGCAAAAATTTAGAGAGAGTTTGGGAATTAGCCAAAATGGATAAAGGGGATTATTATATTGTAGATGGTTTATTGTATCATAAAGAGAAATTGTTAGGCGAAGCTATAGCTCAATTAGTAGTGCCTAAAGTCAAAAGAGAAGGAATCTTAAAGTCAGCGCATGTTCTAATGAGGGAGAACATCACACGGCAAAGAAAACTTTAAAGAGAATTAGGCAATCTTTTTATTGGGAAGGTATGGCTAGAGAAACTAAAAAGTTTTGTAAATCCTGTCTAGAATTTCAATTATCTAGAAAAGTGAAAGTGAGTGATAGAGTCTTAGTTGAGTTAGAGGATGGTAGCAAAAAGTATGTGTATCAAAATAAAGGAGAATTTATGGTCAGGTGTAATATAGTTAATATTGTTTTTGAAGGTGATGAGGAATTTGGAGAAGTTGGGGAAATTCCTATTTTAAACCGGGAACAAGAGGTAGAACGGGACATAGAAAGGTTCGAAATAAAAGGATTATCTAATAGCCAAGTCAGTGATATAAAGTCCATTTTGAGGGAGAATAAAGAGGCATTTATGAGTACTGTGCGACCAGCGGAAGTAGGGGAGCACCGTATTGATTTGAAACCGGACGTGTCAAGGAAAAAGCCAAAGTTATATAGTTTACCTGTTGCTTATAAAGAGGAATTAGATAGACAGATTCAGGAGTTATTAGAATTAAATCTAATCGAAGTATCAAATGCAGAAATTAGTCATCCAATTGTTTGCGTGGCGAAAAAAGACGCAACTGTTAGGCTTTGCATTGCTTATAGAGCTTTAAATTCAGTAACGCAGGTCCCAACATTTCCTATGAAAGATTCGCAGGAAATCATGTATACTGCGGGGCAGCTAAATATTTATTTTCGATTGATTTATTGAGGGGTTATTGGCAGATTAAAATGGCTGAGGAATGTAAACATTTGACAGCGTTTACAACTCATAATGGGGCTTATCAGTGGCGTTTGCCTTTTGGTTTATGCCTTTGGGTTTATCAGGGGCGGCTGCTACTTTCCAAAAAGATATGAATGAGGTTCTTCAAGGTCATCGGAGGTATGCACAAGCATATATTGATGATGTAATCATTTTCTCCGACACCTGGGAAGAGCATTGTGAGCATGTTAGGTCTGTCATAGAAGAACTCAAAAATAGAAATTTTACGATTAGGCTGGACAAATGTAAATTTGGAGAGAAATTGACTAAGTTTTTAGGTCATGTAATTGGGGGTGGAACGCATGCACCTGATGAGGAAAAAATAGGAGCAATAAGGGACTTAAAGAGACCGAAAACTAAAAAGGAAATTAGATCTGTTTCGGGATTAATGGGATTTATGCAATTTTTGCAATATAATAATTTATGCAATTTGTATAATTTAAAAAAAGAAAATAAAAGTAAATAAACAATTTATTAATAAATAAACAACAATAACCAGGTTACCATGTCAGGCAAAATCACGCCATTTTGGCGCCAATTAGGTATCCCGGTGCGTACATGACATCTGTGCCGTCATTTCTAATAATTATGTAAATATTTATCAAAATAATGCTAAAATTGGGCGTATTTTATTATTTTTGCTACTTGTTAGCTATCCCGTTGACCAATTTCGCTAAATTATATAAATCGCCAAACCGCTGGCCAAATTATACAATTTACATAATTTTTATTTTAAATAACGAAAGAAAAAGTAAATTGGTATAACATTAATAAAAATACGAATAATACGTCGAAATAAAAATCACTTGATGACGTAAATACATGTAACTTCCTTAAAGTCAAGTGAATGTGACATTTACGATCAACCATTATTGGCATTTAATCTTACAATTTGGCGACAGTAATTTGGTCGACGGGATAACTAACAAGGGTACTTCTTAGTTATCCCGTCGACCAAATTACTGTCGCCAAATTGTAAGATTAAATGCTAATAATGGTTGTCATTAATTAATTAATTGTAAGATTAAATGCCAATAATGGCCAATAAAACCATTAATTTGACGTTTTATTTGAATTTTTATTCATGTTTTACTTATTTGTTCCTTCGTTATTTAAAATAAAAATTATGTCAATGTGTATAATTTGGCGAGTGGTTTGGCAATTTATATAATTTGGCGAAATTGGTCGACGGGATAACTAAGAAGTACCCTAGCAAGTATCTTTTTTTTTCACTATGAAGATAGTCACTATTACGAAAGAATCCGATGAAATAATTATATCTGTTGCTTCAAAAACTTTATTAGTAGACCATCTGAAGTATTCAAAGTAAAAATGGTGTCCTGTCTGCTAATTATGGAAATATAACAAATGTGTTAGAGGTCCTCAGATTGAACTTGGCGAAAAAAAAGGCAAAATTGTTGGCTTAGAACCGTTAATTGTGGCAACTCAGATTTATGGCAACCGTTGCTATTTTTCAAACTATCAAAAGTAAAAAGAAATCGCCATTATTATTAACTGAATTCTATGATCTGATTTTCTATATTTAATGATAAATTTATAAAAATCAAAGCGTATTTTTGTATTTTTTAATATGTCTTTTTAAAAATACGGGTAAAACGACTTGAAAATAATCGCAATGTTGATTTGTTTATCTCTGAGTTTCAGATTGACGATCCTCTTACAAAAATGTCATTTTGGTGTTCGGGAAAAAAAATTGCCAAGTTCAATCTGCGGACCTATAACACATCTCTTCCATAGAAATATTTATCAAAATTATGCAAATAGTAAACGTAATTTATTAATTTTTCAACAAGAAGCTATATATATATGTGTGTTTACATAATTTGGAATTTCTGGCTTTCATATGTTTACGTAACTTTTATCCTGAGCCTTTACGAACTTTCTTCACAGCCCATCTTCCATACTCTATCGCCCTAGAACAACGCTCTTTTGGAAGGACAAGTTTAATTGCCTTTTCCAGTTGTTTTTCAGTTAAAGTTTTAGATTTCTTCACTCTATTCAAGGCATACAATTCTTTGTCAAGTATTTCCAGAAAATGGCAAATTAAATTATCCATTACTTCAACGGCTGATGACGCTATTTGCATTTCTGGCTTATATTGACTTTTGATTTTCTTTACTGTATTCTTGAAACCTTTATCTGAATTTTTTCTCTTTTTCTTTCTTGAAGTAATAGTCTCGGAATCAACAAGAATATCAGAGAAACATTCGGTTTTCATTTTCTTTACTGTATTTTTGAAATCTTTATCTGAAATTTGTCTCTTTTTCTTTAGTGAAATAATAGGTTCGGATTCAACGGGAATATCTTGCAAGCACTCCGTATTCTGTGATGATGCTTCAGATATTTCATATTTCCTTTTCTTAGGTACGGATTGAATGATATTTTGCAAACATTAGGTTTTTTGGGGTGATGATTTGGATATTTGATATTTTCTTTTCTTTATCGCATAATTTGCATTTTTTACAGGAGTTTTTCTTTTTTCTCCAATTATACAAGTATATTCTGTGGGTTTTTATTACAAATAGTCCACATACTGTGATGATGATTCGTATGCCTCATTTATACTGATTTGTCGCTTGACTTTCTTTGCAATATTTCTGAAACCTTCATGAGGGATTTGTGTTTCCTCTAAAGGATTAGGTTGAGATTCAGCGAAAATTTTTTGTGAACTTTCAGTATTCTGAGATAGTGGTTCCAGTAACTGATTTATACCGTTGATTTCTTTTATAATATTACTGAAATCTTCATGAGGAATTTGTGTTTCTTTCAAATGAGTAGGTTCAGGTTCAGAGGGAATTTCTTGAAAACAATCGGTTCTCCGAGGCAGCAATTCAGCTATCTGACTTATACCGCTGATCTCTTTTACACCATTCCTGAAACCTTCATGTTGAATTTGTATTTCTTCTAAAAGAGTTGATTCAGGTTCAGCGGGAATTTTTCGCAAACACTCGATATTCTGATACAGGAATTCGGGTAACAGGCACGTACCGTTGATCTCTTTTACTGCATTTCTGAAATCTTCATGAAGAATTTGTGTTTCTTCTAAAGGATTAGGTTGAGATTCAGTGAGAATTTTTTGCGAACTTTCAGTATTCTGAGATAGTGGTTCTGGTAATTGATTTATACCGTTGATTTCTTTTATAATATTCCTGAAATCTTCATGAGGAATTTGTGTTTCTTTTAAAAGACCAAGTTCAGATTCAGAGAGAATTTCTTGAAAACATTCGGTTCTCCGAGGTAGCAATTTAGATATCTGACTTATACCACTGATTTCTTTTAGAACGTTCCTGAAATCTTCATGTTGAATTTGTATTTCTTCTAAAAGAGTAGATTCAGGTTCAGTGGAAATTTCTCGCAAACACTCAATATTCTGACACAGGAATTCGGGTAATAGGCTTATTCCATTGATCTCTTTTAGTGCATTCCTGAGATCTTCAAGTGAAATTTGTCTTCCTGTTTCTTCTTGAATAGGTCCAGATTGAACGGGAATTTCGTGAAAATATTCGGTATTCAGAAATAGCGATTTGGGTACCTGACTTGTGCTGGTAGTTTCTTCAACAAAATTTATCAAATTCTCATTTGGAATTTGCGTTTCTTTCAAAAGAACAGGTTTAGATTCAATTGAAATTTCTTGCAAACTCTCGGCATTCTGATCCAAGGATTCGGATAATTGACATATACCACTGACCTTGTTTACAGCATTTCTCAAATGTTCATCTAAAATTAGTCTTTGAGTTTTTTCCAAAAGCGTAGTATTAGACTGAATTTAAACTTCTTGCGAACATTCCTTATTTTGATACTTTGGTTGGGGTAATTGGTTTATGTCGTTTATTTCTTTCACAATATTCCTGACCTCTTCACGAGGAGTTAGTTTATGTACCAAATGTACAGGTTGAGATTCATTGGGAATTTCCTCAAAATACTCGGTATTCTGCGACAGCAATTTAGGCATCAGACTTATGCTGTTGATTTCTGTTTCATCCTTCATGAAATCTTCATGGGCAATTTGTCTTTCCACCTCTTTTAAAAAAGTAGGTTCAGACACAGCGGGAGTTTCTTCCAAGCAGTCAAAACTTTTAGGAAGAGACTTCAAAATTTTACCTTTGATTTTCTCTAATGCATTCTTCAAGACTTTTTCATCAACCGTCATTTTTTTCTTTTTAGAAACAGCAAGTACAGATTCAGCGGGAATTTCTTGTAAACACTCTGTATTTGGAGGAGATGATTCGAATATTTTACGCTTGGTATCCTTTATAGCATTCTGAAAATCTCCACCATCAACTGGTTTTTCTTCCATTCTAGTAGGTTCAGATTCAATCAGGACTTCTTTGAAATACTGAATAATCTGACATGGCTATTAAAAATTATTAGTGTTCTTATATGCAGAGTATGATAGCTTTGAGTCGATTGATAATTAAATTAAGTACACATTAATAAGAAAGAAAGAAACGTATTATTTAGAAAAGAAACTTACGAAATGAATTTTTAATAACATCAATATGGATAATAGAACAGCCATTTTATCTATTACATTTTCTATCAGATACAACGAGTTTAGTTGTCTGTTACTAATGAACAACTCATCAATGCATAATGTCATAAGTTCACGTGAGACAAAATATGAATTAACATAAAACAAAAACTATATTTTAACACTTTCCCTTGTTAATTACATATTTAGTCTTTAGCCTGATAATCCCATTTGATCACACAATATTAGTAATCGAGTTTTGGCTAACGGCTTGGTCATAATATCTGCAATCTGTTTCTCAGTTGAAATTTGCTCTACAACTAACTTTCCTTCTAATACCTTCTCACGAACGAAGAAATGCTTTATTTCTATATGTTTTGTTCTTCTGTGATATTCTGGATTATGGGCAAGTTTTACAGCTGCACTATTGTCTACTTGAAGAATAGGTATCTCTTTTAGTTTTACTATTCCTTCATACAATCTTCTGAGCCAAATAATTTCTTTAGTTGTTTCAGATGCTGCTATAACTTCAGCCTCTGTTGTTGAAGTAGCCACGATGGTTTGTCTTTGACTGCGCCACGAGATTGCACCTCCAGCATATATTATCACTGACCCAGATGTTGATCTTCCAGTTTTTATGCATCCTCCAAAATCTGCATCACTGTAACACTTTAATACTCTATTTGAATTTGTTGCGTGATAAGTAATACCAAAATTTCTTGTTTTTGATATGTAGCGAAAAACTCTCTTTACTCTCACTACATCTTCAGCAGATGGGTGTTCTAGCGTTCTTGATAAAACTCCTACGCTGTAAGCTAGATCTGGTCTCGTCCCTACCATTAGGTACATTAGAGCTCCAACTGCTTGTCTATATGGAAAAATAACTTTCTTAGATTCTTCAGTATTTTGCGATCTTGATTCCTTTAACATCGGTGTTGCTACTGGCTTGCAATTTTCAAATCCAAATCTCTTAAGAATTTTCTTGGCATATCCTTTTTGACTAATAGTAATATCTCCGTTTTTCTGATATTCAATTTCAAGCCCTAGAAAACAAGAAGCTTTTCCAGTAACTATCTTGAATCTGGCTTTTAACTTTTCAATGAAGATTTCGCACTCTTGTTGATCATTTGCAGCAATTAATCCATCATCTACGTACAATGCTATAATTAACTTTTTGCCATTCTTCTCTCGAATGTATAGACATGGATCGGCATCACTCACTTTGAAATCAAGTTTTAATAAAAATTGACCAAAACACTTATTCCAACAACGTGGAGCTTGTTTTAAACCATACAAACTTCGCTTGAGCTTGCATACTGTCTTTGTGCCATCCTCATACCCTTCTGGTTGTTGCATGTAGATTGTTTCTTCTAATTCTCCATACAAAAATGCTGTAGATACATCAAATTGTGATAAATACATTTTTTCTTCTGCTGCTATACTCAATACGGCTCGTACTGTTTCTAATTTTGCTACTGGACTAAAAGTTTCAATATAATCAATGCCTTGACGTTGACTATAACCTTTTATAACAAGCCTGGCTTTATACTTGTTAATACTGCCATCTGGATTTGTTTTGATTCTATAAACCCACTTGCATGGTATAGCTTTGGCACCTTCTGGTAAATTAACTAATTCCCAGGTCTCATTTTCTTTTAAAGATTTTATTTCATTCTCCATAGCTTTCTTCCAATTAGAACTTTCCTTGCTGTTGATTGCTTCTATGTATGTTTCAGGATTTTCATTTTCATAAATTAATGACTCAGCTTCCATTATATAATCATCAAACCGTGCAGGCTTTCGAATCTTGTCACGTTCTCTCAATTGCATATCATGTGATGGTTTAACTTCTTCATCACTATCAACATCGCTGTCACTTAGATCGTCTTGTTTTTCATCTTCTTTAAGTTGTTCATCTTCATACTTTCCCTGATTAGAAAGATCGCTTGTATTTTCTCGTTTATTGTCGTTGAAGGGTAAATGAACTGATTTATCGCATTTATTCAATTTTTCATGAAAAATGACATCTCTAGAAAAAATCATCCTGTTTTCTTCTTTAATCCAAATTCTGTAACGCTCATCAGAATCGTAGCCTACAAGATAACCTTTGATAGCTTTCTTCTCCATTTTTCTTCGCTTTTGTACAGGAATATGAGCATAACATGTAGAACCTATTACACGTAAATGCTTTACCCTAGGTTTCTTCTTGATCCACAATTCATAAGGACTAACTCCCTCTACTGAAGATTTTCCCGTTCTGTTTAGGATATATATCGCAGAAGATACTAGTTCGGCCCACATTCCATCCGGAAAACTAATTTCAGGATTCGAATATTTGAATGTTCTTGCCATTTCTACAATTGTTCTGTTCTCTCTTTCACTTGATCCATTCTGTTGTGGTGTAAAAGGTGCGGTAGGTCTTTTTGTAATTCCTTCTTCACGTAGAATTGCTTCAATTTCTTTATTGTCAAATTCTCCACCATTATCGCTCAAAAATTCTTTAATTTTGTATCCCATAGTTTTGGCATGAGCAAGCATATGTTTTAACATAGTATTGACTTCTGACTTCTCTCTTATCATGTAACCATACCTAAACTTTGTGAAGCTATCTTTAAATACAACTAAATATCGTTTCTTTTGAAAAGATTCAGGAAACGGGCCACAGACATCGGCCGAAATAAGTTCACCTGGTTCTGTTGCTTTCTTTCTGTTTCCAAAAGGTAAGCGATGTGCTTTTCCATAAATGCATGGTTCACATAACTTATTTTCCAGTTGAACTTTGATTCCTAACTCTTTTTCAAGCTTTTGTTTGATGTGACATTTATCTTGATGACCCCATCTTTCATGATAAAGTTGTAATAAAGAATCGTTTTTCTCAGTATTGTTTATTTCTAAAATTTGCTTTGGCATGATTGGCTCAATTATTGCCTTAAACAAAGATCCAGATACATTGCGTGTTCCATATAGTACCACTTGATCATTTATCTTTAACCAACATTCAGTAGATGTCGATCGAAATTCACTGTCTTGATTTCTGTCTTGAGCAGCTAATACTGAAAATAAATTTTTGTTGACTTCAGGTACATACCAGACATCCTTCAGCTGAATTTCTTGAGATTTTCCACCAGCAAAAGATTTAAAACGAATAGTTCCTTTCCCGATTGCAGCCAATCTTTCCTTTCCAGCAGCTTTAATGCTACAAGGACTAAGAAATTGCGTGAAATCAGTAAAATACTCTGAACAGTTCGTAATGTGTTGAGTTGCTCCATTATCAATCCAAAAAGTTGTTGAATCTGCTTCCGAAGTATACGTTTCGACAGAAATAGACATCGCTGCGCCATTGGCGGTTTTCTTTATATCTTTAGTATAACTACTTGGCGACTTTTTGGCTGGTTTTCCATCGGAAATCCATTTTCTACAATTTCTTACCCAGTGACCTTGACGGTTACAGTAGTTACAAATGTCAGCTCTATATGACTTCTTGATAAATTTGGAATTTTTATCTTTATTCTGTTTTTCCAATCTTGAAGCTGCTAGTGCTTCCTGAACAGCAATATCGCCGTTTTCAACTTTGATGAAATTTCTCTCAAACATACAAAGTTGCTCTGTTAACTCATCAAATGTTCTGTCTTCGTTTTTAGACAACAACATCCAGCTAGACTTAAAGGTTTCAAATTTTCGCGGTAAAATTTGCAATACTTTACAAACTAACATTAAATCAGGTAACTTATTTACACCAATATCTTTAAGTCCGTTATTTAATTCACTCCAAATGGTTCTTAACTTAGCTATGTGAGTTGATACATCATCGCCTAACGCCCAGTTAAATGCGAAAAATTCTGTACAGATCTTAAATAACTGATCTTTTGACGTTGCTTCAAAATGATGCTTTAAGGCTTCCCACATTTCATGTGCTGT
The DNA here is from genome assembly GCA_963932465.1 of Maratus speciosus. Lineage (NCBI taxonomy): Eukaryota > Metazoa > Arthropoda > Arachnida > Araneae > Salticidae > Maratus > Maratus speciosus. Next base: position 544,412,086 of record OZ010789.1, on the reverse strand, counting down.
TTCTTTATCCATAATCTTTTGATAAACTACATCAGTCACGGTACTTGCTATCACGGATTTTACGTAACTATTAGCTTTACGATACAAATCAGAACGTACTTTATGTTCCTTGATTTCTCTATCTTCAGCAGTGCTACTTAATGGTTCAGGTTTCTTTAATTTACCATCTATAACATCAAGTGCTCCTTCGTGATAATCAAGTAAATCTCTAATCTTGCGTTTCCATATTGGCCAGTCTACTGCACCAGTCAATAATTTAACTTGCTTCGTTAAATCCATTTCTTCTTAAACTTTAATGCGATTTCAAAATCTTTTAATGATAATCTTCTCTACTAAAATAAACTAATGTTTTACTTCACTTTCTATGAGCAAAACCTAACTTATCTATATCTAATTCTAATCAATCAGACTTGAGCTAACTAGCGCAATTCAAAGCGAGCTGAAAAGCCCATAACCTATTAAAAATTATTAGTGTTCTTATATGCAGAGTATGATAGCTTTGAGTCGATTGATAATTAAATTAAGTACACATTAATAAGAAAGAAAGAAACGTATTATTTAGAAAAGAAACTTACGAAATGAATTTTTAATAACATCAATATGGATAATAGAACAGCCATTTTATCTATTACATTTTCTATCAGATACAACGAGTTTAGTTGTCTGTTACTAATGAACAACTCATCAATGCATAATGTCATAAGTTCACGTGAGACAAAATATGAATTAACATAAAACAAAAACTATATTTTAACAATGGCGATTCGGGTTCGTAACTTATATCGATTTTGATTCTTAAAGAAGGGATATTTCCGTTGAATAGGCTTGAAAATTGTTCGTCATTACTTAAAAAAAACTTTCTGTTATAATGATCCATTAAATTTAAGCAAAATCCATTTTTAATCGGTTTTTGCTTAGAAATTGGAACGAGATTAAATGAAACTAAACATTAAAATAATATAATATTAAAATAAGATTAAATATTAAAAGAAATATTACTTTTATTGCCACTACAGATTTAGTAATTATTCCAATTTCGGGGATAATCTATATAATAAAAGTCGAAGTCATGTGACTGTCATCAATAGTTCCGGGCTGACCGCTTCACTTTTTATATGCCAAGCGACCATTTTGCTACTTTTAATTGAGCTGGACGCAGATGATTAAATCGCCAAATAGGGTTCCTTCGCCATCATTTCATTTAAAATACATAACTTTCATTTAAAGTACACATCTTTCATTTACCTTATTTGAAATACAATAAATAGATAAATAAATAAATAGATATTTTTCCAGTATAGGTTCTTGGCGAGGAAAGATAAATGGCATCGAATTTTCCGGCAATCAATATCCTATTTCATATACATAAGCAATTTTTTCCCATATGTATACAATTGACTTAATCTAAAGAAGCTAATAATCTATTTTGGAACAGATGTCATATTCGCCCCATATTGGCGCGATTTTTTTCTGTCGCCAATATCATATAGGCAACAGGTACTTAACTTGCGCCAAAGTGTTTGATGTGGTAACCCGGATTATGTTGTTTTCGCCAAATTGGCAACTGAAAAAAATCGCGCCAATATGGGGCGAATATGACATCTGTACCTCTATTTTTATATAGAAACAGAAGTAATTTATATGTAAACAAATATTGTATATATATATGTGTAAATAAAATGTTTATATGCAAATAAATACATATAAATAAAAATAGAAGTTCACCAGGTTTGTTTTCATAGCTATTTATATATTTTATCAACGTATTTCACGTTCTGAAGCCCAAATTGCGCCAAGCTTAAAGAAAAATGCCAAGGCCCCTGTAATGGAAAGGTACCTAAATAAAAAATTAATCGTAATAATAATAACATAAACTAAAATATTTCATTTCAACATCAAAGTATTGTTTCTAATTTACATTCAAATAAATATATATTCCAAGATTTGATTTCAATTGAAACTAAGTTGACAGCTTTCTATTTCACTTCATCTTCATAGAGTAAACAAACACAAGAGATTCATTCATCATATAAAAGGTAGAAAATATTAGACCATGGAGGTAATCATTCGCAAAGTAGGTTCTTCAACAACGAATGGACAATATTCTTATGACGTCATATTAGGTAAATGGGCGACGCTAACGTTTGTTAACGGCTTGCATTCACGAGGGTTTTATATTGCTATTTCTCTTAGTTACGTTAGTATATTGTCATATTTATGAACTCAGAAATCAAATCTATAAAAACAAAAGTATATATATATATTCATTATTTAGTTATTAAGTAACGAAAAAAAAAATTATAAATGCATGATTAGCAAAATTTAAATAAATTTATTAATATTAAAAAATAACATTGAAGTAACAGCATGTTTAAGTAGAATAAGTTTAATTTAGATAATTTATGAACAAATCTCAGTTTAAACACTTGAAGTTTCACTCATTTTTACAGCTACGGAAATTATGAGGTATTTGTCAAAAAAGACGAAATACGCATAACAACAAAAAATGTATGAAATGTTATCAAGTTCGCAAAGAATTCTTGATTTCTCTATCAGATTCTTTGGACTCGGGGAAGGATTGAGCAAGTCAATTAGTTTCAGAATGAAAGTAACATGATGCAATGCTTAGCATACATTTAAGGGAGACTAAACTGGTCGCCAGTGGCGGCTAGTGCGCGTAAAATATACGTCTATTACCATGTAATCTGATTTATATTGATCGTTAAAACTTGGATTAAAAATTAATTTTTTTTAATAAAACAGAAAATTTCAAAAAATGGAAATTTCGAATGCATTAATAAATTTACAAATAAATTCAATATATATTTTTTGAGTTTAATCAAATAAGAACTTATCCCGCATTCGTTCATGATGAAATAATTGACTGGTGGAAATGAAAATGACTAATATAATAATTGCTCCTTTTAAAATCATTATAAACAAAGTGCAGATACAGGCCGCATCATTTATACATAAAACATAATTACCCAAGTTTAACTTGGGGTATAAACAGTTCTCATCTCGGAAAAAAATGCATTTTAAAATTTAAGTTATGTAATTCCTCACTAAGTTCGCTACTTGCGTAAAAATAACTATCCATTTGAAACTTTTTACTAAAACATAAACTTGACCAAAGCAAAAACTTATTCTGAAAATATCCTTTTTATTTCCACTATGACACCATATTCACCTTTTTAATTCTTGAAAAATAAACTAGTTCAATTTAATATTTCACGTGGAAATTTTTCAACTAAAAAGAAATAAATTATTATTACGGCTTTTGAAATTTTTGCAACAATGAAGAAAAGATGTTACATTTCTGTGAAAAATGTCCGTTGATTCTCAATGAAAAAAGCGAAATTTGGAATTATTAAGGAAAATATTTGAATAATGTAAAAAAAAAAAAAAAAAAAAAAAAAAAAAAAAAAAAAAAAAAAAAACAATAGCCCATGTTTCTCTCTGGGTTATGATTCACCCACATGCAAAGGCATTTTATCATTCGTTTTCACCCTGACGTCAGGCAAATGTTTTCACACTTCAAATTTATAATATCATTAGAATTAGTAAAGAATAAAAAAAGAGTGGCATCAGGGATAAAAAGGTGAGAAGAAAAAATGAAAAAGTTATGATCTCCATAGGCTTTTCTATGTTAAATTAACATTAAGAAGTGACACTGGAAATAAATAAGTATTGCACTAAAAGATAAAATCACCGTAAAATCAAAGCAAACGTCAATGTATTCATTTTTTACTCTGCAGTAATTACTTACGTAATTAACTTTTGTTTCGATACTTAAATTTTTATACTTTTTCCTAATGTGAAAATAAATTTTAGTAACATTAATTATTACTTTTTTCAGAAATTAACCCTTTGGACCCCGGCGTCTCTTACACAAATTTTATTCGTCGGTAACAAGTCGGTTAAAAGAAGTTTCTTTCAAGTACAGAATTTCAAAAATGTTCTGATTAAATAACGCAAATTTAAATTTCCTATGTTACTGGTGTCAGAAAATTTTTTTACAAAGAAAGATGATGTCACGGCGACAACGGAGTGTAAACTGTTAAAATCTAGATCTATACGCGACCTCCATTAAGAGACCATCTCTCGGAGGGACCAATTTTTATTGGAACGGAACGTGGTCACTTTAGGAAGATTTTATTGTATTTTTTAACAAGATTAAGTTTACAACACAGGAAATCATAATTATTGATTTTTGTTACTCAGCATACATCAAGTGGCTGAAAAAAGATTTTTAACATTAATATAAAAAAGTCCTTCCGGCCAGTGCCGGGAGGAAGAGGTAGCTTTCATATTCCTTATTTTTAAAAAGCCAACTTATATTATTCAAACACACGAAGCTCAATTAAGTGGAAACCGAATGTAGGCGATTCAATACTAATTTTTATCAATACTAAATCATTATGAATGAGAATTTCGCGAAATTAGTCAGCTGTATCCAAGCTGCTTTTATTTAAAGTAACTTATATTTGGCTGCCAAATTCGGCGATTTCTTAAAGTGCCTGCCATTTTAAGACAACATGGTGGATGAGGCTAACCAGTGAACTTGGTCGAGAGCTTAGTAATTGCTGTGCACATGCTCACTCGCATCGGAATCGGTTGATATATACGAGTGCTGTCGCAGGCAAAAAATCAGATTTTTCAAAATGTCACCCACGTTAGAAATTGAAACTGCTATATCTGAGCCATTTTTTAAGATAAAGACAAACAAAAAATGCTCCTGAATCCTTATATCAAGGTCAAATACTTAAGAAAGAAACCTTTTTCAATTTCTAATTTTTTTGCATCTCACTTTAAATATATATATTTTTTATTTAATGGCCGCCATTTTGAAACAAGATGGCTGATGAAGCTGGCCAGCGAACTTGGTCGAGATATTGATGTATACTATCCACATGCCTTCTTCCATCGAAATAGGCGAATACGTGTGGTATCGTGTGACAAATACAAGATCGTTTCAAAGTGTTAGCCATGATAAAAATTCAAAGTGCTATAATTCAACCACTTTTTAAGATATAAACAAAAGAACAAATTTTCAGAAACAAAAACTGCTCCAGAATCTTTGTATCAAGGCCAAACACATAAAAAAAATCTTTTTCATTTTCCAATTTTTTAATACCTCATTTTAAATTTTAAATTACATTTTTAAAAAAAATGGCAACCCTTTTGAAACAAGATGGCGAATGAAGCTGGCCAACGAACTCGGTCGAGACATTGGTATGTACTATGTACAGACCAAGTTACATTCAAATCGGTTGATAAATACGCCTGTTATCGCGTGACAAAAATCAGGTCGTTTTAAAATGTCAGCCACAATAGAAATTCAAAATGTTATAACTCAGCCATTTTTTTAGATATAGACGAAACAAAACCTGTTCCGGAATCTTTGTATTAAGGTCAAACACATACAAAAAAAAATCTTTTCATTTTCCAATTTTTTAGTATCTCATTTTAAATTTAATTTTTTTTTTTAAATGACCGCCATTTTGAAACAAGATGGCGGATGAAGCTGGCCAATGAATTCGGTTGAGTTATTTGTATGTACTATGTACATACCAAGGTACATCCAAATCAGTTCATAAATACGTCTGTTATCACGTGGCAAAAATCAGGACGTTTCAAAATGTCAGCCACGCTAGAAATTCAAAATGCTATAACTCAGCCATTTTTTAAGATATAGACGAAACAAAAACTGCTCCCGAATCTTTTTATAAAGGTCAAACACATAAGAAAAAAATATTTTTTCAATTTTCAATTTTTTGGTACCACATTTCAAATTAAAATTTTTCTTAAAATTTTAAATGACCGCCATTTTTAAACAAGATGGCGGATGAAGCTGGCCAACGAACTCGGTCGAGACATTGGTCTGTACTATGTATAAACGAAGTTACATCCAAATCGGTTCATAAATACGCCTTTTATCGCGTGACAAAATTCAGGACGTTTCAAAATGTCAGCTTCGCTAGAAATTTAAAATGCTATAACTCAGCCATTTTTTAAGATATAGACAAAACAAAAACTGCTACGGGGTCTTTGTATAAAGGTCAAATACATAAGAAAAAAATATTTTTCCATTTTCAATTTTTTGGTACCACATTTCAAATTTAAAATGTTTTAAAATTGTTTAAATGGCCGCCATTTTGAAACAAAATGGCGGATGAAGCTGGCCAACGAACTCGGTCGAGACATTGGTATGTACTATGTACACACCAAATTACATCCAAATCGGTTCATAAATACGAGAGTTACAGTGTGACATAAGTCATATATATATATATATATCATCATCCTCATCATCATCAACCGTTTTCAATCCACTGCTGGATGTAGGTCTCCCCCAGATTTTTCCAATGTTTTCTGTCTAGTGCTTTAGTCATCCAATTTACACCGGCTACTTTTCTGATTTCATCACTCCATCTTACTTGAGGTCGTTTTCTTGGCCGTTTTACATCTCTGGGATACCACTGTAGGGTGTTTGTGCTCCATCTATTGTCTTGTCTTCTTGCAATGTGCCCAGCCCATTTCCATTTTAGCCGTTTAATTCTTTCAATGATGTCAAAAACTTTCGTCTCACTTCTTATCCAGGTTATTCTTTTTCTGTCTCTTCTAGTTATACCTAGCATACATCTTTCCATACTTCTCTGTGTTGTTTGTAATCTTTGTACCATCCGTTTTGTTAGCATCCATGTTTCTGCGCCATAAGTTAGCACAGGCAAAACACATTGGTTAAATACCTTTCTTTTCAAACAAAGGGGCATGCTACTCTTCAGAATAATATTGTTCTTACCAAAAGTACTCCATCCATTTCTTATTCTTCTATTGATTTCATTCATGATACTATTATCCGATGATATTTCCTGCACAAGGTACACATAACTTTGCACTTCTTTAATTTCAGTGTTGTTGTAGACAATTTTCCTTTTTGATGCAAATGAATTGAACATCACCGTAGTCTTTTCCAAGTTTATTTTTAATTCCACATTAATGCTAGCTTCTGCCAACTCTTTTAGCATATTTTCCAATTCTTCAGGGCTGTTACTGAAAATTAAAATGTCGTCAGCAGTAGAAGGAAAAAGCCGGTTCTATGCCACCAGGCGTCATGCGTTGAGGAGTAAGGAGGGAGGCGTGGCCAAAGATGATTGACAGGTGGGCGGAGTCGAGTGATTGACAGGTTAGGGGAGATAAGAAAGTGATGGACAGGTGGGTGGAGTGGAGACAGACAGGCGCCCGTGCGTCATGCTATAGTAGAGGGGTTAAAACAAAGAAGAGAGAATGAAAAGTGTACTGTAAGAGAGGGGTTAGAACAAAGGATAATGTTAATGAATCAATTAAAGTATAATAAATCAATAAAAGTCTACTGTAAGAAGAGTGTTAATGAAGGAAAATCTGTTGTAAGAGGGAGGTAGAACAAAGGAATGATTAGGAAGGATTAGAAAAGATCGCATGCAATTAAAAAAATACTTACCACGGAGCAGCGCAGAGACACGTCCTACCTGTATGACATCCACCGGGCTAATGAACGAAGAAGCGTGCAACAACCGGCTTCATCCAGATAAGGAGCTTGCTTCTGATTGGACGAGAGACGAACCTAGGGGGCAGCACAATCGTTTCCGGCGACACCAGCGCCCTCTCTTGATAGGATTTTCAACTCACCTGCGATGTCGTCATCCTATTTGAACTAACATAAAGAAGTGAATACATTTTTTTATGAGTTTAACGAAATAAGTTTTTGTCATTTGCTAATTTCCGAAACATGTTTTTAAAAGCCGAATGAGGGAAATGATAACGATGTTTTTGTTTAATCATTATCATTGGAGACTTTTAGCCAAAACATAAACTTAGTTCACAAATAAATTATTCATTTCAGTGAACTAAGCTTACATTTTGTTTCCCAGAACACACGTCGCGGACGTAAGTCTCCTTTGTGTTCCACCGCGCTCTAACCTATTTACAAATTCTCGATGAAACAAAATAAATATATACACATTTTCTTAGGCAACGGAAATCACGCACATTGTAAATAAGTTGAATAATAAAATATATCTTCTCTGTACACAATAAAACTTGATAAAATATATATAAAATTCTTCACTGTACACACACTAAAAACTTGATAAAATATATGCAAAAAAATTTCTTTTGCAATGGAAACGGTGCACATTGTCCAAAAGTTGAATCATAAAGTAAATCTTCACTGTACACAATAAAACTTGATAAAAATATCTATACAAAAATTTTCTTTTGCAATGGAAACGGTGCACATTATCCAAAATTTGAAAAAATATATACAAATTTTCTTAGGCAATGGAAAATCACGCACATTGTCCATAAGGTGATATTTACATGTTCTCGATATCGCAGTGCCCATATGCGAGACTTGTGATTCCATCTTCCAGGATATATCTTTTATCGTCGAATGGGCTCAAACCAACCTTGTTTTGTTGCATTGTATACAACTGGTGGTTCTCTTGCCCAATTCGAACTTGAGTGACTGTGCTGGTCTCGAGTTGTTGTAGACATTTTAAGTAGTCTTCATGTTTTAATTTTTTCCTGACGATATGTGTTGTGACACCCTTCGCTCGTTTTCTTTCTTCTGTTTCGGATAGAAGGGAGTACATTTTCGCCTTTAACCCTACAAACTCCAACGCTAATTCACCGCTTAATTCGTCTGTGAATTTCCCTAATACTTTTTTGTTCTCAGTCGAAAACAAACGATGCGACTGCGGATATTCAGAAAAATCGAATAAATCCTTTTTTCCCTCCATATCCGCAATAATATCATTCGTATAGATCTGATAACATAGGGAATCCGTGTCGGTGAAAAGCAAATGGGCATTATGCTTATATGTTTCCTTCACAAAACCATAATGGAATTGATACATTAGAAGCTTCGAAAGCTCCAAAATGCAGAAACCTACATAGAGAGGACGATTTATTAGTAACGATAATTTAGTGCGCTCTACCGCAACAAGATCTTCAGAGAAGATTTTGAAGATTTTAAATGCAGGTGAAGCGACTAATTTTTTCGCCCTTCTTTCAGAATTACATAATTCCACATTTCGACGCTTTCGAAGGTTTTCTAATGTTTTTCCATATACAGCATTGTTCAGGAGTTTAAAGAAATCTTTTTCGAAAGTAGATTTCGCCTGTTTTAGTTTCTCGGTGTTAAAGTCGATATACTCCCTTATCCAAGGACTTTGCTCAAATTGGATCACACGATGAATATTTGTTAGTACCATTCCTGATTGGATATAAAACTTCAATGTTCTATAGTGAACGATGTAATTTTTCTTATCTTGAAGATTCGGGATTAGTTTTGGCGTGCCCTTGAATTTTTTATTATCTAACATCTTCTTCGCGAAGGGTGATAACATATCTTCTTCGACAGTGATTCTTTCCGGTGCAACAGGATATTCATTATGTAACTTGTGAAGCTTCTTAGGATATTTAAGATCCACTTCGAAAATAAATCCTGTAGAGGAATCGTCTGCCAACTGTAATATGCTACTTGCTGAAAACTGTTTGGGGTCTACCCATTGAAAGGAACCATGGGGGAGGTACTCAGACATGGCCCATCCATACACGTTATTGGCATCCCAGTACATAATGTAACTGGGTGCTTGATATGGATTATGTGCAGGCGTGTTGGGGATGTTTGCTTTGGCATAGCGTTGACTAATCATGTTGATACCTCCCCGAATCCCATTTTCAAACATCAATAGCATGTCGATATCCGTTAATAGTTCCAAGTGGATGTTCGATCTCTTCAGGCAAGCTTGCCACGCCAGACTTGGTAACGTATACATATGGGCGCTGTCGATATCATAGAACTGCTGACACAGTTTGCGATAGCTTTCAAAGGCGTCTGCGAGCAATAAGACATCCGTCTTCAAATATAGGTCATGATAATCTCCTAAAGTTTGAAGATTGAAGGATTTCCAGACGTTTTGTGCATGTTCATAATCAGTAGCGCTAATGGGTTCATCTGTTAATTTATTGATAAATGCAGAGGCAGGTGGGAGAACTGTTTCATTAAATTTATTGACATCGGTTACGTAATCATAAGGATATACCCCTTTGCGTGTGAGCAGGGATATATCCTGATTTTTAAAATGATGTTTTAAAATGTTGAATTGGTCTTCCTGCAAATTGTTTACTGATTTCTCAAGGGATGCTGAAAGATGTTGCAAACTGTCAATAAAATTTAAATGAATAGGACAGTTCTCTTTCACCATACGAAAACCAATGTAGGTTTCCAATGTGGATGCAATCACTTCTATCGAATATTCTTTAAATTTTCCAATAGCCATCATAATGTGATGGGCATCATAGTGTCGTAAATTGTGGAAGACGACAGGAATGTTTCGAGTTTGCTTGTAGTTTAAATTACATCCTTTGTGAGCAGCCCCTCTGTACGCACCTGTCACGTGATCATGATCTCTTGCTCTTTTCTTGAAGAGTTCCCTCTTACAGATATGGCAGTGGGTAGCCGTTTGAAAATCTATTTCTTGTTGTGGGGAAAGTTGCATTGGTTTAACACTCTTCAGTTCTTCTCGAATGTCTTCTGTCTCTGCTATTAACTTCTTCAAAAACTCTTCTGCAGCATTTTCTCCTCGATACAATGTGAATCTGTCCTTGAAAGGTTTTCCGTCAGCATCAATAATAACAAAAGCAAAGCTACATGCTTCATGTTTTGAAATTTTTTCACAATGTGAAGTTTGAGAAGCTGGAGTTAAAGGTTTTAAAATACTTTCAAAGTCTGCATACACAATGTAGGGGATTGGATGTTGCAGATGAGTCCCCGTAAAAGATAGAATATGTTCGCCATATTTTGGTAAATTGATCCTTTGAGCAGTATGCTGCTTGCAAAATTCGGTGTGAGATATTAGTAAATCTTGTCTGCAAAATCGATGTAAACACCGGTAGCAGTAATAAGTCGCATGATCACGTTTTGTGACATTACCTAATAATCTTGAAAAGCTTCAAATCAGCGTGTAGTGAAACTGCTCATCCTTTTCTAAGACTAATAGGTTAATGACATCAGGATCTTCTTTGGGTGATACATATAAAGGATACACTTCTTGGTCATCCAATGCAAATACGTTGATTCTCAAATTGTTCAAATTTTCAACTTTCGGAATGCTTTTCACAGGGACTGGGCAGGGTATCTTCGCCATTTTGATGGTATGTTCAAAAGGTGTGTAATGTGATAATCGTTTTGGATGTTCTGAAAAATTCAACTTTAATTGATGTGCGATCAAACACCACACCAAACATTTAGAATCGTTGTAATTTTCTATATTTAAAACGGCACGTTTCTTTTGTATAAATTCTGGGGATTTAATATGGCTGCTGGGTGCTAGAGGATGATAATCTGCTATTTTTATTTCTATATGTTGGATCCGTTGGAAAATCCAACCTGACCCTAAATTTACAAATTCATCTATTAATTTTTTAATTTTCTCAAAAACTTCATAAATATGCTCATTTATTGTATCGGTAGTTAATTCAGTAAAATTCGAACTTCTAAAGTAGGTGGAAATAGCTTGAAGTTCGCCTTCTGGAGTCTTCCTTTCGAACAGACATTTTGCTAGGATATGCCATTTGACGCCTCGATGTGTATCCAGTTTTTCTTCAATGATTTGACGAAGGTCTGCTCCACGTTTTTCCACCAAAACGTCCACGTCAAATTTCTCATCTTCATCAGCTGTTAAAAATGTTGAAGAAAAGACATTCAAAGCTTCGGTATAGGTCTTTTGCTTTTTGGAAGATGAATTTTTCGTACTAACTTTCCTTTTTCTATTTTCGTGGGATAGGCTGGTATGCTGTGATTGCATGTGTCGTTTCAAATTCGCTTTCGAATTGAATTTTTCCTGACAGGTGGTACAGGGGTAATTTAAACTTTCGTGACCTCTTAAATGCACTGTTAGATTATCTGCTCTTGTGAACTCGATAGCGCATAAGGGACACTTATGCGCTATCGAACGCTTCTTTTCTTCATTATGCGAAATCATATGTCTCTTCAAATCATAGTTTCTTGTGAAGGTTTTAGAGCAAACAGAACAGCTTAAACTAGTAGGAGTAGATGAATTTTCGTCAGGATTCTTCTTGTGTGTTTTCAAATGTCTAATTAAATTTTCTTGGCGGTTAAAGACTTTCGAGCAATGAGTGCAAGTAAAAGTTTTTGAATCTGTGTTTCCACAAATCTTCTGATGTCGAGTCAAATTCTCTCTTCGGTTGAAACTTTTCCCGCAAGTTTCACATGTTAGAGAATCCTAAAACAGAAAAATTCTGTTTTCAAAAACACGCAACTTGTAATGTTTACAATTTTTCATGAAAAAGAACTTAAAAAATATTACTGTTTAACTATCTACATTATAAGTTTTTACGAAACGCATAACAAGTTTACTTTATCGAAAACTAGGAAAAGATTTTTTTTTTCAAATTACGCACTTTTCAACTAAACTAATACCATCATTCTAATTTATGCTTCACAACCTAATTTTAAGTCTATAATAACATTACCATGAAGTTTTGTTAACGTTAAATTATAGAATTTTCAGTTTAACTCACATTAGTTCATATTCATTTAAATAAACAACCCCAAAATAGATAATGAATGTTTCAAAGTTTACCTTTACTGATGAAAAATCAACTACGCTGCTAGAATCTTGCATCATAGAAGAACTTCGTTGAGAAGGTGTTGGGTTAGATTTAGATTATTCCCCAGAAGCGGTCATACGCTCCCACACATTCGATGTTAGATCTTCAACAAACTAAAAAGAAAAAATATTTGCTATCAAACATAGGATAAATTCTTAGTGTATTGTTTTAAAAACTCTTAAACATGTGATCGAATACTTTAAATAAGTGTTTAATCTTTTTTTTAGAAAATCTCTCAAACTATACGTTTTCAATAACATGCATTCAAATTAATTTTTAACTAGACTATAATTCATTTAATAGTGAAAAAGAAATAACATTTTTTTTCTATACTACACTTACAAATTAGTTTAGTAACGAAAAGAAAAATAACATCTATTCATTTCTAAGTAAACGAAAACATCCAATATATTTTGTAACTACTTTTGTATAACAAGAAAAATAACATGCGTAAATTTGTTAACTTCATTACACTAATAAATAATTATTGTATAAGAAAAACTTTGAATACTAAAATAAAATTTCCGTGTAAAAAAAAAAAAAAAAAAAAATCTTTACGCGTTATTTAATTTATAACATACAGAAAATGACATCTATTCATTTCTTAGTAAACGAAAACAGCAAATATAATTTTAACTACTTTCATATAACAAGAAAAATAGCATGCGTAAATTTGTTAACTTCATTACACTAATAAATAATTATTGCATAAGAAAAACTTTGAATACTAAAATAAAAATTCCGTGTAAAAAAGAAAAAAATCTTTACGCGTTAATAAATTTATAACATATAGAAATAACATCTATTCATTTTTTCGAAAAAGAAATCATCGAATATATTTTAACTACTTTCAATAATTATTGTATAAGAGAAACTTTGAATACTAAAATAAAATTTCTGTGTAAAAAAAAAAAAAAAAAATCTTTACGCGTTATTAAATTTTATAACATATAGAAATAACCTCTATTCATTTTTCGTAAAAAGAAAACATCAAATATATTTTTTAACTACATTCGTATAACAAGAAAAATAGCATAAGCAAATTTGTAAACTACTTTCAATAATTGTATTACACTTACAAATACTTTAACAGTAAACGGAAAATAATCTCTAGTCATTTTCGAAAAAGAAAACATATAATATATTTTTTTAACTACTTTTGTATAACAAGAAAAATAGCATACGTAAATTTGTTAACTTCATTACACTAATAAATAATTATTGTATAAGAAAAACTTTGAATAGTAAAATAAAATTTCCGTGTAAAAAAAGAAAAAAAATCTTTACGCGTTATTTAATTTATAATATACAGAAAATAACATCTATTCATTTCTTAGTAAACGAAAACAGCAAATATAATTTTAACTACTTTCGTATAACAAGAAAAATAGCATGCGTAAATTTGTTAAGTTCATTACACTAATAAATAATTATTGTATAAGAAAAACTTTGAATACTAAAATAAAAATTCCGTGTAAAAAAGAAAAAAATCTTTACGCGTTAATAAATTTATAACATATAGAAATAACATCTATTCATTTTTTCGAAAAAGAAATCATCGAATATATTTTAACTACTTTCAATAATTATTGTATAAGAGAAACTTTGAATACTAAAATAAAATTTCCGTGTAAAAAAAAAAATCTTTACGCGTTATTAAATTTATAACATATACAAATAACCTCTATTCATTTCTTAGTAAACGAAAACAGCAAATATAATTTTAACTACTTTCGTATAACAAGAAAAATAGCATGCGTAAATTTGTTAACTTCATTACACTAATAAATAATTATTGTATAAGAAAAACTTTGAATACTAAAATAAAAATTCCGTGTAAAAAAGAAAAAAATCTTTAAGCGTTAATAAATTTATAACATATAGAAATAACACCTATTCATTTTTTCGAAAAAGAAATCATCGAATATATTTTAACTACTTTCAATAATTATTGTATAAGAGAAACTTTGAATACTAAAAGAAAATTTCCGTGTAAAAAAAAAAATCTTTACGCGTTATTAAATTTATAACATATAGAAATAACCTCTATTCATTTTTCGTAAAAAGAAAACATCAAATATATATTTTAACTACATTCGTATAACAAGAAAAATAGCATAAGCAAATTTGTAAACTACTTTCAATAATTGTATTACACTTACAAATACTTTAACAGTAAACGGAAAATAATCTCTAGTCATTTTCGAAAAAGAAAACATATAATATATTTTTTTAACTACTTTCGTATAACAAGAAAAAATAGCATGCGTTAATTTTTCCAACTTTAATAAACTAATAAATAATTGATTGTAAAAGAAAAAAAACATATATTTACTTTAATTTAATACAAAAGAAAAAAAATAGCAAAGATAACTTGAAAAATAGGTAAAACAACATTTGAAATTTAGCAATATCTTGAAATATAGATATAGTGTTTAAAAAAACTTACATTTTGAAAATTATCCATCACAGTTGAGTAACAGTTTCCAATAAATAGTAGCACTTAAAAATGTAACAGAGTAAGTTTTTTTTTCTTAGAATTGTTTATTTATACTGTTTGTTTAAGAAGTGACATCATATAGTGGCTCTATGATTAGTCGAAAATTCCACCAACAAGAATTCAGTAAAATAACGTCACTGTTCTAGACCTTATTATTTCATCATATATAGCAACGCAGTGGTTTCACTGCCTTGCTTACACTCGTGAAACAGTTATCACGACATCACCCTTTTTAGAAATTTTCTTCACTGGTGAAATCGAAGATGTATATCGCGTTTTGCAGATTCGAGAAATATCGCGTTGATAAGATGGAGACAGCGTTGTTAGTGAAATGCAGTTAACCATCTCCCCCTCACAGGTGGAAATTCCTTTTCACGTTTAAAATTATTGTAAAGAAAAGGGAAATAGAGATTGAAGGGTGTTTAAACAAAATAATCTATTAAAAATTGTATTTTATCTAATTATTAAAAGAATGTTTAAACAATAACATGCTTCATTATTATTATTAACAGACTCTTTTAATAAATGAAACAGTTTAAACTAACTATTTTATTTGAGTCTATTTTAATACTTTCTTTTAAAGAATAGTTTCAGAGGTTTAACCCATATAGAAAATAGTGCAGGTTTAATCAGTTCAACATTATATTTTCTATTAATGCAAAAAATATATGTGTTTAGCATTAAAAGTTATAATTTTCAAAGAATACTTGTGTATTCAAAGAATACTTGTGTATTCAAAATAGGTTTTAAACTCAATATGTACTTTGAGTCTTTTTTTAATACTTTCTTTTAAAAGGTTTGATTGAAACAGAAATAGTGAAAGGTTTTAACCCATACTGAAAATAGGGAAGGTTTTAACAGTACAACCTTATATTTTCTTTAGTGTAAAAATATGTGTTGAACATTAAAAGTTATAATTTTCAAAGAATACTTGTGTATTCAAAATAGGTTTTAAACTCAGTATGTACTTTGAGTCTATTTTAGTACTTTCTTTTCAAAGGTTTGATTGAAACAGAAATAGTGAAAGGTTTTAACTCTTACAGAAAATAGTGAAGGTTTAAACAGTACAACATCATATTTTTTCTATGTGTAAAAATATAATTGTGTTGAGCATTTAAAATTATAATTTTTCAAAGAATACTTGTGTATTCCAATAGGGTTTTAAACACAATTTTTTATTCGATCCTAGTTCAATTAAAATATTTGAAACAGGTGGTAATAAATGAATATTTTATCATTGAAAGAATGTTTAGAAAACGGTATGAATCTTTCGTATCGTTTTGTTAGAAACATACTTAATTCAACGAAACAATAAAAAAAGATAATGAAAACATACTTACTTTTTTAAAAGAGGATTCCTTTTCAAAAGACATTTTCTTAAAAGATCTTCTAATCGTTTCTACTGGTTAGCAATAAAATGATGTCGCAAAGCAAATTAGCTAATTGGCAGACACTGTTTTTTTTTAAAAGGAGGTGATAAACATGTATCACAATTAATCAAAAATACTATGAGCACCTAAAACGCACTAGGTGAAACGTATAAGTATTTCGATGGTGATTTTACTCAGCAGGTTGCCGAAAATAGTAGGGATAGATGCCGCAGAGCTTAAAGCCAAATGTCCGGTAAACGGGAGCTACGAAACAGACGACCTTCACCTATGAAATCCAAGACACGAATGATGTGTGCGGGGTCTACACCCGTAGATGAAGGTTACTGATAAGAGATCACGTGACCACTATCAACCAATCAGAAGCGAGCTTGTAGGTGTGACGTCATCGCCTGTGCTGCTCTCCCCCATCGCAAACGAGGATGATGACATCGTACAGCAATACCTGTAGACAACCTGGCGCCATTTGATTGACAGGAGGCGTGGTGGAATGTCAGGAATGCAGACAGAGTGGCGCCACCATCTGCAAGAAGCGAGCATGTCGAAGCATGCAGCGACTGACTGGCGCCAGATGATTGACAGGGGGCGTGGTGGAATGTAAAGAATGCAGACAGAGTGGCGCCCACCTCTAACATCTGCTCCTTTCACAAGTCATGTGACTGTCTTAACCAATCACAGACAAGTATGGGAGGGTAGAGGGCGCTCGCGTCGCCATCGGGTGTGACGTCATAACCGGTTTTATGCTGAATCATGTATCATTTGTTCTGTGGATGCGGATGGGAACGGACGTGTAAAGACGATGCTCTGTGGTAAGTAGCGTTAAGTTTTTGTTAATAGTATTTTTATGTTTAAAAGACAAAAATAATGAGACTTTGTTTAAAGTTTAATGAATTATTTATTTAATAATTTTCCCAAACGAGTACACCAGATTTTCTTTTTTTTCTTGATTCTTTGACAAAAGTATTAGATGTTTTAACATCAGGTTTTCTTTTTTCTTGATTCATTCTCGACAAATGTCTATTTTTAATCAAGTTCTCGGGTACATGCATTTCTTTCAAAGTCTGTAACAATTCCTTCTGTGCTTTAATAGGAGTTTTCTTGTTCATAGAAAAAAGCAGATGAAATAAATCAGCTACATTCGAATCGGGAATACTTTTTCCTTCAAAAGACACTTGAAAATTTTTATCCCATTCGAATTTTCTTGAATTTTTCTTTAAAAAGTCCAACAGCGTGTGAGCTTGCCTCTGCATTGAACGAGGTACCGAAGACAAAATAAACGAGACATCTTCTTCAGGTTTAGAGGATGATTCTTCTTCTTCAGGTTTGGGTTCAGGTGATGTTTTCTTCAAAACAGGTTTCTCGGTCTCATCTTTAGGTTGTTTCGAGGGTTGAGGTGTGTTAAACTCTTGCAAATCCATTTTTCTTTTTAAAAGTTCATAATACTGTACAACTTTTTCATGATCAGGCAAGTTGCTGTTTAAAATGTTCGACATGGCTGTATCAAACTCGTTCATTTGCTTTTTCGAAAGGACATGTTTGGAGAGAGTTTCCTCTGGTATCAAAGCAAATTTTCTAGCGTGTTCCATGGATCAAACTTGTTAAAACAGATAAGGCAGCGGGGATTAAAATATTTAAAAATCCACCGTTCTGAACGATAAGTCTTTTCTTTTGTGATAGAGTACCCTTTTTAGTACCAATTTTTCGAAGGGTCGACTTGTATTTCCTTAAAGACTTTTTCTGTTGAGATGAAAGTGGAATGTTTCCTTTTAAAAGATTCAAACTACACTCGCAGATGGCTTTCACGGAACGAAGAGGTAATTTTTTAAACAACTGTTTACGTAATACTTTAGGACACGTCTTGATGAGCTTCAAATCACGCAGCTGTTGACACGACAAAGTCATTTTTCAAACTAAACAAAAACTAAATGACGTGTTTATTTATTTCAACTGGTAGACGTACTGAATTTGATTAGGTAAAATCTGTGTTCTCAATCGCATCCCTTCATCTGTTTGGTTCCTTAAATCAATGAGAAGGAATGAGAAAGGTATTTTCGTTGCATCATCAAACACTTCACGGAAAAATTTTGTTTTGCCAGGATATAATTGTCGCGCCAAATGCATAATTTGACTTTGATCACGTCGATTTTTAAACACAATCAAGTATTGAGAGTTGAGAGAGACATCTCTCATTTCTTTCCCTTGATGAAATAAATTTTGTGTTACAAAAATAACACTCATGTTCAAGTGATGACATCCCCTTGAAAATAGATAGGTGAGTCGCTTATCATTTTCAAGTTCAGACATCGTCTATATAGTATATAGTTCATCATCGAATATATTTCATCGTCTAGAATAATTAAAGATCTCGTTCCTAAATATTCTTTAAAATTAGACGGAAACCCTTCTACGAAGGTTACTTCAGGGATTTCATTAAATAGAACTTGATAAATACCATAAAACCAAATCACTTTATGAGGTGGAGGGTGAATCATTTCCCTTCTGTAATAAAGAAACTCTTTTAAAAAGCAACTCTTCCCAACTTGTGTTGGTTCTGCACAGGTGGCAGTAAACGGGTGTTGAAAACGTGGAAAATCAACAAGCTCGTGATTCATGACGTTCTTCAGGAAAGACAAACACAGAATAAACACAGAGACTAAAAAAGTTTAGTTTAAATATCTATTTATTGAAAAAAATTCACAGACACGTGAAATCGTTTCATGACAAAATTAAACACTTTTCGATCGTTCGAGATATTTTTCGTTACAAAATGAGCTAAAATATCTTTTAAAGTTTTTTCTCGACATCGAGAATACAAATAAAAAATGCAATATTGTCCACAAACAGCCGTGACAGGACTTTGCAAGGTGTGTGGATTAAACGTCACTTGTGAAAAATAAGTTGCATAGTTTGATACAGGTCCTCGAAAAAAGGCAGGTGCGTTTCCATAAGAATCGAAGAACTCCGCTTCATCAGGTGAAAGCAAGTAGAAGGCGACCCAATGACTTCCAGGTTCCGATGACTTTTCAACATTGCATATGAAACAAGCAGGATACTGTTGAATTCTTCTCGGTAGTTGATCACTTGCAAACACACCCAAAAAAGATTTTCGGGTCTTAGAATCACGTGATAAGATCTTGTCGATTTGTAAAGAATTCATTCAGTTGGGAAAATCACATAAAACATGCCGTGATTTCGAAATTTCTATAATGTTCTCAAATTCTGCATATACCAACACAGAAAGTGTTGTCTTCAAATCTTCAGCAAATTTAACTTCGATTCGTAAATTTCCTTGATGTTGTAAATTCAGATGGGGTCCGTCACAGAGATCCGGTGTTAGGTCGAACGCATACAAGGTATGTCCATTGGCGAATTCTTCTCGTGTTAGATAAATACCAGCATCGTGATTAAATCCCGTGAACAAACGATGATAAGCTGTTATATAGCTGTTTTCTTCGAAATTCAGTTCGAGAGGTTTACTCGGAACCGGTTGACCATCTATGTAAACACTTAAAAAGTTGACTTTATGATGATGAAAGTGGAAGGGGTTCAAATTATATTGTCCGTTTATAGATGCATTTTCTAACAATCCAATAACAACACGTTTCGGCATGGTTCCCGAAAACACATTATCTTGCATAAAAGATCGACTTCCGCTGGATATTGAATAAGTCTTGCACAACACACGATCGATGGGATATTTAGCAGAGCTTTTTTCTAAGGCTTTTGCATGCCCCAGCAAGACCCCTGTAGATTTCTTTCCGTATAAAAAGAGATGCTTGTTCTAAAATCACTTTGTAATTGAGTTCGGGTGTGGTAGATTCTGAAGGTTTTACAGCCATCAAACAAAAGTTGGGTTTGCTGCGAATCAGTTTAATTTTCAAATCCACCATGTTTAATAACAATCTGTTTTGTTGAAAAATGTCACAATGTAAAGGTCCAATCATACCAATGAATTGCTATTTTTAGTTAGTTCGTAACGCTTTTTCAATCCGGGGTTTTCACCGGTGGTAGGGTCCACAGTATCCAATTTCTCATCTTTGAAAAAACACTCCCATCCCAGTAAACTTTTCTTGGCATCTTCTCCATAATTCAGTAATGTTTCGATATAGGCACGGTAGGGATATGTGTTGTTTGAAGAAGAGATCGCTCTCTCATTCAAGCTGACATCAATTTGTGAAAACAAGGCTTGTAAAAATAAATTAACTGGAGCTACATGATCCTCGACGGTTAAAGCTGAACCGTCTGATCGAGTGATTTTCACTTTTGCATAAAGATAGGATGAAGATAAATCGATGTAATCTTCTCCATTTCCGGGAACATTAAACTCCACAGGTACTCCGTCATGAATATTCGCAAAGGGATGATATTCAACAAAATATCCCTTTTCAATAGCTGTTTGAGTAGGTGGAATCAAAAATAAATCCAATTCCGATTTAGAACAGACAACAGAATCTTTATGAATAAGTCCAGACATCTTTAAGCAAAAATATCACGTGCTTCCACTTTCCTGGCTTTACGTCGAATGATGACTTTGCTTGATTTCTTCCGCTTTTTATTGCGTCGTCCAGAACCGATCATGGTCTTCATCTTGGTGGCGGCTATATCTGTTAAAGTTTGGCCTGCTTCTTTCAACCTGCGTTTGGCAGCCACTTTGACATTTTCACCGCGTGTCACATCGTTTAAAACATTTACACCTGTCGATAACAATTGCTTACCGACCGCTTTGGCTCCTGATTTGAAAAGAGGAACCGCGGCTCGAAACAAAGAACGAAACAGTCCACCGAATCCATATCCTTTCTGCAGTGTAGTTCCATGATAGTAATTTAAACCGTTACCGGATTGCTGAGTGTAATAATCTTCAAAAGATTTTACACAAAACTGATAAGGTACAATCATTATGAGAGATACTTTTGACGGAAGTGAAGTTTCACGATCAACTTCCCACGCTCGAATGACATTAATCGACCTGTGTGCGTCCTTATAACTGTTTCAATTGTCTGAAAATTCTTTCGAGTGATGGGAATGTAATGCGGTCTGTCAAACGTTTTGTGAATCATTTCACAGTCTTGTCCTTTCACGGGGATCACTCGAAGTAACGGGGCAACGGTATCCCCTACAATTTGAGGTTCGACAAGATCATTGTAAATGTACATTAATTTAAAATCCGCATGAGGGTCGGCTATGAAGGGACTATCAAAAGACATTGAATGACCTGCAAAAGGTTCTCCTACATTACCAGGTGGAAATCCTAAACTTTCTGCTAATCCTGAATCAAAGTTGATTTGTGCATTTTTTTAAAGTCACTCGTACTTTTTTAGAATTTTTATTATAATTAAGCGAAATTTTTACATGGAACTTTTGATAGTTGATTACTTTAATAATATCGTTAGGAGATTCGTAAAACCCCGGTGGAATTCTAACTTTTTTCACTTCAAATGCACCTATTTCAAATTCTGCTTCATGTCTAGGTCTTCCATTCGTCCATTCGATATTCTCTCCTAAAACATATTCATATCCATTAGTATATTCCATTATATTATTCCACATGTGGGGATAAATGAGTTCTGTTAAACCCACTTCCCACTCGCCTTTCAAATCTAAAGCAGAAGGCAGTCTTGTAACAAAGTGAGAAATTTTATTCTCTGGGAAATAATTCAATGAACTGTCAGAAGGTAACGTCACGTAGAACGACATGTTTCTAAATGAGGATTCAAAGACGAAAACAAAAGTTTTACAGTGAAAATAAATCTGAGGAAGGAATCCATTGATTAAATTTTACAGGATATCCTTTAAATTTTACTTTGTATTCCACATGACCTTTTCGTGTTCGTTTTTCTAAAACCTTTTCAATAGCAAAGTTTTCTTTCGGTTGTACTCTTTGCAATTCTTGAGCATAAAACGTGCCTTGGATGGGTTCGTCCATCAAATCCTTAATTCGATACACGGGAGGATCTCTTGAAACGCATTCAGTCACCACAAACAATTCTTCAGTCCAATTGGTTTCATATCCCTTTTCAAAGGTTAATTTCTGTTTCGACACGCGAACGATTTCACCTGTTCGAAACACGCAGGGTTTTCTTTTCACATCTTGTAAGCCTCCAAAAAGAGTCAACCAAACATCGCTTTCGTTCTCAGGTGTAACGTCAGCAGGAGCTCTCTTGATACTCGAATAGTGTGTATGGTTATAACTCTGTATGAGAGAGTCCAACACGTCGATATACTTATAAGTATGATTATGAGTGAAATATTTCCACATTTTTGTTTTTAAAGTTCGGTTAAAACGTTCGACCACTGAAGCTTTTGTATTGTTATTCGTCGTGAAAAATCGAACTCCTTGTTGCTTTAAATATTTCTGAAAATGTTTGTTCTTATACTCTCTTCCAGCATCCGATTGCAAAGACTTGGGTTTTCGCGTTGAAAATATAGTTTCGAAGGCTTTCACAATTTCCACCCCTCGTTTCGTTTTCAGTGGAATCGCCCATGCATATTTTCATAAAATATCTGTGCAGGTTAAAATATATCGAAAACCTTGATTATGTTTTTGCAGGCTGTTAAGATCCACCAAATCCGTTTGCCATTGTTGATCGATCAAATACACAATCACGCGATTCGTTGAAAACTTTCTTCGAACTGGTTTGTGAAGCGTGTACGAGTCGACCCCACTTAAACATTTTTGAATGGTTTTCTTGGATACTTTGCCTTGAACAGCACGATACAGTGCATCGACACCGCCAAAACTTCCTACTGCAGCTGGGTTCTTGTATGATTCCTCCATGACAACAAGAATGTGAAGTCTTAGAAAACATGCTTAGGTAGAAAAAGATAAATTTCCTGTATCATTTAATTTTAAAATAAAATCAAATGCAAACTTATCACTTCCAGTTAAAATATAAATTAAAGAAAAAATAACACACACTATACTATACAAACAGACGACACTAATGACTTCCTCGCTCAAAGGCATAATGAAGAATGATTCAACTCTTAGAAAACACTTCTTTATGTTAGTTCAAATAGGATGACGACATCGCAGGTAAGTGAATCATCCTCTCGAGAGAGGGCGCTGGTGTCGCCGGAAACGATTGTGCTGCCCCCTAGGCTCGTCTCTCGTCCAATCAGAAGCAAGCTCCTTATCTGGATGAAGCCGGTTGTTGCACGCTTCTTCGTTCATTAGCCTGGTGGATGTCACAGAGGTAGGACGTGTCTCGACGCTGCTCCGTGGTAAGTATTTTTTTAATTGCATGCGATCTTTTCTAATCATTCCTTTGTTCTACCTTCCTCTTACAGCACACTTTACTTCATTAATCATCCTCATTAACATTTTCCTTTGTTCTAATCCCTCTCTTACAGTAGACTTTTACTGATTCATGAACGTTATCCTTTGTTCTAACCCCTCTCTTACAGTACACTTTTCATTCTCTCTTCTTTGTTTTAACCCCTCTACTATAGCATGACGCGCGGGAGCCTGTCTGTCTCGACTCCGCCCACCTGTCCATCACTTTCTTATCTCCCCTAACCTGTCAATCACTCGACTCCGCCCACCTGTCAATCATCTTTGGCCACGCCTCACTCCTCAACGCATGACGCCTGGTGGCATAGAACCGGCTTTTTCCTTCTACTGTCAGCGAATCGGAGATGACTTAAATATTCCCCATTTATTCTAATCCCTTTGTTTTCCCAATCCAGCTTCTTGAAAATATTTTCTAAGACAGCCGTAAAAAGCTTAAGCGAAATGGTGTCTCCTTGTCTTACCCCTCTTTTAAGCTTGATCTTTGCTTTTCCTTTGTCCAAGCGGATGGTTGCTGTTGCAATATATATATATATATATATATATATATATATATATATCAATTTTGAACGGAGGGTGGTTTCGGGGTCTGGGGGTCATTATCGATGAAAATATACCAAAATTTTTTGAAATCGCTTTTCTCCGAACGGCTGCAATAGGTAGCTTTTTGTAAAGAAAGCTACATAATATAGTCTCTAAATGGTGATTACATATATTTCTGATAAAATTGCAATTTGTGTTTAGAGTTGAACGAAAATGAATATTCGGGGGAAAGGGATTTCAACTATGTGGATTCTTATCGTCACTTAAAAAAATAGTGAAGATGAATCTCAATAATTCAACAGTCAAGAACAATCGCCATCGTAGAAAATAACCGTTGAGACAGTCCTCGGTTCGTTCCAAAATTCTACAATAGAAATATTCCATAATCGTTTGTCTCATCAATAAACTATAAACCACAATTGCAAAATTTATCGATTGTCCTGTCAGGAAATGTTATGACGGACTTCGAAACAGTTTTCTTCTGATTAAGATTTGAGCTGGGAAATATGGTTAAGACTGCACTTGCGTTTTCTGAAGTTGTTTATTTCTGTGATTGGACTGATTATCTTTTATTAGACTCGGAACTGGACGTACTCATCCCTACATTTTTTTAAAAACAGACTCTGCGTGTCGGATCTTTACTTTCTTCTTTCCTAGCACTGTTGGGGAGATTTTTTTTAAAAATAAAAGTGATATTGTATACATTTGCTAATGAACAATTTAGAAATTAATTTGGATTAAAAAAATTAAAGATAAATAATTTAAAAAATGTATTATTCTTTATTGAACTTAAAAATTATTTTTTGCTTCATTTTTTTTCTTTCTAAACTGTATTATTATTATTATTATTATTATTATTATTATTATTATTATTGAAGATATGGGATCCAAGATCATATCTCAGAACATACACTGTAAAAAAAAAAAAAAAAATTGTGAAGTTACTAAAGTTTTTCTAGGAAACTGGGATTCCTAGAATTTTTCATATAACGGCAACAGCAAAAATTCCTGTAAGAGCGTCTGTTACAGGAATTTTTGTTGTTGCCGTTACATAAAAAGTTCTAGGAATCTCAGTTTCCTAGAAAAACTTTAGTAACTTTACAGATTTTTTTTACAGTGTATGAAGGCCTTAGAGAAAAAAAAAATCCATCATGATAGTTCTTTGAACATAGGAGAGTAGAAGGAAACCGAGAATTAAGACTGAGTTCATTTCTAGCGAAAAATTAAAAATAAATTGCTGAATTTAAGTACAATGTTCTAATTTAAATCAAATTCCCGTGTCTTTTGTAAAATTATTAGTGATTTATAGTGATAATTCGTTTTTACTTTTGAGGAAAACAAAATAGAAGTTTCATTTCTCTAAATAAAATGTTTTCTTCTTATTACATTGATAAAGTAATCAGTGATTTTTATATTTACTAATAGATGTCATTCAAATGAAACTAGTATGATGTGGATATCACAAAACTTTCTTCTATATTATTCAAATATAATAATTTTAATAGCGGAGTTACACAGAAAGAATTATGAATATGAAGTACAGTGCATTTAAAAAATTTAATATTGAGTTGTAGAGATCAGTGAGTAAAGCACAACACTGCCCCCTGTTAATATTCCAAGACAAAATGGGATAAACGTACATATATTTTAATTAATAACCAGCAGTATACAATTTGATGCATTTCCATTGAAAATCTATTGAAGTGCAGCTTAAAGTAAAAGTAGTAGTAAGTAAAGTAAAGGTTATCGCTAAAAGTGAAGCATATTTAGCGCCTTATATTGATTAATCAAACTAAAAATTGAATCAGCAGAGTTTTTTTTACAATATTCGTCTTACATATTAAGTTTGTTACATAACATCTAATATATGACAGCAGATTGTGAATAAAACTCCATAGCAATGCCAGATGTTGGTTCATATACGCCAAAATCTAAAGGTCTAACTTGCACAAAAAAATTAAATAAATAAATAATAATACAATAAATAAAAAAGCAATTTAACAAATTACAATGACCATTTGGAAAATAATTTTTTCAAAGACTAAAATTTAAGACATAAAAAATCGCACGTTGTTGATCATACACTGCAAAAAAAAATCTGTAGTTCTACAGATGTAAAGTTACATGCTTACTAAACTTTCACCTGTAACTGTACGAAAAAAGCTGCAAATCTACAAAACTAGTTTTTGTAAAGCTACAAAAATCTGTAACTTTACAAATGAATCTGCTAAAATTTCAGTAATCTTACTAAACTTTTATTTGTAACCCTGGCTGCAGTTACATGAAAAGTTCTCGGAATCCCAGTTTCCAAAAAAATTCTTAGTAACCTTACAGATTTTTTGATTTTCGGCGCAAAAGTGTGTCTGTTACATGAAATTTTGTTGTTGCCGTTACATGAAAAGTTCTAGGAATCCCAGTTTCCTAGAAAAACTTTAGTAACTTCACAGATTTTTTTTTACAGTGTACATTACGTACGCCATGAATTAAACATTAGCATTCCTGGACCCATAATGAACAAATTTTAAAAGAAATTTCAGTTTTACAATTTTCGGTACTGTAAATTTTTAAACTTCTACGGAGATACATTACGTACGCCATGGATTAAACATTAATATTCCTGGACCAATTTTAAATGAAATTTCATTTTTAAACTTCTAAACATCCCCAATATTACTTTTTACACCGTCGTATATAGAAAAAAAAATTACTTTTAAATGCAATTCGTTTGAAAGCTGTATCTCAATTTGTTTCTGAGTTATTACTTTTTTTTTGTAGTTTTTATTATTTTATTGTCATAGTGGCAACAGAAGTATCCTTCTCTGTTCAAAGTAAAGGAAAAATACAGATTACTGTATAGACCAAACGAAGAAAATGCGGTATTCAACTAATAAAAGGCTTCAGATATGTTTTTGATTTCCTACCCTGACCGAGGACAATAACCATTTTTCCAAATGGTAAAAAAACAACAACAACAACAACAACAAAAAAAAAACAAAACAAAAAAAAACAATAACTATTTTTCCAAATGGTTAAAAAAAAAAATTCTAATCATCATCAATGTTTGCCAAGTTTTAAGTAAAAATAAATGGTACTTTTCCGTTATACGGACACCATGCAAAAATATATGCTACTGCGCCAATTATTTCAACCCTGATCGTTGATCAATGAAATATTTACTGCAATACTAAAAGATATTTGTAATTTTATGCCAGCAGTTTAATATGAGTTTTATTTTATTACTTTATTGTATAACTGCTATTTTTTCACTTATTTTAAGTATATATTTGTGATTTAATAAAATAGTTCTTAAAAGTCTGTAATTTTCAAATGTTATATTTTTAAAATGCTAACTTTACTATCGAAAATGTTTTTTTCTTTAATTTTCCAAATGTTTTCACGTGATTTTCATTTTGCGCTAACTCTTATGCTTGGCGACAATGGTGTCCGTATAATGGAAAAGTACTAAATAAATTTTCATGGAATTCCGTAATAAATTATTGAATTTATGCATCAACAGAAGCTTAGTGTCGTAGTGGTCACCGCGTCTGACTTTCACACAACCGGTCCAGAGTTTTGACGTCGGGTTGGGCAAGGTTCACTCAACCTTCCATCCTTCGGGGTCGATAAAATGAGTACTGAGCTTGCTTGGGAACTGAACACCGATGATCCCACGTCAGGGTGACAAATTCACAAACAACGTCCCCGCGTTCTTTACGCCAAACCCTGTAGCCAAGTGCTTTGGCGTAAAAATGATCTTCGTCGTGCATACGTGCATGCTGCATTCTGTTTCTTGTACCGTAGTTCGAAGTTTGCATGGGCGAATATTTATATCCGTTTTATATGAATATATTTTGGTTACGCTGATACAGAGTTAAAAGAGAGGGTTTTTTTTCCCCTTTTGCAGAATCAGTCTACACAAGTTATATTATTAATTATATACGATTATATAACTCAAATATTGATGCTGTTACAATAAAATAAGATTACCGTTACAAAGAAAGGATGGCACTGAAAAATTTAAATTGCATGTTTCTAGCTTTATGAAGGTATAATAGTTGACATAGTTAATCAAGATAGATCAACATAGCTGAAAAAGTGTTTACGATCTTAGTTTGTCATGTAGTTTTTGGGGCTTACTATGGAATTACTATGAAACAATAATTGCTGGAGTTTTCAAATGTCGTAAGCGTTTTTAGACTTTTTTTTTTTTTTTTTTTTTTTTTTTTTTTTTTTTTTTGCATATTGCTTGATGTATATAAATTCTATAGATTATATACAGGACTGAACAAAAGATCTCAAGTACATTTTCGTTTATTGACGGAAAGTTTTAATGGGGATTTTTCAACTGTGTTACGCGTTTAACTGAATCAACTTTTAGCATACTATGTAGTATACATTTAAATCATATACAGGGTTGCACACAAAAAATAGGATTTTTTCGGACGGCTGATGGTAATTGCAGAAATTGA
This sequence comes from Maratus speciosus, assembly GCA_963932465.1. NCBI lineage: Eukaryota > Metazoa > Arthropoda > Arachnida > Araneae > Salticidae > Maratus > Maratus speciosus. The sequence continues at coordinate 544,383,217 of OZ010789.1, read as the reverse complement.
CTTTTTATATGCGTTATCGTTTTTCAAATTGTTTATTTAGATATCATCTTTCAGCTTAATAAACTGTGAAATTTTGTTACAGTATTCTCAATGTGTTGGAAAATGTTGCATGATCTATGACGGACGCATGATTTTTCGTTCTTGTTTATTTTTGAATTAATTTTCCAAAAATTATAGATTTATTTTTATACAGTTTGTTAAGCACTGATACTATGAAGTACATTCTAAAGGAATAATACAGAGCTGCAAGAATACCACAAATACTACAATAATGAGCATGGTTAGATTTTTACTTTTTCAAATTCATCATTATTAAGTATAATTTTTACTTTTTGTAAATAAATTTGATAGTAATTCATAAAAGAAGAGTAATTGAGTATCCCATTAATGGATACTGGCCTTAAAATCTTTAAAATAAACGCAGTTTTGTAAATGGCGTATATGAAATTCAAAGTTTTCTATTACTATTGAAAAAAATGTCGTTTTTCTGCTTCCTGACTGGTTTAATCAAGATTGTAAACAATAAAATCATTATAGCGTACAAGGAGAAGTTATGAAAGAAAAAATAATAATAGCTAAATTTTTATTTCCTATTTTTTTATGAACATTGAGGAGTGGGGAGGATGTCCATTATTGCATATTTTTAACCTGTAATCAATCAGCAACAAAGCACTTATCTTAGTATACTCTCAACTAATAACTAAGATAATTTTCATTTATTTATGGTGATCATTTAAAGAAAGGCCAAAGTTATAGAGTGGGTCTGTAAGATTAAATATTTCACTCCTTCACAATATATATCATACATATATTCAGCTCATGCATTATTCAAAAGACGACTGTTGTAATGTATTTTGTGTGCTGACATTAGATGGCAGCACATGATACGTCTAAAACTACATAAATAAATACTTTAGCTTCGGAGAAGAAAGGTCAGACTTCTTAGAGCATATATCTATAAGATTAGATACTTCACTTGACCATAATGCATATATAATTATTCAGAAGATGAAATAAGCATTTATTATTTCGCATTCGTATTCTTGAAAGTATCCCGTAAGCAAGAAATACGGGACCAAATGGGCGAAATATCGAAGGTCGAAATTAGCTTCAGATTTGCATGCGCGGTAAACTTCATTTTCTCGCCAAAGGGCTTGGCTATACAGGGGTTGGCGTCAAGAGCGCTGGGACGTTGAGTTATTGTGAATTTGCGACCGGAACATATCCTGTATAGCACATTAGGGCCCACAGTTGAGAAAACAGCGTTGGACACTGCAGACCCTGACTCTTAAGGGATCGTAACTTGACAGGTTTAGTTTAGTTTAAGCACCAACAAAATTTATGTCACGCAAACAATCAGACATCGGTCAAAAAATAGTGAAATCGTATTGGAGGCATCCCAAAATATGCAAATACATAAAAAACAGCAAGTTGAGAATTTTAATGAATTCCATGATTCTTTTTATGAAAATTGAAAAAAATAAACAAAGAATTTAGTCGCAATATTTAAAATCTTTAGTTGGTATGTTATAAAATGCATTACTTAAATTCGCAGTTTGTTTGAATAAATACATAACTTTATTCTGATAAAACTTTAATGTTCATGTTATTTTAAATTAGAGGTATATGCGGTTGTAAGCACATACACAATCATTTTTATTTGATTTAACTTCAGCAGGAGAGATAGGAAATGCATGAAATACCAACAATACCCGTAAAAAACATTATAATCAAAGTAATATTTTTTTGTATTTCTGAAATGTGTCTGTGAATAAAAAGGCTTTATTTTACATTGTAGTCACAGCAGGCCATTCTTCTTTCTGCAACAGTATTTTTTCCTTATATCCATGAGTTGCATACATAACATGCACAATGCATGATATATATGTCTACTGGGAATTAAAAAAAATAATAATGACATTGTCTGAATTATTTGGATATGTGAAACGCATTAAAATTAAACTTTCAGAAAGCAGTTAGAATATAAACAGAAATTAAATAAAACAACATTAAATTTATTCATGCAATACGCTGTTAATATTTATTATCATATTATAATAAAAAAACAGTAATAACTTCCTTTTTGTTTAAATTCTTTTCAATAATTTTACAATATACAGAAGAAACCTAGCTGCACTGTAAATTACTACAATGCAGTTAAGTATTAAATCTAATAACATTTCAAAATGAATTATTAAATTCCTCACTAATTAGGAATCAGTGGAGAATCTAAATAAAGTATCTATGCACTGTGAGAAAAAAAGTCCTTTTTTTTTATCAAGAAAGAAGGTTTACGAATTTACGAAAATATAATATATCCTCTTCCGAGTTATCCATGATTCTGAAACTCTTTCCTCTATCTTCAGAAGCGTCAGAAACGAATAGGTTTTCGAGATTTAAAGAAACATTTCTGAAGCAAAAGTCTCCTTTAGCCTTTAATTTTCTGAAACATTGCAAAGTAATTCTTACAATATATTAAACAGTTTTCCCAATCAGTTATCAACATGAAATACTGGTTTTTCAGATACCACCAATTCTCAAATAAACGTTTTCATGTTCAACAGACAAACATACTAAATTAACAGCGTCAATCAGATACTATTTTGTTAATTTTGGTTGCATAAATTATGATACACAACTAAATTACTTGAGAATTGATAGCATCCAAAAAACCCATATTTTATGTTGATGTCGGGTTCAGCTAATTGTTTAATGCATTGTAAAAAATAATGGAGTTGTAAATAAAGATGAGGAGACATATAATATACCGTCTACCAGTTGCAAGTGAAGTAACTGAGGAAGTTGTCAGAAGAAGGCGACTTTTTAACGAAAATCTAATCAACAGTTCTAGTTTGCCGGGGCAAACTATCCACCAGTAAATTTTAATAGAGAATTTCGTCTCATTTAAGAGCCTTATTTATGGAAATATTTTCTTACAAACATGGTAAAAATTCCATTTCTTTTTACAGGTAAGTAAGTAAGTAAGCACCCACCCTGGGAACCCGCTTTTGGCTTATGGTTAGGTGTAACCCCCAAGCCCAGGGCAGGGAAAAGTTTTACTACCTGCGAAACTCCTTGAATTTTTTTTTTTTTTTTTTTTTTTTTTTTTTTTTTTTTTTTTTTTTACAGTTTAGGAGAAATAACAATGTTAGATATATGACAATTATTGACAGTGTTTGCAATAAATATTTACAGATGACCCCTATAATTACATTTGAGAGAAATATTCATTATTATAACATATAAATATGCATAGTTTTTAGAATTTGATATTAAACTTTTTTTTTTTTTTTTTTAACACAATTACCTACATATTTGCAACACTTTTATATTATTTTCAGGATTCACACATAATTTAAATCATAACATCAATTTAAACCATGTACAGATGTGATATTTGCAACACTTAAAGCTATTTTCAAGATATATGATGCAAAATTATTTTTAACTCTATACTAAAAATAAGTATTAAGGTACAAGATGCGAACAATAATTAATATTATGCACTATTATGAAAGTATAAGTAATTGTAGATAATAATTACCTACAAATTTACAGTACAATGATACTGTGTTTGAGATATTATGTAAGATACATGATGCAAAAATTATTTTTAAATCTACACTGAAAATTTAGTATTAAGGTACAATATGCGAACAATAATTAATATTATGCACTATTACAAATTCTTTTGAGTTATTTAATATTTGACAATATGGCCATATGGTCCTACTGAACACATCTTCTATTTGCCAAGTGTGATTGATAAACCGGACACGCAGTGGAATCCGCTGAATGTTTCCTATAATTAGGTAAGTGGAAACAATTTGTGCATCTATATTGCGAGGGAACTCCCGCAAAAGGGCACTCCGAAGTGCAGTGACCTCGTGTCAGTTTACCCATGTATTACAATCGTTTTCAATGGCACTCTCTAGGTTGTCACAATATGGCGGAAACGCAGGTCCTGACTACTGCCAAAGAAAACTTCCACCAGTAAAAATAAATAGCTGTTTCTGCCATTATTTTTGACTGACATTTTGCATTAACAAGGAGTTTAAATAAGTAGAAATTTACTATTTAAATTAACTGGTGGAATTTTCTTCCTGCGGTAATCGATTCCTACGAAAGCGGTTACAGTTGAACCTTCACAATTTTAAAGGATATGACAGTTCTTTTTTAATCAACAGTTCCATGGGAAAAACTACTTCGTAACATTTTCGAAAATTACGGGAATAAAAAAAAAACTTGTTTGGGAAATGCTTCTTTAAATCACGGAAATCTATTAGTTTTGAGGTTTCTGAAGATAAAGATTTACGGATCGGAAACGATTATATTACATTTTTGTGCTTAAAAAACATTTCCTTTTTCTCTCTTTTTACAGTGTAGCCCTTTTTTTTCGTTAAGTGATTTTTCAATTTTAAAAATTATTATTTTAATAATGTTGCTTTCATTGTTTCTTTTAATCTCTGGAGTTTGCCAAGTTTCCGGCTTTTTGGATACCAGTATTTTAATACAGAAAATGTTATTTTATTTAATTGGAACATTCGGGTGATTTAAAAGAACAAGATTTTCTCTAAGGTAATGAATTGGCAACTCTGTACTAAGTCTTTTTAATGATCTCAACAAACGTAGCCTACTTACAAAGAAGACGCCTCTCAAGATATTTAGTAAATATTGAATCTCTGTGTATTCCGAAATCCTAAATAGGGAGAGAATAGATACTTTTTCATTATATGTTATTTAATCTTGAAGCAAGTTAATAAAATATAGAAGCAAATAAGTTGATAATTCCTTTATATGTCTAAATTCTTAGAAAAAAAAACCTGACATACCTCAGTTAACAAATGAAATTTTTCATAAACAATCATAAAAAAAAAAAATATGTGTTACTTTTTATAGGCTTACTAAGTATATATAAAGTATTTTTATTTTTGCATTATTTCGCCTTCTTATACTTCGGTTTAAATGCATAAATAAATAAATTGGGATATTTTTTTAATGTATGATTTTTAATGGTGTACCTAGTAAGGGATATACTTTGACTACTATCTCTACATAGAAGTCTCAAATGGATTAGAATAATGAGTAGACCAAATAATAAGCAACGTAGTGAGACAATGAGAAAAATATCAAATTTAAGCACATATATAAATTCCGTAAAAAATTTGTAAATGTTGTTAATTTTTATTTTTTTAAAGAAAAAATCATAAGTTGTGAGCCGGGCACATTTTAAAAATTGGAAAAGGTCTTTTTAAAATGATTTTGCATATTTTCTTTTTTTATGTCTGAAAGACAATGTTTGTCTCGAAAAACGAAGCTACCTTTGATTTATAATTTTTTATTTTCTCAAAGAAATAGGAATGAAATTTAATTTTTATAAGTTTTTTTAGATGCTTAAGTATGATTGATGTAATGGAGTTCAATTATTCTATACTACTGCAAATAAATTGATTGATATTTTATTTATAATATAATTTCAGATAGATGTCGAAGCACTATGCATATTTACGCTCAAAAATACGCCAGAAATTTATCGCGGTGCGTCTCAGCTAGTAGGCAGCACACTTAAAACTGGATAAGATAGTGGATAAATTCTTTAGAAAAAGTACAAGAATTAATACGTACGCTTCTAACATATACTAACCAAAAATTGTTGCTGAAACTAATTTAGTTTTATCCTCTTACTCGCTAATTATGAAAAAATAAACTAAAATAAATCGTTATGTGTATTCATATACCTGAAATGTTTTCTAGACTTTGAAAAAAAAATTAATTTTATTCCATTAAATAAAATTCAAAAAGCTTCAAATAAGACTTTTTTGATTGAAGGGTTTCAAATTGATGTACATTTAGAGAAAATAAAGATAATATACAAACGTTTCCAATAATAAATTTTATACATATTTTAGCATTTGAAATTTTTATATATGATATTTTAAGAAATAGATATTGTTACTAAATCGACAAAAATCCGACGTACAGAAGAATCCGGGTAATCGTGACACATAGCATGATTTCCTCCGATAAAGCGGCTGCATCAGTTAAAAGAAGTAAGCTTATAAGTATTTATTTGATCTTATCTCAACATTTTACTTTAATTAAACAGCGTACCAAATTACCGGAGTCTACTATATACATATTAATATAGCTATCTTAAATGAAAAGCTTGAAAGCATTCAGAGGATAATGCTTTTTAGTCGAGCACATACGTGTCTGTATATATAAATATTATACAGACATGCATACAATAAATACAATAAATCCAACTGGAGTGAAAAATTAGCCAGAGCCAGGAATCGAACCCGGGACCACAGTATACAAAAGACTGCTGCTCTAACCACTGAGCTACTCCGGCCGATACCTGGGTCTGCAATTTCTCGCTAATAAACCATGTTGGGGAAATCACCAGCCATCTATACGACAGTCTTGGATGACCGGACAATGATGAATAGATTTTGTCCGATGTAATAGTAAAATCTAATAGTAAAATCCAACGTGGTTTATTAGTGAGAAATTGCAGACTCAGGCATTGGCCGGAGTAGCTCAGTGGTTAGAGCAGCAGTCTTGTATACTGTGGTCCCGGGTTCGATTCCTGGCTCTGGCTAATTTTTCACTCCAGTTGGGTTTATTGTATTTATTGTTTGTATGTCTGTATAATATTTAACTGTTGAATGCAGGCGTTATTTATATGTGTATGTGTGTTTTAATATATATTGTAGTATGAGTGTTTTATTATACATACGTATCTGGTTTATCCACACTGTAAAAAAAAATCCGTGAATATACACAAATTTTTCCGTAAAATTTTACGGAATAGTTTCAGTTTTCTAAGAAAACAGTACAATTTCTGTAATTGACATTTTGAGATTACAAATCCTTATAAATCCAGTAAGTTTCCCATAAATTTTAGGGAATATTTCTGTATTGCTTTCAGAACAATACGAGTTTCGTAAATGATGTTTAGAAATAGCTGCTGTGTTTGGAAAGCGAAGTAATTAATTGTTGTATTTGTATTACAGTGATATTATTTTCAATGTAACCCCAATATTGGCTAAATGTGGCTCTATATTAAAAATAAGGTTTGTTGGGGGTAACTGGAACCACGAGGTAACTGGACCATAGGCTATTTTATAAAAAACTGTTGGTGTTTTTTAAGTTTTAGCTTTTGTGGGCAATGCCCCTTTATCTCTACTTCCTAAAACAACGTGTATCAACTCAATCATAATTCTCTCACTTTGCTGTGATATGTTGTCAAAAATTTACGTTTCTTTTTTTAAAAACAACGTCAATATGGTTGAACTTCCTCGGATTTTTATTAAAATACTGTAAGTACTTTTATTAAACAATCTTTTTTTTTTAAAGATTAGACATATAACTACATTAATATTATTAGGTATCTATACATATTTACTTCATGTTTTAAATGTAAGCCCTGTGTGGCAGTTATCCCATAAATGTTTCAAGAATGGGCTAACTGGGATATGTATCCGGGGTAACTGGGCCATGCTGGATCCAGTTACCCCAATAGTTATAAACATTTTTTTTGTGTTTCTCTTACTACGGGAAGTAAATTTCTCCATTGATTTTTGTTGACAATAAAGAAAAGGACAGAATACCTTATTAAAATAACGTAATGAAATTTTAAAAAAGCATATTGAGTGGTATGAAACCAAATATTTTGACTCCTTGAGAGGTGGTGATGCCGTTATGGCATCAATTAATTTTAATTCCTAATTGCCACATTGGCGCCTGAATTTTATAATTAAAATTTAACCTTTAAGTACGCGAAAATATACTTTTACATGTTTTCAGATAGATTCTCTTGTAAATATTGGTGTCATTAAATTATTTCAACATTTTACGAATGCAAGTACCTTGCCCCTGAAAGCCAGATAGCCAAACCTTGAAATTGTACTATACACAGGGGTCGCATTCTATAGGCATAGCTGCCAATTTTTACGCTTTCTTGCTACCACTAAAATTTAATAGAGATTTTCGTTTTATTTAATCATAAGATTAAACAAAAACCTAATTTGCAGAACAAATTAAAAAAAAACAAAATTTATTTCCTAAATTGTTTAAGCCCGAGAAGGGGCAGATATTAAGATATTTCATTCAATTCGTTCTACATTTAATGTTAAATTTTTGTAACAAATAAGCTAAACCAATTGAACATTAAAAAATAAAAATGAGATTCATACAATATAATGCTTTAAACACCTATATACTTAGATTCCGTTCAAATGAAATTGAAATAAATCTTAGACTTTTTTTAAAGTTTTGTATTTTGCATGTTCTACCTTATCATATTATGTACAATCGTCATAAACATAATGCAAAATCTGCAGTACAAATATTTACAACTTAAAAATGGAAAAAGTCTAAGATTTATTTCAATTTCATTTGAACGCAATCTAAGTATATAGGTGTTTAAAGCATTACATTGTATGAATTTCATTTGTATTTTTTAATGTTCAATTGGTTTAGCTTATTTGTTACAAAAATTTAACATTAAATGTAGAACGAATTGAATGAAATATCTTAATATCTGCCCCTTCTCGGGCTTAAACAATTTAGGAAATAAATTTTGTTTTTTTAATTTGTTCTGCAAATTAGGTTTTTGTTTAATATGTCAAGTTTTTTAATAAGTACTGCATTCACACAAACACATTTCAAAATTAATGGAGGGTATCATCATCAGGATTTGATTTGTGCGATATCGCATCATAATATGTGATGCATTTTACCTATGTATTAGGGCTGGATTATTTATCAATATATCGACAGATATTGATATTTCTTAACTATCGCAATAACAATATCTGAACTTTGACTCTGTTGATATATCCCAATAAAATAAGTGTTTAAAAAGCACTGCAATTACGAACACGAGCCCCGAAAAAAATATGGTCAAATATCTCAAAACTCAATAAAATAATAATGTTTTGTGCTCACCGCCAGAGCCCCGGAAAAAAAAAATCTATTTCAATGTCTTCAATTTCTTGCCTCATCCAAAACAGAAAATATACCTTGTTAATCTTTTTTTCCGCTGATTATCTCCGTTAGAAATTATTCCAATTATTGCGATACTTTCATTCACTGTAAACCTAGATTTCTTTCGACGTCTGCGTAAAACACTGAATAACACTTATCGTCCGTTCTTCTGTCGTTGGACTACACGTATTGCAATAACTCCAGATATTGATCAATTATAAATATTCACATGACTGGGTATTCGTTGTCCCGTTTCATACAGCTGGTTATTGGCGTTGCGCCAGAAGACAGCTGGTTATCATCGAGTCTATACCTGAGCAGCTAAAATACTCGGATTGCGAGCAACCAATCAGAATCCGCTAATGGGAAAGTTTCGCCTTTTGTTAGAAACAAGTTGGTAAAAAGCTCAATATCAAAGCAGTCATTCACTGTGATGATTGGTTGCTTCCCAGAAGAAGTTTCCAGTCAGTAATGCATAGTTATATTGTACGTCGTTCTTTATTCTTTGTCGTTTTAGAGCAACGTTTCCTCCAGTGAATTTAGTATATCCTGTCTTGATATTTTTCAGCTATGAATATTTATCAAAAAACAAATTTTAAATTAATATAAAAGTATTCCCAAATGTGATTTGAGTATTTATATATGTATATTTAAATGTTTCAATGTTGTTTTTTGTAGTAAATAGGTAGGAAGATATAACTACAGTTATTTTTTTTTCTATTAAGAATGAGTTGATTCCTTAGAGAAAGATTGAAAAGCAACATTTCTGTTGCGCCTATCATCCACTGAAACCTATTTAATAAGAAGTATATTATCGTGACATGTGACATTAAATTAATTTTAGTTTTCCTCAAGCTTCCTCTCTTCCTGTGCTAATTAAAATAAAATCGTCAACGTCATAAATTTGAGAATATTTTATTTTAGTTTGCAGTGTTGAATTCAGTGGGTGGCCCGGGGGGGACATTCCTCCCCGGAGCAATGCGTTGTCCCCCCCAGAAGATTTGAGATTTTGTGCATTCAATGGTCAAAAAGTGCAATCCCCCCCCCTCCCTTCCGGAGCCAAAGAAATCCCTCCCGGAGAAAAGTGTCTGAATTCAACACTGTTAGTTTGTATTTTATAATTTTCTCAGTTATTCGCAATGTAATTAAATAGTTAAAATGTTATTGATAAATAATGCATAGGGTAGGAATAATAGGAAATATACTATTTTTGAAGGAAAATACTTTGAAACAAATGGTATAAGTGTAAACATGTATCAAACATTGTTTTATTTTCTAAAATATTTTTTGTATGAATATACTATATACTTAATTTAATGATTCTGTGTGAACATATCGGTATGAGACATTGATTCGTTGCTCTCTACATCTGCTTTTATTTAAATTGACCCTATTATACCATTCATGTTTCGAAATTAATAATATTTCTATTTTTGCACAATTTAAGGGAGGTATCGCGATATATCATCAATATCAATATTAACTCGTTGATATATTGCGATATTAAATTTCTGATATCGTCCAGCCCTACTATGTATAATTCAAAATGTTTCACCAGTGCAGTAATGCAGGTTGTTGCAGTTTAGTCAAAAAATTACAATCTGAAATTAAAAAATCTGCTTGAAAATGGTCATTTTTTCCCCACTATGACGTCATATTCATCTTCTTTTTAATTCTTAAAAAAAAAAAAAAAACTATTTTAGTTTCTTTAGTTTCATGCTTCACGTGAAAATCATTCAACTAAAAATAGGCAAATTATTATTACGGCTTTTGAATTATTTACAACAATGAAGGGAAAATGTTAAATTTTATTAGAAAATGTCCGTTGATTCTCAATGAAAAAAGTGAAATTTGGAATTATTAAGAAAAATATTTGAATAATGTAAATACAAATTAGCCCATTTTACTCTCTAGATTATAATCCACCTATATGCAAAGGCATTTTATGATCCGTTTTGATCGTGGCGTCTGGCAAATGTTTTTACACTTTGAATTTATAATATTATTAGAATTAGCAAAGAATTAAAAATGAGTGGCATCAGGGACAAAAAGGTGGGAAGAAAAAATGAAAAGGTTACGATCTCCATAGGCTTTTCTATGTTAAATTAACATTGAGAAGTGACACTGGAGATAAATAAGTATTGCGCTGTCGCGCAATACATAAATTTCGACGATTAAATAAGACAACATTTACTGTAATATTTTAGTCGTAAGAGGAAAGCGTAAAAGTTGGCAGCTATGCTATAGGGAATCTTTTATCGTCCCTACCACTATTTTGAAAATAATATCTTCATCGCACCTTTCTTTAAGGAAGAATAAAAATTTCCCTATATAATGCGACCCCTGGATAAAGATAAAGTACTCAAGTACTTACGTAGCCTTTTGTTCAGAGATTTACCTTGCTATTTTTTCCTTAAAATACCCATGTGACTTTTATACTTATTATCTATACTAAAGTACATAAGTACTTACTTAAGTTTTATATTTTTGGTATAAATAAATCTAATATTTTTACTTTTAGTGCTTTTTTTAGGCACACTGACAGCAAAGGTTTCCCTTACAACGCTGTTTATTGACATATAATTTACATGATCTGCCTGGTTTAAATTTTTTAAAGTTGTTTACACTTTTTCAAACAGGACCTGATATCCGACATGAAAAAATATAAACGCGTGTGGAACATAGACCCTCCTGGTCCAGTTACCCCATTTTTTGGGCCAACTGGACCCATGAGGAAAGAAAGATGAAATATGCATATTTTTATATTTTTAAATATTAAAATGTAATTTTGAGCATTTCTGTCTGATAGAGGGAACCTAACTGAGCACAGTTACAGAAGTTCAGACTTTAATTGAAATGAGCATTAGCTTTTTGAAGCTGAATTGTCAGAAGCTCCAGAGTCACATTGTAAAATCATGTCCCAGTTGCTCCAACTAACCTTATATTCTATGATTGCCCGATATTGCCTAAATGTGGCTCTATATTGAAAATATATCCAATGACTGACCAATATTGGCTAAATGTTGTTTTTACATGGGTATTCAAGGAAAACCGATAAAATTTATGGCGCTATCTATAGTATGTCTATTTAAACAATCCGCTATAATGTTTTGTTTCCTTTAAGTAAAAAGTTAACATAATTTTACGGTATTTAAAAAAAATAGAATCTCATTTGTTCTTTTTAAGTTTGGAACAGTTGAAAAGGAAATGTTACAGTTGACTTTTTATTATGTTTTTTAAATAATGTTTGACTTATTTATAGCAAGCTATTATTATTTTTAAAAAAGTCTCTGTAGGATGTTTTAAAATGGAAAAATCTATTTAAAATTTTAATATTTTTTAACCAATTCTCACTCAAAACTTTCAACATATCTGAAATATAATAACGATTTTTTTTTCTTATAAAATTGACGTTATCTAAATTATAATAAGAAATAAGAAAATTTATTTTAATACCACGTTGTAATTATCTTTATTTGAGTTTACAATAGATCATCACAGAAATAATTTGAAAAAGTGCATGTTTGAAAAAAAAAATGTTCATATTCTTGTAATAAAAAATAAACTAATAATTAAATAAGTAAACAAAAAATTTAAATTTTTTTTTAAATCTTGCAAAAAAGAAGCAAACAACTCTTAATACATTCTTTCATGCATGTAATATTTTAAAGACTAAAATTTATCTTTTAAAAAATAGGATAAAGCCAAATATTAAAAATTATGGAAAAATAATGTGTAAAATTTCAGAATTGCATTTACTCAATTGAAAAAGTATCTCTATGAAAATACGTTCCTTGTTTAACATTTTGCCCTTGCTTCATAGAAAGCTATTTGAAAACTATGTTGTATAACCGTGGCTTAATGGTCAAGAGAACTAAGCTGGAAGAGGGCAATTCCCTAGTTTGAATCCCGCTGCGGGTAAGTGTTGTTTGTTTACTGTTGTTTGAATTAAATAGAGATATTCTGACCTTGATGTGAAAGTGTCCTTGAAAAGTGAAGAGGGAAATTCCTAAAGATGTAAGTTTGTCCTAGAAAAATTATATTTTGTCTTTTAAACGGAAATTTTTAGATACGGAAATTTATATATATATATATATAACAAAAGAAAAAAAAAAGCCACACAAAAATTCTGTCAAAAAAAGGACATTTTTCTGAAATATACGGATTTTTTTTTTCCATACGGAAATGTTATTGGCGTCTCGATTACTCGCACAATTTCGTATTTTAACGGAAGTTTTTGCAGTGCATGGCAACTTGATAAGTGTCATTTAGCAGCATACCTATCTTCACTTTTAGCTGAATAATAATTACTAACTTTTTTTCTAATTTAGTAATTGAAACTACCATGATAAATCAGTAAGGCATAATGTATGCTTCAAATTCAATCCATAAAATCCATTTCGGACTCAAATTTTCATAATATGGAATAATTATGAAAAAAGAAAAAGAAAGAAGTCGAAAATACTATTTTTTATACCTTAGATTGTGTATATTTCTTTAAAAAATCATTGCATCTTTACCTGTTTACATCTTCTTTGAAAATCTTGGAAAGTTGATGAAAAATATTTTTGTTAGAAAAGGAATTATTGTGTACAATCTGTTAAAGAAAAATTTGTTAGCACAAGTTTCATCTAACTGATACAAATCTTGCAGAAAATTCCTGAGATTTAGTGTTTGAAGCTTCACAAATTAAAAATCAACAATAAAAGCCTAGCAAAACATTTCACTTAATACCGAGGATTTTATTTCCAGTCGATGTAATTTCCCTCTGACATATTATTTTATAGTTCGCTCTTTTTTGAAGGGAGTCATCTTTACCTCTATTGATAATTTCTTTTCATTATCGTAAGATTTGCGTAAATTTTGAAATAAACTTTTAATTGAATGTCATATTTTGAAATTACTATCTTTATTTTCTTCACGCACATCATTCTGAGTAAAATAATTGCAATAGACTTTTTAACAAATCTTGTGTTTTTATGTTTGCATTTTACATTTAAAATTATAATATAAAATTCTTTTTAGAAATATTTAATAAAAAATAGTTTTTAATTTTTAAACGAGACTCCTTTCTTGTAAGCACTTGTGACTTTAAGACTCATATGAGACTAAATGTTTGACATAATTTTTATAACTTATACTTTTAGGACTAAACATTTTTTTTTGGTAGTTATGACGCGCGTATGTTTAAAAAAGAGAAGAAAAAAAAATACTCACATCCTTTAAAGTATATTGTCAGAATAAATAAAAGGTTTTGTTTCTGTATCGAATGTTTCAACAAATCTGTAGTCCATAAACTTTTCAAATAAATAATACGTGCTCTTATTTGTTATGAAAAACACGATTTCTGGCAACACGATGGCAATCCCCAAAACTTTCTGCTATCTCATACATTTTAAAACTTCCTCAAAAATGCAGCATAGCAGCACCACCGGTTTGGTGATTTACACCAAAATCTAATCAGTAACAATTTATGTTAACTTCTAAAAGAATTTGAAGTTTGATGAAGATCCGTGCATTAATTTTTGAGATAGAGCTAGTTCAAAAATCGTAAAAAATTCTACATAACAGCGTCACCTGTTGGGCGATTTACACCAAAAACTAATCAGGATCAATTTATATCAGGAGCTAACTGAATATGAAGTTTGATGAAAATTTATGCATTAGTTCTTGAGATAGCTAATGCGGAAATCGTGAAAAATATAGCATAGCAGCACCACCTGTTGGGTGATTTACGCCAAAAACTAAACAACACTAACTTATATCAAGGACTAACTAAATCTGAAGTTTGATGAAAATTGGTGCATTCGTTCTTGAGATATAGCTATTGCGGAAATCATGAAAAATACAGCATAGCAGCGCCACCTGCCGGGAGATTTACTCAAAAAGTAATCAGCAGCAATTAATAATCAGGGATTAACTGAATCTAAAGTTTTATTAAATCCCGTTCATTAGTTTTTGAGATAGAGCGCCAACAAAATTGTTGTCATATTCAAACAGAAAAACTCACAGACACAATAACAGTACTAAATTTCCAAGTGAGTGAAAAAATTCCGGTCCAGGATTAGAACCGGATATCTCGGCTGACTGAGCCATGGACTGTGAGTTACTGACTCACATATAGACATTTTGTAAAAACATGTTTTTCGGGCTCTCTGACTCGGTAAGCCAGGATCGGCGAACCTTTTCACGAGTGCGTGCCAAAATTTCACAAACAGTATCCATAAACAATGTAACGTGCTAAGTTTTGACATAAAATAATCTTGCAGTATGCGTTGTTTATACAAAACACTAGTTAAAAAATCAGTTGCTTTCATGCGTTAATAATTAATAATTAAAAATTGAAATGCGATTTCTCTGTGTTTTGGAATAACCTATTATGCCGTGTAAGTCTGTCGAAAACTGGAGTTCGGTATTTTTTACGAATCCAATACCTTCTTCTTGTAAAGATAGAATAAAGTAAAAATTTCAGAAAATTTTCTTCAATTTTCATACAAACATAATTTAACTAAGATCTATGCATATAAAATTAAACACTAGGTAAAATTTGTGAACAAATATTTTAATATGTGAAAACTTTATCAGATTTTCATTATGAAAGATACATATAGATAAGAAAATCACGATGATGCGTTAACAATAAGCCTCAAATGACGTCTAGACTAAAAATTGAAAAGCGGAGATAGGTGAAAATTGTGAAAATCTTCACTGTAACAATAAAAGAGTTAACGCTGCGTCTTTAGATTTGATTTAAAATATTTATGTTTCAAAAATATATTACTCGATCTCACCAGCCTTCAGACGTTTTTCATTTTAAGTTAATACACGTTCGTGGAAATATTAAAATAATAAAAATTTGTAAGAAATTAAAAGATTCAAGTATTTCTAAATTAAATGTTTTCATATATTTGCTTTGTCTATAGAGAAAGGTAAAGTTACTAAAATGTGTATTAAAATTTCATATCAAAAGATATCTTTTTATAAACTATGCATAAAAATCACTTCAGAACATCAAAGTATTTAGTATTTGCTATAACTGATAAAAAGAAATTGAAAAGGCCGAAACAACTTTTATTTATTCACATTCGACATGTATCGTTGCATCCGACGGCATCATTCTCAAGAATTAAAATGATATAATATTTTCTTAAACATTTTACATTGAAAATCTTGCAAACAAAAACAAAAAAATATGCTGAAATATGAAATACCTTTCACCAAACAGTGCAATTTTATATAGGAATGACAAAGAGAAAGCTCAAAACTAGAATTAAAGAACATATAGCAGACATCAAATACAACAAGAAAACTACAGCTTTAGCCAGAACAACAAAGAACCTTTACAAATTAATTTTAAAAATATTAGAATAATTTATCCATCAAGAATTTATTTGCCATCCATTATCCTAGAATCAATAGAGATCTCCTTACCAAGTGATTCAGCCTCCATGGAGCTTCCTAAAATTTGGAAAGACATGCTATACAGAATAATGAAACAATTATATAAAATAATTCACGTTCACAAATATTCATTTTTACTTTCTTCCATCTTTACAAGAAGAAAGTATTGGATTCGTGAAAATTTTCGAATTCCGGTTTCCGACGAATTTATGCATTTTAGGGGCCAGAGATCACGAAAATCGTGTTTTTAGAAAATGTCTGTTTGCGAGTCGGTCTGTGCATGACACAAATTTTATGGGCGCTCTATCTCAAGAACTAATGAACGGAATTAATAAAACTTTAACTAAATAAAACTTTAAAAATTCAACTTCAGTTAGTCCTTGATATAAATTGGAGCTGATTACTTTTCGGTGTAAATCACCCAGCATGTAGCACTGCTATGCTGCATTGTTCATGATTTCCACAATAGCTACATCTCAAGAAGTAAAGCACGGATTTTCAGAAAACTTCAGATTCAGTTAGTCCATAATATAATTTGGTGCTGATAACTTTTTTGGTGTAAATCGTCCAAAAGATGGCGCTGTTATACTGCATTATTCATGATTATCGCAATAGCTCTATCTCAGGAACTAATGCACGAATTTTCATCAAACTTCAGATTCAGTTAGTCCCTGATATAAATTGATCCTGATAAGTTTTTGGTGTAAATTGACAACAGGTGCCACTGATATGCAGAACTTTTCACGATTTCCGCAATAGTTCTATCTCAAAACTAATGCACAGGTTTTCTTCAAACTTCAAATTCAATTAGAAGTTCACGTAAGTTGTTGCTGATTAGATTTTTGGTGTAAAGGACCTAACCGGTGGCGCTGCTGTGCTACATTTCTCACGACGTATTAACATGTATGAGACAGAAGAAAGTTTTGGGAATGCCACATCTGACTAGTTAATATTGCAGTTAATTTCATTATGCTTGTGTTCGCGTTATTTTTGTTTACTACTTTTTCAATTTAAAATTTTTGCGTAAATATTGTATTATTTTAATTCTTGAGAATGTTGCCATCGGATGCAACGAAACATCTCGAATGTGAATAACTAAAGGTATTTTTGGCGTTTTAAATTAATTTGTATCGCTTATAGCAAATATTAAATACTTTGAGATATCTGTTAACTTCAAAAAAAAAAAAAAAAAAAAAGTTCGCAGGTAGATTTTTAGTGACAACACAACATTTTAAAGGCTGAAACGTAAAAAAATAAATTATAAATAAAAATGAAGAGTGTAATATATTTTTTAAAAGACGCTTTTATCAATTAATAGGTTACTATTAATAATTAGGATACGTCGAGAAATCAATTTAGAGATCCTAAAATGATAGTTGAAATAATGTTTCATATTTTCTTTCCCACTACTTTATCTTAAAATACAAACTGAGCAAAAAATATATATGTTTTAATAAATTCACTTGCTTGCGTTTTCTGCAAAACAGAAAAGAGCAATAAATTTTCCGTAATCGAGTTCGGTGCTCACGCCAAATTAATGTATTCTAACGGAATTTTTTGGGATAAAACATGAGTTGCAGTAAAAAAGTTGGCTTTTTGCTGACATTGAATGTTTATGAAAGAGAGTTTTTAAAAAAGTATTTTTACTTTTGTATTTATTTTTTTAAACCAAACATGCTTCACAAATTCATTGACTACAACACGGGAATTCCTCGATTATACGAATGTATGGAAGTAGAAAGTAAAAAAGGGAAATAATTTTTCTACCTGAGCGGAAATGTGTCTTGGCCGGCACTCAAACCCAGAACACTTGCCTTTAATTGCCAATGGTTATTTAAACGAATATTTTGTTGGGTCGGGTGTCGTCCAAACAGCTCAATTGGAAGAGCATTGGTAATTAAAGCCAAGAGTTCTGGATCCGAGTCCCGTCCTGGGTACAACTTCACTCAGATGGAAAAAATTAATACTCGTTTGAATTATTTACCAATCAGATGATCGTGTTTAAAATAATTAAAGTCAAATAATTACATTCTAATGAGCCTTAGTGTTTTTTTTTATGTTATAATGAATTGTATCAATTTCTGATGTCTATATATATATTATAAAGCAAAAACGTGTCCGTGAGTAACACTGACGTCAGATCGACGGTGGCAACTCCTGACCTAATAATTTTGCTTTTATTGCATTTTTTGGACTTCTAAACATCGCACAGTTTCACTTTTTGCGCCGTCGAATAGGAAAAAAGTACTTTCAAATGCAATTTAGAAGCTGTATCTCAGTTTAAGACTATTTTACGGTTTTTAAATCCCTTTTCAAGTAGGATTTAAAAAATAAAACGTAGTAGAAATAAAAAAGTAGAAGTAAAAAAGTAGTAGTTAAAAAAGTAGAAGTTAAAAAATAAAACAAGTAGGATTTAAAAAAAAAATAAAAAAAAATAAATTACGTGCAGTCCGGTTACAAAAGATTAATCTGTTTTTACTTAAAACAGTATAAATAGTTTGGCCTTTGTTTCCTGCTATTACTTCATAATGAATTTCCTTTCCATAGAGCGTAATGGTAATGCGATTGCGATCGCAGCGCCTTTAGTGACAAAGGGGAAGGCACTTCCCATCCTTGTAATATTTTTGTTATTGAGCGTCTACCTCATTGTAATCTTTCTTTTTTAGCTCACAGGCTATCAAGGCCGAGAGCTTATGTGCCCGCCGGTTCTGTATGTACGTAACGCGATAACTCTTGATAGAAATATCCCATTTGCTTCAAATTTTTTTCTAGTTTCATTCTTATAAGGCGCTTCCCTGATTAGTTTAAGGGGTTCATTGGTTAAGGATAAAGGGGGAAAATGGGTTAGTCCCCCCCCCCCCTTAATTCCGGTTAATGTGTGTTTCATGCAGAATTATTCGATTGGCTCCGAATTCGGCATACCGGTTTATTATGTTAAGGAAATTCCCTGATTAGTTTTGGGGGTTCATTGGTTAAGGATAAAGGAGGAAAAGGGGGGTTAGTACACCTCTCTTAATTCAGATAAATGGGTTTTTCATGCAGGATTATTCGATTTGCTCCGAATTTGGTATACTGGTTTATTATGTTAAGAAGCTTCCCTGATTAATTTTGGGGGTTCATAGGTTAAGGATAAAGGGGATAAAGGGGGGCTAGTCCACCCCCCCTTAATTTAGATAAATGGGTTTTTCATGCAGAATTATTCGATATTAGATGTAAATTTCCAACTGGGCGAAAAATGTCCGGACCAGGATTCGAACCCGGGACCTCCCTTTCTGAAGCCACCAGTGCTCTGCCATCTGAGCTATCCCGGTCGATTCTGGTCGAACTTTTTCACCTAGCTAACCTTGATGATTACAGCATCTGGTCTGAAACCTGGTTCAGCTCAACAGAATAAATCTCAGGTAATGGAACTCCAGAAATCGCTGGATACGAAATTACACTAGATTAATTTTAACACAATTATTCTAATTGGTAAACAAATCATATTAGATGTAAATTTCCAACTGGGCGAAAAATGTCCGGACCAGGATTCGAACCCGAGACCTCCTTGGCTGAAGCCGCTTGTGCTCTGCCATCTGAGCTATCCCGGACGATTCCGGTCGAACTTTTTCACCCAGCTAACCTTGATGATTACAGCATCTGGTCTGAAACCTGGTTCAGCTCAGCAGAATAAATCTCAGGTAATGGAACTCCAGAAATCACTGGATACGAAATTACACTAGATTAATTTTAACACAATTATTCTAATTGGTAAACAAATCATATTAGATGTAAATTTCCAACTGGGCGAAAAATGTCAGGACTAAGCGATCCTGGTCCGGAAAAAAGCAGCTAAATAAATCAAATATAAATAAATTATCGTATGCCTCTGGTTCGTTTAGGAAAGAATAGATATTCAAAACATAGAGCGTAAACATATTTCATCAACATAGGTAAATTTCGGAGACTTGTTAATTCTGCCCTCTTGTCGGTAGTGACGCCAGTACTGTTGCCATTATAGATTTTGCCTCAAATGTCCCATCTTGTATGTTAATCTCTGATTCAAAATGAATGGGACATAAAGAAACATACATGCGACAGCTGTAATGGGTTTATTTTTGAAATAAAAATTTAACGTGAAACTATAAATATACAAGTTTTTAAAGATGTTCCATGTGAACACCTCCCACGACATGGCCAATGTCTATACGTAATCAAATTTCTGCCACACTTTTGTTAGCATATGGTGTGTTATTAATTCCAACAGTCACTTATCTGCTGCTTTAATTGCTGCAAGTCCTGAGGAATTGCGGGCGCGGACACTATGCTCTTCACGTACGCCCAAAAGAAAAATTGCATGGCGTTAGATCAAGGACAACCGATGAAGATTTCGCTTATTCTAACACACAGTAAGCTTTCTCTTGCTGGGATGTCGCCATTTTGAATAACAGCGCCTCTAGTGACGATTTCGATAAGAGCAGACTTTTCTTTGTAACTAAATAAAATTTGTATAGTTGTACTTTCACTCTATACTTTTATTTTCTAATTAAATCCATTACATCAATTTAACGTTGCTTGTTTTTTTTTTTTTGTCCCATTCTTCTTGAATCATCCTGTACAGTGAATACGGTAGATTACGGTTGCTTGAGAAAATAAATTGAGAGTCCGAATTCCTACAGATATTTTTTTTCTTCCAAATTTCTGGTTTTTCTGCTATTAGAATATCATGATGAGCATTATAAATCTGATATAATTTTCTTTCGGTTTCCCATACCAAACACAGGATGCGCATTATACACAAGTAAATACACGATAAATAAATAAATATTCCGAGTGCATAGCTTAACAAAGAAATACAATTTTGAAGAAAGCTAATCGAAACCTAATGTGACGTCATCCGGCAATAAAAGGAACATAGCTACAGGCCGCAAGAGTAATAAAATGATTACACGTCTTTTGATTGCAACATCTGATATTAAACGATTTACTTCGAAAACTTATTGTGATGTGTGATGAAAGGAAAACGATGAACAGCCAATTACATGAATCATCAGTTTTGTAGGAAGCGACATGTTTTAATAAACTTTGGGTGGTCCAAAATTCCAGCTCGAAAGACTAAAGTGTTGATCAGTAATATAAAGGAAGGAATTTCAATAGAGGTGTCTTTAATATAGTCCTCATACGATAACTTGGTCGATGACCTTGAAAGAGTTCACGATGCAGAGAGAGAAAATTTCTGACAGATAAAAATGATACAAAAAATGAACTACAGTGAAATCCCTCTTAAAGAACACCCCTATTAAGCGACCACCTCTCATAAAGACCATTTTTTCATTCCACGGATTTTATAGCTCATAGACTTGGTGGCCCAAATGGTTAAGGGAAATGTAATTTTAGAATAGATTTAGAAAGGAAAAAAATAATAAACGGTCAAGTGCGAGTATTACTCGCGTTCAGAGGATTCAGTACAATAAATATATGAATTATTAACTGTATTATTAAAAAATCGTTGCTAAAAGAATAATAAGATTTCGTAAATAACTATATAATGTAGTATTGGGTATAAACTATAGCTGTAAATACTAGAAAAGTGGTTGTGCATATATAACGTTATCACTTTAGTGGGGAGGGGGGGAGGGTCTGGCACTTGTTTTTGCAAGATATCTCTAGGGAGAGGGAGGAGGGTTTGCTTTTTGATATCGTTATCATTTTTGATACAATCAAACTTTTCTTTTTTCAGAAACTTTCTCTTTAGTCTGTTACCTTTATTATTTTTTTTAATATGTTTTTATGAAAATACGAAGCTAATACTAAAAACATTAAATGTTCTTAAAATCCTTTAACTCAAAAGTTTGGAATACGCCAACGTTTGCAATTACTGTTCTTCTGCCATATGCGCATATAATTCGCTGTTAGAGAAATCAGAAACATAATATGTAGGAAATGATACTTGCGTTTACCAGCAAAGAAAGACAAAGAATGTTGTCCACTGTTTTATTGACAGGTCTGCCACAGGTTACTATTTTTCAATTCTGTTCGCACCTCTATAAAAGAAAACAGATTTTGTATAGTATATTCCTCTTGTAAATGTTCTCGAACAGTATGTCAATAATTTTGTTTTGAGAAAGTGTGAGGTAGAATTAAAACAATAGTTGCCTGTGGCAGCCTTGTACTGATAAGTTCTGTTTTTAACCTCCTCGGCAAGAAGACAATATTACTTTTGAATACATTATGTAACAATATGCTATTATTAAATACTTTTAAATAGTTACTAATTCTTTTATATGTTATTTGCTATAAATTTATTTCGTTTATTGATATTTTATTGACTTCTTGAATCCGTAAAGTATGCAAATAATAAATGTATAATCATATGTGTGTATCACTGTAAGCGTGTAAAAAGGAAGAAAAATAATCTAAAAATAAAATAATTTTTAGACATTGATAACGATATCATCGAATGGAGGGGTGTTGAAGAATGATAACATATGGTAACGTATGCTATCGTAAAAGGGGAGGGGTCCAAAATTAACAAAATGTTCACAACATTATATATGTATTATATGTCTCATAAAAGTTCAAAGCGATATGAAGCCTAAATAATATCAAATATTGCTATTCTGTACAACTCTTTTTTAATCTTATCCTAATCTGTCTTTTTTTTCATGAACTTAATGCGGTACTGACAATAAAAGTAGTGGATATTTAAACTTCATTTCGCATTTCATAAATCTAAATTTAGCGTGAAAATAAACTTTTCTTTTTACAGTGTAGATAAAACGAAACACTTGTTCAAAGTTTAAACTTGGCATTGTGCAAAGCGCGCTTCGAAAAGAGGTCGCAAACTTTCAACGCCGCCTCGGACCGTGCCGGGTTTTTCCAGATAGGTTTTTAATTAACTTTTAAAAACACAGGAGACGTATTGAGGGATCCACTCAATGTAAAGTAGTCGCGATTGTCATAGTAGTTATGTGATTAATTCTAATTAAATTAGAGTCTGTTTTCAGCAATTTGACGTTTACTGCTTTTATATTGCTACTGCCTTGCATTACATAAATATATCATTAAAAGTTGTTATCTAGGCTTTAAAAGCCGATAGTGCATAAAGTACGCCGCTCCCGTCATTATGTATGTCCAAACCGTCCGTAACTTTAAGAGTTACTATTTCAGCTAATTACCGCCGATATTTTTCAAAAATCATTATCAACAATGCTTTGATACTTCTGTTACGATAGGCACCTCCAGCGCTCCTCAACACGTTTGCTGAATGCCCGTAAATCGAAATTTGTGTGTAACGGGAAAATGCACTTTTATCAAAAACTATGTGACTTAGAGTAATCGCTATACTTTTCCTGCAAGGTTTAAATTACCGCATACTTCCTCTAATTTTTTCCTAATTTTAGTTTAAGTAGGTTCGGAAATAGATGGGCGGGGGACATATTTTCCCACTATATTTTCGACGATATCTCTGAAAATATAATACCTAAAATTAAAAGAAATGTATTTTTGAGTTCAGCATTACGAAACCTTTCACAGGATACCCCACACGATATACAAAGAAAAGATTTTTTTTCCGAGTAACTTAATTAGCCTCTCTACATTTTTCCTAAATATATTTGTGAATGTTTAATAATCTGTAAATATGCGGGTCAATAGTTTTTATTACTTCCCCCAATTTAAACTTTCTATGTTTAATAGTTTACGACTAAAATGGCTGTGACAGACGGACAGACAGACACAAGAGTGATCTTATAATGGTTCCGTTTTCACTTTTTAAGTACGGAACCCTAAAATTAAAATCTGCATTTTAAATAGAAATTAACTTAATTAAATGGAATGAAAGGAATATTATTTAAGATAGGGACTAACTTAATAAACTAGGATTGTAGAATCATTTTAGAAAAGAAATTTTTATGTAATAAATTTAATAAAGCGAGGAAATTTAATTTTCGTGATATATGTAGATAAATAGCCGAGATTTTTAAGATGAACGTTGATTGTTTATAAAACTATTTATAAACAAACTTTTGTAATTATTCAAAATTTTGTTATTAATTAACAAACAGTAAAATATTGAACGAATGGAAAACCCTATAAATCACATAAATAATAATTGTCATGAATAATATGGAAAACATACATAATCCTATGAAAGTATGCTTTTAAAAATGAATATTTCACAATAAAATTTGTATCAAACTGAAATTATTGTGCATTTCGCATTTCTGGTACAGAAATATTAGCCAAGAAGACACACAAACTCTACCTGTTTTCAAACAGTATTTTAATTTTACCTAACTGTGGATAAGTTTAAAATTCGCAGAAAATTTTTGGAAAACAAAGGATTTGATTTTGTATCTACGAACAAATATTTTCGTTTTCCATTTTTTCGTACGAACAAAAGAAGAGAATAGAAGAAAAATAAACCTTCTAAAATATTGCGTCTGGTTTTGAATAAATATGAAATATACCAAAATAGCCGGAATTTTCCGAAAGATAAATATAAAATTACAAGGAAGAAGGTAAACATAAATTCCATTCACAGTAATTTTCCGCATGAATTTAGAATTCATGAATAGAAAGATGATGATTTGAGAAGAATATTTTAACTAAAATGTAGTTTGAACTTTTTTTTTTTTTTTTTTTTACTGCATAAGCTGGGAGTTGCTTAGGCCCGTGATGAATGACGCCTAAATGAACATAAATTTTGTATAATTGTATATCTTTAACTCCATTTTATCTGAATTTAAAATTTAAAATTAAAAAATATTGAATTGGAAGTGTATACTATTTAAAATTTTATTTTCTGCGTTATTTAATTTTTAGAGTGTATGCGTAGCGAAAACGAGGGAAACCGAGACGAAACACTCAAAATTTCATTGATTTCGTCGAAATGTTTACACATTTTATTTTGTAAAAAAAAATTTTTACCCGAAGAATATATTTTTGGTTTGTCAGTACCCCTAAAATTGCGCCCTGGAGAGGCGTAACTGCGACGAAACACTCAAGTTTATACTGATTTTGTCGAAATTTTCATACATTGTATTTTTTTTTAAATGTTCCTACCCGTCCAAACTTTTCAAAACTTTTGTAGGTGATGTAAATATGGTCTATTGAGGTGCTCTAAAAAGATTGTGTTAAAATACGGACGTTTAGTTACCTTTAGCGTAGAAAAAAATATCATCTCCATGAGGCTCGAAAAGACCTGCGTTCACCGGTATAGTTGAAAGTGTTAAGTTTCATATTTTTTAAAATCAATTACACTATCGAGTAGAAAACCAGTTCAGCTTTAACAACATATTTTTGGATTGTCGGAACCTCTAAAATTGTGCTTTCGAAATGCTTTGCAATAAGGGAGAAAATCGTTTTTTGGAAAAACGACCTTTTTTTTTTTTTTTTTTTTTCAAAGGATTAACTGCGATATATTTTTTAATTGATTATGGTATTTGAGACGTAAGAGTATGATATTTCAGAATATGTCTTCCGTTTTTAACTTTACTAAGCGGTTTGGCCGATGGAAGTTGATAAATAATGAAAAAATACCCCCCCCCCCCCCCTGAAATAGCTCCTTTTCTCCTGATGTGTAAAAAAAGATTTCTGCGCGTGCGCCAGCACTTTTCCCCTCTTGCAAGGACCTAGATGAGTTTTCAATGAGAGTGAGTTGCGAGTTTTAGTTAATAACTCAACTAATTATTAGAATTTTAAAATTCCGAGTCTCAGGTGCATCAGGAGAGGCTGTGGGCTATCCTCGCAAAAAATTTCAGCTTCGCACATGCCGTAGATTTTGCTAGACATCGCCCACACACATACATAAAGCGAAACTTTCTTTTATTAGTACAGATTTAATATAATATTTTTCAAAACGTGTCTAATGAGTTATAGCTTATTTTTGCAAATTTTATTTCCATCATACGAATTCATACCCCATATACATGTCATAAACAAATACATTTCTTAAATTACGGATGATAGAAACACAGATGCAGTCACAAAAAGGGTGTACTAATCAATTATATAACTTTTAGATATGGTATTCGTTTCACAAGAAGCTCTATACATTTTGAAATAATAACAAAATATAGTTTATCCGGCCCCATCTTTCTATAACTTATGTTTAGAAGAATATTGCTTTTAGTCTAAAAAGGACAGTAAAAAAAGGAAACAAATCAAACTTTTCTTACCAGCAAAATTTACCGCGTTATGAAATTTTGAATTTCTCATTTGTGGCACTAAAAACAGAAAAACGCGTTTTTAGTGGTAAAAAAAAAACACTAAAAATTAATGAAATGTTATTAAATTTATCATATCTTTACGAAATTTGTTATATCTATATTCAATCATAATGCAACCAACTTGAAATTTTTTGATTACCAAACGAAAGATGGTGTTATTTTGTATCATACTTACAATTATTACAGTTGATAGACAAAGTTACTCAATTAATTAGTATTTCAGTTAAACATAATTTATTAGTTGACTTCGATCAGCATATAAATGCGCTGTAGGGAAAATTTTTTTATAAAAATTCCTAAAACAAATTTCAAAGAAATTCTTTAATAAATTCAAATTTTGTTCAAATATAAATTTTGTTCAAATATAAATTTTGTTCAAATTTATTCATACATGCGTATCTATCCCTTTATGTTTCATATTCATATACTCGTATTTAGAATGTATCATTCAATAAATATTTCCAAAAATATCTTCTTTTTTCAAATCGCCTTAGATACGTAAACACTTGAAGATTCTTATTTTTTTTTCACTAATTATTGCACTAGTGTTTAATGTTTGACCATTATATTATTATGATAATATTTTCACCATTTAAAAAAATTTAAAAAAGTTTTCGATTTAATGCCATTTGTTTTATATTTAATACAGGAAAATTTAGTATGTAACGTTATTTCGTGGAAACAAGAATGTTTTCTTCACTCTCAAAAAAACTTTCTTCAATTCATGGAAATTCTTCTGGCAGCAGTGCTGCCGGCATATTTCCGTGAATTTACGAATATCCGTTTTTTCCCCTCCGTTACAGGAGGTAAAATATACGCCAACTGAAAAACCATGGGAAAATTGGACGACGCTGGATTCGAACCAGCCATCTAAGCGTTATGAGACGAACGCGCTAGCACTCAGCTATAGTTGCATAGACATGACCAATTTCTTTAAAGCTTTTAATTTTGAAGTTCATTTCAGGAAGATTTCGTCTTTAATGAGATTGTGGCTGGGGTTTTTATACTTTAGTATTAATATAGAATAAAAATATGAATTTTAAATAGTTTTAGGTAGATTGCTAGAGGTAAAGTTCGAATATTATATTTTTATTCGATAAGTTTTTTTTTAAAAGTAATTTCGATTCTTTTCCATTTAATTATCTTAATTAAAATAGCTTTTAAATGTGTTCATTTAAAGTATGTATATTTTAAATGCGAATATTTATTTATAAAAAAATTTATAAATTCAACTTTATTTAACTTTATTCAACTTAAAAAAATAAATTGTGAGTACTATTGATGAATGAGAAAAGTAATTTTTATTTATTTTGAAATTCAAAATTTTTTGTGTTTTTTAATCAAATTAGAAATTTTAATTTATAGAATTTTTGTTTTTTCATTTTAAAAATAAATTTGGATTTATTATTAATTGACCCAATACGCATGCGTGCTAGGAATGAACGGAATTGCTCCTACTTTTTTAGACGTGCAGGGAGAATTCACGGATAAAACATATTTTCTATGAGTACGGAAATTATTTGTAAAAAATGAGGAATAATTTAGTGTATATTGACGAGTTTTTCTGACAGTGTTGTTTGACAGCTAAGCCAAAAGATAATATTTTCCACTATACTATAAATTTACCCAAAAAGCATTATTCCTTATAATATAAAATAACATCATTCTAAAAATATTTTGGAAACAACTTCTTTACACCACAATACATTTTCTAAGGAACAGGGTGCAATTTTCTTAAGTGGCAAAAATTGGTCGTTATGATTGAATTTCAAGAACAGTACGCATAATAGTTCGATAATATAGCAATTTTCAACAAAATGATATATTTTTCTCTAAAAATGATATTGTTATTCTATATTCTATGGTTTGCGAACATGTAAAATGTTCATTTGGCATAAATATGTATGAAATATTCTCCTAAAAGACTTTAAATTGTAAATAATTCCAGTCGTTAAATATGAGCTCTTTCTTAGAAATTGGGCTGGGTCTAACCAGAATGAACCTGATTTCTTTGGTTTTTGTCCAGGCCGGGCCTGTGTATGAAGAGTAAATATTAAATTTGCTGAAGCGGGACCTGGTCGAACATTTAGCTTTTACATCGATTTTGGTCGGGCCTGAAAATTTTGGCCTATGCAGACTTCGACTTCTAGGTGCAGCCTCCCTTTAACGAGGCATCACAAGAAATGGAAAACTGCAATTATGTCTCAAAGTTTTCCTTGCAATTTTATTCCTTAGCGTAACGAGAGTCTCTAGGCTCAAGACCTTTCTTCCACATAGCAAACTTCCAGTGGGATGTTTCCAGTGGGATGATTCCACATACTACTGATCCACATACTACGATTCTTATATCAAATTCACTCCCAGGGTTTTTAATGCAATGAAAAATCGTACTGCCGAGAAGGTTAAAGAAGAACAAAAAAAAAAAAAAAAAAAAAAAAAAAAAAAAATCCCTGCCGACTCGGCCTATAGGCAGAGGTAGATTTCGAAATTAAGTACTAATTTCACCAACAAAAACTAAACCAAGATTAGAGATAATCCCAGTTTAACAATTTTATCTGGCCGCTTTTGACGAATTTTTAATTTCATTTTTCTGTAAGAGGTTTTATCAGAATCATGTTAAGGCGGATTTAAAAAAAAATATTTTTCCATGCTCGAAATTTTCTGACACATTTTCAGGCTCATTTTTAAAAGTAAAAACATGAAGCTTGCTGGCATGATTTTTTGAAGAGATTTAAGCGACCTGTGTTTTTATTTTTCATTCAGTTAATTAGAACTTGATTTACAAATAATTATTTGCTAAGTACGACATTTTTTTTCCCGTTTCCAGCACTATCGCTTCGGGAAATTCGGTTCAAAATGTCCACTTTGACAGCATTTTTTGAAATATATTATGCCTTTATCAAAAAATCGACTAATGTGGCACATTATATAGTTTATGAATAAGATAACCTGCCAATTGGATTCGTTTGAGATAAAAAATGAATTTAAAAAGGAGTCTTTAATGAAATGAGAATTTAAAAACAGTCAAAAGTTTTTCTTTACATTACGGCCAATGGGAAAAAATTATTGCAAGTGCATTTTAATGATGTTACAGCCTTCCGAATGGTCTGAAATTTTAAATATATAATTGGAATATATTGGAATTGGAATATTAATTTAAATATAAAATTTGGATTTAGGCTAATTGAATGGTGTAGAATCTATTTATGGTGTCAGATTTCGGTATTGCTATTGAAAAAAAAAAAACAAAAAAAAAAAAAAAACAAAAAAAAAACAAAGTGTGAGTACATTTTATATGTAGATGGCCCCCTAAGCAAGTTTATATACATCATTTAAAAGTAGTCTTTATTTCCGATCGTTTGGTATCAGTAACTTTCTTCTACAATAATTCGTTGTAGAGTTAGTACGGGTATCCAATTTTTTTTCCACGACTGTACATAACTTTCTCTCCGTGATACATTTATCTTTTCATAAACCTTTCAATTAATACATTTATTATAAGAGGTTTATTTATATTATGATATTCAAAGAATTAATCCTATTACTTTCCTTTCCAACAAAGCATATTCGTAATATCTATGAGATTGTTCTGGCTTTGAAAGGTTCCTTCGCAAATCTTTTGTAGTAAGATTATGCATTTAAATACAATAAAGTAGAATCGATTTCATAGAAAATCCATCATTTCATGGAATTATATTCAACATTCCTTTCCTGAAACCGCTCAAAAGAATTCGGAATTAAACTCGCAAGTGTCCGAACTGCTAAGATTTATCGTACATGCTGGAGTGTTTCAGGTGCTAATTAAATTTATCATATATACTATTTTGCAAAATAAGCGTAAGCGAGGTACAGTGTTTAAAAGATGAACTACTTGGATGTGCCAATCCCAAAACTTTCTTCTAATACATCTTAATATTTCAAAATGTCGTTATAAATGACAATACTTTAATATTATTAGTTGAATACTATGCCAAATTTGACTTTATCTTAAATTTATGTTTCAGTCGATTAATCCGAGTAAAAACGAGTTAATCTAGATCATGATATGTATTTATAAAAATCAATAGTTTTCCGTTATTTTGTTGTCCATCAGCTGTTCTCGAATAGTCGGCTCACCACGATGCGAAGTTCTTGTTGCTTTACGAGCCAATGTACAATAGCACTACGAAAAATCAAGAAAATTATACAAAAATCGCTATTACAGTGCTCCCTTTTGGCGGAATATTTCCAAACTCAAGGCGGACCTGCTTGGCACAGCCAGAAACATACACAACAAATTTGGTTCAGTTCTATGCATAACTTCGATGGTAAAATAATGAGAATGGCACAAAATCGCTATTACAGCGACCCCTTTTGTCGGAATTTTTCGAAATTAAGGGAAGACCTGCTTGTCATAGCCAAAAACTTTAAAAAAAAAAAATGGTTCAATTCTATGCATAACTCCATACACTTTTTAATGGTACAATGGCGACATACGGACATACGGACAGTCAGACATTTTCTTTAAAAATATGTTTTGGGATTTCCGATCCCTAAAACGTGTAAAGCCGTCGAAAACCGGAAGTCAAAAAATTTCCATTACAATACTTTCTTCTATTGACGATAGAAGAAAGTAAAAAGAAGAAAAAAAGAGAGAGAGTACCCCCATATTGACTCTGCCACGGAACATTGTATGAAAATGTGACTGATACCAATCGATTAGTAATAATTTCTGCTAATTAATGATACGTTTAAATTTTCTTATGGAGATAGTCTCCACAAAGTAATTGTACAAAACTGGGAAATTTTCAATGTCAATACTTAATTTTGACATAATACTTAAATTCTTCTGTCAATTTTGCCTAAGGATTCCATAAGGATAGCCGTTTGGTTAAGGAGTTTAGGCATTATGCAGGTGTAAAATTTGAAATTCCAATGATAAATAAATTTTTGTTCCTTTCAAACATATTGCAATGCGGTTAGTTTTTTCAGTACAACTCAAAAACTACTTTGCCGAGTAAGCTGTAGTTTTGTATTCAGATATTTGAAAATTGTAGAAATCAATTTCTGTTTAAAAAAAAATGATAGGTTGTATTTCATATTTAAAAAAAAAAAAATTCTGAAATTATTTTTTGAAAATCTCTGCCTCTACCTTTTTCACGATCATGCCATTCGAACAGCGATAAAATGGCAGGCATTTATACTTTTGTAAACAGTTCTTTATACATTTGTTCCGATCTTTATACTCTGAATTCAAACAATAGCCAGAATTGGACTCTAGGGAAGATGGAGGGGGGGGGGGAATACTGTTGGTAGTTAGTCCAGTCGTCTCCGCTTTTTTGAATCACAGATTCATCGAATAGATGAAATCATAAATTTAAATTTTGAATAAATGAAATCATAATCATAATTCTTACAAATTGTTTGATATTCAGATGCAATGAAATTCAACTTCTGTCAATGCATTTTAGTTTTATACATCTTGTTCAATTCCTTTGCTACAAAAAAAGAAATAATTACTTGCTATTACTAATTGTTTTACTAACATCATTAATGTTCGTATCATGAAACAATGGTAGTATAAATGAAAACTATACGAAAGCTGTGCACGGGCTCTTTTGAAAGCAAGCTCTTTTGTGGTCTGACTATAGTATCGGTATGCATCGAATGTTCTTTTTTTACCATCGAAATCGAATGTTGGCTGAAACTGAGACTAGGGTCGAAATTCGCCGAAAACAAAATCTCTACCGATCTCTGTTAAAAGTGTCTGTTTCCATTTGAGAAAAAATAAAAAAAAAAGAAGGCTAACACAACTGTTGTTGTGTAAATGACACAATCCCTTCCCCCTCTACAAAGCATAATGTATGTATAAACTTTAGTGGCAGATATTTTTCCTAGTCGATTTGCGCCTGTGTTTTTCATAAGATTGGGAAGAATTACTAGGGGAAACCACATACTTTTTTCACGGACTGTGTACACATAGTGGCGTAATTATGTTAATGGTGGACTTTGGAAAACTTGTATTTTGCTTATGTAAAATGCAATCAAAATTTAAGAGGTATAAAAAAAATAAAACACTTGAAACGCATAAAATAGACAAATGCCTTTACGGAATATAATTAAAATATGATGATATAAAATTCAGAAAATTTAAATAGGAATGTAAAAATATGTTCCAACGGTTCATGGAAGATTTTGCATTTTCACAAAAATAATACAAAAGGCACTTCAGTTAAATTTACATTTTACTACAAAATATAACAAAGACACAATTGAAATAAATTTACTTTTAATAACACATAGCGAATTTTGAAATGTTCTGTAAGTAATCCTTTTATTGAAAACGAATTATAAATTTAGTTTCGAAAAACAAATAAAGAATTATTTCAACAATGCAAAAAAGACATGATGTTCTAATGCTAAAAACCCTGAAATGTAATTGATATAGAAGTATGTATAAAAGGATCAACATTTATTTTCTTCGTATTGTTTTTAAATGTAATTTTCAAACGTTTCACTTGCCTTAGTATAATATGAAGATTAATTTTATTTTGCTTTTAAAATTTTTAGAAGAATGAATGTTCTGTTGAATAGCGTGGGTGCTCTTAAAAAAAAAATGTTGCGTGTGTTATTTAACGTGCTAGTAGTATTAAGCGATATTGATCTATGTATATATGCAAATTTTGCTTAGGAAAATAGGTTTGCAGTTTTTGAAATCTTACTTCTCATATTTCCATTTTAATTGAAAGTTCTGCCTCTACTATTTTCATTATTAAGTATTTATTAGGTGTTTTAATTTATAAAATAAGTTAGAAATACCTGATTTTACATATTTTATAGAAACAATGAATTTTCTAGAAAAAAAGGAAAAACAATTCTGTATGGAGATTTTTAATTACATCAATATGATCTTAAGCACAGGGAAGGGGGGCTTAAAAGATCTGTTCAGAAAATTTCAGTTTTTGCTTATTGAAACAGGTAATGATTAGGTCAAGAAAAAAAAATGAGGCAAACTAAAAAGTTAATCAAATGATGAATTGTGTCCTGCCTGCGATATTCGAAATGAGGAAATAACTTCTTCTTTCACATTTCAATCCCGGTATTACGATAAAACTTTTCCCAATCTAGTCTCATAAGTAAAGTTTTATATTCTTTCACCTTTACAGAGAAGTTTTTTTTTCAACTAAGAATGGTTCGGTTTAGCCATCATATTTAATAATTCTAAATAAATAGCATTCAGAATTCTAATTTATAAGATTAACGCTTTCATTCTTATGAAAACACACAAATTCCCAGTGAAAGTTTAGTTTTAACTATAAATTAAAAGAAAATAATTACCTATCATATTATGTAAAAAGGGGATATATATCAAAATTGATCTTTATTGTGATATATTTACGTAATATAATATTATCATCATTGGCTCAGAAAAAAAAAAACATTATGCTTACCCCTAGGAAGAAATAATGCGTCCTTTATCACGTGCCTTGAAGCAGTTCATAGCGCCCGCTGTGACTGCAGTTGATCTGCGCCGCTAGAAGAAAATCAATATGGCGGCTGGCTGAATAAAATACCCGGCGGCGCACTGACTGTGTGTGCGCGCCTTAAATCTGTAAACTCATAAAGACCATCCCAATCCAGAAAACAATCCTTTTTGGCGTACCAGATGGTCCACGCTTTGAATTCATAGTCACCACTCTAAACGAAATTTACAACCTATCAAAAGATGAAATATCATTTCAAAAAGCCGCCCCCTCTAGAAAATCAGCCTGCAAGGACTGGCATCAGACCATATCCCAGAAACTTGTCGAAACCATCATTGCAGATGGAGGGATCCCGCAGGGCTACAGCTACTGCAAGTTGCGCCCACTCACAGCGGTCCAGCGCTGCAGAAAATGCCAACTCTACGGACACGTAGCTAAATATTGCCACAAACAAGAAACTTGCGACAACTGTGGGGAGCTGCATCCCTCCACTGACTGTGTTAAACACTCTAAATGCATTAACTGCACAAAAGTCAATCAAGCACCTGACACGAACCTGAAAACGAATCATAAAGCTTCTGCCTCCAGCTGCAAAGTCTACAAGAGGGCATACGACAGGGAGAGAGCCAGACTCGATGCCCTATTCAACCTACCCTCAATGTTTCCATCTGAAACCTTTCCAGAGAGCTTTTCTCGACAAGACCACCCTGACTTCATCTACCACGATGACGGCCAGAAAGCCCCCGGAGAGTACCTCTATCATCAGAGTTACTTCATATCCCAACAATTCCACCTGCCATTTTACCAGGTGGAAGCACATTATCAGCCTTTACCGAAGTTACTCAGATGCCCCTTATTAAGAAGGGGACCTACATGCTCCTCATTCTCATAAGCAGCATCCTGAAAATCTTTGCTACTCATGCTACCCAAGAAGGAGGTACTAGTCTTACACTTACTCTTCTCACTAAAGTTACACAGGTACACTCACTGTATCTCTTCCAGCTAGCCGTTTCCACCACCTTCCTTTCAGCCATCTAAAATTTCTTCAGATAAATCTCAAACATTGCCATGGTGCTAGCGTCACGGAGCAACAACATATGATCGAGAACGACCTTGAAATTGCTTTGCTGTAGGACGCGTACTGCCGCGACAAAAAGCTTGCAATTTTCACATAAGACTGAAAATGCTTTTCCGCCAAAAACAACTTCTCTCACCTCGTCTTCAGGAATACAAACATCGTGTTTACACACCTTTATACAGGCAACGACTGCGTCTTCATTTCATTTGCTGCAAAAGAAGGAGAAGTAATTGTTGGATCCTGCTATGCAGCTCCTTCATCGGATTTCGAAAAATGCTTTACAAAATGGGAACATCTCATTACATCAAGGAAAACTTTCATCTGAGGAGGTGACTTCAATGACAACTCAACCCTGTGGACTTGTAGGCAGGAAAGCACCAGGGGTGATTTCCTCACTGAACACATCATCATACACAATTTACCTCTAGCGAACCTTGACAACACGGATGCCACATTCGAAAGGCAGGACAGTGAGAGCAATATTATTGCCAAAAGCTAGCCTGACCTAACACTTACTAAGTCCTACACCCTCCCAAAAATCCCTTCATGGTCCGTTTCGAACACCCATAGGGGCTCCGATCACAAATACATCCACTTTACCTTCCAAACAACACCAGTCTACACACAACGCAGAAGCTTTAACACAACCAGAACTAGTCTTCGCAAATTCAACGGAGTCATCAATTCTCATAAGTTCTCCCTTGAGGAGATGCTGAGAGGAGTTGACAATACAGACAATCTTAATGAATTCACAACAAAGTTAATAGAAATCATGCACCAAGCAGCGAAGGCCTCATTTAGACTGAAGATAGTCCAAAGATCACACACGTTCTCATTCTGGAACAAAGAAGTCAGCAAAGGCAGGAATAAGCTGACGGCACTAAGACGCACGCTTAAATCACTACACAAGCTGGACCCAAACTCCCCAGAAATAAAGACGGTCGGAGCGAAGCGCACACGCACTGCAGCATTGCATAAACGCGCAGCCCTGAGGGCAAGAAGGAAAGTATGGGAGCGCTTCTGCAGCAGCAATGATAATCCTTTCGGCACTGCCCAAAAATTCTTTAACGGCAAATTCTTCGCTCCAGATGAAATACGGATTGAACGCCCTCCAAGCCAAACATCACGACAAAACAACTTAGAATTCCTCACATAGTCACTTTTTGTCTCCACGGCATACCCATCCACGGACAACACAGATATCCGGTTTTCAGCACCAGATGACAAGTCCTTTACAAAAGCTGAGTTAAAAACTGCACTTTACACTCTAAATGACAAGAAAGCCCCAGGGCCGGATGCTATAGACTTCAAAATCGTCAAGTTCACAGAGAAAATCATCCACATACATTCAAGCGCTGGGCTAACCTCTGATTCACACATAAATATTTCCCACTCGTCTTACGACAGGGCGAGGTCGTCTATTTTCTAAAGCAAGGCAAATCCCCCTCTGAACTCCAATCCTACAGACCTATATGTCTCCCCCTCACCCTAGGAAAGCTGCTGGAGAAACTCCTGGTTTTCCGGTTTATGCACTTCATAGAAACAAATAACCTATTCCATTCACACCAATTTGGGTTCAGATAAGGGCATTCATGCGAACTAGCACTAAACACAATTATGTCTGCTTACAACGAAAGTATAGCCCGGGGCAATCTCACCTCTCTGGTCTCACTTGATATCATGGGCGCCTTTCACAATGTCGAATGGCGCAATATTCTCCTACGATTACTACACCTCAACTGTCCGGGGAACATAGCTAGCCTCATCGGTTCATACCTCTCATAGAGGAGCGTCCTAATTAATTGGAGCGCAGGAACCTCGACCCACCGGTTGCAGAAAGGATACCCCAAGGCTTTTGCCTTGGGCCAATACTCTGGCTGTTAGTGGGAAATGTGCTTTTTAGTAATCGCCTATGCCGATGACTTTAGCTTCATTTTCTCCGGACGCATACGCAAAGATCTGGTGGAACGATTTTCCGAGTCCCTTCAAACCTTCTGCCAGTATCTAGAAACACTCCACCTCAGACTATCACCACGCAAATAGCAGGCACTTCTCTTCAGTAAACCACACAAACTTGACCCAAAACGGCCACCAGTCATGAGAATGTACCTACAATATAAGCATCCACCACGTTCAACATCTTAAAATTTTAGGCATGACAATAAACAGCAACCGCAATAGGATCCCATATACCAATAACATAAGACTTAAACTAACTGCATACCGCGATAATTCACTCAAACTTACATCTAAACTGGGAAGGGAGTAGGCAACACTATACTTAAAACTTGGTACCTAACAATAATAAAAAGCAGAATTTTATATGGAACATGTATCTAGGGGGGGATCAACCTCACACAAGCTCTTATGAAACTAACATCGATACAAAGAATTTTCCTTCTACAAATTTCTCGGGAATACAGAACAATATCAACAGACGCACTAGAAGTACTCACAGGCATTCCACCTATAACACTACAATTAAGGTACGAACATGACAGACTATCAATCTTACAACTTAAAAATAATACAATAACGAACACATTTTTCCCCAACACACACATACAACACAATGTAAGAGGCTGTCAGCTTCATCCAGCAGAAGAGTCATCACACTTACACATGAGCATTGAGCGCAACAGCTACACATCTGCCTAAAATCTCATAATCTTTACAGATGGCTTTTGCACAAAGACCGACGCTGACGCAGCTTTCTGTGCAACGCAAGGCACGGCGAAGGTACATCAGTGGGCCTGCAGACTGCATGATAATAGCTCCGTGTATCAAGCGGAACTGTATGCCATACTCAACTCATTAGAATGAGCTGAAGCAAACTCAGGCAGAAGTACTCCCATCTTCAGCGACAGTCTCTCCGGTCTGCAGGCTATACACGCGCATACACTGCTAAAAATATTAGGGGAGCAAGCAAAAAAGTGAAGAAGACAGTGTAAGACTGCCATGTATGGTCATAAAATGGATAGTACACGTATGTCAATATTAAATACAGAAAAAAAGACGCAAAAATTTTTGTAAGGGAG
Source organism: Maratus speciosus (assembly GCA_963932465.1). Classification (NCBI taxonomy): domain Eukaryota; kingdom Metazoa; phylum Arthropoda; class Arachnida; order Araneae; family Salticidae; genus Maratus; species Maratus speciosus. The sequence goes on along the minus strand of OZ010789.1, from coordinate 544,345,032 downwards.
CTTTTATTCTTTGAAAAGATGGAAAGAACATGAACAGATAGTTTCGGGCAACAATTTGGTTTTATGTAAATGATAAAAAAAAGTATTGTTTAGAAACGATGCAAGGTTTTTAATATGGCGAGTGGTCCCCTCAGGCAGCTAAGACTGCTGAACACCTGTTTTCCATGGATGCGATGAGGTTATCGATAAGACTTTGGGGAATACTGTTCCACTGCTCAAGAATTGCAATCTCCAAACCCCGGACAGAAAAAGGAGGCAGACAGGTACCAAACTAAAGTCTAAGTTTCTTGGTCCCTATGAGATTACTGCAGTAAAAAGGAACGATCGCTACAACGTAAGCAAAGTTGGACACCATGAGGGTCCAAATACGACCTCAAGCGCTGCAGATCACATGAAGCCTTGGACTTCTACTGTCTAAGACGAAATATTTATGCTTTAAGTGATTTGTGTGTTTTTTAATTTTTTTTAAACTGTGTGGTATTGATATCTTTTTTTACTATTATGAATAAACTGTGAAAAGAACTGCTTCCAAGTTACAAGCAGAAAAACTTTACTATTTTTCTAACTCTAAAAACATTATTTAAGCACTGAAAACTTTTGATCATCATTATTTAGTGGTTGATTTTACTATTATTTTGTTTTATATTGTTTGTGTTTTTTTTTTGTATATTACACGTTCTGGGAAAAAGTAGTCCAGTACCAGTCTGGCATATAAAGGAGATGGATGACTGGGAGGACCCAGCCCTGTCAGGTAGGCCGAATTTGTGGTGACAGAATTTGAACTCTGCACTGCAAAGGCCACCAAATTCTTTAAATGAGGCTCTAGACGATCCACCCCAACCTCTTAGCCTACGAAAAACTGCTGAACCTACAAAAACTATTGTGAGAAAGAGAGATGACTATTGATTGCTCGTGTGAGCAGACGTGCGTCGTGTCGACCGAATACCGGGTCAGCGGACCTCGGTAAAGCAGAATGTCCCCTGCCAGCTATATTTTTCATGTTTAATCTAAATGTCAATAATCCATCTGTAAATACTTTCATCTATATATTCAAGAACATTAAAGTTTAAGATTTCTTTAAAAATCTGCCTGGTATTACTCTTAGATACCGACCCAGTAGAAGTACATTTATTCCACAAAGTGAATGTGCATTAATTTCTGAATACATATATGAATTCATCTGTTTATTGAACATATGTTTCACGCGGATTTGTTTGATTTTGTTTTTGTTCTTAGTCTTGAAATTAACTGTTTTAAAATATGGCGCAGTTGCCGTAATTGGGCCAATTTAAGTTGCTTAAACTGGACCAGATATGCGATCATAAATTTGAAAAGTAAGTAATGAATTTCGAGGACAGTACGCTTTGTACACTATTTTTTAAAAATATTTTATAATGGATTACTATCTCCATGCAAGTTTTTTTTGTATATCTGGATTTATACAGTTTAGTCCTATGTATACATAAAAATATTTTTACATGCAATAAATTTTTTTTGCAATGTCTTTTATCTTGTATGTAATTGCATTTATTTTCTTTGAATTCTTTATTCCTACGGCATATTTGATTTACAGAGTTGAATTCAAACATTTTCCTCCGGCAGGATATTTATGATGGAAGACTTTTTACAGTTCTGGAGGGAGGAATTATACTTTTTTGCCAATAAAACGCATAAAATCTCAAACCTTGATGAAAATGTTGAAAAAGACAGAGACAAACTGTCTGGAAGTAAAACACCCATGACAGCAAAAGCTGTTATAGATACAGGAAACAAAAAGCAGACACTAAGTTGTGAACAAATTTACCTGCAACAAGGCTGCAGCTACAAATCCTTCCCAAAAGCAAAAAAATCATTAGAAATGTTATTTCCCTTGCTAAACTGAGTTAAATCAAAGTACAGAGGGAGCCAAAAAAGAGTTGTGTTAACATCATCGCCATATAAACTAAACTCTAAAAAAAAGAAAGGCAGAAAGGAAGCTTTCACACCACACAAGCAATTGGAACATGGAGTTTTAAAAAATGGGCGTAATGCAATTAGCAAGAAAATGATGAAAGAGAAGAACTACAAACATAATGTAAAGAAAATTTCTGTTGCAAAAAAAAAGTCTGGTAATTAGAATCTAAAAAGAAAAATCTAGACAGTGATGACTGGTTTTTCCTAATTTGTAAGAAAAATAAAATAGCAGAAATGATTCAGTGTTCAGATTGCCATATACGGTTCTATGTTGTGTGCGCTGGAAAACAAAAACAATGAACAAAATTCATGTATAAGCTTTGCATCTCTTCTTACAAGATATTCAAGTAATTGGCAATTAGTTCCATAATTTCTATACTTAATTACTGATAACTTTAATGACTACTGATATTTTGAATACATTTTGATTTAAAACAATTACTCTTATTTTCAGATATTTGATTTCATTATATTTCATTGCTGTTATTTTGTTTGATTGTTTCATTAATTGCAAACTTTGCGTTTAATAAAATTAATTATATTCCCTAGTCATTAAAACAACCTGGTATTATTTGGTCCAATTTAGGAGACTGGGGGTCCAACTTAGGCGACCAGTTGCTGAATTTGGACCACTTTTGACAATTTTTTCAAATTAAAATAAAATTAAAGATTTTCAAAAAGAAATTGATGTAAATATTTATTTAGTTAGTAGATGAATAGATTGACCCTGTGTAATGATCGTTTGCAGATATTCCAAAAATTAAGTGAGTTACACCTGAAAATAAGTGAAGTGGTCCAAATTCGGCTACTCTCTCCTAATAACGCGTCAATTGGAGACATTTCACGACTTTATTTTTTAAAAAAACTTTAGACTTGGTGGCATAAGTATATTATTGAACTAGCATGAATATATAAACTCTTTCATTTTACAATAGCGAAGTTACATTTACATCGGCATCACATCAATTCTTACTAGAATTGGCCTACTACATATATATGTTGTAACGAAATTTACACTATGTTATCAATTCGTCAATGTTTTTAAAGTTATTGGTAACGTAAGTGGTAATATTTTATTACTACTATGATATATACTTTAATTCGGTTATCATGAATTATGATAAATAATAATTTATGACATTTAAAAATTGAATGTTAATATTTAAATAAAATTATTCATCTACCTTTCCGTGATTTGACTCGACACTGGTGTTTTTTCAACATTTTCCAACAAAGTTGAAAAGTGTTTATGAATTAGATTTCTCTGTACGTCTGTCCATGCTCTAACTTACGTAAATATAGTCGGATTGCCATACCATTGGTATACAATATTGAGAATCATTATGGCATGTTCGGAATTCAAAATGAAGTGTGTACTACTCATGGTTCATTTACCGGTGCACTCAAAAGCATTCCGTTACATCATTATAGTCTATGGGGAAAATCGATTAGAGTGTATTTTAATAGTGTTACACATTCTCAAACATAATGAAATTTATGTACATTATTGAGGTACACTAGATTATAGTTACTATAGAATATGTTATGTTTAAAACACTTATAGCACGCGTATAGGGGAACTCAAAAGTATTCCGTTATATATAGCCTATGAAAAAAAAGTCGTTTGCGGCGTATTTTAGTGATATTACTCTGTCACAAAGATAATGAAATTGATATGAATTTCTGTGAGATGACCTAAACCTACTTTCTTCTGAACATGAGCATTTAGCAATCATGCACAGGGTCACACAAAAGAATTCGGCTATGTAAAGGTCTACAGGGAAAAACTGTTCGTTGCTTATTTAAATTATGTAGCACTATTTCAAACATGACGAAATAGGTATACATTACTGAGATTTACTACAAGATGCTAGCATTAGAATATGATTTGCATTGCATTTATCGTTCATTTATAGGAACACATAAAATATATTTGGATACAATACTGTATCCGACGAGTTGTCTATTAAAGATGATTGCTGAAAGTGCGCTTGTAAGTTTAACGAAATTTTTGCATACTGCGTGGTGTGCATAAATTTTATAGACCCTATACAGGGCTACACAAAAGAATTCGTAACCATTATTTAGAATGAGCATGAATTGCTTAAAGATATATATATATATTTTAATTTGAGTTATCCATTTTCAAGCTCAACTACATTTAGTATACTAAGAAATGCCTATAACACATAAATAAAATCATATACAGGGCTATGCAAAGAAATAGATACACGGCCGCCTAGGGAAAGCAATTCCTAGAAGTGTGATTTCAGTAATTTTAAGCATGTTTTTGCTTGAATTAACTTTCACCTTAATATGTGACATGTATAAAAATATCTATTCAATATACAGGGCTATACAAAAGAATTCAAGTATGTTTCCGTCTATTGGTAGAAATTGCTGAGGGTGAATTTTCAACTGTTTTATGCATTTTTTTTTCAAAACTAAATTTTAATATAGTATGTAGAATCCGAACAAATATATGTATCATATACAGATCTGCACAATAGATTTGCAGTACTTTCCAGGCTATGGGCGCAATCGTTGAAATGTGGTTTTCGAATGTGTCATACGTTTTCTAAACTGGTTAGTTAGGTATATATATATACCTTATAAAACGGCAAAGTTTTGTTAATGTAGTCTGGGGGTATTGTAAAGTGTTTCGTAATGTATGCTTGACGTATGATTTTTCTTTCTTGCTTTTCCTGAAAGCAATGTTAGTCATATTACACATTTATATCCTTCACCGAAAGTCACTTCAATGAAAGTACCACTTTTTAATGCACAACTTCTCACTTTGTCAAAAACCTAATATGGCGGTTGTGCATTGATTTGACAAAAGTCATGGGATAGCAATAGCAAATATATAGATGGCAGTAGTGTCGCTTACAAGTTGTATAAATGGTATGTGCTTGGACAGGACTTTCATTTGTGTTCAAATGCTTCATGTGAGTAGGTTGATTATGTGATTATGGGTATACGACGACGAGAATTAATGGATTTCGAACGTAGTATGCTAGTTGAAGCTAGACGGATGGGACATTCCATTTCGGAAATCGTTATGAAATTCAACATTCCAAGATCTACATTGTCACGAGTGTGCCGAGAGTACCTAAATTCAGGCATTACCTCCCATCATGGACAACGCAGTGGTCACCTCCGGCACTTAATGACCGCGACCAGAGACGTCTGCGTAGGCTTGTCAGTGTGAACAGACAAGCAACACATCGTGAAATAATCGCAGGAATGAATATGGGATGTCCGACGGGCGTGTCAGTTAGGACAGTTCTGCGAAATTTTACTTTAATGGGCTATGGCAGCAGAAGACCGACTCGGGTGCCATTATTAAGAGGACGACATCGCCAACAGTAGTGCTCCTGGACTCGTGACCATATCAGTTGGACAGTAGGCGTCTGGAAAAAAGTGGCTTGGTCAGATGAGTCATGATTTCAATTGGTAAGAGCTAATGGAAGGGTACAAGTGTAGCGCAGACCCCATGAAGCCATGGACCCAAGTTGCCAACAAGGCACTGTGCAAGCTGGTGGTGGCTCCATAATGATGTGAGCTGTGTTTACATGGAATGGATTGGGTCCGCTGGTCAAACTGAACCGATCGTTAACGGGAAATGATTACTTTCAGCTACTGGGAGACCACTTGCAACCATTCTTGGACTTCATGTAGCCAAACAACGAAGGAATTTTCCAGGATGACAATGCGCCATGTCACCGGGCCATAACTGTTGTGCGCGGTTGGTTTGAAGAACATTCTGGACAATTCTTGCGGATGATTTGGCCACCGTAATCGCCCGACATAAACCCAATCGAACATTTATGAGACATAATCGAGAGATCAGTTCGTGCACAAAATCCTCCACGGGCAACACTTCCGGAATTATGGACGTCTATAGAGGCGGCATGGCTCAATATTTCCCCAGAGAACTTCCAACGACTCGTGGAGTCCATACCGCACAATGTTGCGGCACTTCGCCGAGCAAACGGAGAACCAACACGCTATTAGAAGGGTATCCCATGACTTTTGTCACCTCAGTGTAAATGAAATTAATGAAAAACGCATAGACTTCTCCTTGCGATCAACAGATAAAAGCTAACATTAAAATATTTTTCTCAAAACCAAAAAGTCATTAATACATTTCTTTCTAGTAAAAGCCGCACACACACACAAAAAAAGATAAATATATTTATATTATTCACAAAAATGGAAAAATTGACTGTGAAAGGAAAACATGCGAAATGAATAGTTATGAACTTATGAACACACAAAGGAAAATATATCTAGAATACAAAAGTGAAAAGAAAGCTATAATCTTTCTTCTGTCATTATTTTATTTGATATCTGTGTCTATTGAATGCCAGTATTAGTTCTCTAATGTTAAACTTTCAAGTTAGAAAAACTTTTAATGCTCACGTTAATGCTTTATGGAAACAAAACACTTTTCCATGCCTTGAAAAAATATGACAATTAATTGTGCAGTTATTTTAGCATTTAAAATAAAGTTACATGGTATATATTTTCGTATTTTTATCATGTGTACATTTATCTCATATAATAAAAGTAATCGGAATTCACCAATCAATTTCAATACAGATGTTATAATAATGATGAAATTATGCAAATGTTGCATTTTATTTTATTCTATTAATTTTACCATTAACCTTTAACTTTATTTTTTTACAGTTGTATGTGTTTTCGGTTCTGTCCATGTTTATTCTCATTTTAATTAGAGTCATTAGTTTTGAAGCTTAAAAAAAAATCAAATATTTTTCATATTTTTGAAAATTTCGCGATTCTGATTCAAAAAACAAGAACAACAAAAGTAATAAAAATATTTAAATTAGAAATTTGCCTATTTGGAAGGTACGAAAACATTCTCAGTAATCGGGATCTACACTGAACTTTCAGTTCTTACATATGCCTGTGAACAAAATAAAGAATAGCACTTTCATTACAGTGTTTTTATTACAAAAGCCTAGTGGTGTAGTGGTCAGAGTATCTGACTGCCGCGCAGCAGGTCAAGCGTTCAATTCCGGGCTGGGCAAGGTTAACTCAGACTTTCATCCTTACGGAGTCGATAAAATGAGTACCAAGCTTGCTTGGAAACTAAACACCGAAGGCTCCGAGTTAGGCTGACCACCTGACCGAGACCTCTTATGTCTAGAACCTCGGGTACTAGAGTCAAGAAAACAGAGATAGGAACTGTAGGTTATGGAATCTGAATTGCATTATCTGAAAGTTTTATGCACGGGTAGATAAAAAAATATCAAAATTTCTCTTTCGCAAGTGACATGTAAAATAATTAAACACAAAGGCAAAAAAGAAATAAGAAATTTTCGTCCGAGCCCCCTTTCCCTCTTTCGTCGAATGTATTTCTTAATTTAACTTATTTCATGTTTATATTCTTCATTTAAAAAAACGCAGCCTGGACTGCGGATACACTGAAGAGCCAAAACGTTATAACCACCTACCTAATAACTCGTTGGGCCACATTTGGCCCGGGATGGCCACCCAGGGAAACCCAGCAAATGCTTTAGAGTTTTAGTGCAGTGCCAAAACAGCTGCAACACGCTTTAGTATGGATTTTACAAGTCTTTGGTAGATGGCCGAAGACAGATCGTACCAGATGTTCAAGCAGCGGTCACGAAAATCCGGGATATTTCGACATAATTGTTTTTTGAGGTCTGAACTGCCGTTTTATGACACCCGAAATGTGCTCCATCGGATTAAGATCTGCTGAGTTAGGTGGTCAGGATCTTAACTGGAATTCATGTACTATGTTCCTAGAACCAATCTAGCACAATTCGAGCCTTGTGACATGGAGCGTTGTCTTGCTCGAAGACTCCATCTCGGTTTTGGGAAGACAGATACCATGTAAGGGTGCAACTTGTTTGCAGTGATGTTCAAATAATCTGCGGCCTTCATGGTCTGTTCTATCATAACCACAGGTCCCATAGACGCCCATGAGAACGTCCCCCAAAGCATAAAATCGCCACCACAGGCCTGTGTATGATCTGCTGTATAAGGCGCAACAGCTCGTCTTGAAGAGGACGTACCCTGAAATGTTCATCGACGTGTTAAAGGATGAATCGTGATTCTTCCGACCAAGCAACTCTCTGCCAATAATCCATGGCCCAATCATGATATTCTCGGGCGTAGTGTAGGAGTAGTTGTTGATGATGCTTGGTCAACAGAGGCACATGAGTGGGACGTTTGCTGCGTAGTCTCATTTTCAACAGTGTCATCTGAACTGTGTGCTTCGAACCAATTCTACTATGACCGGTATTGTATTGGGATGTCAGTTCAGCCAGTCACTGGTGCCGATTTTGCTTTACCAAGCGGAAGAGTGTCCGACGTCTTTTTTCTTTGATAACGCGTCGACGTCCAACGCCATGGCATCTACTGATGGTTTCAGCGCCATTCATCCGCTTTGCATAAGTACTAACAATGATATGTCACGAACAACACACGATTCGTGCAGTTTTGGAGATACTAGTTCTGAGTCGTCGGGCCATTGAATTCTGCCCTCTATCAAAGTCGCTTCAGCAGCCTTTCCTAAAAATGATTCTTCAGTATTTAACTCCCTAGCAGCAGTTAAATACTATTATCACCTGATTGCCTGCCTTCCACGTCATCCAGGCGAGTTCATGTGGGAGGTTTTTTGTTGGTGTCCATGTTCTTAAAGCTAAAAATAGACTTAGAAAAAAGGTTATTGCACCAATAAATAATAATAAATAAATTAAGGACTAATTTTACACGAAAATTCTTATCAAATCTTGACTGGATATTTTTTAATACATTTTTTATTTAGTTTTTGGTCCCAAACATATCAAATTGTTAGGTACTTATATTGAGAAACTACGTAACAGAACTTTTTTTTTGTTTTTTCTTCGGTAAAGGCAGAAGACTTCTCTTAAAATGCTTTCAAAGTTGGTGTTTTGAACCGAATTTTCGGAGGCGACAGCGCAGAAAAGGAAAAAGCTGTCTTCCTGAGACAATAGTCGCTTATAACTCAAGATATAATGTACTTATCGGAAACTGATTATAAGTCATTCGAATAATCATGCTGCACGTACCCTGCTTTTATGTTTCAAAATGAATCAGAAAGTTTTGCATTGTTAAGCAGGAAAAACATTTTTTTCTGAGAATCGGTTTAAAATTAAAATAACTGTACGCATATTTTTCTTTAGTTTGTAGATTTCACATTTAGATTCACTTATATAAATATTTGAAATAACATTTGTGCATTTTTTTCGATAATTATGGAGTTTCCTATAAAATATAATACTTTCTTTCTTTTATTACTTTGTCGTTCGTAAGTTCAGTAAAGCAAACAGCAAAATTTCATTTTGTTCTGTTTTATGTAATTGTTACATTGATTATTAAAAAAGAAAAAGAAAAGAAATATTTTTAAACAAAGTTTTTATTAAAATATATTTAAAACAAAAATAACTGATTAACATAATAATTTAAAACAATGTATAATATAACGTATATAACATAGTAACCATTTTAAAACGGATTTCCCCTATAAAGTAAATAATAAATAAGTAAATAGCGCCAAAATGGTGCAAAGTTTGAGATATATGGCAACTTTTTCGTTTCTGCTCTATGTCGATTTGAAGGTAATGGAATCTCCTTCTGCTGCGTCACGTATGACTGACAGGTCACGTATGACTGACAGGTCTCTTCTCTTGAAAGGTGAATTAGCATATATATAAGAAAAACCAGTCCAATTCAGCGGTTTTAAATACCTGTCAGGCGATTGGAATGTTAATACCAAAGACAGAATGAATTTCCTTAACGCCCTCTTGTTTGGGTACGTTGGTGCAATTTGACTAAATGCTTAACAAAAGCTAAAATGAGCCGACACGTCGGCCTCACACTTTTTAACTTACCTATTTTAGATAAGGAAAAGAAAAACTTTTATAAAGGTTGATTCCTTTATAAGAGGTAAATAACATTCTAAAAAATGATCCAAATTCGGTGTGCAATTGATCCCTTATTTTTCTGAGAGAGATTCTGAAACATACATTTTATTTGTTGTAATTAGAACATGCTATTTAAGGTTTATCATGTTAAATAAGTATAAAATTAAAAATAGTCTTTTAAAAAACACGCTTTTATAAGTATTCAATGTCTATCTTGAAAATCCCGCCTAATTTTTTACTGTAATTCATGTTTTTTTCAAATATTGCTTTCAAAATAAATCAATTTGATTTGAACTTGATTATGAAAAAATCACTAGGTTTTAACTTTTGGCAGAAAGCGCAAGCAATAGTGAATTAATTAAAAAATAAATAAATTTTTCTCTGTTTCTTTTTTAACAAAAAAAAAAAAATAAATAAATAAATATTATTTAAACTATAATCTTAGGATTTCTAAATTGATTTCTCAAAGTATAATTGTAAATTCATTAATATTAAAATATTAATTTATTAAAGAGTATATATTTTTTAAATATTACACTCTTCATATTTTATATATAAATTATTTTCTACTTTCTAGACTTTAAAATGTTTGATTGTTGCAGTTTCACAGATGTTTGGCATATTTTGGCGAGGTTTTATTGGCGTATAATTAAACCTATCGTTTTTTCCACTCAATACATTTAGAGGAGTTATAAGAATATTTGCCGATCTGTAGCAGGATAGTTAAAAAATGATTTAAAATTAATGTACTAATTTATAGCTATTTATAGTATAAAAATTAATTTATTAATTAAAATTTATTTTGTCATCTTTAAAGTATACCTCATCAAGTTCAATACAATTATGCCAGCGCAGGACCCAATTCTCCATTTTTTTCGAAGGCTGACTGGGGTACCCCTTTAGCTTCTTCAGCGAATTTTCTTCACCACTATATGGCCAAAGGTGACGGGTTACTTGCGATTTTAGACGTTTTGTTAAATATCTAGATAGATACATGAGGAATTTACCTGAAAATGCAGGTGTTTAAACAAACAGTATAGTATAGGACATATATTTCCGCGAAGATTTTTTCCCAAAACCCCCTAGAGGACCGTCAACTCTCAACAAATTGAAAAAGAACGAATATCTTTTGGACAACCCTGTAAAAATTAATCTGGCAAAAGCGTTCAAACTCGAGATTATTAATAAGTGGCTTTTTGTAATATAGTGTGTTTATTTTATGAGGATAGCATGTATACTCGAAGAGAAATTAAGGTTTTTTATAAAAACAGTCCCAAATTTCGCCAAGTTTTTTGCTTATACTTTACAGAGTTCTTAATATAAAAAAAAGTTCTTTTCAGAAAATATGACAAACAACATTGTACACAATACTCTGCAATCAGAATTAAAAAATAATAAAAATTGGATGAAAAATGAACAGGTTTACTAAAAAATGTTTCACTGCGCATGCGTGAATGCAATCAAAATATAATGTGCATAATGTATTAGCTAAGTATTAAAAGAATTTAAAGAAAATTTAAAATTTGTAAATGGGCGTTATGAAGCAAAATTATTGTGCAGACTATTTACAACGAAACATTAGGTTAATACTTGTTAAATATATATATATATATATATATATATATATATATATATATATTCCTCGCTGGGAATCCAAGATAATATTTTATAAATTCAGGAATATTTATTTCCGCCTTTTCGGAAGATGAAGAAATATGCAGCGTGCATGCTGCGTTCGAGTTTCACATTCTGCTATAAAACTAAACTAAAAGGACAAGAGAAAAATGTTTTTTAATATTAATTCTCTGGACATATCATGTGATCTCTGCCGCCTTTTCAGTCTGGCTGAGAGAGTTGCGAAATATTCCACAAACTCCCCCCCCCCCCCCCCGATGGACAAAGGTTCATCAAAATGGGCATTCAAAATAATTAAAGTAGAAATAAAATTATTCTGAAAGATCATCAGTTACACTATACATAAATACAATACAAATCAAAATATATACTTACATACTGGACTTCAAATAAAAATAATAAATTTAAATTATATCAATTTAAATATTTTGCCGACAGATGTCTGCTACTAAAAATAGAAAAAAACCCAATTTAAATCTATGCAAATTATTATAAACAATTCAAGACAAAAGTCAAGCTAAAAATTAGAAATATTAACAAACAAACAAAAAACTTAAAAAAAAAAAGTCAAATGAGAGTTTTTTGGCTCTGTCAATAAAATCAGTTTTTTTTTTTTCCAGTTTCTGAGTTTGAAATTATGCAAAAGATTAACAGGTCTTTTAATGATGGAATTATATGTCTTCAGTTCACAAGACCTTATTATTATTTTTTTTTAATCTCTGCCCACAAATACCCAACAAATTCCACAAAGTTTATACATGTTCATATGCATAAGAACCACATCATCTCCTTTAAAGTCAGAAGTTTTAGTATGGTCCGTGTAGTGAGCAGATTGCAAGTTGAAAATATACATATTTTTCAAGCGCTTCCAAAAATGATTCAGAAGAGTCGCGCGCAAACGGAAGCGTTTCACCAAAAGTTCCATGGTTGCTGGTAAGATTAAATTGTTCAATTTTGTAGTTGGGAAATACAAGATACGTTTTAGAGGTGCTATAACTTGTTGACCAGGGCATGCATTAAATTTCTTACAAATTGTACATTTGTTCAGGACTGATTTTATGAACTGTCTAGATCTTAAAATCCAAAACTTTTCACTAGTTTGTACTAATGTACTGGACCCTCCGGAATGAAAAACTTTTTCATGTGCATCTTTCACGATTAATTCCGTAAATTTATGTTTTGCAGGAATCATATGTTTTTCATAAAATGAGGAATCAGACTTTTGTAACCACCCTCGTACCAACAGCAAACCTTCATCTGACAACATAGGATTTAACATTAGAAGATTCGATTCTTTAGGGATACTCTTGTGACATTTCAAGCATTTTATAACTTCAGGAAAACTTTCTTCCTTCACTAGCTTTAACCAAAAATTTTCAGCATGTAACATTTCCTCAGCTGATAATTCTGAAAAATCTCTTTTTTCTACTTTTAATTTTATATTAGAAATAAATCTAAATACCCATTCAGTTACTCGATACAATTCCTTTAGGGAGCTATACTTTTGAAGATTAAAAATAGGAATTTCATCAGCTTTATTTGTTTGAACAACGCAAGAAATGGTTGCTGCTTTTCGAGACTTCTCTTCAGAAACATCAGGTGATCGTGAGGCAGCAATTTTAACACTAGGCCACTGATTTTCGGGCAAGGAAATAAATTCAGGAACATACACATTAGGGTTAGCATCAGAAAAAATATGCAATTGGAGATGTTCTTTTTTTATGATCAGGTTGCTAAAATACTGCCAGGGAATTTTCAAGTGAGCGAGATCCGAAATTTCTGAAAGCCATTTTTGCCAATTATTTTCTAGTTCACCAGAAAAACTTTCATCCCATGATATTCTCATTACCCATAAATATTGTAAGGGACATTTGATCCGAATAACAAAAGGGGCAGTATATCCGGCTGGATCAAACAACACAGTTGCAATTTTCAAAACATTGCGTGTAGTAGAAGAATCCTTATTTAATTTTTTAACAAGGGTCGTAATTCTAGTCCTAATTTATCTTCTATATTATTCCAGATCAATCCTAAAATTTTCAAGGAATTATTTGGGGGTTTGAAACTCGAAATAGGTATGTTTTCATTATCTAAAATATTAGGATTGGAGTTAGGGCAATGATTCAAACATTCGTTTAATTATAGAGAATCACCATATTTGGAAGAAGCATCATAGACTATGCGCATTTTTGAGGTAGTTTTGTCGTCACGGATAACAGGTCTGTGTGACATGTAATAGGAATTATTGGAATGTTTTTCGGTGCACAATTCTATTACACCCTCATTAAACTGCAAAATGGCAAAATGGAGTTATATTCCTTAAGTAAAGAATCATTTTTTAGGAATTTATTTTCTAAACTGGAAAACCCTTTCTTTGCTACTTCAAGATTATTGCTAAGCAATTCACGAGAATTTTTGCACAATAATTTTGCTTCATAACGCCCATTTACGAATTTTAAATTTTCTTTAAATTATTATATTATCTCAAGATCGGTAATGTTCTTTTCATTGCTTTCAGCAATGCCAATTGCTTCGAGATCCCAAAATGCTTTCAGCTTAGTATTTACATTTTCAACTGAAACACGCAAACAAGTTACTTCTCTTTTATTCGACTCTATCTGCCCTTGCACCGTACGACCGAAAATAGTTTCTGCAATGTATAATTCTTTTGCCAATTTTCCCTCGATTCCCTTTAACATTTTCCACAAAATGTCAGACCCTAGCAAAATATTTATTTTCTGTTCAAGACCTGTATCAGCAGGCTTATAGCCTCTTGTTCTGATTACATCTAGAAGTTCTGGTTCTAGGGTTTTTACAGAAGATCCAGTTATATTATCAACCACAAGAGCTTTGATCTTTATCTAGTTGATAGGTTGCACAACACTGGATAATTCAAGAGCAACAACATCGTACATGATTCATAAGGGCGTCTCCGCCCAAAGGGGTAAACTAATAAATTTTCTCTTCTCAATGTCTTTAATTTTAATTTTTGTACTAGAGATCTCCTCACAAAACATTTTCCACAACCTTTATCACATAAAACGCGAGCCAACAAGCACAGTTTACCAGCAGACACAGAAACTGTACAAGTCTGCACTAATGTAGCTTAATTTTGTTTATATTTTTGTTCTGACATCATAGATGCAATTGCACCTTTCGTTTCTTTTTCAGGATTTTCTTTTGTTGTTTCTTTAAAACAAACAAGAAAAAATAGCTATGGGTGTTGTTACCACATTTGGAACAAGGGTTAATTTTTGTTCTACAATTAACTGATAAATGCGACTTATAAAAGTATTTGTAACAGCGACCTTCTTTCTTTAATTTATATCGTTTTTGTTCATCAATGAATTTCGAACAATTTAGTCCTACATGATCAGAAGCCTTGCAAAATATGCAAAATTGTTTTGTAGATGTATTTAAAGCAGCAGCTGAAGGTATGTTTTCCTTTTGAGGAAAATTTTAATGTTTACTTGAAGAATTTTCATATTTGGTTTTAGAATTTTCATAAGTCTTGCTTTGGGAATTATTTTCTAAATTAGTAGCTTCACGGTATCTTAATTCCGTTTTAATAAAATTATTAAGTCAGTTACTTCGCAATTCTTATCGGGGTCACGTTTTCGATGGAAATCTAGTATCAAATTTTCTGGTAATAACCTTAATAATATGGGTAGTAATAAATGGCCGTAGGAGCCTGATGTTGCTCCTAACACATCAAGATTTCTTATACAAGTTTCAATATTATCGCACAGCTTCCTGAGAAGTCACATTATTACTAGATTTCACTGGTTCAAGATTTAAAATTTTGTTCATAAAACAGCTTATTATGTTTTCCCGCTTCCCGTACCTTTCTTCTAACAACTTTAAACACGTTGAATAATTTTGATCTGTCAGTTCAAAACTAGATACAATATTAAATGCAGGTCCAGACAACAAAGATTTAAGATATTGGAATTTTTCAATTTTTGATAACGATTCGTTTGAATCTATCGCATTAGTAAATAAATTGAAAAATTCTAAGAACTGGCTTGCATCACCAGAAAATTTTTCTATGTTAAGTTTAGGCAGCTTCACTGCCGAAACTGGCTTACTACCGATTTTTGAACAGTTACTTGATTCTAGTAAGACTTTTGGTTCAGTTTCGATTTTACATTTTTTAAGCCTCATCTTAATTTTAAATTTCAAACTTGATATTTTTTCAGAATATTCTTCTACCGATTTTAGTTATTTTTCATATTCAGTATTTTCCTGAATAGTCTTATTAATATCAACAGATAACAATGTATCACATTTTGTGATTAATTTCGTAACATCTGCGAGAACAGTAGCTCTTTTAATTTTAAGCTTTTCTGGTTTATCCATGTTTAAATTTTAATTCAGTTTTCAAAATAAATCATATTACTAAACGTTATTTTCAATAAATCAAGAGTCAATAGTCACGCAGAATAATAAAGATATTTCTTACCTTTTTTTGGGTTCTTCGACACCAATGAATAATGAATAATCTTTATGTTTTCCACGAGTTTCACGTTATTCTGAATTAAATCAAAGTTCAAGATTTTGAATTTATATCATTTTAAAGTCAGCCTATTTCACGACTGAAAGTTAAACGTGTTACGTGTTGTTCAATATAAATAAGCACAGGATGATTAAAAAATATAAAAATTCTATTTTTACACTTTTAAATATTTACAGACTATTTACAATGAAACATTAGGTTAATACTTGTTAAATATATATATATTCCCCGCTGGGAATCCAAGATAATATTTTATAAATTCAGGAATATTTATTTCTCCCTTTTTCGAAGATCAAGAAATATCCAGCGTGCATGCTGCGTTCGAGTTTCACATTCTGCTATAAAACTAAACTAAGAGAACAAGAGAAAAATGCTTTTAATATTAATTTTCTAGACAGATCATATGATCTCTGGCGCCTTTTCAGTCTGGCTGAGAGGGGCCCACTCAAGAGAGTTGCAAAATATTCCACAAGTATATAGAGCAACTTTTGTGAAAGTCTCAAAATCATAGCTAATTCTGAAAATTATCGTCGATAGAATAAGCTCGAAATCCGTTGTTCCCAAAAGGAAGCAAAAAGATGAGGGGTTGTATCCAAATATAGTAGTACGTGCAATAATGTGTACGCTATCTTGGCACTAATCAACAGATATTTCATACAACCCCTCATCTTTTTTATTCTTTTTGGGAACAAGAGATTTCGAGCTTATTCTATCGACGATAATTTTCAGAATTTTCAAACTATGATTTTGAGACTTTCACAAAAGTTGCTCCATATACTTAGCTAATACATTATGCATATTATATTTTGTTCGCATTCGCATTGAAACATTTTTTAGTAAACCTGCTAATTTTTCATCCAATTTTTATTATTTTTTAATTCTGATTGCAGGATATTATGTACAATGTTATTTGTCTTATTTTCTGAAAATAACTTTGTTTTATATTAAGAACTCTGCAAATTATAAGCAAAAAACTTGGCGACATTTGGGAGTGTTTTTATAAAAACCTTAATTTCTCTACAAGTATACATGTTATCCTCATAAAAATGAACACAGTATATTATAATACGCTACTTATTAATAATCTCGAGTTTGAACGCTTTTGCTACATTAGTTTTTACACGGTTATCCAAAAGATATTAGTTCTTTTTGAATTTGTTGACGGTCCCCTGTAGGGTTTCGGGAAAAAATCTTAGCGGAAATATATGGCCTATGCTATACTGTTTACACACCTGCAGTTTCAAGTTAATTCCTCATGTATTTTTCTAGATATTTAACAAAACGTCTAAAATTGCAAGTGACCGGTCATCTTTGACCATATAGAGTATGTCCTCAATTGACTAAAAATGTCTTCTTCGAAATGGTAATTTTAGCTTCGGTAACAGGAAAAATTCACAGGGGGCCATATTAGGAGAGAACGGTGCTTGGTCGATGACATTCGTGGCATTTTTGACTAAAAACTCTTGCACAACGATAAAACAAGATCGAGCTCTTTCGGAACCAGTCCTGCGGCGTCGCGTTTCATGCCCAAAATATTAGTCATAACTTTATGAACGCACTTAAAAGATATTTTCTCCTCTTCAGCCAACTCTCTCAGACTTATACATCGATTTTCGATACCACTTCTCGCCCTTCTACGAATGCTTTATACCATACATGTGTCTGTATACTTTTCAGGGCCGAAACTAGCCGTGAAACTTTAGGCCGAAACTAGGCCGAAACTTTTTTGCGCTGGTGGCAAACATGATTTTGGCGTCCCCCCTCCTTTTCTTCCTCAAAGTATTTTTACAAAGAGAATTTTACTAATTTTCAAATGGCCAACTTATTTTAAAATTTTAAATATGTAATCATAAAATATGTAATACTGAACTACGTAAATTGAATGTGACGTTTGTTGCAATTATAGTCCGTTCACATAAAAGAATTCGAATGTATTACCGACTATTTACTGTGTTTGCTTATACAGTAGAGTTTCGATTATCCGAGTCCCGCTTAACCGAGTTTCCGCTTTAACAGAGTTATTTTCTTCTGATGGACTGATGGCTGTTTAATAATAATGAAAGCCATCAGTCCATCAGAAGAAAATAATTGGTTCCAAAGGTATAATCTTTCATTTGGTGCCCGTTGGCTCTGGCGCCCGGGGCACATGCCCCCTTTGCCCGTCCTTAGTTTCGGCCCTGATATTTTTGTCATGCACGATCCACGGTAGGTCTTCTGCAACATTTTCAGTGATTCGCACATGAATTTTTGTTAAAAAAAAAAAAAAAAATTAAGGCAAAATCTTTGTTTAACTAATTTTTTTATTGTAAAAATCGCAGAGCATTCTAAATTATGTCTGAAAAACAACAACAGCAACAACTGCTGTTAATACACTTAAGTCACAGATGGCGCTCAAATTTCGTAAATCGATACAGTGTTCCCAAATTACAGGAAAAACTTTTGTCGTGATATCTTTTATACCCGTCTTTCAAATAATAAATCCCGGGTATTTTTTACACAGAATGTATATTAAACAGTGTAACATTTTAACGTTTATGTCTTGGCATAAAGCAAAATAATTTAATTTCAGATTTGAAATTATGAGAGGGCGTTTTTTATAGCAAACTTTTACATTTTACTTTTATTTTGTCATGGTGAATATTTCATTAAGCAGCAAATGCTTTTACAATTTTAATTATACATTATCATGTTTTTTTTTTCTTTTTGTCTTAACGAAAACAAAATCTGTTTTTTCCTCCATTTAAATTTATTTTGAAAAAATAAGAAAACTAAAAAAATTCCGATATTATTAAAAGACTTTACACACACACATAAACTATCCATTATGGAATACATTAAAATATAAGTAAAATTCTCAGTTTTTTAAATATCTTCTTTATCAGAAAAATACTAAAAAGAGGTATTATATATTCTTTGGTATGCCTTTATATTTTCAGAGAAAATCTTACTATGTCCGACGGTATGTGTAAAATATTGCAGTTAGCATTATAAATTGTATTTAATTATTCAGCAAAGGAGATTAATGAATGTTCTTATTATCTAAATGAAATTAACATTTAAAGATTGATCCCCTTTTGGTTTACGTATGTTTAATATTACGTTACATGTATTATGAAACTTTGATATTAAATTCTAGAACTCTGTTTATTTTTCTTGTTTAAATTTTTTGTCTTTTCTTGTTATTTTTCTTGCATATATCTTTAGAGGTACGTACTCTATGTGGAAATTGAAGATGCATGTGCTTATTATAATTCCATATTAATGGCACATGCAGATACTTAAAAAGTTATATATTTTCTACTCATTTTAATAAATAAGCTTTTGTGATGGAATATTTGCAAGTTTCGGAAATTTGTGTAAAATTTGAATGATTGAGTTTTTTCTAAAGTACTTAACTTCATTTACGCTAAATCAATTTTATCATAGTTTTTGGAAATTTCCAAATGGTAGCCAGAGTGGGCACACGAATTAGAGTTAGTTCGACAAAGGATTATTATAGGAGAAAAGGAATAGAACTGTGTGATCTTTGGCAAAGGACCTAATAACGACATCCATATTCAAATCATTTACTATAATTAACTTCTGTCTATAATATAAAGGATAGACGTAGCGCTGACGTCATTTTGTTGTTGGCAAAAGAAGACGTTGAAATTTCGCTTTTACTGCATTTTTTTTAAACTTCTAAACATCACACATTTTCAATTTTTATACCGTCGAATTGGGAAAAAAATTTACTTACAAATGCAGTTTATTTTAAAATTGTATTGCACTTTATTTAAAACTGTATCACAGTTTACTTATTTTTTATCTTTTAAAAATAATTTTCAAGCGTGATTTAAAAAAGAAAATCTATCTCTATCGCGTGCAGTCGATTATGAAAGATAAATCCGTTTGCACATAAGTTAATATAATTAGTTCAGCATTTGTTACCGGCTAATATTCCATAAAAAATTAAAACTTCACCCCTAAAATAAAATAATATAAATAAAATAGAAATTTAACGTACATGTAATGAAACTACGTGCTTAAACAATTGAAATAATCAGAAATGAAAAGGATTTCTGTACGTAACGAAATCTTTGTCGATTTTTTCGCCTATTAACCAGTAGGAAAGATCTCTTTTAAGAAATTTCAAAACATTATTTGAATGCAAAATTGATACTTTAAAATAAAACTGCTTTTTGGCGTTGTTATAGTGGGCAATCTAAAAGAATATATTAATAAAAAAATGGTCTTCCTTTATACAGGGTACATCAGCACAGCATTTGCAAAGCTTCAGAGGAGATGGAGTACACCTAGATGATGGGAAATCACACAGCAATGCGTGGTCGGAAACGCTTTCCTAACGCAGTAGTGACAACAGAAAACACAAGAAAGGAAGGAAACGAACAGGATGAGAAAACATGTTTATTATTCTTAGTGCCGGAAAAATGCTCAGACAATACTGGAGAGTGTTGACGAACTTGTTGCACGCATTGCGGCAGCTGCTGCTGAAGAAGTCGACACGTCCGCCATTTTCGAGAACATTTGATGTGAGGTCTGCATCACGGCCCGGGGTCGTAATTTCGAATACCTTTTTTGATGATGATCGTTGTCCCTCTTTTTAATCTTATTTCTTATAGTTATTTGTTTTTTGCTGTACTAAGAATAATAAACATGTTTTCTCACCCTGTTCGTGTACTTCCTTTCTTGTGTTTTGTGTCGTCACTACCGCGCTAGGAAAGCATTTTCGACTATGCACTGCTATCTGATGTCCCATCGTCTAAGTGTACTCTATCTCTCCTGACCTTTGCAAACGCTGTGCTGAAACACCCTCTATTCTATAATCCGAGAGCTACGGGTTGGATCCTATAGTTAAGATAATGTATAAATTAGAAATTGAACCAAAGTTTAGTTAGAATATACATTGAACTGCCAGTCTTACATCGCATTTGTTCTTTCAAATATTACGAATTCAGTTTATGATGTACTACACATTGTGCTATCATTTTTAATTGAGAATACCGCTATTTCAGACTCTTCTCAAACCCAAAGGAACTACTTTCTGATACATTTCCTGAGTTCATTTTTGTTCGGAAACGCATGGAATTGGCAGGTGTTCTTTTTTCATAAACTATGTAATTGAATGGCGTTATCAATATTTTTGTAACAACAGAAGATCTTTTCAAAATACAGTCAAAAATGGTGTTTTGAACCGGATTTTCGGACGCGACGCGGCGAGAAAGGAGAAAACCTGTCGTCACGTCACAGCAATCGCTTATAACTTGATAAGAAATTTATTTATCAAAAGATGGGAAACTCGATTAGATCCCAAATAACTTCAATAGTCCTCCCAATTTTATGTCTTTACATTACAAAATTAATCGGAAAATGTGTCGGAAAGTTTTGGTTTGTTCAGCAGTGTACTTTAGAACTGCCCAGGGCTTAATTTCTAACAAAAAAAGTACCGGAGTCCTAATATTCTGTTCTACCGGTACTAACGACTGTACTGTTCCCCCTCCCTCCCCTGTGTCACTCTAATCTGCATATTTATATTTCGTACATTATTTGCAAAATTTAAAGCCATTTTTTTTCTTTAGAAAAATAAACATTTTAAACATATCTATCAACATACACTTAACTGTCAACTATTCAACTTTTTAGTTATCACTCATTCCCAATTTTCCTAATTTTAATGTTAAATTAATAGCGATTCATTTTTAATCCTGTGATTAAATATAGTAATGATTAGGATTAAGGAAATCGTAAAAAGGGGTAGTTCACAGCTACGCATTTTTATGAAAAATGAATGAAATTTACAGAAATTAATTTTTATATGCTGAAGAATAGTACGACGTTTTTCAATTTCCTATAAAAGGTACATATCTTAAACTATAATCGATTCCTTCCACATAACAATCTGTTGTGGTAAGTCCCTGAAAATCAGATTAAATTAAAAATTTGACATTTTTAGCGGAAAGATTCGATGCTTTTATAGAAAAAGGGGAAACACTGCTCGATAGCTTTCTATCAGAATAACAATACATGCCAATTATATCTACTTACAAAGAAAGTAAATTCGTAAATGTGCAGATAAGAGCTTTAGCGTAGGCAGCATTCATGATACAAAATAAATAGAAAAATCACTAACGTGATTTTTTTATTTTTGTACTCGCACGCAATAGAAGACAAAAAAAAAAAAAAAACATCAAGCTGATGCTCGTTGGCTAAAAACAGAAAATACTCTTTTCAGGCTAGATATCTAAATAAAACAAAAGACAATAAAAAAAAGCCAGCCAATTAAATATTATCCTACTCTCACAAATGAAAATCAAACTGAAATCAGATTCATTGTTCAATCTCTTGAGGGGCGTCGTATCAACACGTTGCCGACAGAAATTTGCAAATATCTGTTGAATAGAAAAACACAATTTCTGTTTTTCCTTCATTCTGATCAAAATAACATTCAAACGATTTGAAATAGAATAATATACGTAATTTTGAAGAAGGTATTGTTTTATATATAGCATGAATAAATAAAATTTTGAATATGAAACAAATTGAGCTCGAGTCAGTCCAAGCCCAAAGACATATAAAAATTGAGTCCGTTTTATATCCATCTGCTACGTGTGCGGCACATAACGTCACCTATAAGTGTTTTGATAAAAAAGAATGCAAAATCTTGGAGATGAGAAGGAAATGAAAGGGTAATTTAGGCTTCGGTTTTTTGGAAGCGCTATTGCACTGGGCTCCGGAGCCCTGTATTTATGAGCTCCGGTGAATTCCGACCAATATTTAGATATTTACTAAAAACAGAGAAGTACCGGAGCCGGTGGGTTCCGGCGCAAATTAAGCCCTGGAACTGCCTTAACAAAATAAGAGGTGTCTCTCAAAAACATAACTATGTGCTAAATCTAGCCTTGTAGCTGCACGATCATTTAATTTTCTCAGTATAACAAACCTTGTCCAAACTTTCGCTATTCATTTTCTTCATTTTTAAGAATTTCGTTTTCTTGTTTATTTGGAAAATATTCTTTCTTTTTACGCATAAAAGAAACATTTCTATAAGAAATTAAAATAATTAAATAACATCACATTTTTACTTCATGGTATTTTCATGGCATAAATTTTTCTCTAGTTTGAAATTGCATTTTCAATTAAACTCTTTTGAAAACAACTTTTCATACAGCTTATTATATTTTTTAAAAATATGTAATGAAGGGCAAAAAAATTAAGAGTTTGATTTTTGTATTTTGAAGAAAATGTTAGGCTTGTTTAAATTATGGCGGCTTATTAAAACTGCATTAATGATGGGATTTTCTCTTTCTTCCTAATTTAATCTAATTGCAAAAGCTGATAGTTAAAGTTGTTTTTTGTTCTTCGGTAAAAGAATATTTAACTGAAGTAAAAATTTTACAAGAAATTTTACAAAAACGTTCTAAAAAGTATTCAAATTAGTTCGTTTGGTTTTACTATTGTATATAAATGAATTGAGAAAGAATGTAATAAAATTAATGATGAAAATATTTTCGAAATGTTTCGGTTCATATCTTTGATTTTAGATTTTTCAGTCCGATTTTTCAATAGAAATATCAGTAAAGGAAAAGGCATTACTTAAAAATGTTCATCATATTATCGATGATATGACAAGAATCTAAGAAACCTTTTTTTATTGAATATGCAATTTGCATCGTTTTATGGCTGAAGAAAATTTCCTTGTGATTTATGGAGACTAATAATTAACAACAAGACAATAAGGGATTTTCCACAAATTGTTTCAGGACAATTCCACATGATTACATAAAAGTTTTTAATAACTCTGAATACGCTTACATACACTGGTGGCCAAAATTAAGGAATAGTCATAAAATGCTAATTTTTAAGTAAGCGAATATTCAAAAGGAAATAATATAATTCGAATAATAACTATCCCTACAGCGCAGCAAGTCCATATAGCATCTCATTCATGTCACACATGGTCACAAGTGTCACAGTCACTACGGTGAAACAAAAAATAGGAAATTCCACACGTTTCATTATGAGTCTCAAATGATCACTATATGTGACTCCACTGAAACGTCATCGTGACTGCTGCTTTGTGACGAGTCACCAGGTGACTTTAAAATGCAGTTACATTCTGACTCTCGCGTGACTGTCATTTTTAGACTCAATTTCAAAGTCATCGTGAACGTTGCATTATGATAAGTCACCAAACAATGTCACATTAAAGTCACGTGATGACTTTCATGCGACAGAGAGGATACTGTGAAGTCACCATTGTGCTCTTTTGTGAAAAGTCACCGTGTGACTATAATGTGATATTATTTGGTGACTTATCATAATGCAACGTTCATGATGACTTTTAAATTGAGTCTAAAAATGACAGTCACACGAGAGTCACAATGTAACTGCATTGTAAAGTCACCTGGTGACTCGTCACAAAGCAGCAGTCATGTTGACGTTTCAGTGGAGTCACATATAGGGATCATTTGAGACTCATAATGAGACGTGTGGAATTTCCTATTTTTTGTTTCACCGTAGTGATTGTGACACTTGTGACCATGTGTGACATGAATGAGATGCTATATGGACTTGCTGCGCTGTAGGGATAGTTATTATTCGAATTATATTATTTCCTTTTGAGTATTCGCTTACTTAAAAATTAGCATTTTATGACTATTCCTTAATTTTGGCCACCAGTGTATTTATAAATAAAGAAAAATACATCATATATACATTGTATTAAATTGCATTTCCTAAATTACACTTTTTATAGTACATAAAATGCAACATGTGAACAATCTACCTTTATCACTTATCAAGTTAAATTTAGATAATAGCTGATATGTATCTAAGTATGTAATGCCACTATTATTTTCAATTTTCTTGATATTTGACTCGATGTTTTATATAAGTTGATTTACATAGTTAAAGACTAAATTATGAATCAAAAAATGTGTTATTGGTCTCACACAGGCAGTTGCAAATTATTTCATTTTTAATTGCTAATTTCAGGCTAAAATCAAGTTAAGCCGCCAAATATAGTGCTACGAGTACAAAACGCTACTCACACACCATGGAATTATTAATAAATAAGACCTGACATATCCTTAAAATAGTGAAGCTTTAACAGTAACCGCTCCTGAAAGGATTGATTACCGCCGGGGGAAACTTCAACCAGTAAATTTAAATAGACATTTTCTCCTTATTTAAGCGCTATATTAATGCAAAATTGCAGTGAGAAATATATATTCATTTTTACTGGTGGAAGTTTACTTTAGCGATAGTCAGGCCCTGCCTTTCCGCCATATTGTGACAACCTCCTGTCAGTGTCAGTGAAAAAAAAGTATAATACCTTTGCAAACTTACACCAGTAAAAACAAATAGAAATGTTTACCATATTTGTAAGAATATATTTTCACGAATAAGGTCGCGAAATTTTCTATTCAAATTTATTGGTGGGAAGTTAGCCCAGGCGGTAATTATACACTGTTGATTCGATTTAAAAACAGACAGCCCCTGTCTTGTGACAGCCTCCTCAATTACTTCACTCGTAATGCCGAGGTACTACACTATATGTCCCCTCTTTATTCATAACTCCATTTCACTCACAGTATACAAAGTATAACGTTCGGCCAGGGTTGCCGGAAAAAAAAAACGGTAACGAATAAACCCAATTTCGCGCCACCAAAAATGCAATTATCATATTGGATTTTTTCAAAATGAAATTCATAGGTTCTGGAAGGAATTCCTAAAAATTTTTCAATATTTTTTATTATTAATAATTAATTTGTAATTTAAAGAACTTGAAAAAAGAAAAAAAAACTTCGATGTAAATAGCATAGCTGCCAACATCTTACGCTTTTTTGTCCCACAAAAATTTTACTATAGTAAATTTTACCTTTTTAAATAGCCATAATTTGCCGATTAAATAAGGCAAAAGTTTCTATTAATTTTTTGTGGCACAAAAAAAGCGGAAGAGTTGGCAGCTATGTAATAATCTGATAATCGGCCTCAAAAATGGCATTTTCAGAAAGTTATGCTGCTGCAAAATCAATAAATGCGATTTTTGCAGACAAATTATACCGGGTCTCTAACTTTGGTCTATAGTGCAATAAAATGCAGAACACTGTAAAACAAGTCTGTATTTTACATCAAAATGTTTTGGCACCGTGTCTGCCAGCACAGTTGCTGTAAAATTTACAAGCTGCTTTTCTTTAAAAGAGTTATAAATTTTCTCAAGCCTGGGGAAGGCCACGTTGCTATTGGGTGCATGGTGCACGTGGCAGAAAGAATTCGATTTTTACGTCACTTGTTGCTTGAATTCACTTTCACAGCATCGGTGCTTGAAATATTACAACATAAAGTGGAGGAAAATTCACAATATTTTCTTTTACAGTGCAGGTCTCAATTCTAAGTGCGAGCGTCACCAAAGTGGTTCCCTTGAAAGTTAAGAAACGGATACAGGGAGAATCTTACTAGGTTTGATACAAATATTTTAATGTAACTATCGTTTGCTTTTAAAGTATGAAAACATTTTAACATATCTTATTAAGATGTATTTCTTGGGCTCATACACTTTAAATTGCTTTTTTTTAGCGTTTAGCGCATATTCCTTTTAGCGGTCATATTGAATAAATGAATATGGTCATATCGAATCAATCCGAATTCTCTTATTACAACTGTCCTGTTACTATTTATGTTTTTTTATTTATCATCATAACAGTATAGGAGTAATATAAAATCTTCTGTGAAAACGTTATTTTTCGAAACATCGAAAACGTAAATAAACCAGTACAAATACACCCCCAAGGATATTATAACCGTAGTAGTTATAACACCACCTGCACACAGTGCAGCTGAATAGAAAATTATAATTTGTATCTAAGATCCAAGCTGACAATTTATAAAATGAAAGTCATTAGGACACATGCGATGAGATTACTGTATATTCTAGTGTATAACCAGCACCTTACTATTTGAAATTTTATTTTTCTGTTTTTTTTTTTTGGTACAATCGCCGTACGTGATTTTTCTCTTTTCTTTGCAAAGAAGCCATAATTAAAAGTATGTGAATTTGGAGTATAATCAGGGCCGAAACTAGCCTTTTTGGCGCCCGGGGCAAACATGGATTTTGGCGCCCCCCCCCCCCCTCCACCACAAAGTAAATTTACAAAAAAGAATTTTACTAAATATCTAACAGACAACTTATTTTTAAATTTAAAATATATAAAACTGAACTACGTAATCAGCTTTGTCAAACATTGATCCATTAAAATCTTTGAAAAGTTATTTGAAAAGTTACTGAAAAGAATTGCATTTTAATCGTTTTAAACTTTTTTCTTTTATTTTTTTGCATAGTCTAAATGAGGTCGATATCTAAAAAAGAAAGGTTTTACTAAGAATTTTACTCTGTGCATTCCCCTTCCCATTGTCCTGGGCAGTCAGCGCCCATGGCAAGACGGGGAAAAAAAAAGAAAGGAAGGAAGCTCAACACTGTTCAGCGGAAAAAAAACAAACAGATTTCATGGAATTTTTTTATCTAGAAGAAAAATCAGACTGAGGGGCGACTTCTCCTTTGGTAGTTATCCGTAGTGGACAGTAGGGTGTCCCACAATAGAGACTGACCTTGAAAAACGGTAATGATTCTCCCTCGGATTCTCCTCACAGGAAGTGATTTAAAAGATAGAAAGCAAACGCATAGGCATGATACTTTGAAATTTTGTATTGTAATGAATCTTTTTATCTATTTGTAAAGTTTAATGCATTTGGTTCAGTTTTCCTTTTAAATTTTCCAGTTGCGAGACATTTTTATACAAATTTCATAATATATATATATATATTATATATACATTCTTGTGTCAAACGTCAAACAAAATCTTCATTTTGGCGCCCCCTGCACCTCCTGTTAAAGCGGCGCCCGGGGCACGTGCCCCCTCTGCCCCCCTCTAGTTTCGGCCCTGAGTATAATAGCTAGTACAAACACACAGGATATCAGCAAAAGCATCATGCCAATCTGCTGCAAATTCCACAAAGCGCTTAAAATTCTAATCACGTTTATTCAAATAATCCGTTTACTATTCGCATTCACTAATACAGAAATCTCTTCTTCTACTTATTCTTAATTTTTAAGGTTTCATTTTTATACTCTGTGTGTTGCAGGCACTTCAAAAATTTGACCAAATTTATTGTTTCAAAAGTGCGTGCTATACGCCTGAATAGACTATAGTTATTTCGTTAATTTAATTTATCACATACGTTTGTCCAAAATGTAATGTCAGTGAGTTCGTTAGAAGACATTTATTGATCCGATCCGTACAATACATTAAAAAGTTTCAAAATACGTTCCTCCTGCGTCGATACATTGCTTCCAGCGTGATTTCCAGCAACGATGGGGTCACGGTAGGCCATTTCCGGAACCTATTTTAGAGCCTTGGTGCAAGCCTCTTCGACTTTGTAAACTGTACCGAAATGATATCCTTTCATGAGAGTTTTCAAGCGCGGGAACAAGAAGTCAGGGGAAACCACGTCAGGACTTAGGGGGGCGGAGGGGGGGCTGGGGAACTGTTGGCACCTTTGAACCGGCCAGGGAGCTGATCACAAGGAAGGCAGTGTGAGCCAGCGCGTTGTCATGCTGAATAAACTTGACACAGTAAAACTCGAAACACTCTTGAAGCATACTTGACACTTGAAACACTCTTGATGCACGCTTGACTCTTGAAACGCTCACACAACTTGATGGCAACAATTTGCTCAATTGAGTGCTGCATCGCGGCTTGCAAGTGAGGCAAAAGAAAAGAAAAAAAAGGAAGACAAAAAATTGTCTATAAATGAGTGGAAGAAAAATGTTAAATGTCTATCAATGTATTTTAATCATGCTTGGTTACTGTACTGGACCATAAATTTTAGCCAAATAAATTGCCGATTTTGCATTTATTGAAAACGCTGTTTTTTGCTTCAATTTGTTTGTACTTTATTAAAAACAATTTAACCTTTCTTAGCTAATCATTTAGAATAATTTGTATTAAATCACGTGGAGTTGAATTTGTTTTAAAAACATTCAATTATATTTAAGAAACTTAATTTTAAAAATAATCTTTAAAGGTTTATACACAAATTCGATTCGCTAGTAAATTAAAAATATTTTCCCAACAGCTTTTATTTAAAAATATTTTGTAGCTTTCGTTGGAATATATTTATTAATGATTTAAAAATAAATTAGACTTTTTCGATGCACAGCGTTTATTGAATAAACAGAATGCAATATTTTATCTCATGTTATATCATTAAATTTCAATAAAAATATTTAAAAAAATATCAATAAGAAAAATAAATAGTTTACACAAAACCCTGCACCTTAGGTTCATTAATGCAATAAGGATACAAAAAAAAAAAAAAAAAAAAAAAAAAAAAAAAAAAAAAGACAAAAGATACAAAAGTTGTTTACAGAAAAAGATAAGTCATTCTATAGAATTAATCATACACATTGAATCAAAAATTAAGTATAGCAACTCTGCATTGCTAAATATTTAAACACTAAAATGATTAAAGGTTGCTTTTTTGTCAATTACAAAAACTAATTTAATCATTAATATATGATTTATTTTATAATATTGATGTTGGATAATCAAACTAAATTAATCTTTATGATTTTTTTTTCGAAATCACTTATAATAGATTTAATTAATAATTCACAAAAAAATAATAATGTACAAAATTTTAATATTTGGAATATCGTTTTTAAAGATTAAAAAATAAATTAGACTTCTTGAATGTACAGCGTGTATTAGATAAACACAATGTAATATATTATCTCATCTATCTTACGTTGTTAAATTTAAACAAAGCAATTGAAGTTATTAATAAGAAAATAAAAAACTTTGTTTACACATAATGCTGGAGCTTTCATTCATTCACATGTTATTTACAAAAAAATATAAGTCATTCTACAGAATTAATCGTAAACATTGAATGAATAACGAATAATTAGTGCTAAATAATTAATAACGTTAAATAATTTTAAAATGAGAAATGGTAATTTTCTTGTCAATTACCAAATCACTTAAAATTAGATTTATTTAATAATTCGAAAAAAAAAATGCTCATGTCGGCAATCTATAAAATTTTATAAATAATAATATATTCGTTAAAAACACATAAACTTGCTCAATGGTATACATAAAATCGATAAATCACGCTAGAGATTTGGAACAAAAATCATATTATAAAGCAGCAGTGTGCTCTTCAGTATTGTGACATCAAAATAATGCTGGAAACAATGTGGTTAAAACTGTAGGCAGCTATAAAAATGAAATAGTTGTTCGGAAAACAGTACATTCGTTAAATTATGACCGTTGGCTGTGTATCCGATTACGAAAATTTATCAGTAGTTGCGTGTATTTTTACATTACACTTATTCTGTAGTGCAAAGAGTAAAATTATGCGATAGTTAGAAACAAAGATGCGATTCGTGAAAGAAAAGACCTAGTGCAAAAATTCAGTAAAAATGATCTCTTACGAGTTAATTAAATAAAAGAAATATGTAAAATGAATTTTGAAAATTTTTCATACAGGTTTTCTCTGGTATATTTTGGAGTATCTCCGTGTCCAGTTTCATAGCGTTGGGCTGATCCATCACAGCGTAAAAGTTTACAGGCAGACAGACAAACTCTTTGTTTTCATAATATAGAATAAACCGTTGTTGTCTATCCGAAATATTTTTTTTTTTTTGTTCATCACCATTCTCTTCACTGAAAGTAAGCTATGCTCGCATTGTATTGCCATTGCATGCTATGGCAGTAATTTATCGTGCTGGTTACTGGTTAATGTAAGTCCTGTACGTGAAGAATCAGTACTGATTCACCAACATTCTGTTTGAACTTCTGAGCTCATTCGCAAACTTGTGCTTGACATCTATATTTGTTGCTGTATTGAACTGTCACGAGGCGATAAATTTGTATTTCACTTCTGACTTTACACATCAAACAGCTGTAAGATCATTCTACTGCTCCTGATTGAAGCAATTCCGTAAGGGTGCCAACACCTTGTGCTAAACTAAAAGCCAATTAATAAGGGCGGCTTATAAGTGATGTATTGTTTGGAAACAGCAAATAGATTTTATTTTATTTCCAAGGAATTCGAAAAGAATTAAAAAAGAAAAAAAGAGATAATTAGAAAAGATAAAGAGAAATACAGTTTTTCTCTTTCTTAAGTGAGCTTAAGCTAGCAAAACCACATCGACCAGACTATCGAGCTAGCTTTGAATTTGACCGGATACTGTGTCTCAGCATTCTGTCCGCCAGGGCTGCATGTCTCTGGACTATGAATAGATATAGGATGCACCGCAAAACAATAAATACAGTAAAACCTCTAAATAACGGACACCTCGGGAGCGCAGAAACTGTCCACTATTCGGAGGTGTTCGCTATTGGGAAAACCTCAGAGATTAAAAAATTGTTATGAAATGCTTAATGTTTCATCAATTGACTTTTATGTCCTAAAACCTCTGTTATATGATTAACCAGAAGTTGACATTATTTTTTAAGCAATAAAACTGAAATAAAGTTGTGCATACCTTTATCTACTGTTTATTACATTCTTACGAAACAAATCTGGAACAAAAGTTTGCTTTTGCTTGCGATTACATGTAATTTTTTTTCAAAGTGAAGTTTTAACTCTGTCAGTAGTTTTAATCCTTCTGAATCATCATTTTTTAGAAAAAAATTGTGTAACTGCTCACTGTATTTTGTCGTTTCTTGGAAATTCTCTATATTGCCGGAAAGCATCTCCAGTTTCAGTATCTGTTTCATCATCAGTAACAGATTCAGCTTTTGTCGAAAATTCTGAAGAAATATAATCGCATACATAAACTGATTCTTTTTCATTAGGTAACTCATCATCAATATTAATGAAATTTTCGGCAGCTTCTTCACTGCTGATACATTTCTTCTTCACTTGTGTCGGAAATGCTTGTTTCATTCTTTTTTAACCTTTAACTTATGTCACGCGGTCTCCCAGACCCCGCGACTCCCAGCTGTAAGCACTTTTACAGCTTTTACTTTTCTGTACTGAAGTTTAATAATATGAATAAAATACTTTTTTCATGCAATTTAATTCACATGCTCCTAAGAGATGTACAACGATATTGTTAGGACAAAATTTAAGTAAATTCAACCATTTGAGTTATCGTTTTTTATTCATTTTATTCGAGGGGTCTGAGAGACCGGATCACATCAGTTGTGTGACAAATTTTAGTCACATCAGTTAAAGGTTAATATAAAGCCTGCTTTTCTGAAACCTTATCGTACGCTTTCCGGTTGTATGTTTTTTTACAGCTGAGGAAATCCAAATTATAGCATCGAGAGTATTAACTAATTTTAGGCAGTTCTCAAGTGTATTCATAGAATCTAACTTTGAAAGAATGTGGCGTAACAAAAGCTTTCTGTATCAGGCTTGCGAATTACGCCTTGATCAACTGGCTAGCATTCTGAAGTATTGTTTGGGGGAATAAAACACAATTTTAACATTGCCGAATTTCAAATGTTTTGGATGAAAACTTGCATTGTTCAAAAGCAAGAGAACTTTTCTTTGTTGTTTTTTCATCCTATTATCAAATGAAATTAACCATTCTATCATTAAAGGACTGGTCATCCACGCTTTCTTATTTGCTCTCCACACAATACCAAATTTATTAAATTGAATATTCTTTGGGAAACACCAAAGTTTCAGAGGTTTTCCAATAATAAGAGGGATTTCAAATTCTCCTAACACATTGCAATATAATAAAATAGTGAGTCGCTCTTTTGACATTTTTGAGCCGATAAAGTTATCTTTCTTAAAACACAAAGTCTTATTCGGAAAAATTCTGAAAAAGAGACCGGTTTCATTGGCAATAAAAATGTTTATCTCCTCATAACTATCACAAATTGATTGCAGTCGTTCATGCCAATCCTTCACTTCCTTAAGATCTATAGACATTGCTTCTCCACATATTGTTTTGAAAGAGATGTTGTGCCGAGATCGGAACTTTTCCAGCCACCCACTGGAAGCCTTAAAATCATGTAATTCAAGTTCTTTGGCGGCTTCTAAAGCCTTTACCTGAATCAAAGGCCCACTGATAGGAATGTTTTTTAAAAGAACTGAAATAAACCATATAAAAATTATAGAATCAATTTCAATGGAATTAGTCTTCCTCAATTTTATATTCTTGGTGTTCTCGTTAGAGTTAGTAATCCACAATTTCTTATTTCTTGTTTATTTCGTAAAATCTCTCCCACCTATGTTTTGCCTATTTTAAAACATTCAGCAAGTATCCGTAAACACAATTTCTCTCTCTCTCAGATACTCTTACAATTTCAATTTTTTCTTTTAAAGTTAATCGTTTTCTGTTTGAGGCCATTCTCGAAATATTAATCATAAACAAGAATTAAACAGTAATCGATACTGAGAAATAGTTTTTTCGCCGCCCTCGTCGCATTCTTGGCGTCTTTAATTCTCGTTTCCAAAAAATCAGTACGCAGTTTCTCCATAAAATTAAAATAAAATAGAGTAACTCTTTTCTTTATTTTATAAAAGAGTAAAAATAAATAAATAAATCGTATGTTAGGTTTTCAGTGATGCTCAGCTTATATGACGCCATATGGCGTCTCTGATTTCTCTCTTCTATGTTATGCAATGATGCAATCCAGTTGATTACTTTTTGGATTTTACGAACGAGCCCTACTAAAATGAATGTTATGATTTTCTTTGTTTCATGACACTTTACACATTGCCCTGGTAAATTTAGGGTCTTTTCACCTTTTCCCTTTTTATTTTTCTTTGTTAAAAAATAATTTTTCATCTTTTATCGCCAAAATTACTGTCCGCTATTCAGAATGTTCGTTATTCAGAGGTTAAACATACAAAAATTTAAGTATTGGGAGTGGGGATTGGAAAACTGTCCGTTAAATAGAGGTGTCTGCTATTTGGGAGTGTCCGTTATGGAGATTTTACTGTATATAATAATCATTGCCATAGTTAAGATTTCTTATGGTTATTTGATTATGGTTTTCATCTATTGAAAATGCCTATGATTAAGAAAGCTTTTTTGTTAGCATAAACGTAATTTTGCATCAAACATTCTTTAAAAACTATTTAAGAAGCTCCCTTCAGCATTGTAAATCTTTTCTTGTAACATATGATTTTTTTTTTGTAAAAGAA
Organism: Maratus speciosus; assembly: GCA_963932465.1. NCBI lineage: Eukaryota > Metazoa > Arthropoda > Arachnida > Araneae > Salticidae > Maratus > Maratus speciosus. The sequence goes on along the minus strand of OZ010789.1, from coordinate 544,310,808 downwards.
AGTATATATATGAATATTAACATCCCACAAATAAAAAATCAACGAGTATACTTCTACGTGGTTTCTTTAAAAAAATATCCTTTACAAAAATATTTAAGCTGTAAAATAATTGCTTTGATATGCAAATGAACATGATAGAAATAAGTCTTTTCAAAGATTCTTCTAGATATCTTTGAAATAAAAATCTGACAAGGAAAACAGCTAATTAAAATTTTTCTCTTGCCAGCTCGTAATGATCATCATGGTATAATAAGAACTGAGTTTTTAATATTGTTTTTATTTCAGACATCGTTTCATAGGGTAAAAAAAAGTAATTCAAAGATGTTTTAATGCTAAAAGACAACTTGAATATTATTACTGCTCATTTAAATAAAAATTTAAATTTTTTTTCTACGAAAATGAAAGCTACTTGTGAATATTTATAGAGTATTGAAATGCTGAGAATTTTGTATCATTCTTCTTTTGGGTGATAGTTTAATAATGTGAAGCAAAGTAATAAGATTATTTTTTAAATATATGGTGGTTATAAGGAAAAATTTCCCTGTTTGTCCAGAGATAGAACTACTGAACAGAATAAGTATCTATTATACAGGGTGTTCCAAAATTCGACTGACAAATAAAGTCTGGTGATAGAAGGTATCAAGAGGAGGAAAAATTATCATAGAACATGGGTTCACAAACCACGTATTTAATCATAAATACTGGGTGTTCTTCCATAATTGAATTTGTGTTGACAGCAATAACATTAAGAAAACTGAAATATGTTATAATAAAACTTTTAATAGACATTCTCATCTTTGTTGGAAATATGATAATATCGAAAAAAGTGGTAGAAGTTGCCATTATGCATGCCAGCAGTATGCACTTGACGCTCCTTATTTTGGACTGCGATTGCCATTTCATAGAGTGTCATGGATTTCTTGAGCACCCTGTTTTTCTAGAACTTTTCGTGATGTTATAAACAAAATAATGTACAAATCGTTGCATTTTCATTGTAATGTTTTGATTTTTCTCAAAATTATTATGGTCAACGCAAGTTCAGTTAGGATGAAACACCTTGTATTTGTGACTATGGTAATTTTTCACCCTCTTGATGTCTTCTATCACCCCCAGGGTTCACCCCTCTTAATTTGTCAGTCGAATTTTGGAACACCCTGCATATTTGGAATTTTAAAAGCACAAGCTCATAAATGTCATGGAAAAAAATTAGGAACTTTTAGAACTACATTTACTGATTTGGAATACTCTCACACAACAGATATTATCTTTAATAAACTAGCAAAAAAAAGTGTGCTCTTGACCGCATTACATTACTGAGACATGGCAACAGCCACTCTTCTGTGGTTACAAACTCCCGTAAAAGATTATGTTTTTGTCAGCAGTAATTCAATATTCTTTATAACTATTACAGTTTATTACTTACCCATCATACGTAGTATAGGGTAAGTCTTGTAATCGTTTTAAAAATCGAAAAAATTTTTTTGGCGGATTTACACGTTTCAGATACTGGAGATTCCGAAAAACATATTTTTAGAAAAAATTTTTGCCGTCCGTCTGTCTGTGTGTGTGTGTCTGTGTGTCTGTAAACGCTCTATTTCTCGAACAAATTGAGACAGAGACATGAAATTTGGTGTGTACTTAGTATGTAATAATGGAAAGAAGCCTATTGAATATCAGTAATCTCGATTATCCAGCACTATTTTTTTCGGACTCTATTTTATTCGGAAATATTCGTTCTAGTAAAAGGTATATAAAAATTTTCGAAATTGTTTATTTTAAGGAGAGAATATAAAAGACAATAAAAAAGCATAAATTTTGCATAAAAGATGAAGTTGATCGAATAATTACTTGCCGAGATATTTGTAATCCTATTTTTCATACTCTTCGATTTTTCATGACCCTGTATTTCATTCAAATTTCAACTCAAAGATGTATTTAAATTCGAAATAAGACGCTTAATACGACGCAGTAAACTGTTAGTTAATATGGTTATTTTTTTTGGAGTTATAAGGATGTTTCTTTTACGCAATTCGGTACTACTCGGTTATATCGTCGACCAAAAAAACTATCGCCAAACTATCGCTAAATACCGCCAAGTTTATCGCCAAATCTAGCGATAAAAAATTTCGCCAAAAGGGACGCGAAATTGGCGCTATCTTCGGTATTTCGCCAAATTCCCATAGACTACCATTGTAATACAATCAAGGTCCCGTTTTTTTTTAAAATATTTAAATATGCGTTTAAATTTTATTTCGGAATTGCAATGCATTTTATTAATAGTTTACACACATGCTTTATTTTCATATTTTATATTATACATATTCATGATGGGTAAGTATTACGGTGGTCAACCAACGACTAGTTTCTATATACCTCCAGCTGACGTCACTAGGATAACGCCCATTGGGAACGCCCCAGCAGAATATTTCAACGAGATCACTATCGAACGCTATGCAGAATGCGTCTAGCCTTGATATACGACAGTGCGGCAAGGTTCCGTCACTTTATTTTGATTCTTTTTGTTTTCACGGAATTCGATGCCCCATACCTTCAAAATCCTAAGTTTTAAATACAAAATGTGATCACAATCCATTCATTAATATCACTAGATGTGCCTTAAAACAAAAAAAATCATTTTATAAGAACTCTGTACATTTAGTTTCTTTTTTTATATCAAACATACACTAGTTTGTTGTGGCCATCACAAAACTTTCTTTTATATAAATCAAATCATCTGCTACATAAATTAAATAACGATATTTCGTTCTTGAGATATAGCAAACGCATAAATCGTTAAGAAAATGTCATAGCAGCGACACCTGTTAGGTGATTTACACTTTAACCTAATCAGTGTCTATTTATGTGAAGGTCTAACCGAATACGAAGCTTGATAAAATTCCGTGCGCTAGTTCTTGAGGTATAACTATTGAGGAATTCGGGATGAACACAGCATAAAAGCAGAACTTGCCGGGCGATTTACACTCAAACCTAGCGTCTATTTATATAACAGATCTAAAAGTGCTATTATACGAGGCGTCAAAGTTGCCTTTAATTCCCCGTGACTTAATGTTAACCTACGGCTTCAAGAGAGTCGCTCGGAAATCAAGCAACTATTTTGTGTCGGGGAGATATTGACTTCTGAAACGAAGCGTGTCACCAGTGGCAGCCAATCAAATGCTTGGAAAACTAACAGTGGAAAAGCCTTTTCCGAGCAGCCAATGAAATGCTTGGAAAACGAAAAAAGTGGTGCGTTATTTGCGAGAAAACTAACGAGTCGTAGGTAATTTTTGTCGCTTGAAAATTTTACGTGTAATAGCACCTTAATTGGATCAGAAGTTTGATTAAATTTTGTACATTAATTCTTGAGATAGAGTTCTCACAAAATTGTTTAGTACAGACAGATATTTTTTAAAAGAGCCAAATCGTATTCAGGACCTTGCAAAACGTATACATGCGTCGAAAACCGGAAATCAAAAATTTTCACAAATCCAATACTTTTTTCTTGTGAAGATAGAAGAAAGTAACCAGGGCGGATCTAAAGATTTGTCTCGATCACAAAATAATGATATGACTTCGTGAGGAATCAATACGTCTCCTTTAGAAGAAAACATTTTTTTCTGTTATCTTTCAATAAAATTTGTTTTCAAACAACAATTTTTTATTCCTCTGGTATTGAGTTTGAGAAACAAACGGTGCAATCGGCCCGTCGTTCTGCAGTAGGTGACGGAAAGGAGCGAAATGCTTCAGCGTGTGAAAATGACATTTTTAAAAAACAGTGAGAATTGTCATTAAGCACATTGAAAATTTTACTACGAATACTTCTAAATGATACATAATGCTGATCTTCTTACTCTGTTGTTATAGAGATTATTATGTCGAGGTCATCTATGAAGCTCTAAAATCATTCACATCCAGAAAATCTACTTGTAAACATGACGTCCATTTTTAATGTAAAAAATATAGTAATAACCTATTATGCATTTATATATACTAGCAGGGATGACCCAGCTAAGTCAGTCAAAATTAGCTTTGTGTTCAATTGAATATTTTATTCCCATTGTATCATTCTTGCTGTTTAGATGCAATATCATGATCCCGAAACATAGTGACCCAAAATGACCCACTAATCAAATTTTTCCGATCATGCGACCTAACCAATGCACTTCTCGAACCCGAAAACGATAGAATACAAAATTTAGTCAAAATCGTTAAAGTCGTTTTATAGATAAAATTAGCTTGACCCACGGTAACACAAAAGGGGCCAACTAATCTAAATTGATCGAACATGTGACCTATCCCAATGGTTTTCTCGTGCTGCGAAACGATGTAATAAAACTTTTTGTCAAAACCGTGTGATTCGTTTTTTAGATACAATTATCTTGACACCCAGTGACCCAAAAATGAGCTACTAATCGAATTTTCTCGAACATGTGACTTAGCCCAATGGTCTTCTCATGCACAGAAGCGATACAATACAAAATTTTGTCAAAATGTTTTGGGCCGTTTTTTAGATACAATCAGCTTGGCCCACAGTGACTTAAAAATGACCCAGTAATCGAATTTTCTCGAACATGTGACATAGCCCACACGTCTTCTCATGCCCAGAAACTGTATAATACAAAATTTTGTCAAAATCGTTTGATTCGTCTTTTACATACAGTTAGCTTGACCCACAGTGACCCACAGTGACTCAAAATGACCCACTAATCCATTTTTCTCGGACATGTGACTTAGCCCAATGGCTGTCTCATGCGCGGACGCGGTATATTACAAAATTAGGTCAGAATGCTTTGAGCCTTTTTTTAGATTTAATTAGCTTGACACATGACCCATTGTGATCCAAAATGACCCACTAATCGAATTTTCTTGAACATGCGACCTAGCCCAATGGTATCCTCGTGCCCGAAAATGATAGAAAGCAAAATTTCGTCAAAATCGTTAGAGCCGTTTTCTATATAAACTTTGCTTGACCCAGAGTGACCAAAAATGTCACCCACTAATCGAATTTTCTGTAACATGTGACTTAGCCCATTGGTCTCCTCGTAATCCAAAACAACAGATTACAAAATTTAGTCAAAATCGTTTGAGCCGTTTTTTAGATAAAATTAGCTTGACCCGAATGGACCCAAAAGCGACCCACTAATCCACATTTCTAGAGCATGTGACCTAGCCCAATAGTTTTTTCGTGCCCCAAAACGGTTAGATATAAAATTTAGTCAAAATCGACTGAGCCGTTTTTTTAGATATAATTAGCTTGACTCTGACCCATTATGACCCAAAATGGCCCACTAATCGAATTTTCTCGACCTAACCCAATGGTCTTCTCGTGCCCAAAAATGGTAAAATACAAAATTTAGTCAAAATCGTTAGAGCCGTTTTTAAGATAAAATTTACACACACACACACACAATTTTTGCTCGGAATTATAATATAAGATATCGATAAAAAATGTAGCAAGCATGTATGAAACTTTTGCAACAAAAAAATAAGTAATAATCTATACTCCTATTATAAAGAGGAAAAAATTGTTTATTTGTCGGAGGTAAGCTCTGGAACTACCGAACCGATTCCAAAAGTAATGGTATCAAAATGATGGTGTGAGTCCAACTTAGAACATAGGCTATATCTTATGTCGGTGCCACTACCCCAAAGGGTGTGTAGGAGCAAAAAACGTTCTAAAAATGCGATTTTAGCGTTACTGAAGGGCTTAGAAATATGAAATTTTGAGTATTAGTTGCTTATAAGATATAAATGATGTCTAAGAACAGTTCTTAAACAATTCGAAATTTAAAAGGGGTGAAAATGCACAAAAAGCGTTCTAAAAAACGTTCTAAATGGAAGTTTCTACACAATCTCAGGAAATACCAAACCGATTTAAAAAATAATGGTGTCAAAATGATGGTGACAATGCTTGCTCCAAGATAGGCTATGTTTTATGTCGATGTCACTACCCCAAAGGGGGTGCAGGAGCAAAAAACTTTCTAAAAATGCGATTTATGTGTTACTGAAGGGCTTAGAAATATGAAATTTGAAATATTAGCTACTTATTAGATATAAAGGATTTCTAAGAACAGTTCCTAAACAATTCGAAATTTGAAAGGGGTGAAAATGCGCGAAAATCGTTCTAAAAAACGTTCTAAATGGTGGTTTCTACACAATCTCAGGAAATACCAAACCGATTTAAAAAATAATGGTGTCAAAATAAGGGTGTCAAAATGACGGTGACAACCCTTGCTCGAACATAGGCTATGTTTTATGTCGGTGCCACTACCCGAAAGGGGGTGCAGGAGCAAAAAACGTTCTAAAAATGCGATTTTTGCGTTACCGAAGGGCCTAGAAAGATGAAATTTGAAATATTAGCTACTTATTAGATATAAAGGATTTCTAAGAACAGTTCGTAAACAATTCGAAATCTTTTAAATTTCGAATTTGAGTGAAAAATCGCGAAAATGCGCGAAATGGGTGAAAATGCGCGAAAAGCGTTCTAAAAAACGTTCTAATGGTGGTTTCTACACAATCTCATGAAATACCAAACCGATCTAAAAAAAATAATGGCGCAAAATGATGGTGACAACCTTTGCTCCAACATAGGCGACGTTTTATGTCGGTGCCACTACCCCAAAGGGGGTGCAGGAGAAAAACGTTCTAAATTGCGGCTTTTGCGTTACGGAAGGGCCCAGAATCGTGAAATTTGGAATGGTAGTTAGTTATACGATATCAATCATCTCTAAGGACATTTCCTAAAAAAATCGAAATTTAAAAGGGTGTCAAAATGCGCAAAAAGCGTTGAAAAAAACTTTCTAAATTGCGATTTCTATGCAATCTCAGGAAGTACTGAACCGATTTCAAATATAATGGTGTAAAAATGATGGTGACAGATCTTGCTCCAAGATAGGCTATATTTTATTTTTGCTTCCGACGACCCCAGAGGAGATGCAGGAGCAAAATGCGCGAAAAGCATTCTAAAAACGTTCTAAATGCCGATTTGTCGGCAATATCTCAGGAAGAATTAATCTGATTTCAAACGTAATAGTAGGAAATTGATGCTGACAGCCTCTGCTCTAACATAGACACTATTTTATGTCGTTATCACTATCACCAAGACGTTGCAGGAGCAAAAAAGCGTTCTAAATTTCGATTTTTGTGATCGGTAGGGCTAGCAACTTAAAATTAGGCAAGGTATATATTTATTAGATATAAATGATCTAAGAACAGTTTCAAAAAAAATTTAAATTTAAAAAGGGGTGAAAATGCGCGAAAAGCGTTCTAAAAACGTTCTAAATTGCGATTTATACTCAATCTCAGGAAATACCAAAGCTATTTCAAAAGTAATGGTTGCAAATAAATGGTAACAGTCCCTGCTATAACATAGGTTATATTTTATGTTGATGTCACTACCATCTGAGGCTGAGGGTTGCAAAAGCAAAACATGTTCTAATTTGCGTTTTTTTTCACAACTGAGGGGTCTAACACTTTGAAGTATGGCATGGTATTTACTTACAAGATGCAACTGCTTTCTAAGAACAGTCGAAACAAAATTCCAAATTAAAAAAAATTAAGTGAGTGAAAAGCGTTATAAATTACAATTTTTAAGCAAACTTATAAATTACCAAACCGATTAAAAAAATAATGATGACAAATTTTGGTGATAGAATCTGCTCAAACATAATCTATAATTTATGTCTGTTCCACTACCACCAGAGGGTTGCAGGAGCTAAAAACTTTCTAAATTGCGATTTCTGTGATACTGAAAAGGCTAGAAACTTTAAATATGACATGGTAGTTACTTATAAAATATAAATGCCCTCGAAGGAACGTCGAAAATAAATTCGAATTAAAAAGGGGTGAAGTGAAGGGGAGGTGTGAAAAGCATTCTAAAAAAGTTCTAAATTACGATTATATGCAATTTCAGGGAATATAAACCAATTATAAAAGTAATAGTTGCGAATCAATGGTAACAGTCTCTGATCCTACACAGGCTATATTTTATGCCGGTGATTCTACCACCTGGGGTTCACAGGAACAACAAACGTTCTAAAAAAGGGCTTTAAAAGCTTTTTAAATTACGTTTCTGTGGAATATTAGGAAATAACAAACCGATTTCAAAATTAATGTTGTCAAATTAATGGTGACAGTTCCTGTTTCAACACCCTTTATGTTGAGAGAGGTGGTAGGACTTGGAATTTGACATGATGGTTAATTTTAAGATGTAAGAAGATGGTTTCTAAAAAATTCAAAACTTCAAATGAATACTGAAATGAGCGTATTAATTGAGCATAAAAGTTTCAAAATATTTTTTAAATTATCATTTATTTAGTTTTACTTCATTTTATTAATTTAAGTCTCATTTCTGCCTAATGCAGTGTAATAATGATGTTTAATCAAACTGTGTTTTAAATAGTAATTTTTGAATTATTCCTAAAAGTAATAAGTACCTTTTAATAAAAAAAAACTTTTAATAAAATAAAATATTACCTTTTAATAAAATAAAAATTTAGTTAGTACCTTTTAATAAAAATTAGACATATAAATATCACTCGGCATATTTCAAATATTACGCGAGCAAAGCCGCGGGGTTTGCTAGTCATATAATAATTAAATCAATAAAAATTGTATTATGGTATAGCATAGTTGCTAAGCTCCCGATTTTTTTAATACCAGTAAGTTCTTACAAAAGTGTTCGCTTTAGCTAAATGCAGAAATTGTGCGATTGAATAAAACAAGTATTATACATAAAAATATTGGTATTAAAAAACTCGGCAGGTTGCCAACTGTGGTAAAGTTTAAAATAATAATTGCATTTGGAGTTAAAATCACCTACGTAAGACTGATTTTTTCATTGAAATTATTTTGTAGGAATTTTATAAATTTCTTTAAGAGTTTCTTATTAAACATTTTTCATTTTGTCAAATTGCGACGGCTACCATCTCCTAATATATTGCATATTTATTCGTTTAAATTCACATTTCGTCAAATTATTAAAAACAAAATGATGCATGCTATTAAAATACGACGTATGTCACTTTCGCTTTTCAAAATCTTATTTTGACGATTCCAAATTTATGAACTGTTAACAAAATATTTCTTTTCTTGTTCACCTTCTGTGGCAACATGGTATTTAAAAACACATTTTATAAGAAATGCATCAAATTCTATGCATTCAAATAAGAAATTTAAACATACACTTAATTAAAAAGCTACTTACTTGAATGACATAAAAAATCAGAACATATCATTTTTTTGGTTTTATGTGCAAATATTAAAAGCTATTAATTCAGCCATTTCAGCGAATTTGAGTTTGGAAATACTAAAATTTGTAACGTCATTTGAGTAAATCTATCTTTTGGCTAAGGGAGAACTTTTTACTTTTTTCCTTACATTTTTATGTCTAAGAAAAGAAAAAAAAATCTAGTATAATTTAACATAATATATTTATCGCACTGAAAATATTTCTAAGAAAATAATCCACTTCTAAAGAACCGTTTTGATACATTATGCTACCAAACCAAAATCTATAACTGAAATTTTATGCAGACTGGCAGTTTAAATATTGATTCTTTTTTGTTAGATCGCAGTTTTTTTCTAAGGATTTATGCTGAAATAGAGATTTTCAGCAAGTCATATATTTTATAAAACATTCTTTTTTAGTAAGAATGTAAAAATAATGGGTGTATCTCACAAATGTATTTTCTTATCGTAAATATTTCGATGAATACTTGCTTTTTGAAGTATTAAATGTAATTTTTGAATCTATTTCCCACTATTATCACATTCAGCTCTTATTATCATAACAATGAAGATGCATTATTATAAAATTTTCTGTTCATATTTATTGATTTTAATTCGAAAGGCTAAGTGCTTTTGTTAATGTTAACCCTTTGCACTCGAGGGCTCCGGAACGGAGCCATTTAAAATTTGTCTTCAAACTCGAGGGCTCCGCTACAGAGACAATGCAAATGATTTTGTGATACCTGCCTAGAAAAGTCAAGATTACATATTGGCAATTGCTTCGAGAGGTATCACACTTTGGGCGATTACAAAATGTAATAATTTTATAATTTTTGGTTTTTTTTATGGATCATAACATTTGTATTCATAAAAATAATAATAATAATAATAAGATATAACTAAAATCGCTTCGAGTTGCTGGTAATACGAATGAAAAAAAAACTTCGAGGGCAAAGGGTTAATAAACCAACAAAATATAATTTTATACTTGTTGTTGTACGAATTCATAAGCTGAAAATTAATTTCCTGCGCTTATTGTGAATAATTAATTACTCACACAGCCGCGGATATTTCCAGTTCAATATAATTTAACGTAATACGTAGAATATCTTACCACTACATCTGAAGTGTCAAAACACTTCGCTATAAAGTATAGCCATAAGATATAGCTGTAGTATAAAAAAAAAGGAAATAAAACATAGTAACAATTTGTTTAGAATTAGTTTTAGATCACACTGAAAGCTTTTCATAGAAAGTGACTTCATATTTAGGTGATTATTAATTTTTTTTCCTTGGATATTTTTCTTGAAATTGGAATGTGTCTTTTCTAGTACAAGTTTTAACTCCACATATATTTAAATTATGGTACTTTACATTGTAGTAATGCACTTGCAATAAAAGTTTTAAATGTTATAGTATATGTAACAAAAATGCGCACTATCCGCTCAATTTTAGATTCGAAATGATAGCGAGTGGGTCTGATATTTCATTGGCTTGTAAAAACAAAGTACACGTAATAACCTTTCTCTTTTTAATTACTGCGAAATTTTTATGTGTGTGGCGTTCGGATATAAAAAAAGTCCTTCCGGCCAGTGCCGGGAGGAAGAGGTAGCTTTCATAATCCTTATTTAAAAAAAGCCAAATTATATCATTCAAACACACGAAGCTCAGTTTAGTGGAAACCGAATATAGGAGATTCAATACTAATTTTTATCAATATAATGAATGAGAATTTCGCGAAATTAGTCAGCTTTATCCAAGCTGCTTTTCTTTAAAGTAACATATATTTGGCTGCCAAATTCGGCAATTTCTTAAAGTGCCTGTCATTTTAAGACAACATGGTGGATGAGGCTAAGCAGTGAACTTGGTTGAGACCTTAGTAATTTCTGTGCACATGCTCACTCACATCGGAATCGGTTGATATATACGAGTGCTGTCGCATGCAAAAAATCAGATTTTTCAAAATGTCACCCACAATAGAAATGGAAACTGCTATATCTGAGCCATTTTTTATGGTAAAGACAAACAAAAAATGCTCCTGAATCCTTATATCAAGGTCAAATACTTAAGAAAGAAACCTTTTTCAATTTCTAATTTTTTTGCACCTCACTTTAAATATATATAATTTTTTTAATTTAATGGCCGCCATTTTGAAACAAGATGGCTGATGAATCTGGCCAGCGAACTTGGTCGAGGTATTGATGTATACTATCCACATGCCTTCTTACATCGAAATAGGCGAATACGTGTGTTATCGCGTGACAAATACAAGATCGTTTCAAAATGTTAGCCATGCTAGAAATTCAAAGTGCTATAATTCACCCATTTTTTAAGATATAAACAAAAGAACGAATTTTCAGAAACAAAAACTGCTCCGGAATCTTTGTATCAAGGCCAAACACATAAAAAAAATCTTTTTCATTTTCCAATTTTTTAATACCTCATTTTAAATTTTAAATTTAATTTTTTTTAAATGGCAACTCTTTTGAAACAAGATGGCGAATGAAGCCGGCCAACGAACCTGGTCGAGACATTGGTATGTACTATGTACAGACCAAGTTACATCCAAATCGGTTCATAAATACGCCTGTTATCGCGTGACAAAAATCAGGACGTTTCAAAATGTCAGCCACGCTAGAAATTCAAAATGCTATAACTCAGACATTTTTTAAGATATAGACGAAAGAAAAACTGTTCCGGAATCTTTGTATTAAGGTCAAACACATACAAAAAAAAATCTTTTTCACTTTCCAATTTTTTGGTATCTCATTTAATTTTTTTTATTTTTTAATTTTTTTAAATGGCCGCCATTTTGAAACAAGATGGCGGATGAAGCCGGCCAACGAACTCGGTCGAGATATTTGTATGTACTATGTACACACCAAGGTACATCCAAGTCGGTTCATAAATACGCCTGTTATTACGTGAGAAAAATCAGGACGTTTCAAAATGTCAGCCACGCTAGAAATTCAAAATGCTATAACTCAGCCATTTCTTAAGATATAGACGAAAGAAAAACTGCTCCCGAATCTTTTTATCAAGGTCAAACACATAAGAAAAAAAATGTTTTTCAATTTTTAATTTTTGGTACCACATTTCAAATTTAAATTTTTCTTAAAAATTTAAATGGCCACCATTTTTAAACAAGATAGCGGATGAAGCTGACCAACGAACCCGGTCGAGACATTGGTATGTACTATGTATAAACGAAGTTACATCCAAATCGGTTCATAAATACGCCTTTTATCGCGTGACAAAATTCAGGACGTTTCAAAATGTCAGCCACGCTAGAAATTCAAAATGCTATAACTCAGCCATTTTTTAAGATATAGACGAAACAAAAATTGCTCCGGAATCTTTGTATAAAGATCAAATACATAAGAAAAAAATATTTTTCCATTTTTAATTTTTTGGTACCACATTTCAAGTTTTAAAATTTTTTAAAAATTTTAAATGGCCGCCATTTTGAAACAAAACGGCGGATGAAGCTGGCCAACGAACTCAGTCGAGACATTGGTATGTACTATGTACACACCGAATTACATCGAAATCGGTTCATAATTACGGGAGTTACAGTGTGACATAGGTCAGATATATATATATATATATATATATATAAATTTTGAACGGAGGGTGGTTTCGGTGTCTGGGGGTCATGATCGATGAAAATATACCAAAATTTTTTGAATTCGCTTTCCTCCGAACGGCTGCAATAGGTAGCTTTTTTGTAATGAAAGCTACCTAAAATGTATTAGAAAATGAAAAAAAAAAAAAAAAGGTATTTTATAAGGATAAATTAGGGTAAGTGGTTGGAAAAAAAGAGCAAAGAGTGTTTTGGAATTTTTTAAAAAGTAGCCTGTAACATTTATCGGGTTCTAAAATGTGTGTATATGAAGTTTCATGCAAATCGGTCAAAAATTGTAGATATGTATCTGGAACATATATACACACATACTTTAACTTTTTTATACACAGAGTTTTAATATTGGAATTAAAAAATGTAATTAAAAAAGCTTTATCATATTACGTTTTCTATCTATATAACTTTACAGTTATACAACTTTACGGGTATCTATTATGTCATTTTCGTCATATAATAGAAATGACCATTTGTCATAAAAGACAAAGAGTCCTCCACACGGGACTAAAATAATAACAAATCATCCACTCGGCACTGTTGAACAATGCTTTAATCAATGAATCATTCCCAAGGAACTTGTTGCAAATAACGCACTCTCTCAGAGCAGCTAAAACCAATGGCGGCTGTGTATGTGTCTGCTGATGCGTGCTAAATTTTGAGAGTTCAGTAACTGTCCTATGCTTTTAATAGTTTAGCACACTTTGTTTTTGTAATTACATATACACTAAAATTTGTCATTTTGCAAATTTTATACTTTTTAGGAACTTTCCAAGTCTGCATAATAAAAATGTGATTCGTTATGGAGAAAAACTGACTTAATTTCTAAATTAATCATCAAGAAAAGCTTTAAACTGAAGTATTGAAGTTCTAAATATTAATTTTTAATTTATAGACAACTATAATTGCTCAGAAACAATCAGATGTAGAGTAATGTAATTTGTTGCAATATATTCTACACATCTTCAAGTTTTGATTACATTGTTATTTTTTGTAACCTTTGCTTAAATATAGTTGGAGTTGTATAAATTGTGGATATTATTATTCTGCAGCGTCAAATTTCTGGTACTAATTTCTGGTTTATTGCCAGAAAATAATCGTTACGTTTTGGCAGTAAAAAAAATAGTATTTTTATTGTTTTACTTGTTAGAGCCCAGAGGAAGGTTTTCTACATTTAACTTATAAGACCAAAGCACCGTTTAAAAATTTAACTTCAGTTTCTTTAAATAAAATAAGTATCGTTTAAGTAAATTATATTTTTTATATGATGGAGTATAACATTTAAAATATTTTTCAATACAATCATACTGATAGGTAAATAATTATGGGATATGTAATTTTTTTCAACTGAGTGAAATGTGTCCACTTCGGAACCTAGGAGTTTGGTTCAAGTTTCTAACGCTCTACCAACTAAGCTATACTGGACAAATCCGACAGTCACAATTTAATCAGATAACAAGGGTTTGTCCAAGATAATTTAGTTGGTAGAGCGTTGTCAGCTTGATCCAAGTGTTGGAATCCCAGTCTGAAAACATTTCACACAGTTGGCTAAAATTTCAACTAGTATACTTCTAAAACTGACCGTTTATAAATAAGCTCTTGGTCAACGATAAATAGGTTCTCTCCTTATAAAATTTTACTAATCAAACTGAGCAAAATGCATATTATATATATATAAATAAACAAAGTAAAATTCTGTGTTCCGGGCTATTTTAAGTCTTCAAGTCTTTGTTGAATTTCATTGAATTTTTTTCATTTTCAAGTCTTTGTTGAATAGAAATATAGGCGCATAATTTGTATTATTTAATTTTATTTGATAAATAAGATAAAGAACTGTTAAAAAACACATTAAAAAATTCATTTATGTATTTATAAGATGGATATGGACTAATAAGTTAATAAAATACACGCTTCAAATAGAAAATGTGTAAGAACAATAAAAAAGTGCAATTTTAAGTACAGTTCTGAAAAACGAAAAACAGAATGTCGCTTCTGTAATCACTTGAATGAAAATGCATGCGTTGCATTTAAAAAAAAAAGACTAATGTTAGTTTCTTAGCGTAGTAAAGGCAAAAGTGTTTTAATTTGTTAAGAAATGTGACAAATGCTGTATTTGATATAACAAATTATAATGTTTCAGACTATTTGGGCGTAATTAATTTACTTTTAAATATTTAATTAGAAGAGCAACTGTGTTTGATGTTTCGCAGTCCATTCAGGCTAGTTTTTACTTTCTTAGAAAATGAAAGAAATAAAATCATGTTGCTTTAATGACGCTAAGAAAACACATTCATTTGCGTAACTTCATTTGCGAGATTCAATGTGCTTGGAATAAATTTATTTAAAAAAAGGGATTCCCTTAAATTCAGTTAATACTACATGCAAATGTTTAAAGAAAGATTTGGGCATTATGATTAATGCTTAAGCAATTTAGAGTTCTAAAAATGAAGTTATTTTAAATGTTACGTTGATAAAATTTATAGTACCTAATTTAATGCAATTGATCAATTGCTATCAAAGCATTTGGAAGGACTACATATGTAATTAAATTAATGAAAGTCAGCATAGAAAAGTTTAAATGAAATTTTCGTTTGTAGTTAAATTATTGCACCCCTTGTGTATAGAGCTTTATGATCGACAAGATTTGTCATACATATTCTATAATGAACCTTTCATTGAAGACTATCGAGGACAGTACATTGTATTCTTGTAAGCTGTAAACTCACAGTAAATTCTCTAGAACAGCGAAACAGGATTACATTTGATGCATTTTTATAGTTTAATGCAATAGTTTTGCTACGAGAAAATGTAAAATGTTTGCTTCCTAACGTGGGTGTGGGGGCGTAAATAATTACAATATGCTATCAAAGACTAACAGTGCTAATGCGTTAATATGTATATTATATTCAAGTTAACCCTTAAATGCCTGACTTTTCAAAAATCATTGTAATAAAGTTTTTCGGCTTTCATTTTTTAAACAAATCATGGGAAAAATACTTTAAAAAATCTTATTTTGTTTTAAGTATACTTTACGTCTAAAAAACAGTTAGTTGCTAATCGGCAATACTGGTGTTTAATTGAAAAAATAATTTCCCTTGATAAAATTCTATAATACACACACAAGAATTTTAGGAACTATAATAATAAATAAATTTTACTTGCTCACTGCAGGTCAAAATAGGGTATTTCGCAAGCTTCCAATCAAAACAAAAAGAACAAGTAGCAACATTTGAAAAAATAAATTTATCTTTATTCTTAAATAGCACAGATGTTGCCATCTAAATGTTGTAAATCGATTTAATAATATTTTCAGAATGTATTTTATTGCCAACATTAGGCATTATAGCTTCAATATTATTCTAATAGTATTTTAGAGCCTAAATTGGGTATGTTGCCGAAAAGCAACACCAGGCATTTAAGGGTTAAGAGTCCTGCGTCAAGTCAAGTAACAGGATTTTACACAAACTGAAACGAGCCGCTTGTCAGATTGATGCTAATTTCTTTCGTTACAGGTCGGGTTTGGCTTAAACGGATTTTTAAAAAGAAAGTTCTTAAAACTTTTCAAATGAAAATCTATACATTTGAATATTAACCAGTGTATAGGCATTCATTTTTATTCAAAGAACATAAAATTATTTTTGGAGATATAATTGTAGACTAATTTTTCC
The DNA here is from genome assembly GCA_963932465.1 of Maratus speciosus. Classification (NCBI taxonomy): domain Eukaryota; kingdom Metazoa; phylum Arthropoda; class Arachnida; order Araneae; family Salticidae; genus Maratus; species Maratus speciosus. Next base: position 544,294,275 of record OZ010789.1, on the reverse strand, counting down.
TATTTATATTTAAATGTGAATTAATTTTTTCCCCGTCGGATTCTGGTATAAATATTTCGGTTTAAAGTGTATCCGGTTCGGGTCAAGTTTCGGGTAGACGAATTATTTTGTTGGGTTCGGATCAGATTTCGGATTGACTAAATTTTTTGTCGTGTTAGAGTAGACTTTAAGCAGTATTTTCAGCGTACAAATCTAATTCAAGTATACAGAAAATCACTTTATCACATTCATAATTTGATTCTGCCGTCAAATATGCCATTCTATTTTCCACTCAAAGTGTATCTGTCCTTCTTCATGGTTGCGTGAAAACATTTTGGAAATTATCCTTCTAAGGTAATTGAAATAACCAAAATACTCAATGATGCATTTTGTCTTTTAAAAAGAGACAATGCCATCTAGTTTATTAACGTTATAGTTACGATTATTTGTTACTCGGTAAGAAAATCCTTCAATGATAATGCTTTTAAAGCGTATTCTGTAACTTTTAATGCGCTCAGTATATCAATAGTTAATTAAACATTAGCACAGAACATAATAAAGAGCACTGCATTACTTTCATCTGAAATTTTCACATTTTTGTATTTGCCATTTTCTATTTAATCATTTAGGAGGAGATGGGATGTCAAAAGCAGCACAAAAAACTATTGGTAATTAATAGATACTCAATAAAAAAATAAAATAACGGATTCAAAAGTTTAGAATGCATAATTTGATCATAAAATGCAGGGCTGCGGAGTCGGTGGGAAAAATGGCCGACTACGACTCCGGAATTTTTTAACGACTCCGGGCTGGCAACACTAGTACTCGGGCTGGGGTACTAATGTTGCCTGTTGGTTAAAATAATGATGGAATATAACAAAAATAAAGCTAAAATCTAACTATTTCGTTATCTTTTTAATGCTTCAAAAATAAAACAGAAAACAATTATTTTTCACTTTAATAATTTTACAATTTCGCGCCCGCTAACCCGAAAAATCCAGCTATCGAAGTCTAAAGACGAAAAATGTTATTTTTGCTATTTTGGATCTGCGGGCTGAGAAGAAAAATCGAAATCGTTACAATTTAGTTGTTATTTTGCTGTGTCCTTTAGACTCGAAAAACTTGTATGGAAAGGAGGAAAAATTAAGATAAAAATTTTATTATTTTGGAATTAATTCGGATCTTGTTGATTGTAATGAAATAAGAAAAACAATTGCATTTTTTAAATTAAGTTTACAATTTTGGCTTTTTTTCGGGTTCTGCAGGCTTGAAAAATCCGAAATTCAAAATGTGAAAGATAACGAAATTTTACTATTTTATCGTTATTTTGGGTACCGCCGATTCAGAAAAAAAGAATCACAATTTTCTCTTATTTTGGCGCCTGTGCACAAAAATCTATAATAATAAGGAGAGACGTTTGTGTGTGAGTTTGTGAGTGTTTCGACGGTGTACTGAAGAGATCGCTGCCCGTAGAACACCAAAATTTGGGGAAAAGGTACCTCTATACATGAAGTTTTGCACCTCGAAGCCCGATTTTTGATTAGATTTTTTTTTAATTTAATTTTTTATGCGATTTTTAGCGTTTTTTTTTTTTAAGTTTCGAAGCGATTTTTCCACATTAGTGAAAGGAATACGGTTTCATTATTTTAACCCAATATAGTAAATTATGTTCTATTTTCAATAAAGTGTATTCGGAATTCGTACAACGATTTTTGAATTTTTAGCGAAATTTTTATGCGATTTTTATTGTTTTTTCGCATTTTGCGGCTATTTTTTGATATTGGTAAAAGGAGTTTGGTTTCGAACTTTTAGCATAACGTACGCAATTTTGTATTCTTCGAATTTTGAATTTCAGTGATTTTTAATGCAATTTTTAGCGATTTTCCGAGATTTTTTGCATTTAGCGTCTATTTTTTGTCATTTATGAATTATTTCCATTTGCAATATTTTACCCGATTAGAGTAAATTTGACCACTGCAATTTTTTAATATTTAGCGATTTTTAATGCATTTTTCAATGCGATTTTTAGCGTTTTTCGGAGTTCTACGGCGATTTTTTGACATTCGGAAATAAAATTTGGTTTCAAATTTTTAGCCTAATATAGTAAATTTCGCCGTTTACGATTTTGAGTTTTAGCGATTTTTAATGCTATTTTAACGTTATTTAAAAGCGATTTTTGATGATTTTTTTATGTGCCGTGTCGTTTTTATCAATCATTCACAGAAGATTTCCGATTGCAAAATTTTACCCATTAGAGTAAATTTTGACTTCTGCAATTTTTTGAATTTCAGCGATTTTCAATGTGATTTTCAATGCGATTTTTAGTGTAGAATATTTTACGTCGTAAGAGCAAATTTTGACCCCTGCTATACTTTTAATATTTAGAGATTTTTAATGCATTTTTCAATGCGGTTTTGAGCGTTTTTTCGAGTTCTACGCCGATTTTTTGTCATTCGAAAATAAAATTTGGTTTCGAACTTTTAGCCTAATATAGTAAATTTCGCCATTTACGATTTTGAATTTTATCGATTTTTAATGCGATTTTCAATTTGATTTTTACCGAATTTTCAAGAATTTGTACGTGCCGCGTCGATTTTTTATCATTCACGAAATATTTCCGATAGCAATGTTTTACCCATTAGGGTAAATTTTGACTCCTGCAATTTTTTAATATTTAGCGATTTTGAATATATTTTTCAATGTGATTTTCAATGCATTTTTCAATGCGATTTTTAGCATTTTTTGATCCCCACAGCGATGTTTTGACATTTAGAAAAGGAATTTGGTTTCAAACTTTTAGCCTAAAAAAGAAAATTTCACCATCTGGGATTTTTAATTTTAGCAGTTTTCAATGCAATTTTTAGCGATTTTTTGAGTTCAGCGTCGATTTTTTGTCATTCATGAAATATTTCCGATTTACTCCATTAGAGTATTTTTTGACCCCTGCGATTTTTTAATATTTAGCTATTTTTAGTGCATTTTGCAATGCAACTTTTAGCGTTTTATCGGGTCTCACGGCGGTTTTTGGACATTCGGAAATAAAATTTGGTTTCAAACTTTTAGCCTAATATAGTAAGTTTCGCTATTTACGATTTTTAATTTTAGCGAATTTTAATGCGATTTTAATCCGATTTTCAATGCGACTTTTAAACGGGTTTAAGAGTCTCACGGCCGTTTTTCGATATTCGGAAATGGCATTTAGTTATAAATTTTTAGCTAATATAGTACATTTTGCCACCTAGCTATTTTTAATGCGATTTTTAATGCGATTTTTAAAGAATTTTTATGTTTCGTGTTGATTTTTTGCCATTCATAAAAGATTTACGATTACAGTTTTTTACGCAATTATAATAAATTTGACCCTTACGATGTTTAACTACTTAGCGATTTTTAATGTGATTTTTAGCGATTGTATGAATACCGCGGCTATTTTTTTGAGATTGATAAAAGGAATTCAGTTTCATTATTTTAGCTTACTGTAGTAGATTTTGTTCTCTACGAATTTTTAATTTTAGCAATTTTTAATGTGATATTTAGAGATTTTTAGAGATCCTTTGCGCTTTGCGTCGATTTTGCTATTTATGAAAGAATTCATGTTACATTATTTTACTCGATTAATGTAAATTTTGTAGCCTGCTACCTTTAAATTTTAAGCGATTTTTAATGCATTTTTCAATGTAATGTTTAGAGTGTTTTTGAGTCCCACGGCGATTGTTTCACATTCGGAAAAGAAATTTTGTTACAAACTTTTAGCCTATTATAGTAAATTTATTTTGGATTTTTAGCGATTTTTATTGCGATTTTTAGCGTTTTTTCAAGATTTGTTAAGTTCAACGTCAGTTTTTTGTCATTCTTGACAGATATCCGATTACACAGTTTTGAGTCGATTTTTTCTAATTAATAAAAGAATTTTTAGATTACAATATTTTACCCCATTTTAGTAAATTTTGTCCGCTTCTATTTTTGAATATTCAACGATTTTTAAACCACTTTTCAATGCGATTTTTAGCCTTTTTTCGAATCTCTCGCCAATTTTTTGACATTCGGAAAAGGAATTTGGTATCAAACTTTTATCTTACTATAGTAAATTTTGTCTTCCGTGAATTTTGAATTTTAACGCGATTTTTTAGCGATTTTTTGAGTTCCGCGGATATTTGTTAACATTGAATTTTTTTATATTATAGTAAATTCTACCTTCTTTTCAATAAAGTTTATTCGGATTTCGTACCGCAATTTTCGAATTTTTCGTGAATTTTGTATATGATTTTTAGCGTTTTCGTGATTTGCTACGACTTTTACACATTAGTAAAAGGAATCCAGTTTCAATCTTCTAACCCAATATATATATTTTTTTCTCTTTCCGATTAAGCTTATTCAAAATTAGTGCACCATTTTTAAATTTTTCGCTATTTTTTATTGTGATTTTTAGAGCTTTTTCGCAATTCGTGCTGTTTTTTGGCGGACCCGTGCAACGACGGGCAGATTAGCTAGTAAATAAATAAAGGAAGGGTATTTTAGAATTTTGATTTTGAGGGGAAAAAAGGGAAAAAGGCTTCTAAAGGCTTCTATTACAATGCTATACCTGGTTCTTTGTTTTTTTGCCTCCAAAAGTAGCACAGATTTATAATTTTCGCATTACCTTCGGTCAGAGATCTGCACGAACCGAAATTTTAAGGCCCTCCCCTGAAACGTTCCGCGGTGCTTTTATATTTATTCTCATCCCAGTCATACCTATTGCCTATTGTAAATTACTACTTCTATTTTACCGGCGTATTTTGATTATTTCAAATTTGTTATATTGAGCTTGTCAGGCTGCTCAATTTTTTTATCAATCTGATCCGACCCATTATCATAAATTGCCTTAATTCTACTTATACGGCCTGTTTGAAAAGTTGCCTTGGGTTTTTACGGGCCTTGGGTTCTACCAGTACCTCGGGTTCTATCCGCAAACCCCAAAAATAGGAGGAGAAGTACTTTTATACTAAATGTAAAATTTCTACTACAGTTTGAATTAAAACAGTTTTCATCTACTATGTACATGCGTAGTACCCTGTACCTACCCCAGTATCTACTTCGTACAGCTCAGCAAATCGGTCATCTTTAACTTGAATAGCCTAATATAGCCCATAAATAACAATAATAATTCATTTTATAAATTTGAAATTACATATAATTAATTTAATTTCACTTAAAAATGTCTTAAAAAATCTTACTTAATACTTAATCTGTTTAAAAATGTCTAACAAAAAAAATCTGGAGTTGGAGTCGGCGTGTTTTTTAGCGACTCCCACCACCTACACGTAAATAATAAAGGAATGCGTCGTTGAAATCTGAAAGGAGTAAACTAAAAGGTCTTAATATAGGGTAAAAAACAAATATAAATAGTTTATTAAACACGATTTTTTGAAGTCAGCGATGGTTTTCCGTTTTTAGGCTTTGATATTTACTGAGGGCAGAATATTATGCTGTCTTGTTTCTACAATTCACTTAAGATTTCAAAGTTTCATTATACGTATTTATTTTTTTTCACAAGTTAAATGTTCTAAGCTTTTGGCCTTTATTTCATATTTACTGCTTCAAGAAAATTTTTTTAATTCTCTCTCAGTCGAATGCCTTCCCTATTTTCTTGTTTTACCCTTTCTACTCGAATTATTTATTTTGTCTTACTTTTTCCCTTATAGTTTATGCTTATTTCACATTTGCCTAATTTTTGCTTTATTGACTTCATTTGATATTAAATTTCTTTTGCGCATGGTACTTTATATATATATATATTTTTTCATCTCATTTTGTTTTAATAGTATTAATTCATTATTTTGTCTGTTTTCATCTTTTTTCTTTTTTTATTTCCTGCGCTGTCCTTCTCATTTCCTTTCGCAAATATAGTTTGTCTTCTGTCTTTTCTCCTGGTTAGTTGCCTGACTACTGTTCTCACAAAAAATAAATTTTATCTTCCTGTTTTGAAACATGTTCTCCATCCTTTCCTGACTATGCTCTACAGAAATATGTTTTACACCAAATAAAGGACTTGCTGATACAAATTTTACTTTGTGCATATTTATTTTAACATGCACAGAAAATATTTTGAGTTATTTAAAAAATAACTAGTCAAAGACTTGGCTAACACTATAATTTCATTTCTCCTTGCACGTAATTGTATCATTCAGTAAATAACAAATCAAAGAATTCCCAGACACATATATCCAGACAATTCCAGCGAAGTGTTGAAAGATAGTTAATGTCTTCAATATCCATGTAATAGTCCAATATACAAGTAAGAGATGTCAGCTGAAGCGCGTCGTCTACTGACTTGAGCAGAAAGAGGGCGGTGTATTGCCCGCGTTTCAGAACTTATTCGTCGATGACCTCTTGCCGATTTCATGAAACGCGGAATCATGGTTAGTGCACAAGTTATGGGGACATTTTTAAGTCGTTGAGACTAGAGATGAAGTCGATACGGCATGGAATATTTTCCGATTTCATTGTTTTCCCCAATGACATGCTCGCTATACACACAGCTAATGCCATTTCTCTTTCGAAATTTCAAGTGGGATGTCCTTTATGAACCACAATTCAGCCTATGGTTGAATGGTGTACTGTGATCTTTCATACTGTGATCTCGCAGTGTTCATGATCTGAAGGAAACTTTGAGAGAATAACGTTTCAGTCGGACGATGATGTGTAGGAGGCCATCCGGAAAGGATTCCAAGGTTTAGAGCAACATCAGGTCTTGTATGGGAATGGTGTTATTCGTATGATATCCTACTGGATGTGTGCTTCAACAGTAAATTCAAAGTAAATAATTTTGAGCTAAAAATAAATCTTTACTGCTACAACAATGCTCGCTCGTTATTTACTGAGCCCCCTAATAGAATTACTTGCCATTATACTTAGTATAAGTGAAGCTTGTATAGTATAGTTTAACTCAAAATATAGTTTATTTTATCAGGTGGAGAATAAGAAATAACTGCACAAGAGTAAAAAAATGACCATCTTATAAAATTAAATTGGATTTATTATTTCTAATTTGATAAAAGGGATACTTTGCTAAATTTTTAACTTCATTCCAAATAATACAGTTCCCTTTAAGCAAAGGAACGTAATAAATGCGAAACATTGTAGTTAAATTACTTCATCGTAAAAAATTACTTCTGAAACACATTTGTCTTCAAATATTGCGTAAAAATGAATCAACTGAAATACAATTGACAATTTTTTATGAATTAAAATTTTAATAAAAAAATAATACAACGTTTAATATGTTGTGCTTAAAAATGTTTCGATAAAAAAAGCAATTTAACCAGACATTTTTAAAACTTTCCAACAAAGTTGAAAAGTGTTTTTGAATTCGGTTTGTCTGGCATCTGTTTGTCTACGCTCTAACTCAAGTAAATATGTTTACCATGGCATATTCGGTATTGAATATGAAGTGTGTAGCATTACTAATTCATTTACATCGGCACTCAAAATAATTCCGTTACATTATGATCAATGGGGAAAAATCGTTTACAGAGTATTTTAATGATTTTACGCTATTTCAAATCATTTGAAATTGATTTAAATTACTGAATTTCACTACAGCATGATTACTACAGAATAGGACATTCATAGCATTTGTCGTTCATTTACAGGGACACACAAAAGAAATCAGTTACAGTACTGTCTTTGAACACTATTATGGTGTAAACTATTACGCGTTATGGGTTAACTGGTATTAAGTTAACCTTAAATAAATATATTTTGATTCGTTAATGATCCACATAAATATTTACTTTTAGTTTAATCTGATAGTACAATCTTGCCCTAGATATAAAATCGCATTAAATGTTAATAATGCTAGACACATTAATTCTAGTAATTAGGTTAGCGATTGCGATAAAATGAGATTTACGATGAAGCTGCATACTTTGTTGAATTTATCTGAACATGTGTATCTAAACAGAAGCAAATCTTGTTTTGTTACACAGAAATGCGTGTTGTTAAATAGAAAATATGTTAAAGCAAAACAACAAGAACACAAAGAAGTTTTTTAATACGTATTAAAATACAAATCATTTCAATAATAACGTAAAAGTAATTAAATGATTTTTTTAAAGAAAATTCTTCTTTCTCCGCCATAATGATCGCTTGATGTATGCTTTATCCTGAAGAAGTTACAATTACATATCTCTTGAAATATTAGTTCTGTATTTCTTTCGAAATCTTGAAAATGTATGTCTTGAATATTGCGTAAACGTTCCAAATAAATATTATTTCATTGATAAATAGGAAAATTAGAGATATTTTGTCTGATATTGAGGTGTTTTAAACCCAGTGATTTTTTTTAAAAACATTTATAAGATTATTGCTTATTTTAAACATCAGTGTTCAAATAGTTTTTCGTGTTCATTTATCAAGAAACTTTTATAGAAAAAAAAAAAAAACAGAAATAGAAATAAAAGCATTAAATCTGTTTATTTAAGAAACATTTTGTAAAAAATTTTCCACAGTAGATTATCTTTGACTAATTAAGGACAATTCCGAAACAAGTAGATAAAACTGTTTAAAGGATGCAGTGAGAGATGCATTAGAGTCCTCTAATATAAAAACGAACGGGACTAAGTTTAATAATATTTAAGTAAAATATAATTGTACTTATTAATATTAAATTTTCTTATAGAATTTTTCTGTAATGAAGTTTCCAATAAGTTTTATATCATTGCAATTCCTGAAAATAATATTTTAGGAGTTAGATTTATTAATATACACAATTTAATAAAATTCATAATCTCTTCTGTTAACTCCCTGAGGCTCTGGATCCCACTGATATTTGGGACCGTGGTATTTTCTATCTTAGCCACTCTGTAGTTATGCCAATGGATGCTTTAGAATTTTTATTACTATTGGGTTGGCAACTAAGTTCCCACAGTTTGTTTAAATGCACTTTTTCTACCAGAATCTATATTCTGTTTTTTTGATGGAGTTAATTTATGTTAAATTTCTGATCGTTACAATGTAGTGTCAACTATAGAATTCAGAGTAGGTTGGCAAGTGAGTTCCCGCCGTTTTTCTACATACATTTTTGCTACAGGAATCTATATTGTGTTTTTTTGATTGGGTTAATTTATGTTAAATTTCATATCATTAAAATGGAATGTCAACTATAGAATACCAACTGGATTGGCAACTACGCTCTCGCCGTTTTTAAAAATACATTTTTCCTGTCGTAATCTGCATTTTGTTTTTTGATCGAGTTAATTTATGCTAAATTTCATATCATTAACTCTTTTCACTCATATGTCCAGACTGACTGGACAGCATCTTTCTTTGCAAAATCTGATATTAGCACCCAGTGTTGCCAGTGGGCTACTTTTTTTTTTTTAATTCAGATTTCATAATTGGCACCCCTTTTTTGAAACGGTAAAATTCACTTTCTTTTTGCCTTAATATGTCATTAAATAAGTCAAATTTTACTATTTCAAAAAAGCGGTGCCAATCAAGAATTTGATTTTAAAAAAAAGTAGCCCATCTGGCAACACTGTTAGCACCAGTGATAAAGGAAATTAAAATTTGCCTTATTCAGTTACAGCATTTTTGAAATTGTGTACTTGAAGGAAACTTCTTTTTAAAAAGTGATGTCAACCGAATAAAATTTGTATAAGAGACTCCCGAGTCGAAAAGGTTAAAATAGAATGTCAACTATGGAATGCCAACTGGGTTGGTAACTAAGTTCTCGCCCTTTTTTAAAATTTTTTAAAAGTTTATTTTTCAATAAAATTTAACAACTAATTAATGAACAATGTATTCTTCCTTGTTGTTTGCAACTTCTTCCCAACGTTCAACAAGATTTTCAATACCTCGTTGGTAGAAATCATCCAGTTTCGACTCGAAAAATTCATCCAACCAAGCTCTCAATTCTGCATTAGTATTGAACGAAACTCCGCTCATAATATTTGCAAGAGATCGAAAAAGGTGGAAATCTGTTCGTGCCAAATCGGGATAGTACGGCGGGTGCGGCAGCACTTCCCAGCTATGCGTTTGATTGGCTTCCTTGGTCATATCGGCGATATGAGGGCGGGCATTGTCGTGCAGCAAAAGAACTCCATGTTGCAATTAGGTCTTTTCTCTTGAACAGCCGTGTTGAGTCGTTCCATCTGTAGAACACAGAGTTCTACGTTAACCATTTGGTTCCATTCAAGCAATTCGTAATGGATAATCCCTTCCCAGTCTCACATTACACACAACATCGTTTTACGTGGATGAAGATCTTGTTTCACGCGCGGTGTTGGTAATTTACCGGTGCTTTGTCATTCCTTGCGCTGCTTCATATTAATGTGCAGGCATCATTTTTCGTCGCCAGTAACGATTCGGTGAAGAAATTGTTGCTTGTGTCCATGAATTGAGCGGTGACGAGCAAGCAAACCAGCGGAGATTGTGGCTCGCTGATTTTTGTTGTTGTCACTTAAAGCATGCGGAACCCATGCTCCACACTTCTGAACCTTTCCCATTGAGTGAAGATGCTTCTCTTTAGCAAGGTGGGAGAATTTCATTTTCTCTGCGAGTTCCCTTGTCGTTTGATGCGAATTTTCGTGCAAAAGTTGGTTTAATCGCTCTTCATCGAACTGAACTGCATAGCTGCCAACTTGTATGGATTTTTGTTACCACTAAAATTTGACAGAATTTTTTGCATTGTCTCATCGTTAGAGAAAGCCTGATTTCGGCGATTGTTTTTGATAAAATTTTCTATTAAATTTTAGTGGTGAGAAAAATCCGTACAAGTTGGCAGCTATGCAACTGGACGGCCAGAACGAGGTCCGTCGTTGATGTCAAAATTTCCATTTTTGAACTTGGCATACCAATCATGAGCGGTTCTTTCAGCTATGGCCATGCACAGCACAAATGTCGCGAACAGCTTTTGCGGCCATCAACCTTGTTTTAAAAAAAGAGGAGGAGGTATCGAAAATGCTCCTCTTTCCCAACTTGACACTCCATTTTACGATCCGAATTTTAGCACAAATTAACTCTAACCAAAAAACGAAATACAGGTTCCGGTAGAAAACTTCTATTTAAACAAACTTCGGGAACTTAGTTGCCAACCTAATATTTTTACACACAGATCACAAACCTGCGATGGTTCTGTGGTTTAACTTTTGATAATTGATTTTTATGTATTTTTAGCGCTGAATCCGAAAATGACCTTCATTTTTTAACCATCACGTCAGGATTTTTTGCAAATCGTAAATTTCAATGGTAAAAAGTCAAAAAGTAGAGAACATCTGATGCTGAAAGGTATAGGAATTGGTTGTGTTTCTTAACTTTTGATAACTGTTTTATATATATATTTTTTAGCGCTGAATTCGAAAATGAACTTTGTTTTTAACCATCAAGTCAGGATTTTCTGCAAATCACAAATTTCAAAGTAAAAAAAATAGCAAAATTCTGTTACTATAAAATAGATGTGATGGTTGTGTTTTATATATATTTTTAGCGCTGAATTCGAAAATGACCTTTGTTTTTAATCATCAAGTTAGGATTTTCTGCAAATCGCAAAATTCAAAGTCAAAAAATAGCAAAATTCTGTTACTATAAAATAGATGTGATGGTTGTGTTTTTTAAATTTTGATAATTAATTTTTAAGTATTTTTTAGCACTAAATCTGAAAATAACCTTCATTTTTAACAATCCTGACCTGATGGTAAAAAACGAAGACCATTTTCGGATTCAGCGCTACAAAATACGTAAGAATCAATTATCAAAGCTAAGCAATATGACACAGCCCAAACTTTGCAGGCTGGTGATTATTTATTAACAAGTCGGAAATTGTACGCGAAACGTGGCGCGATCGTACTATAACTAGTTTTATAAATATTAAGATCTTGGTGCAATAGCTGTTGCACTAATATTAAAAAATGCATGAATACAAACTTTATTATGATTATATATATAAAATTGAGTGATACGGAAATAATATGGCTCCATCTAAAATACTACGTTATAACCATGCGACCTAAGTTTTGATGCAATTTTTATAAAATTTTAAATGACTCGTCAAAATTCTGCAACGATTATATCTGCTAAATTTCAAACCGTTCGGTTGGGTAGATTTTGCACTATTATGTGCGGACAGATGGACAGACAGACAGACGGACCGATCAGACGTCGGCTATAGGCGTTACGTATTTATATAATTACGAACGCACCAAAAAACGAAATATCTATTACTTAAATCTCCCGTACATTTTGATACTTTTACAGAATTGTTTTGAGAAGGTAAATTGTTTCTAGGAATCATATTACGTTTCATATTTGTTCTTATCTATTTCAATCTTTATTTGAAGACGAAATCAATAATTGAAACATACTTTCTCAAAATTGGAAGTAACTGGAGGAAAGAGAAGGCAGTAATGAAGCATTAACAGAGCTCAAAAGCTATGTATTAGTGCATTATAAGAAAGAATAAAATGACTCTCCAGACTAAACTTTTACTATAATGTGTAAAAGTCTTGTTTCGTAAATTAAGGATATTCGAGTTAATTTTAAGAAAGTTGCAAGTGTTAATTGTACTATTTTTGTTTTGTTCAAGATAACGTGTAGTGAATGATTTCTTATCTGCATTAAAATTTCGTTATCATTTTTATTCCGTATCTACTTTTAACTAAAAGACGTCCATTGTGGTGTATTTTCTTCTGTATCTTTATGATGTGAGGAGCAAACAAATAATACACATTTGCAATTTTGCAATTTTATTTGTACATATGAAAAATGTAATTACGAAAATTTCTACAAATATTTTTCTTTAGGTTTTCGTATGATGTAACTATAGAATTAAAGTTTTGAAAAGTCAATTTATATTTTTTTGGGGTAAAATTCTCAAATATAAGAAGAGAACAGAAATGTACATTTCCAATTATAATGCCAATATCCATGATAAACTTCAATTTGGATGCTCAACCTTAACTTTTGAAGTATTCAATCAATCGAATTTATTTTTTCATTGACTTATGTGACAAATTGATGACAATTTTTTGACAACTGAAAATTAAAGAAATATTTAGCAGATTTTTTTGTTAAAAACGAAGGAAGACACTTAGTAGTGACAATTTTCATATCGATTTTTGAGGTTTAAAATGAACTCTTAATTAAAGCTTACTGATTAATGATTCGTATATTCTCTTTATTTTGATTATATGCTCAGCACATTCATATTTCGCTTGATTTTCGATATTTGAATTCTACCTTTTTACGAAATATTTCCGAAAAATAATTTTGCGAAAGATCAATGTCAAAGATTAAATACATATGATTCAAAATATAATTTAATACATTTTGTATTTATCATTTACTGCATTGATTTTTTATGTATTTTTTAGCGCTGAATCCGAAAATGACTATCATTTTTAACCATCACGTAAGGAATTTTTGCAAATCGTAAATTTCAATGGTAAAAAGTAAAAAAGCAGAGAACATGCATCTAATACTGAACGATACAGGTGAATGATTGTATTTCTTAACTTTTGATAACTGATTTTATATTTATCATTTAGGTGGTCATTGTCTATAATAATAAAAAATAGTTCTCTATTCTAAATGATTGTCCTTTTTTTTCAATCTATTTATTTTATGTTATTATTTTTAATTACCAATTGGAATTATTTACTTTCTATAATGAAGGAATTTTTGTTTATTTTTGTACAGAGAAATATCGGAATAACAATAAATAAATTGTATGCTCTTTGCTCTCACAAAACCCTCTTCTGTATATTTTTTTAATACCGGGTGAGCAAAAAGTAACTTTATTAAGTTTTATAAACTTTAAAAAGTCATAAAAACCGAAAAAATAACCGAAATGAAAAATTGTTTGCAGGATTAGCATCTATAGGTCACGGGAATTTTTTTAAGACAGAAATAAAAAAAACTCAAAAACAGCCGACAGATGGCGCTGGTTGGTGCGATTTTGGGGGAAATATGCAAATGAAACGGTTTTAAGAATTTGCGCTCCTAATCCAGAACTAGTTCACCGTTGTGAGCCGTATACTTGATCAAGGATGCTGAGTATGAAGGATAAAGCTTTGTTGGTGAAGTTATTTTACGTGAACAAGTTCTGGATTAGGAGCGCAAGTTGTTATAATCGTTTGATTTGCATATTTCCACCAAAATCCCACGAACCAGTGCCATCTGTCGGCTGTTTTTTGAGTTATTTTTTATTTCTGTCTTAAAAAAATTCCCGTGACCTATAGATGCTAATCCTGCAAACAGTTTTTCATTTCGGTTATTTTTTCGGTTTTTATGATTTTTTAAAGTTTATACGGACTTTTTGCTCACCCGGTATATTAGATTGAATAGGAAGTTTGTGTTAATCTGGATATTATTTCATGTGCATATACTCGCCTTTCTGCAGCTAACGCTCTGTTATTAAAATATATACTCCTTCTAACGTCTACCTATGAGGTACACAACAGTTGAGACACATTAATTCACTATATTATATACAAGATATAACTTTTAAATAAAAAAAAATCATAGCGCAATAACATTGTCAGTTCGGTTTCCCAATTAAAAATTGGACATACACGTATAATTATATTTGTAACTTCATATATAAAATTTCAAGCATTTCCAATATAAACTGAAATACATCTTTAATGTTCATCGCAAAAATCACTTCAAAGCAGCGATCTCTTGAGCGAGCGAAAACAAAATTGATTCGTATTGCTTTATGTAATAAGCACCTTACATATTAAGTTTGGAGTACTTCCATTGTACACATGTCGACATGTATCTATTGAACACGTATCTACTGAAAAAGGCATAGCAGAGCCACTTGATTAGCGATGTATGGCGAATTCTAATAAATCCCCATTAATGTTAAGTTTTAAATAAATAAGAAATGTGATGGAGTTTAATGCATTAGGACTTTAATTAAACAAAAATTTATGCAATGCAGAGACAGAAATCAAAGAAAAAAAGGCAAATCGTGCTCAGAAATTCTAGAAGTGTGGTTCCATTAAAATTAGAAATCAACAATTTCCGATAAATTCAACACATACCTCTTTTAATTATAGAAATAAGTAATAATTGTATCAATAGTTACAATTCTCTAACTATTATATATAAATATGGTAGGTGAGCCAAAGGTAGCTAGTGTTCTTAAAAGTAGCCCTAATTTAATTTCTATCACAAAATGATGCTACTGGGGCATTCTCACAATCTTTTGACTTTCATGTCCCTTAATAATAATTTTTATTTTTATACACTTTTTCGTGTTTTTTTATATCATATACTGGGAACATCACATTGCATGATTGTATAACCATATTAATGAGATAAATAAGTTTTGGACGATGTTGGGGGTCCAAATACCAAGAAAACTCCTATACCGTCCATTGTACCTGATGCTGATTTTTAAGTTTGGAGCTGTCTGTATAAAATTGTTCACTAAAAGTAATTCGATGTAATTTTTTTCCGAAACTGGGACAATTGTTTTATGTAAATATGTAGCAAAAAATGAACCTGCACACATTTTTATGGTTGATATTATTTTCTGAACTCTGTCCCTGGGTTTTCATCCTTACCGTCCGTCTTGCTAAACTTATACAGAAAATCACTTCAGATGCAGCCACAGAATTTTTTTCAAGTTTTTTCTCATCCAGAAGTACGCTAGAGAAAGAATGTCTAAAATTCTTTGACAGGAAATTTACTGCAGAATTTAAATCAGCATTTAAATACCAATTTCAAGATCGTGGATTTATTAGTAGTCTTACCGTTCCCAAAGTTTATTCCTGCACTTTTCGAATTAAATTAAAAAAAAATTAAATTTAATCCAATGTTAACAACTTTTTCTAAAAATCAATGAACACTGTGGCTATTACTTAGTCTTAACATGATTTGCTTAAATAGGTGGTAATTTTCCTTACCGTCCATTTTTTTCCCATTTCATCCCTTTTTTCCTATATCGTCCCCCTTTTTTACCTTACTGTGCCTTCTTTAATACCCTTTTAAGACAATGTTATACCAAACTTTTGTACTAAAAATGCTACATTCTTATTATTTCTTATTTGAATGTCCTGTTGGTACTATGCAAATTCATTATAAGTAAGAATTTCGAAGAAAATAAAAAGTTTCAGTGGTAAAATGGTAAGAAAAATTAAACTCGCAATGTTTAATTTTCCATAACATATGTTTAACATAAACCTCAGTTAAATAAAAATTTTTTCGCTGCTGACCATTTTTTCTTTATTTTGAATCATTAAGACATTCGTCTATCAGATTAAAATGTTGTTTTGGCAAGTTTAATTTCGCCAGATTTTCCCCCCAAAAGATTGTGAGAATGCCACTACTGCATTGTAAATCATGTATCTGCTATGCACGTGGCTGAACCTAGAAAAAGTTTTTGAAGCAAATCGGATATTTTTATCAAGAGTTATCGCGTTACGTATATACATAGATACATACATACAGAACCGGCGGGCACATTAGCTCTCATGATTTGATAGCCTGTGAGCTAAAAAGCAATCCTGTACGTTGCCAAAACAAACTCTCAAATAAACTGTTACGACCACGCCTGACACAAGTGTTTGGAAGCCAAAAATAAGCTGTTTTTGCCATTTATGCAAGAAAGACAAAATAATAGACATGCGACTGTGTAATCAATTCTTGCAGAATGTACATGAAAAGTGTCAGCGACTTAGTAAACAAGCAAAATCTAAAATTTCATCTGCACTTACTGTATGGAATCCGATTATAAAGGTATATTTTGAAAAATGTTTATTTTAATTTTTTCCTTGTAATTAAATACTTAGTTTTAACTGAACAATGGAACATTCTCCTAGAAGTAAAAACGTTTGTCGAGTATTTTTTCACATTTTAACTCGGCAGTAAGTCGCGTGTCGATCTTTTCGCCGCCACTCATATAAATTATCTTTACCTAATTCATATCCTATTGAAAATACAATGAAGAACTACCATGCAGTTGACTTTAAATGTGTCTCCAAGACCATAGTAAAGTAACAAGACGTCTCTGTTTTTTCTTCAGGTACATTCTTACAAGCAAATTTGAAATTTGTGGAAAAGTCTACGCAAAGATCGCTAATGTCAGTTATTTTTACTTTTCCCCACTATTTCAAATCTCATTAATAAAATGTAGAATTTATATAAACTGCACATTTATAACTTCATTGAAATGTAATATTCGAATATTAAGTAAAAAATGTTTCTTATTTTACATTTTCTTTATGTGGAGAGCCGGCAGAAAAAAGATCGAGCGCGACTAATAACGTTCTTAAAAAAGACGCGACTACTCTCGGGTTAAAAGTGATTTCAGTATATGGGCCATCTTTAGAACACTATGCGCCAAAGGTGGCCCACAAGCTACAATTTTGAAACTGTATTAAAAAAATAACTATATTTTATTTTACAAGCAAAAATATATTTGATACGTGTTAGAGATAAGTATAGAGTTTTACAAAAATAAAAATTTAGCCACATACACCTAAACAGAAAATTAGGAAAAATTCTCAAAGTTTAACTATGGCCATCTTTGGTTCTTCTACATTATTATTAAAACACTTTTCTATACAGATTTACGTATAGAAATGTTCTATACCAATAAAAAAATATAAATAAATAAATAAATTATACTAAATAAATAAATAAATAAATAAATACTTCCTTCTTATATCCATTATTGTAGAAATCATATACAATTTTAAAAGATCATTACTATTATCTTTATTATTTTATGCGCAAGTAAAACTACACATAAATCACATTTTGAAATTTCTTTTATTTTTAAATGTAACTGAACTATTTAAGAATGCATTAAGACTGCAATTTGTAAAATGCCTTGGCATTTGAAAGAGGAATTCTTGAACAATATTTGAATGATTTGTAAATGAAAATAATGTATTTAGGAAGACCTTTAGCTCATTTGAAATATCACTGTTAATTAGCGTAGGCGTGTACTAAGGAACGCTATATTAATAGGCAGACTAATAGGTGGTAATAAGTACGTGCATTGGACGCAGTGGAAGCATTACAAAGAAATTTTCAAAACAAACATTGGTTTTAGAATTTTAGTTAGTTTATAAAAATGTAATAATTTTGAAAGACCTTATTTTTTTTAAACAATTTAAAGTATAAAACAACGGAAATAAAATACTTTAGAAGTCGAGAATTTTATTTAAGTGTTAGGTAAGAGTAAAATGAAGCATTAATACAATGAAACCGCTTTAAACCCTCAATTGTTGGAAGAAGGCAATTGTGATGCCTCAAGCGGCTTTATGGTTCAATCGAATTGCTTTATTTATTTTAAGTAAATTAGTTTTACTCAATTTTTTAATGAACATAATGGTAAAACATATTTATGAATTTTAACATTATTTTGTATAAGAGGCAATTTTCCATTACAATATCTTTAATAAGGTAAGAAACTTTAAAAAAGAAAATCCATCTAGAGATCACCACTACAAAAATGTTCAAATTACAAAATCATTACACGACGTTGAATATCCAAAAATGCACATAAATTTCCAAGTAACTTTTTCTACCAGAATTTTTCTGGTTTTTGTTTCTTTTAGTTACCGATATCTTTTCACAGTGCATACTGCACATGTATATTGTGGTTTCTCATCTACTTTACATGTTCATACATCTCATACTCTCATTTAAATCACATTCAAATGTCTATACAGCAAAAGGATCTTTTAAAAGGATATCTGTGGATATCTTTTTCTGTTCGTATAGCTATTTCTGGTAGATTAGAAAATGTCTGGACACTTTTACTGTCAGAAGTTTTCTTAAAAAAAAAAATTCTTTTATATCTTAGAATTACACGTAATTTCAACCCGTCTACACTGAACGGAAAGCATATAACAAAATCGTAAGCATCCCACTATCAGCGGAATGAACAGGACGAACAATCAAATGCAAAAAGAAACATGTTTCCAAAATTTGTTCACATTTCAAACACACATAAAAAGATAGTTGTCATAAGCCTTGGGTGTAAACACGTTAATTTGCTTTATTATAAAAATATAAATTATTTTAAAACTATTTGACGGAAGATTGGATGATATTATCACGACAAGTGGTGATATTCTGTAATCGGGTCGCCATTTACTTTCCTTTGAATATGTGATTTTTCTGTTCTCAAGGCCGTATCCATCACTCTCGCGTCAGCTGATTGCTGCTTTCATGATTTATTAAGTAAGATCAATTAAGCATTTGAAAATCAGCTTGTACAAAATGTATAAATAAAAAATGTCGCGACCTCCCGGAGTTTTACAGCTCCTAGAAGTAAAGTTTCTTTTAGACACTATAAGAAAATCTTTTTTTTTTTAAATGATTTTTAAAAATGTGATTTATGTCGTTTTAAATTATCGGTTTTACACTGAAAAAAAAAATCTCTCAAATGGCCAGTGGGAAAACGTTTAATTTACAGAAGATATCTGTAGTTTTTCATTAAAACAGCTTTTTACTGTAAAAATATAGATTTTTTCTGTAAAAATTTCAAAATCCATGTTTTTTACAGGGAAAAAAAGGCTTTTTACACTTTACATTAAAGTTTTTCTTTCTTTTTTTATATTCAAATGCAAATATGTTATTCATTTGAAAGGTGTTTTGTAAAATTATTATTTCGGCTTTTTAAAATGTGATAACAACAGCTAAAAACAGTTATTTCATACTATGAATTAAATCTCTATTTAAATAATGAAACTTTTTATAATAATTTAAAAAAAAATAGAAATTATACAAATTAAAAAGGCAATTTGGACATTGCACGAAACAATTTAGTTAAGTATGGGCTTGCGAGATACAGTTAAATATCTATGCATAGTTCTTCATCCTTTTTCAACATTAAGTAGCGCTTAACGCAATTCTTCTGTTTAAAAAGTGTGTGCTTTCATGCGTTTACATACATTTCTCTATAAAACTACCAGTTTTCCTGTTTTTATATACAATAGTTTTTGTAGGATAAGCCAAGAAATTAAACGTCATAATAAATTCAATTATGGCAGCAGCAGCATTAGTTACTTTTTTTAGAAAATAGAGAATTTTTCCGGCTATATTCCAAATGTTACGTTGCAAACAGCATTCTGATATGACAAATTGTTACATATTTATAAATTTTTACTTTCTTCTATCTTTACAAGGGGAAAGTATTGGATTCGTGAAAATTTTCGAATTCCAGTTTTAGACGGATTAACACGTTTTAAGGGTCAGAGATTCCAAAAAACCTGCTTTTACAAAATGTCTGTATCGGAATCTGTGAATCTGTCTGTCTATATGTGACACAAATTTTGTGAGCGCTCTATCTCAAGAACTAACGCACGGAATTTAATAAAAATTTATATTCAGTTTATCCCTGATATATATTGAAGCTCGTTAGTTTTTTGTGCAAATCACACAGCCAGGTGGTGCTGTTATGCTATATTGTTTACGATTTCCACAACAGCTCTAATTCAAGAACTAATGCACGGATTTTCATCAAACTTTAGATTCGATTAGTCCTTGACATGAATTCATGCTGTTTACATTTTCATGTAAATCTCCCTACAGATGGCGCTACTATGCTGCATTTTTCACAATTTTCGCAATAGCTCTATCTCAAGAATTAATGCACGGATTTTCATCAGACTTCAGATTCAGTTAATTCTTGATATGACTCGGTTCTGTTTACGCTTTGGTGTCAATCGCCCTGCAGGTGGCACTGCAATGCTGAATTTTTTCGGACTCCCGCAATAGGCTCAAGAATAAATGCACGAATTTTCATCAAACTTCAGATTCAAATATACCTTGATAAATATTATTGCAGATTATAGTTTGGTGTAAATCGCTCAATAAGTGGCGCTGTTATGCTGCATTTTTCACGATGTCCGCAATAGTCTTATTTAAGAACTATTGCATGGAATTTCATAAATTTAGAATCCTCACGATGCGCATAGATTGCTGTTTAATTTTGGCACTGTGACAGCGAATTTTAAAGTATTAACTTGTATGAGATAGAATAAAGTTTTGGGATTAGTTGAATTGTGGTTTCTATAATAATCCCTAATCCCTAATAATCCCTAAATATGGTTTCTAATTATGGTACGACTAGTTGGATTATGGACGTACTTATGGGACTGCTTAATCTATTTCATTTTTTTTTCTTTTTAGTCATGAAAAATTCCACGTTTTTGCAAGTTTTAGGATGTAAACTGAACTCCGATACGATTTTTGCTTTCTTTTAACTTTACAAGAAGAAAGTATTGGATTCGTGAAAAAAATTAGACTTCCTATTTTGGACGTATTTGTACGTTTTAGTAGGTCCTGAACACAATTTGCCTGTTTTTAGAAAATATCTGTCAGTGAGTTTGTCTGTATATTACAAACATTTTGGGGCGCTCTGTCTCAAGAACTAATGCATGGCATTTAACAAAATTTCAGATTTAGTTATCTGGATATAAATTGCTGCTGATTAGTTTTTGATTCTAATCGCACAACAGGTGGCGCTGCTATGCTAGCTGCTTTCCCGATTACCGCAATAGCTCTATCTCAAGAAATAAGTTACGATTTTTATAAACTTCAGATTCAGGTATAACTTGATATGAGTTAGTGCTGATTAAGTTTTGTGTCGGTCTTTTTCAATTCTTTTCTTTTCTATTTCTATAAAACATCCGAATCTTTGACAAATAAAATGGTGCACTCTGCATTTCTGTAACATAGTTTGCTAATTTTTATGAATTTTTATGAACGTGAACGAATATATACAGGGTGTCCAATGTCTAATTCCTAAACAGTTAGGCATCATAGACATATAGTGCCAATTGCAGAAATGTTTTAAGTTAGGTAAAGAAATATTTTAAAAGCGATTTGGGTCAATAAAGATATTTCTTAAAAAGTTACGAAATTAAAATTTTTTACGGGCCCTCGGTCCTATAAGTTATATTTAGTAAAAATATTCCATTACACTAAGAAGTAAGACAAAAAAAGTACCATTCTTCTACGATTAAAACTAACCGAGTAATAGCTGTTTAAAGTAGATTCCTCTTTTTTTTCTGCGAAATAGGGGTCATTCACAAATTTACTAGAAATATAAATAATCGTCAGATATAAAAAATAATGGTTGTGAATAAAATTTACGTTACACTATAAATTAGAAATATATCTTCTCTCTGACATATTAACCCTCAAATGCGCGATTTCTTATTTTGTTTCGAAAAAATTATATATGATTCTCTGAAAGGTTTGTTACACAGGAAAAATAATGAAAAATATCACAGATACATTTTTCATATAATGCGTCAATTTTTCCTACTGTTGCACATCTGCAAAACAAGTAAAAACTACTGTCGTGTGGCTGTTTTACGCTAAAATATTGCAAATTAGTAAATATTTTAAGAAGTATGTCTCCAAATACCTTATTTTATATAATTATTTATTTTATAAAACTCAACCTTTAACCCTTTAATTCCCATTATAGAATGCATTCTAGAAATTACGTAGTTCAGAGAATCTGACTTTACACCGCCCCACCAGTGGCCGAGAGGTTCTGCTCTCGAAGCTGGTAGACGGGAGGTGCTGGGTTCGATCCCAATCGCGCCCGTCGGCCTAATCGTTCGGAGTTTTCGTGGTTTTTTTCGAGCAGTGGATCTTCCATGCGTTAATACGGATTAGGTTCCCTTAGAAAGACCCCCACGGAGGGCACTCCCCCCGGGCCTATATCCCTCGTGTAGATAATTGGCCGTCAAAAATAAACCCAACCCAACACTGACTTTACACCAGAAAGTTTCAATGGATTATTTCACTTTATTCAAATACGGAATGTCTGTTATTAATTAAAGTAGTTATTGCTATTTCAGTTTTCTGTTGTGAATTAGGAATATGCGAATTAAAAAAATCTATTTAATTCAAAATACTGTTGTTTGCAAATATGAAAAGCTGAGCACTAAAGGGTTAAAGAAAAATATGCAACTTGTACTAAAAATATGAGTGAAAAAATAACAGAATATTTGTTAACTGAAATTATGAAAACCAACGGTCTCAATTCTTTTCAAAACAAAACATATGATAAAATACAGTTATTTTAACCAATCTGAAATTTAATTAATAAAAACTAACCTTGTCGTAATACTTGTACGATGCGACTAGATGCAGGCTAGTGCAGATAAACGCAGATACTAGTGCAGATAAACGCAGATACTAGTGCATATATACGCGAAAGAAATTATTCCAATACTTTGAGAACTTGGCAACGCATGGCCCAACTCATCTGTGTTCAGATGCAGAAACTTTGCGTAAGTCATGCAATTAAAAGTTTTATTACTCAGTCAATTTTAGGATTAGATAAATGGGACTTTTTTTGGTCTTACTTGTTAGTGTAATAGGATATTTTTACTAAATATCACTTATAGGACCGGGGGACCACATAAAAATTTAAATTTCGTAACTTTTTAAGAAATGTTTTCACTGAACCAAATCGCTTAAAAAACACTTTTTTACCTCATTTAAAACATTTTTGTAATCGGAACCACATGTATCTGACTAACGGTTTTAAAATTACTAATTGGGCATCGTTGAGACTGGACACTCTGTATAGTATAATTATTTAACTTTCTCCACCACTTGTCGGAAAGGAAATTTATCCATGCTCTAGATCTAAGGAAACTTATCTAAAGGAAACTCTAGAAGAATATGTGATGAGATGACAATGTATACACGATATACATATATATATAAATCGAAGTACAGATGAAATTCTCTTTAATTGCCGAAACGTCAGTGAAGGCTTACTGTGGAGACACGAAAAGTTTTGATTTCCGTTTGTCTGTCTGTCTGTCTGTCCGTCTGTTCCGCGATAACTGCCGCAAAAAGCACCCGATCCGCTTGAAATTAATTGGGCATATTCGTGAGATACCCGGACGTAGCTGTATAGTTTTTGGTTAAATTTGGTTCATTCGTTCGGAAAATATGGAAGATTTTATTTTTCTTTATAATGCTTTTCTACGGCAAGTCAGACGATTTTCAAATTTCGATTTGTTGAAAGAAAATGGCACGTTTGATTAATGGATTTAAATGTCAAATTATGGATACTAAAATTCTAAATTAGGGTTTTAAATTATTCCTATTATATTGAAGTTTTATCAATATATCTATCAGATTTTTTTATTTACGTGTATAATGTTTTGAGGACATTTATACATGTATTCCAATAATATAAAGAATTTTTAAGTTAATTTTCTTGTTTTACAGGATACATATTTCTTTTTTTTTTCCTTTTCTTCGTTGCCTAGCGACTGTTATTCGTAGCCTATCATTGCGTCAAATATGAATGAAGTTAGTAAATTACGTTAATTTTGTTGCAGGTACTATTAAAAGGCTATCGGCTTTTAATATGTTATTGCTATCGCATGGATTAGGATGTTTAAACTAATGTTTAACCATGCTATAAGTGAAAAAAAAGTACAGTTAAAGTCATGTAAATCCTTTTTAACACTTTCCAACATGGATGAAAAGTATTTATGACTTCAGTTTTTCTATCTGTCGCCTGCCGAGTTTCTCTACGTGCTCTAACTCGCGTAAATATAGTCGGGATTACATGTAATTGATATACGTTATTGAGGTTTGCCAAAGTATGTTTGGTATTAAAAATGAAGAGTGTAGCATTCATAGCTTAATTACAGAGGCACTCAAAACTATTCCGTTACATTATAGTCTTTGGGAAAAATCGTCTGCGGTGTATTTTAATAATGTTACACAATTTTAAACGTACTTAAATTTATATACCTTATTAAGGTGCACTAGAACCTGGTTACTATAAAATATGTTATGTGTAGCACTTACAGCATGCGTACAGGGAACTCAAAAGTATTCATAATATTACAATCTTTAAAGAAAATCCTTTTGTGGCGTTTTTTAATGATGTTACTCTGTTACAAAATAATAAAATTGATATGTATTTTTGAAACATTTTTGTAGTATATGGGGTGCAAAGCATATGTTTTTTTCAGGGTCACACAAAAGTGGTCGATTAAAATGTGGTCTACGGGGGAAAAACACTCTTCACAGCTTATTTTAACACATTAGCGACGGGAAACGAAAATTCTCGTTTTTATTCAGAATACATCATTGGCTAAGGGAGTGACTTCTAATTTACAGAAAAGACATTTGTACTGTGTTGTCCATATTTTTTATAGATTGTAAGACATTATATATTACATCCGTACATTGAAAGATATTTACTGCTGCATAAACATGAAAAACATATCTCAGAAACCAATTTCCGAGACACTTTCAGAAGAGGGAGGAGCTTCTACTCTTTTTAAACCCAGATTTAAATAAATTACCTGTCGTCAGTGTGTTAATTGTGTTGCACTAATTCAAACATTATGAAATTAAATTACATTACTGTGGTTGACTACAAGAAGCTTGAATATGATTTGTATCGTATTTATCGTTCATTTATAGGGTCACATAAAAAATTTCGGATACAGTTCTGGTCTATTAGGGATGATTGCTGAAGAGCATTTTCGATTATGGTGTGCGTTTTAACGTTAAGTAAATTTGTGCTTAATAAGTAGTGCTTCAATATTGTATAGACCATGTACAGGGATACACAAATGAATTCGTAAGTATAAATGAAAATGAGCGCGAATTGCTTCAGTGTGTTTTTTTTTTTACTTGATTTATGTATTTCCCAGCCCAATTACATTTAGTATACTAACAAATGTTTGCAGAATTTAAATAGAACCATATACAGGACTCCGCAGAAACTGGATATATGGTGCACACTATGCATACTAATACCCGGAAATGTGATATGAGCAGTTTTAAGAGGGTTTTTTGTCTGCATTAAATTTAAATGTTATAGACGACGCGTAAAAATCTTCTCGTAATATACAGGGCTGTAGAAAAGAATTCATGTACGTTTCCGTCTATTGGTAGAATTTACTAAAGGACATTAACACAATTAATTGATAATTACAAATGTAAATTAAATTACACTACAAAGGGGTTCAGGGGGGGTCTGCCCCCCTGAAGAAATCTACTTTATTATCTAAAAATTACCAGTATAAGTAGCTCATGAGATTTTCAGAATACCATTACATAACAAGGGGTTTAATTTAACGCTTCTAATGTCAGAAACCTTCGAAATATTTTTTCGTTTTATAAATGTTTATGTAATTTCAAAACTTTAAATATCTTTTTTTGTAGAAAGATTAATATTACTCAAAGGGTGCTAAACACAATGAATTGTAGAGCTGACGTTGAGGCTCCTGATCTGCAGATTTACTAGTTATTTAACTTTCTCCACCACTTGTCGGAAAGGAAATTTATCCAGGCTCTAGATCTAAGGAAACTTATCTAAAGGAAACTCTAGAAGAATATGTGATGAGATGACAATGTATACACGATATACATATATATATAAATCGAAGTACAGATGAAATTCTCTTTAATTGCCGAAACGTCAGTGAAGGCTTACTGTGGAGACACGAAAAGTTTTGATTTCCGTTTGTCTGTCTGTCTGTCTGTCCGTCTGTTCCGCGATAACTGCCGCAAAAAGCACCCGATCAGCTTGAAATTAATTGGGCATATTCGTGAGATACCCGGACGTAGCTGTATAGTTTTTGGTTAAATTTGGTTCATTCGTTCGGAAAATATGGAAGATTTTATTTTTCTTTATAATGCTTTTCTACGGCAAGTCAGACGATTTTCAAATTTCGATTTGTTGAAAGAAAATGGCACGTTTGATTAATGGATTTAAATGTCAAATTATGGATACTAAAATTCCAAATAAAGGTTTTAAATTATTCCTATTATATTGAAGTTTTAACAATATATCTATAAGATTTTTTTATTTACGTGTATAATGTTTTGAGGACATTTATACATGTATTCCAATAATATAAAGAATTTTTTAATTAATTTTCTTGTTTTACATGATACATATGTCTTTTTTTTTTCATTTTCTTCGTTGCCTAGCGACTGTTATTAGTAGCCTATCATAGCGTCAAATATGAATGAAGTTAGTAAATTTCGTTAATTTTGTTGCAGGTACTATTAAAAGGCTATCACAAAAAATATTTTATCGCGCCAAATCGATGCAATTTATGCAATTAACAGTGGGCACGATAATGAATTATTTTCCAGTAGATTTATAGATCTCCAGATATGCCTATTTTGGGGGGCTTTTAATATGTTATTGCTATCGCATGGATTAGGATGTTTAAACTAATGTTTAACCATGCTATAAGTGAAAAAAAAGTACAGTTAAAGGCATGTAAATCCTTTTTAACAGTTTCCAACATAGATGAAAAGTATTTATGACTTCAGTTTTTCTATCTGTCGCCTGCCGTGTTTCTCTACGTGCTCTAACTCGCGTAAATATAGTCGGGATTACATGTAATTGATATACGTTATTGAGGTTTGCCAAAGTATGTTTGGTATTAAAAATGAAGAGTGTAGCATTCATAGCTTAATTACAGGGGCACTCAAAACTATTCCGTTACATTATAGTCTTTGGGAAAAATCGTCTGCGGTGTATTTTAATAATGTTACACAATTTTAAACGTAATGAAATTTATATACTTTATTAAGATGCACTAGAACCTGGTTACTATAAAATATGTTATGTGTAGCACTTACAGCATGCGTACAGGGAACTCAAAAGTATTCATAATATTACAATCTTTGAAGAAAATCCTTTTGTGGCGTTTTTTAATGATGTTACTCTGTTACAAAATAATAAAATTGATATGTATTTTTGAAACATTTTTGTAGTATATGGGGTGCAAAGCATATGTTTTTTTCAGGGTCACACAAAAGTGGTCGATTAAAATGTGGTCTACGGGGGAAAAACACTCTTCACAGCTTATTTTAACACATTAGCGACGGGAAACGAAAATTCTCGTTTTTATTCAGAATACATCATTGGCTAAGGGAGTGACTTCTAACTTACAGAAAAGACATTTGTACTGTGTTGTCCATATTTTTTATAGATTGTAAGACATTATATATTACATCCGTACATTGAAAGATATTTACTGCTGCATAAACATGAAAAACATATCTCAGAAACCAATTTCCGAGACACTTTCAGAAGAGGGAGGAGCTTCTACTCTTTTTAAACCCAGATTTAAATAAATTACCTGTCGTCAGTGTGTTAATTGTGTTGCACTAATTCAAACATTATGAAATTAAATTACATTACTGTGGTTGACTACAAGAAGCTTGAATATGATTTGTATCGTATTTATCGTTCATTTATAGGGTCACATAAAAAATTTCGGATACAGTTCTGGTCTATTAGGGATGATTGCTGAAGAGCATTTTCGATTATGGTGTGCGTTTTAACGTTAAGTAAATTTGTGCTTAATAAGTAGTGCTTCAATATTGTATAGACCATGTACAGGGATACACAAATGAATTCGTAAGTATAAATGAAAATGAGCGCGAATTGCTTCAGTGTGTTTTTTTTTTTTACTTGAGTTATGTATTTCCCAGCCCAATTACATTTAGTATACTAACAAATGTTTGCAGAATTTAAATAGAACCATATACAGGACTCCGCAGAAACTGGATATATGGTGCACACTATGCATACTAATACCCGGAAATGTGATATGAGCAGTTTTAAGAGGGTTTTTTGTCTGCATTAAATTTAAATGTTATAGACGACGCGTAAAAATCTTCTCGTAATATACAGGGATGTAGAAAAGAATTCATGTACGTTTCCGTCTATTGGTAGAATTTACTAAAGGACATTAACACAATTAATTGATAATTACAAATGTAAATTAAATTACACTACGAAGGGGTTCAGGGGGGGCTCTGCCCCCCTGAAGAAATCTACTTTATTATCTAAAAATTACCAGTATAAGTAGCTCATGAGATTTTCAGAATACCATTACATAACAAGGGGTTTAATTTAACGCTTCTAATGTCAGAAACCTTCGAAATATTTTTTCGTTTTATAAATGTTTATGTAATTTCAAAACTTTAAATATCTTTTTTTGTAGAAAGATTAATATTACTCAAAGGGTGCTAAACACAATGAATTGTAGAGCTGACGTTGAGGCTCCTGATCTGCAGATTTACTAGTTATTTAACTTTCTCCACCACTTGTCGGAAAGAAAATTTATCCAGGCTCTAGATCTAAGGAAACTTATCTAAAGGAAACTCTAGAAGAATATGTGATGAGATGGCAATGTATACACGATATACATATATATATAAATCGAAGTACAGATGAAATTCTCTTTAATTGCCGAAACGTCAGTGAAGGCTTACTGTGGAGACACGAAAAGTTTTGATTTCCGTTTGTCTGTCTATCTGTCTGTCCGTCTGTTCCGCGATAACTGCCGCAAAAAGCACCCGATCAGCTTGAAATTAATTGGGCATATTCGTGAGATACCCGGACGTAGCTGTATAGTTTTTGGTTAAATTTGGTTCATTCGTTCGGAAAATATGGAAGATTTTATTTTTCTTTATAATGCTTTTCTACGGCAAGTCAGACGATTTTCAAATTTCGATTTGTTGAAAGAAAATGGCACGTTTGATTAATGGATTTAAATGTCAAATTATGGATACTAAAATTCCAAATAAAGGTTTTAAATTATTCCTATTATATTGAAGTTTTATCAATATATCTATAAGATTTTTTTATTTACGTGTATAATGTTTTGAGGACATTTATACATGTATTCCAATAATATAAAGAATTTTTTAATTAATTTTCTTTTTTTACATGATACATATGTCTTTTTTTTTTCATTTTCTTCGTTGCCTAGCGAGTGTTATTAGTAGCCTATCATAGCGTCAAATATGAATGAAGTTAGTAAATTTCGTTAATTTTGTTGCAGGTACTATTAAAAGGCTATCACAAAAAATATTTTATCGCGCCAAATCGATGCAATTTATGCAATTAACAGTGGGCACGATAATGAATTATTTTCCAGTAGATTTATAGATCTCCAGATATGCCTATTTTGGGGGATTTTAATATGTTATTGCTATCGCATGGATTAGGATGTTTAAACTAATGTTTAACCATGCTATAAGTGAAAAAAAAGTACAGTTAAAGGCATGTAAATCCTTTTTAACAGTTTCCAACATAGATGAAAAGTATTTATGACTTCAGTTTTTCTATCTGTAGCCTGCCGTGTTTCTCTACGTGCTCTAACTCGCGTAAATATAGTCGGGATTACATGTAATTGATATACGTTATTGAGGTTTGCCAAAGTATGTTTGGTATTAAAAATGAAGAGTGTAGCATTCATAGCTTAATTACAGGGGCACTCAAAACTATTCCGTTACATTATAGTCTTTGGGAAAAGTCGTCTGCGGTGTATTTTAATAATGTTACACAATTTTAAACGTAATGAAATTTATATACTTTATTAAGATGCACTAGAACCTGGTTACTATAAAATATGTTATGTGTAGCACTTACAGCATGCGTACAGGGAACTCAAAAGTATTCATAATATTACAATCTTTGAAGAAAATCCTTTTGTGGCGTTTTTTAATGATGTTACTCTGTTACAAAATAATAAAATTGATATGTATTTTTGAAACATTTTTGTAGTATATGGGGTGCAAAGCATATGTTTTTTTCAGGGTCACACAAAAGTGGTCGATTAAAATGTGGTCTACGGGGGAAAAACACTCTTCACAGCTTATTTTAACACATTAGCGACGGGAAACGAAAATTCTCGTTTTTATTCAGAATACATCATTGGCTAAGGGAGTGACTTCTAATTTACAGAAAAGACATTTGTACTGTGTTGTCCATATTTTTTATAGATTGTAAGACATTATATATTACATCCGTACATTGAAAGATATTTACTGCTGCATAAACATGAAAAACATATCTCAGAAACCAATTTCCGAGACACTTTCAGAAGAGGGAGGAGCTTCTACTCTTTTTAAACCCAGATTTAAATAAATTACCTGTCGTCAGTGTGTTAATTGTGTTGCACTAATTCAAACATTATGAAATTAAATTACATTACTGTGGTTGACTACAAGAAGCTTGAATATGATTTGTATCGTATTTATCGTTCATTTATAGGGTCACATAAAAAATTTCGGATACAGTTCTGGTCTATTAGGGATGATTGCTGAAGAGCATTTTCGATTATGGTGTGCGTTTTAACGTTAAGTAAATTTGTGCTTAATAAGTAGTGCTTCAATATTGTATAGACCATGTACAGGGATACACAAATGAATTCGTAAGTATAAATGAAAATGAGCGCGAATTGCTTCAGTGTGTTTTTTTTTTTACTTGATTTATGTATTTCCCAGCCCAATTACATTTAGTATACTAACAAATGTTTGCAGAATTTAAATAGAACCATATACAGGACTCCGCAGAAACTGGATATATGGTGCACACTATGCATACTAATACCCGGAAATGTGATATGAGCAGTTTTAAGAGGGTTTTTTGTCTGCATTAAATTTAAATGTTATAGACGACGCGTAAAAATCTTCTCGTAATATACAGGGCTGTAGAAAAGAATTCATGTACGTTTCCGTCTATTGGTAGAATTTACTAAAGGACATTAACACAATTAATTGATAATTACAAATGTAAATTAAATTACACTACAAAGGGGTTCAGGGGGGGTCTGCCCCCCTGAAGAAATCTACTTTATTATCTAAAAATTACCAGTATAAGTAGCTCATGAGATTTTCAGAATACCATTACATAACAAGGGGTTTAATTTAACGCTTCTAATGTCAGAAACCTTCGAAATATTTTTTCGTTTTATAAATGTTTATGTAATTTCAAAACTTTAAATATCTTTTTTTGTAGAAAGATTAATATTACTCAAAGGGTGCTAAACACAATGAATTGTAGAGCTGACGTTGAGGCTCCTGATCTGCAGATTTACTAGTTATTTAACTTTCTCCACCACTTGTCGGAAAGGAAATTTATCCAGGCTCTAGATCTAAGGAAACTTATCTAAAGGAAACTCTAGAAGAATATGTGATGAGATGACAATGTATACACGATATACATATATATATAAATCGAAGTACAGATGAAATTCTCTTTAATTGCCGAAACGTCAGTGAAGGCTTACTGTGGAGACACGAAAAGTTTTGATTTCCGTTTGTCTGTCTGTCTGTCTGTCCGTCTGTTCCGCGATAACTGCCGCAAAAAGCACCCGATCAGCTTGAAATTAATTGGGCATATTCGTGAGATACCCGGACGTAGCTGTATAGTTTTTGGTTAAATTTGGTTCATTCGTTCGGAAAATATGGAAGATTTTATTTTTCTTTATAATGCTTTTCTACGGCAAGTCAGACGATTTTCAAATTTCGATTTGTTGAAAGAAAATGGCACGTTTGATTAATGGATTTAAATGTCAAATTATGGATACTAAAATTCCAAATAAAGGTTTTAAATTATTCCTATTATATTGAAGTTTTAACAATATATCTATAAGATTTTTTTATTTACGTGTATAATGTTTTGAGGACATTTATACATGTATTCCAATAATATAAAGAATTTTTTAATTAATTTTCTTGTTTTACATGATACATATGTCTTTTTTTTTTCATTTTCTTCGTTGCCTAGCGACTGTTATTAGTAGCCTATCATAGCGTCAAATATGAATGAAGTTAGTAAATTTCGTTAATTTTGTTGCAGGTACTATTAAAAGGCTATCACAAAAAATATTTTATCGCGCCAAATCGATGCAATTTATGCAATTAACAGTGGGCACGATAATGAATTATTTTCCAGTAGATTTATAGATCTCCAGATATGCCTATTTTGGGGGGCTTTTAATATGTTATTGCTATCGCATGGATTAGGATGTTTAAACTAATGTTTAACCATGCTATAAGTGAAAAAAAAGTACAGTTAAAGGCATGTAAATCCTTTTTAACAGTTTCCAACATAGATGAAAAGTATTTATGACTTCAGTTTTTCTATCTGTCGCCTGCCGTGTTTCTCTACGTGCTCTAACTCGCGTAAATATAGTCGGGATTACATGTAATTGATATACGTTATTGAGGTTTGCCAAAGTATGTTTGGTATTAAAAATGAAGAGTGTAGCATTCATAGCTTAATTACAGGGGCACTCAAAACTATTCCGTTACATTATAGTCTTTGGGAAAAATCGTCTGCGGTGTATTTTAATAATGTTACACAATTTTAAACGTAATGAAATTTATATACTTTATTAAGATGCACTAGAACCTGGTTACTATAAAATATGTTATGTGTAGCACTTACAGCATGCGTACAGGGAACTCAAAAGTATTCATAATATTACAATCTTTGAAGAAAATCCTTTTGTGGCGTTTTTTAATGATGTTACTCTGTTACAAAATAATAAAATTGATATGTATTTTTGAAACATTTTTGTAGTATATGGGGTGCAAAGCATATGTTTTTTTCAGGGTCACACAAAAGTGGTCGATTAAAATGTGGTCTACGGGGGAAAAACACTCTTCACAGCTTATTTTAACACATTAGCGACGGGAAACGAAAATTCTCGTTTTTATTCAGAATACATCACTGGCTAAGGGAGTGACTTCTAACTTACAGAAAAGACATTTGTACTGTGTTGTCCATATTTTTTATAGATTGTAAGACATTATATATTACATCCGTACATTGAAAGATATTTACTGCTGCATAAACATGAAAAACATATCTCAGAAACCAATTTCCGAGACACTTTCAGAAGAGGGAGGAGCTTCTACTCTTTTTAAACCCAGATTTAAATAAATTACCTGTCGTCAGTGTGTTAATTGTGTTGCACTAATTCAAACATTATGAAATTAAATTACATTACTGTGGTTGACTACAAGAAGCTTGAATATGATTTGTATCGTATTTATCGTTCATTTATAGGGTCACATAAAAAATTTCGGATACAGTTCTGGTCTATTAGGGATGATTGCTGAAGAGCATTTTCGATTATGGTGTGCGTTTTAACGTTAAGTAAATTTGTGCTTAATAAGTAGTGCTTCAATATTGTATAGACCATGTACAGGGATACACAAATGAATTCGTAAGTATAAATGAAAATGAGCGCGAATTGCTTCAGTGTGTTTTTTTTTTTTACTTGAGTTATGTATTTCCCAGCCCAATTACATTTAGTATACTAACAAATGTTTGCAGAATTTAAATAGAACCATATACAGGACTCCGCAGAAACTGGATATATGGTGCACACTATGCATACTAATACCCGGAAATGTGATATGAGCAGTTTTAAGAGGGTTTTTTGTCTGCATTAAATTTAAATGTTATAGACGACGCGTAAAAATCTTCTCGTAATATACAGGGCTGTAGAAAAGAATTCATGTACGTTTCCGTCTATTGGTAGAATTTACTAAAGGACATTAACACAATTAATTGATATTTACAAATGTAA
Organism: Maratus speciosus; assembly: GCA_963932465.1. Taxonomy (NCBI): domain Eukaryota; kingdom Metazoa; phylum Arthropoda; class Arachnida; order Araneae; family Salticidae; genus Maratus; species Maratus speciosus. The sequence continues at coordinate 544,259,929 of OZ010789.1, read as the reverse complement.
ATTAAATTACACTACGAAGGGGTTCAGGGCTGGCTCTGCCCCCCTGAAGAAATCTACTTTATTATCTAAAAATTACCAGTATAAGTAGCTCATGAGATTTTCAGAATACCATTACATAACAAGGGGTTTAATTTAACGCTTCTAATGTCAGAAACCTTCGAAATATTTTTTCGTTTTATAAATGTTTATGTAATTTCAAAACTTTAAATATCTTTTTTTGTAGAAAGATTAATATTACTCAAAGGGTGCTAAACACAATGAATTGTAGAGCTGACGTTGAGGCTCCTGATCTGCAGATTTACTAGTTATTTAACTTTCTCCACCACTTGTCGGAAAGGAAATTTATCCAGGCTCTAGATCTAAGGAAAGTTATCTAAAGGAAACTCTAGAAGAATATGTGATGAGATGACAATGTATACACGATATACATATATATATAAATCGAAGTACAGATGAAATTCTCTTTAATTGCCGAAACGTCAGTGAAGGCTTACTGTGGAGACACGAAAAGTTTTGATTTCCGTTTGTCTGTCTGTCTGTCTGTCCGTCTGTTCCGCGATAACTGCCGCAAAAAGCACCCGATCAGCTTGAAATTAATTGGGCATATTCGTGAGATACCCGGACGTAGCTGTATAGTTTTTGGTTAAATTTGGTTCATTCGTTCGGAAAATATGGAAGATTTTATTTTTCTTTATAATGCTTTTCTACGGCAAGTCAGACGATTTTCAAATTTCGATTTGTTGAAAGAAAATGGCACGTTTGATTAATGGATTTAAATGTCAAATTATGGATACTAAAATTCCAAATAAAAGTTTTAAATTATTCCTATTATATTGAAGTTTTATCAATATATCTATAAGATTTTTTTATTTACGTGTATAATGTTTTGAGGACATTTATACATGTATTCCAATAATATAAAGAATTTTTTAATTAATTTTCTTGTTTTACATGATACATATGTCTTTTTTTTTTCATTTTCTTCGTTGCCTAGCGACTGTTATTAGTAGCCTATCATAGCGTCAAATATGAATGAAGTTAGTAAATTTCGTTAATTTTGTTGCAGGTACTATTAAAAGGCTATCACAAAAAATATTTTATCGCGCCAAATCGATGCAATTTATGCAATTAACAGTGGGCACGATAATGAATTATTTTCCAGTAGATTTATAGATCTCCAGATATGCCTATTTTGGGGGGCTTTTAATATGTTATTGCTATCGCATGGATTAGGATGTTTAAACTAATGTTTAACCATGCTATAAGTGAAAAAAAAGTACAGTTAAAGGCATGTAAATCCTTTTTAACAGTTTCCAACATAGATGAAAAGTATTTATGACTTCAGTTTTTCTATCTGTCGCCTGCCGTGTTTCTCTACGTGCTCTAACTCGCGTAAATATAGTCGGGATTACATGTAATTGATATACGTTATTGAGGTTTGCCAAAGTATGTTTGGTATTAAAAATGAAGAGTGTAGCATTCATAGCTTAATTACAGGGGCACTCAAAACTATTCCGTTACATTATAGTCTTTGGGAAAAATCGTCTGCGGTGTATTTTAATAATGTTACACAATTTTAAACGTAATGAAATTTATATACTTTATTAAGATGCACTAGAACCTGGTTACTATAAAATATGTTATGTGTAGCACTTACAGAATGCGTACAGGGAACTCAAAAGTATTCATAATATTACAATCTTTGAAGAAAATCCTTTTGTGGCGTTTTTTAATGATGTTACTCTGTTACAAAATAATAAAATTGATATGTATTTTTGAAACATTTTTGTAGTATATGGGGTGCAAAGCATATGTTTTTTTCAGGGTCACACAAAAGTGGTCGATTAAAATGTGGTCTACGGGGGAAAAACACTCTTCACAGCTTATTTAAACACATTAGCGACGGGAAACGAAAATTCTCGTTTTTATTCAGAATACATCATTGGCTAAGGGAGTGACTTCTAACTTACAGAAAAGACATTTGTACTGTGTTGTCCATATTTTTTATAGATTGTAAGACATTATATATTACATCCGTACATTGAAAGATATTTACTGCTGCCTAAACATGAAAAACATATCTCAGAAACCAATTTCCGAGACACTTTCAGAAGAGGGAGGAGCTTCTACTGTTTTTAAACCCAGATTTAATTAAATTGCCTGTCGTCAGTGTGTTAATTGTGTTGCACTAATTCAAACATTATGAAATTAAATTACATTACTGTGGTTGACTACAAGAAGCTTGAATATGATTTGTATCGTATTTATCGTTCATTTATAGGGTCACATAAAAAATTTCGGATACAGTTCTGGTCTATTAGGGATGATTGCTGAAGAGCATTTTCGATTATGGTGTGCGTTTTAACGTTAAGTAAATTTGTGCTTAATAAGTAGTGCTTCAATATTGTATAGACCATGTACAGGGATACACAAATGAATTCGTAAGTATAAATGAAAATGAGCGCGAATTGCTTCAGTGTGTTTTTTTTTTTTACTTGAGTTATGTATTTCCCAGCCCAATTACATTTAGTATACTAACAAATGTTTGCAGAATTTAAATAGAACCATATACAGGACTCCGCAGAAACTGGATATATGGTGCACACTATGCATACTAATACCCGGAAATGTGATATGAGCAGTTTTAAGAGGGTTTTTTGTCTGCATTAAATTTAAATGTTATAGACGACGCGTAAAAATCTTCTCGTAATATACAGGGCTGTAGAAAAGAATTCATGTACGTTTCCGTCTATTGGTAGAATTTACTAAAGGACATTAACACAATTAATTGATAATTACAAATGTAAATTAAATTACACTACGAAGGGGTTCAGGGGGGGCTCTGCCCCCCTGAAGAAATCTACTTTATTATCTAAAAATTACCAGTATAAGTAGCTCATGAGATTTTCAGAATACCATTACATAACAAGGGGTTTAATTTAACGCTTCTAATGTCAGAAACCTTCGAAATATTTTTTCGTTTTATAAATGTTTATGTAATTTCAAAACTTTAAATATCTTTTTTTGTAGAAAGATTAATATTACTCAAAGGGTGCTAAACACAATGAATTGTAGAGCTGACGTTGAGGCTCCTGATCTGCAGATTTACTAGTTATTTAACTTTCTCCACCACTTGTCGGAAAGGAAATTTATCCAGGCTCTAGATCTAAGGAAACTTATCTAAAGGAAACTCTAGAAGAATATGTGATGAGATGACAATGTATACACGATATACATATATATATAAATCGAAGTACAGATGAAATTCTCTTTAATTGCCGAAACGTCAGTGAAGGCTTACTGTGGAGACACGAAAAGTTTTGATTTCCGTTTGTCTGTCTGTCTGTCTGTCCGTCTGTTCCGCGATAACTGCCGCAAAAAGCACCCGATCAGCTTGAAATTAATTGGGCATATTCGTGAGATACCCGGACGTAGCTGTATAGTTTTTGGTTAAATTTGGTTCATTCGTTCGGAAAATATGGAAGATTTTATTTTTCTTTATAATGCTTTTCTACGGCAAGTCAGACGATTTTCAAATTTCGATTTGTTGAAAGAAAATGGCACGTTTGATTAATGGATTTAAATGTCAAATTATGGATACTAAAATTCCAAATAAAGGTTTTAAATTATTCCTATTATATTGAAGTTTTATCAATATATCTATAAGATTTTTTTATTTACGTGTATAATGTTTTGAGGACATTTATACATGTATTCCAATAATATAAAGAATTTTTTAATTAATTTTCTTGTTTTACATGATACATATGTCTTTTTTTTCTCATTTTCTTCGTTGCCTAGCGACTGTTATTAGTAGCCTATCATAGCGTCAAATATGAATGAAGTTAGTAAATTTCGTTAATTTTGTTGCAGGTACTATTAAAAGGCTATCACAAAAAATATTTTATCGCGCCAAATCGATGCAATTTATGCAATTAACAGTGGGCACGATAATGAATTATTTTCCAGTAGATTTATAGATCTCCAGATATGCCTATTTTGGGGGGCTTTTAATATGTTATTGCTATCGCATGGATTAGGATGTTTAAACTAATGTTTAACCATGCTATAAGTGAAAAAAAAGTACAGTTAAAGGCATGCAAATCCTTTTTAACAGTTTCCAACATAGATGAAAAGTATTTATGACTTCAGTTTTTCTATCTGTCGCCTGCCGTGTTTCTCTACGTGCTCTAACTCGCGTAAACATAGTCGGGATTACATGTAATTGATATACGTTATTGAGGTTTGCCAAAGTATGTTTGGTATTAAAAATGAAGAGTGTAGCATTCATAGCTTAATTACAGGGGCACTCAAAACTATTCCGTTACATTATAGTCTTTGGGAAAAATCGTCTGCGGTGTATTTTAATAATGTTACACAATTTTAAACGTAATGAAATTTATATACTTTATTAAGATGCACTAGAACCTGGTTACTATAAAATATGTTATGTGTAGCACTTACAGCATGCGTACAGGGAACTCAAAAGTATTCATAATATTACAATCTTTGAAGAAAATCCTTTTGTGGCGTTTTTTAATGATGTTACTCTGTTACAAAATAATAAAATTGATATGTATTTTTGAAACATTTTTGTAGTATATGGGGTGCAAAGCATATGTTTTTTTCAGGGTCACACAAAAGTGGTCGATTAAAATGTGGTCTACGGGGGAAAAACACTCTTCACAGCTTATTTTAACACATTAGCGACGGGAAACGAAAATTCTCGTTTTTATTCAGAATACATCATTGGCTAAGGGAGTGACTTCTAACTTACAGAAAAGACATTTGTACTGTGTTGTCCATATTTTTTATAGATTGTAAGACATTATATATTACATCCGTACATTGAAAGATATTTACTGCTGCATAAACATGAAAAACATATCTCAGAAACCAATTTCCGAGACACTTTCAGAAGAGGGAGGAGCTTCTACTGTTTTTAAACCCAGATTTAATTAAATTGCCTGTCGTCAGTGTGTTAATTGTGTTGCACTAATTCAAACATTATGAAATTAAATTACATTACTGTGGTTGACTACAAGAAGCTTGAATATGATTTGTATCGTATTTATCGTTCATTTATAGGGTCACATAAAAAATTTCGGATACAGTTCTGGTCTATTAGGGATGATTGCTGAAGAGCATTTTCGATTATGGTGTGCGTTTTAACGTTAAGTAAATTTGTGCTTAATAAGTAGTGCTTCAATATTGTATAGACCATGTACAGGGATACACAAATGAATTCGTAAGTATAAATGAAAATGAGCGCGAATTGCTTCAGTGTGTTTTTTTTTTTTTACTTGAGTTATGTATTTCCCAGCCCAATTACATTTAGTATACTAACAAATGTTTGCAGAATTTAAATAGAACCATATACAGGACTCCGCAGAAACTGGATATATGGTGCACACTATGCATACTAATACCCGGAAATGTGATATGAGCAGTTTTAAGAGGGTTTTTTGTCTGCATTAAATTTAAATGTTATAGACGACGCGTAAAAATCTTCTCGTAATATACAGGGCTGTAGAAAAGAATTCATGTACGTTTCCGTCTATTGGTAGAATTTACTAAAGGACATTAACACAATTAATTGATAATTACAAATGTAAATTAAATTACACTACGAAGGGGTTCAGGGGGGGCTCTGCCCCCCTGAAGAAATCTACTTTATTATCTAAAAATTACCAGTATAAGTAGCTCATGAGATTTTCAGAATACCATTACATAACAAGGGGTTTAATTTAACGCTTCTAATGTCAGAAACCTTCGAAATATTTTTTCGTTTTATAAATGTTTATGTAATTTCAAAACTTTAAATATCTTTTTTTGTAGAAAGATTAATATTACTCAAAGGGTGCTAAACACAATGAATTGTAGAGCTGACGTTGAGGCTCCTGATCTGCAGATTTACTAGTTATTTAACTTTCTCCACCACTTGTCGGAAAGGAAATTTATCCAGGCTCTAGATCTAAGGAAACTTATCTAAAGGAAACTCTAGAAGAATATGTGATGAGATGACAATGTATACACGATATACATATATATATAAATCGAAGTACAGATGAAATTCTCTTTAATTGCCGAAACGTCAGTGAAGGCTTACTGTGGAGACACGAAAAGTTTTGATTTCCGTTTGTCTGTCTGTCTGTCTGTCCGTCTGTTCCGCGATAACTGCCGCAAAAAGCACCCGATCAGCTTGAAATTAATTGGGCATATTCGTGAGATACCCGGACGTAGCTGTATAGTTTTTGGTTAAATTTGGTTCATTCGTTCGGAAAATATGGAAGATTTTATTTTTCTTTATAATGCTTTTCTACGGCAAGTCAGACGATTTTCAAATTTCGATTTGTTGAAAGAAAATGGCACGTTTGATTAATGGATTTAAATGTCAAATTATGGATACTAAAATTCCAAATAAAGGTTTTAAATTATTCCTATTATATTGAAGTTTTATCAATATATCTATAAGATTTTTTTATTTACGTGTATAATGTTTTGAGGACATTTATACATGTATTCCAATAATATAAAGAATTTTTTAATTAATTTTCTTGTTTTACATGATACATATGTCTTTTTTTTCTCATTTTCTTCGTTGCCTAGCGACTGTTATTAGTAGCCTATCATAGCGTCAAATATGAATGAAGTTAGTAAATTTCGTTAATTTTGTTGCAGGTACTATTAAAAGGCTATCACAAAAAATATTTTATCGCGCCAAATCGATGCAATTTATGCAATTAACAGTGGGCACGATAATGAATTATTTTCCAGTAGATTTATAGATCTCCAGATATGCCTATTTTGGGGGGCTTTTAAAATGTTATTGCTATCGCATGGATTAGGATGTTTAAACTAATGTTTAACCATGCTATAAGTGAAAAAAAAGTACAGTTAAAGGCATGTAAATCCTTTTTAACAGTTTCCAACATAGATGAAAAGTATTTATGACTTCAGTTTTTCTATCTGTCGCCTGCCGTGTTTCTCTACGTGCTCTAACTCGCGTAAATATAGTCGGGATTACATGTAATTGATATACGTTATTGAGGTTTGCCAAAGTATGTTTGGTATTAAAAATGAAGAGTGTAGCATTCATAGCTTAATTACAGGGGCACTCAAAACTATTCCGTTACATTATAGTCTTTGGGAAAAATCGTCTGCGGTGTATTTTAATAATGTTACACAATTTTAAACGTAATGAAATTTATATACTTTATTAAGATGCACTAGAACCTGGTTACTATAAAATATGTTATGTGTAGCACTTACAGCATGCGTACAGGGAACTCAAAAGTATTCATAATATTACAATCTTTGAAGAAAATCCTTTTGTGGCGTTTTTTAATGATGTTACTCTGTTACAAAATAATAAAATTGATATGTATTTTTGAAACATTTTTGTAGTATATGGGGTGCAAAGCATATGTTTTTTTCAGGGTCACACAAAAGTGGTCGATTAAAATGTGGTCTACGGGGGAAAAACACTCTTCACAGCTTATTTTAACACATTAGCGACGGGAAACGAAAATTCTCGTTTTTATTCAGAATACATCATTGGCTAAGGGAGTGACTTCTAACTTACAGAAAAGACATTTGTACTGTGTTGTCCATATTTTTTATAGATTGTAAGACATTATATATTACATCCGTACATTGAAAGATATTTACTGCTGCATAAACATGAAAAACATATCTCAGAAACCAATTTCCGAGACACTTTCAGAAGAGGGAGGAGCTTCTACTGTTTTTAAACCCAGATTTAATTAAATTGCCTGTCGTCAGTGTGTTAATTGTGTTGCACTAATTCAAACATTATGAAATTAAATTACATTACTGTGGTTGACTACAAGAAGCTTGAATATGATTTGTATCGTATTTATCGTTCATTTATAGGGTCACATAAAAAATTTCGGATACAGTTCTGGTCTATTAGGGATGATTGCTGAAGAGCATTTTCGATTATGGTGTGCGTTTTAACGTTAAGTAAATTTGTGCTTAATAAGTAGTGCTTCAATATTGTATAGACCATGTACAGGGATACACAAATGAATTCGTAAGTATAAATGAAAATGAGCGCGAATTGCTTCAGTGTGTTTTTTTTTTTTACTTGAGTTATGTATTTCCCAGCCCAATTACATTTAGTATACTAACAAATGTTTGCAGAATTTAAATAGAACCATATACAGGACTCCGCAGAAACTGGATATATGGTGCACACTATGCATACTAATACCCGGAAATGTGATATGAGCAGTTTTAAGAGGGTTTTTTGTCTGCATTAAATTTAAATGTTATAGACGACGCGTAAAAATCTTCTCGTAATATACAGGGCTGTAGAAAAGAATTCATGTACGTTTCCGTCTATTGGTAGAATTTACTAAAGGACATTAACACAATTAATTGATAATTACAAATGTAAATTAAATTACACTACGAAGGGGTTCAGGGGGGGCTCTGCCCCCCTGAAGAAATCTACTTTATTATCTAAAAATTACCAGTATAAGTAGCTCATGAGATTTTCAGAATACCATTACATAACAAGGGGTTTAATTTAACGCTTCTAATGTCAGAAACCTTCGAAATATTTTTTCGTTTTATAAATGTTTATGTAATTTCAAAACTTTAAATATCTTTTTTTGTAGAAAGATTAATATTACTCAAAGGGTGCTAAACACAATGAATTGTAGAGCTGACGTTGAGGCTCCTGATCTGCAGATTTACTAGTTATTTAACTTTCTCCACCACTTGTCGGAAAGGAAATTTATCCAGGCTCTAGATCTAAGGAAACTTATCTAAAGGAAACTCTAGAAGAATATGTGATGAGATGACAATGTATACACGATATACATATATATATAAATCGAAGTACAGATGAAATTCTCTTTAATTGCCGAAACGTCAGTGAAGGCTTACTGTGGAGACACGAAAAGTTTTGATTTCCGTTTGTCTGTCTGTCTGTCTGTCCGTCTGTTCCGCGATAACTGCCGCAAAAAGCACCCGATCAGCTTGAAATTAATTGGGCATATTCGTGAGATACCCGGACGTAGCTGTATAGTTTTTGGTTAAATTTGGTTCATTCGTTCGCAAAATATGGAAGATTTTATTTTTCTTTATAATGCTTTTCTACGGCAAGTCAGACGATTTTCAAATTTCGATTTGTTGAAAGAAAATGGCACGTTTGATTAATGGATTTAAATGTCAAATTATGGATACTAAAATTCCAAATAAAGGTTTTAAATTATTCCTATTATATTGAAGTTTTATCAATATATCTATAAGATTTTTTTATTTACGTGTATAATGTTTTGAGGACATTTATACATGTATTCCAATAATATAAAGAATTTTTTAATTAATTTTCTTGTTTTACATGATACATATGTCTTTTTTTTCTCATTTTCTTCGTTGCCTAGCGACTGTTATTAGTAGCCTATCATAGCGTCAAATATGAATGAAGTTAGTAAATTTCGTTAATTTTGTTGCAGGTACTATTAAAAGGCTATCACAAAAAATATTTTATCGCGCCAAATCGATGCAATTTATTCAATTAACAGTGGGCACGATAATGAATTATTTTCCAGTAGATTTATAGATCTCCAGATATGCCTATTTTGGGGGGCTTTTAATATGTTATTGCTATCGCATGGATTAGGATGTTTAAACTAATGTTTAACCATGCTATAAGTGAAAAAAAAGTACAGTTAAAGGCATGTAAATCCTTTTTAACAGTTTCCAACATAGATGAAAAGTATTTATGACTTCAGTTTTTCTATCTGTCGCCTGCCGTGTTTCTCTACGTGCTCTAACTCGCGTAAATATAGTCGGGATTACATGTAATTGATATACGTTATTGAGGTTTGCCAAAGTATGTTTGGTATTAAAAATGAAGAGTGTAGCATTCATAGCTTAATTACAGGGGCACTCAAAACTATTCCGTTACATTATAGTCTTTGGGAAAAATAGTCTGCGGTGTATTTTAATAATGTTACACAATTTTAAACGTAATGAAATTTATATACTTTATTAAGATGCACTAGAACCTGGTTACTATAAAATATGTTATGTGTAGCACTTACAGCATGCGTACAGGGAACTCAAAAGTATTCATAATATTACAATCTTTGAAGAAAATCCTTTTGTGGCGTTTTTTAATGATGTTACTCTGTTACAAAATAATAAAATTGATATGTATTTTTGAAACATTTTTGTAGTATATGGGGTGCAAAGCATATGTTTTTTTCAGGGTCACACAAAAGTGGTCGATTAAAATGTGGTCTACGGGGGAAAAACACTCTTCACAGCTTATTTTAACACATTAGCGACGGGAAACGAAAATTCTCGTTTTTATTCAGAATACATCATTGGCTAAGGGAGTGACTTCTAACTTACAGAAAAGACATTTGTACTGTGTTGTCCATATTTTTTATAGATTGTAAGACATTATATATTACATCCGTACATTGAAAGATATTTACTGCTGCATAAACATGAAAAACATATCTCAGAAACCAATTTCCGAGACACTTTCAGAAGAGGGAGGAGCTTCTACTGTTTTTAAACCCAGATTTAATTAAATTGCCTGTCGTCAGTGTGTTAATTGTGTTGCACTAATTCAAACATTATGAAATTAAATTACATTACTGTGGTTGACTACAAGAAGCTTGAATATGATTTGTATCGTATTTATCGTTCATTTATAGGGTCACATAAAATATTTCGGATACAGTTCTGGTCTATTAGGGATGATTGCTGAAGAGCATTTTCGATTATGGTGTGCGTTTTAACGTTAAGTAAATTTGTGCTTAATAAGTAGTGCTTAAATATTGTATAGACCATGTACAGGGATACACAAATGAATTCGTAAGTATAAATGAAAATGAGCGCGAATTGCTTCAGTGTTTTTTTTTTTTTTTTTTTTTTTTTGAGTTATGTATTTCCCAGCCCAATTACATTTAGTATACTAACAAATGTTTGCAGAATTTTAATAGAACCATATACAGGACTCCGCAGAAACTGGATATATGGTGCACACTATGCATACTAATCCCCGGAAATGTGATATGAGCAGTTTTAAGAGGGTTTTTTGTCTGCATTAAATTTAAATGTTATAGACGACGCGTAAAAATCTTCTCGTAATATACAGGGCTGTAGAAAAGAATTCATGTACGTTTCCGTCTATTGGTAGAATTTACTAAAGGACATTAACACAATTAATTGATAATTACAAATGTAAATTAAATTACACTACGAAGGGGTTCAGGGGGGGCTCTGCCCCCCTGAAGAAATCTACTTTATTATCTAAAAATTACCAGTATAAGTAGCTCATGAGATTTTCAGAATACCATTACATAACAAGGGGTTTAATTTAACGCTTCTAATGTCAGAAACCTTCGAAATATTTTTTCGTTTTATAAATGTTTATGTAATTTCAAAACTTTAAATATCTTTTTTTGTAGAAAGATTAATATTACTCAAAGGGTGCTAAACACAATGAATTGTAGAGCTGACGTTGAGGCTCCTGATCTGCAGATTTACTAGTTATTTAACTTTCTCCACCACTTGTCGGAAAGGAAATTTATCCAGGCTCTAGATCTAAGGAAACTTATCTAAAGGAAACTCTAGAAGAATATGTGATGAGATGACAATGTATACACGATATACATATATATATAAATCGAAGTACAGATGAAATTCTCTTTAATTGCCGAAACGTCAGTGAAGGCTTACTGTGGAGACACGAAAAGTTTTGATTTCCGTTTGTCTGTCTGTCTGTCTGTCCGTCTGTTCCGCGATAACTGCCGCAAAAAGCACCCGATCAGCTTGAAATTAATTGGGCATATTCGTGAGATACCCGGACGTAGCTGTATAGTTTTTGGTTAAATTTGGTTCATTCGTTCGGAAAATATGGAAGATTTTATTTTTCTTTATAATGCTTTTCTACGGCAAGTCAGACGATTTTCAAATTTCGATTTGTTGAAAGAAAATGGCACGTTTGATTAATGGATTTAAATGTCAAATTATGGATACTAAAATTCCAAATAAAGGTTTTAAATTATTCCTATTATATTGAAGTTTTATCAATATATCTATAAGATTTTTTTATTTACGTGTATAATGTTTTGAGGACATTTATACATGTATTCCAATAATATAAAGAATTTTTTAATTAATTTTCTTGTTTTACATGATACATATGTCTTTTTTTTCTCATTTTCTTCGTTGCCTAGCGACTGTTATTAGTAGCCTATCATAGCGTCAAATATGAATGAAGTTAGTAAATTTCGTTAATTTTGTTGCAGGTACTATTAAAAGGCTATCACAAAAAATATTTTATCGCGCCAAATCGATGCAATTTATGCAATTAACAGTGGGCACGATAATGAATTATTTTCCAGTAGATTTATAGATCTCCAGATATGCCTATTTTGGGGGGCTTTTAAAATGTTATTGCTATCGCATGGATTAGGATGTTTAAACTAATGTTTAACCATGCTATAAGTGAAAAAAAAGTACAGTTAAAGGCATGTAAATCCTTTTTAACAGTTTCCAACATAGATGAAAAGTATTTATGACTTCAGTTTTTCTATCTGTCGCCTGCCGTGTTTCTCTACGTGCTCTAACTCGCGTAAATATAGTCGGGATTACATGTAATTGATATACGTTATTGAGGTTTGCCAAAGTATGTTTGGTATTAAAAATGAAGAGTGTAGCATTCATAGCTTAATTACAGGGGCACTCAAAACTATTCCGTTACATTATAGTCTTTGGGAAAAATCGTCTGCGGTGTATTTTAATAATGTTACACAATTTTAAACGTAATGAAATTTATATACTTTATTAAGATGCACTAGAACCTGGTTACTATAAAATATGTTATGTGTAGCACTTACAGCATGCGTACAGGGAACTCAAAAGTATTCATAATATTACAATCTTTGAAGAAAATCCTTTTGTGGCGTTTTTTAATGATGTTACTCTGTTACAAAATAATAAAATTGATATGTATTTTTGAAACATTTTTGTAGTATATGGGGTGCAAAGCATATGTTTTTTTCAGGGTCACACAAAAGTGGTCGATTAAAATGTGGTCTACGGGGGAAAAACACTCTTCACAGCTTATTTTAACACATTAGCGACGGGAAACGAAAATTCTCGTTTTTATTCAGAATACATCATTGGCTAAGGGAGTGACTTCTAACTTACAGAAAAGACATTTGTACTGTGTTGTCCATATTTTTTATAGATTGTAAGACATTATATATTACATCCGTACATTGAAAGATATTTACTGCTGCATAAACATGAAAAACATATCTCAGAAACCAATTTCCGAGACACTTTCAGAAGAGGGAGGAGCTTCTACTGTTTTTAAACCCAGATTTAATTAAATTGCCTGTCGTCAGTGTGTTAATTGTGTTGCACTAATTCAAACATTATGAAATTAAATTACATTACTGTGGTTGACTACAAGAAGCTTGAATATGATTTGTATCGTATTTATCGTTCATTTATAGGGTCACATAAAAAATTTCGGATACAGTTCTGGTCTATTAGGGATGATTGCTGAAGAGCATTTTCGATTATGGTGTGCGTTTTAACGTTAAGTAAATTTGTGCTTAATAAGTAGTGCTTCAATATTGTATAGACCATGTACAGGGATACACAAATGAATTCGTAAGTATAAATGAAAATGAGCGCGAATTGCTTCAGTGTGTTTTTTTTTTTTACTTGAGTTATGTATTTCCCAGCCCAATTACATTTAGTATACTAACAAATGTTTGCAGAATTTAAATAGAACCATATACAGGACTCCGCAGAAACTGGATATATGGTGCACACTATGCATACTAATACCCGGAAATGTGATATGAGCAGTTTTAAGAGGGTTTTTTGTCTGCATTAAATTTAAATGTTATAGACGACGCGTAAAAATCTTCTCGTAATATACAGGGCTGTAGAAAAGAATTCATGTACGTTTCCGTCTATTGGTAGAATTTACTAAAGGACATTAACACAATTAATTGATAATTACAAATGTAAATTAAATTACACTACGAAGGGGTTCAGGGGGGGCTCTGCCCCCCTGAAGAAATCTACTTTATTATCTAAAAATTACCAGTATAAGTAGCTCATGAGATTTTCAGAATACCATTACATAACAAGGGGTTTAATTTAACGCTTCTAATGTCAGAAACCTTCGAAATATTTTTTCGTTTTATAAATGTTTATGTAATTTCAAAACTTTAAATATCTTTTTTTGTAGAAAGATTAATATTACTCAAAGGGTGCTAAACACAATGAATTGTAGAGCTGACGTTGAGGCTCCTGATCTGCAGATTTACTAGTTATTTAACTTTCTCCACCACTTGTCGGAAAGGAAATTTATCCAGGCTCTAGATCTAAGGAAACTTATCTAAAGGAAACTCTAGAAGAATATGTGATGAGATGACAATGTATACACGATATACATATATATATAAATCGAAGTACAGATGAAATTCTCTTTAATTGCCGAAACGTCAGTGAAGGCTTACTGTGGAGACACGAAAAGTTTTGATTTCCGTTTGTCTGTCTGTCTGTCTGTCCGTCTGTTCCGCGATAACTGCCGCAAAAAGCACCCGATCAGCTTGAAATTAATTGGGCATATTCGTGAGATACCCGGACGTAGCTGTATAGTTTTTGGTTAAATTTGGTTCATTCGTTCGGAAAATATGGAAGATTTTATTTTTCTTTATAATGCTTTTCTACGGCAAGTCAGACGATTTTCAAATTTCGATTTGTTGAAAGAAAATGGCACGTTTGATTAATGGATTTAAATGTCAAATTATGGATACTAAAATTCCAAATAAAGGTTTTAAATTATTCCTATTATATTGAAGTTTTATCAATATATCTATAAGATTTTTTTATTTACGTGTATAATGTTTTGAGGACATTTATACATGTATTCCAATAATATAAAGAATTTTTTAATTAATTTTCTTGTTTTACATGATACATATGTCTTTTTTTTCTCATTTTCTTCGTTGCCTAGCGACTGTTATTAGTAGCCTATCATAGCGTCAAATATGAATGAAGTTAGTAAATTTCGTTAATTTTGTTGCAGGTACTATTAAAAGGCTATCACAAAAAATATTTTATCGCGCCAAATCGATGCAATTTATTCAATTAACAGTGGGCACGATAATGAATTATTTTCCAGTAGATTTATAGATCTCCAGATATGCCTATTTTGGGGGGCTTTTAATATGTTATTGCTATCGCATGGATTAGGATGTTTAAACTAATGTTTAACCATGCTATAAGTGAAAAAAAAGTACAGTTAAAGGCATGTAAATCCTTTTTAACAGTTTCCAACATAGATGAAAAGTATTTATGACTTCAGTTTTTCTATCTGTCGCCTGCCGTGTTTCTCTACGTGCTCTAACTCGCGTAAATATAGTCGGGATTACATGTAATTGATATACGTTATTGAGGTTTGCCAAAGTATGTTTGGTATTAAAAATGAAGAGTGTAGCATTCATAGCTTAATTACAGGGGCACTCAAAACTATTCCGTTACATTATAGTCTTTGGGAAAAATAGTCTGCGGTGTATTTTAATAATGTTACACAATTTTAAACGTAATGAAATTTATATACTTTATTAAGATGCACTAGAACCTGGTTACTATAAAATATGTTATGTGTAGCACTTACAGCATGCGTACAGGGAACTCAAAAGTATTCATAATATTACAATCTTTGAAGAAAATCCTTTTGTGGCGTTTTTTAATGATGTTACTCTGTTACAAAATAATAAAATTGATATGTATTTTTGAAACATTTTTGTAGTATATGGGGTGCAAAGCATATGTTTTTTTCAGGGTCACACAAAAGTGGTCGATTAAAATGTGGTCTACGGGGGAAAAACACTCTTCACAGCTTATTTTAACACATTAGCGACGGGAAACGAAAATTCTCGTTTTTATTCAGAATACATCATTGGCTAAGGGAGTGACTTCTAACTTACAGAAAAGACATTTGTACTGTGTTGTCCATATTTTTTATAGATTGTAAGACATTATATATTACATCCGTACATTGAAAGATATTTACTGCTGCATAAACATGAAAAACATATCTCAGAAACCAATTTCCGAGACACTTTCAGAAGAGGGAGGAGCTTCTACTGTTTTTAAACCCAGATTTAATTAAATTGCCTGTCGTCAGTGTGTTAATTGTGTTGCACTAATTCAAACATTATGAAATTAAATTACATTACTGTGGTTGACTACAAGAAGCTTGAATATGATTTGTATCGTATTTATCGTTCATTTATAGGGTCACATAAAATATTTCGGATACAGTTCTGGTCTATTAGGGATGATTGCTGAAGAGCATTTTCGATTATGGTGTGCGTTTTAACGTTAAGTAAATTTGTGCTTAATAAGTAGTGCTTAAATATTGTATAGACCATGTACAGGGATACACAAATGAATTCGTAAGTATAAATGAAAATGAGCGCGAATTGCTTCAGTGTTTTTTTTTTTTTTTTTTTTTTTTTTTTGAGTTATGTATTTCCCAGCCCAATTACATTTAGTATACTAACAAATGTTTGCAGAATTTTAATAGAACCATATACAGGACTCCGCAGAAACTGGATATATGGTGCACACTATGCATACTAATCCCCGGAAATGTGATATGAGCAGTTTTAAGAGGGTTTTTTGTCTGCATTAAATTTAAATGTTATAGACGACGCGTAAAAATCTTCACGTAATATACAGGGCTGTAGAAAAGAATTCATATACGTTTCCGTCTATTGGTAGAATTTACTAAAGGACATTAACACAATTAATTGATAATTACAAATGTAAATTAAATTACACTACGAAGGGGTTCAGGGCTGGCTCTGCCCCCCTGAAGAAATCTACTTTATCATCTAAAAATTACCAGAATAAGTAGTTCATGAGATTTTCAGAATACCATTACATAACAAGGGGTTTAATTTAACGCTTCTAATGTCAGAAACCTTCGAAATATTTTTTCGTTTTATAAATGTTTATGTAATTTCAAAACTTTAAATTTCGTTTTTTATAGAAAGATTAATATTACTCAAAGGAGGCTAAACACAATGAATTGTAGAGCTGACGTTGAGGCTCCTGATCTGCAGATTTACTAGTAGATTAAAAGGGAAAACGAATTGAATATTTTCAACTAAGCGAAAGAATGACTAAGCCGGGAATCGAACCATATCCTTGGCGTACTGGGCCAATGCTCTACCGTAGAGCATTGGCCCCGTAAGCCAAGGATCTGGGTTCTGTTACGGCTTGGGCATTTTTTCGCTTAGTTGGAAATATTCAGTTCGTATGATAACTTTACCAATCAGTTTGACTGTGTTAAAATAATAGTTTATCTACGCACCAATCGTTTATATGGAGTTTCTTTACCTGAAGTTTATTCTGATGAGCTGTTTATATGACAGATCAGATGTTATTACCAATAAGGTCATCTGAGCGAAATATGCTCGCCGGTTGTCAGCCAAGGTAGCTTGAATGATAGAGGATTGGACCCGTAAGCTAAGGATCTTGTTTCAATTCCCGGCTTGGGAATGTTTTCTCTTAGTTGAAAATATTCATTTCTTATGATAACTTTACCAATCATTTTGATTGTGTTAAAATAATAGTTTAAAAAGGAATAATTTTGTCCTGTAAAGAAGCCTATATAAAATAAATATTTCAAAAAAATCGATAACTTTCGTTTAAAAAATGAAATAGCCGGGTAAAGTCGACTCATATAATTTTTTTTTCTAAGAATAAACTAGTAACATTGTTCATATTCAGAATATAGTTATGGGCTTTTATTTCTAAAAATATCACATCATTAAAAAGTTCTTATTACTCAATAAAGATTTATTACAATCAATAAAAAGGAAAAGATTTATTTGAAATAAATGTAGTTTAAAATATCAATCCATTAAAAGGATGATTTCGTGTCGTTAATAGTTTCGAGCTGTGTTAAAAAGGATTGAAAGACATAAGATGATTTTTAAAGTAACTAGTTGAGTAGCAACCCGTTGTGTTGCTTTTGAATTGCATGAGATTATTCGATCCTTTTGCGAAAAATGAAATCTATCTTTATTGTAAATTTAGAAAGCAATTAAAGTATTAATTTTTATTAAATAAAATATTTCAAATAACAAGTTATATTTACAATTTAAGTCAAAAATTTTCCGAATAAAAAATGTATATATACCATAACTTTATTTGCCTAAATATTTTCGCTCTTCCAAGATTTTGCTTCGAATTTCGGAGTTGGTAGAAATGTTGTCATTTGGGTCAACTTACACAAAAATGAATTTGTTTTGACGAATTTATTCAGAAGCATTTTATATTTATGAATTAAAATAAATATTTAGACAAAAAAATTTCTCGCTAAAACATTTCGTTTTTAATGTCCGTTTCTGAAATATTTTAATAGCCATCTTAAGCCAATAGCTGAAAATCTACTTTTCGACTTAAAATTAAATCAAAATAATAATGTTTGATTGCGAAGTTTTTTTTTTCTTTGGCGTCAACAGAATTTATCTCAATGTTCTCAATAGTCCTATTTTTGTTTCTAACCTAAACGGATTCCTGAAGCTTGAATATGTGAACATAAAATAAAACGCACACACACTATAATATGTAATAAAACACAGATAAATAACGCCTGCATTCAACTGTTAACGGTATATATGAATATTAAACAGACGTACAGCAATAAATACAATAAACCCAATTGGAGTGAAAAATTAGCCAGAGCAAGGAGTCGAACCCGGGACCACAACATTCCAAGCAGTGGCTCTAACCACTGAGCTACTCCGGCCGATGCCTGAGTCGTTGTCCGGTCGTTTATGGTCGTATGTCCCGTCGTCATTGTTCGGTCATCCAATGCTGTCGTATAGATGGCTGGTGACTTCCCCAACATGACTTATTAGTGAAATTGCAGACTCAGGTATCGGCCGGAGTAGCTCAGTGGTTAGAGCGACAGCCTGGAATGCTGTGGTTCCGGTTTCAATTCCAAGCTCTGGCTAATTTTTCACTCCAGTTGGGTTTATTGTATTTATTGGTGTATGTCTCTTTAATATTTATATATGTGAACATAAGTTTGTATTTCGTGAAGTTTTTCTGAAAAATACTATTCAATCACATTATTATTTTCCCTATTTATTCAAATAAAAGTTAATTTCAATTTAAAAATAATATCAAACAATGATATCTAATAACCCTTAACATTTTCTGTTTTCTCTTTTTTATTACAAAAAATGGAGGAATTTAATTTCCATCATTACATAAATGTCATTAATATATATATATATATATATATCGAAAACTAATCAAATTTTAAAATTATACGACAAATTTGGACATCCTTCGACCCATGTGGATAAGTGGCTTCAATTTGATCACCCAACATTCCATATTATAGGAGAGACAGCTGTGAAATACAAACGGACATTCACTTTTTAATATAATAGATTGATGAAGTTTTAATTTCACTATGAAATATCAGTCAGGGACAAATGCTGAACTATTTATATTCTTTTACGTGCAAATGGTGTATTTCGTAATGGAGCCAGCACGCAATGGAGATAGATTAAAAAACGCTATTCTTGAAAATTATTTAAAAAGGCATGATAAATAAATCAATTAAAATAAAGTTGTCAAGCAAATTGCATTTGAAAGTATATTTTTCCCCCATATAACGGCGTAAAAATTAAAAATGTGTGATGTTTAGAAGTTAAAAAATTTGCAGTAGAAAAAATTGCAAAACCGAAATTTAAATGTCAAGCGTCGTCATTCTCAAAATGACGTCAGCGTTACGTACGGACATATTTTCCTTTATAAAATAGATAGATTTTTAAACGTGAATTCCCCTTTGTCAGCTACAACTTTGCATGCGTAAATTTATTCTTTTGGCTTGAGATTCTAATTTCAGTACCGCCGACTACAAATTCCAGAAACTGATGTCTTTTAGATGTATTCGGGGTAAAATATATAGTTTTACCTAAGAAAAGGATTGTTTTCTTTTAAATATAGCACTTACTGAAGCATTACGCCAAGTGTCGCAAACTCGATATCAGCCGAAAGAAAATATATTGAAATGTAACATAGCTTTATGAGAGAAAATGCAAGTTTTTTAAAGCGTGACGTCATTTTCTGTTGAGACTTAAAGTTATTTTTAATTGTAATGATGAAATGGCATCAATAAGGATAAATAAACCCCAGCATTTCTTTTTTTCTGCAACAGTGGAAATAATACGATTGCTACTATTTTGATGAAATTTCAAAAAAACTTTTCAAACTAAATTTAAAATATAAAAGTGGGAATATTTAGAAAAATAGCTAGTGCGAGTCCTTCTACAAATGAACAGCTTTCATTTAAAAAAAGAATAATGACCAAAATTGGTTCAGTAGAAAGTTCAGGGAAGATGTCTAAAAAAGCTGTCATTTGTTTTCAATATATAGATTATTTTTCCCTTTTACTTTAACAGTTGCCTAGCAACTCTATTTCAAAACTTATCTATTTCATACAAATTACATTTAAAATCCCATGTTTTTCCCAATTCGGATCTAAAAATTTAAGCTGTTCGAATACATATATGTTAAATTCGTGCATTTTTATATGTTATTCTTTCACTTATTGTTTGACGAAGCTTTAATTTCATTGTAGAAAATTAGCCGTAGATAAATTCTGAACTCTTTTTTATGTGCAAATTGTTTATTAATATTTCGTAATGGAGACTGCCGGTGCGCGATCGAGATAAATTTTAAAAAAATCACGCTTAAAAATTATTTTATAAACCATAATAAATCAGTCCATTAAGATACCGTTTTGATACAAATTGCATTTAAAAGTAGATTTTTTTCCCTATACGACAGTGTAAAAAATTATAATGTGCGATGTTCAGAAGATTAAAAAACTGCAGAAGGGAAAATTGGAAAACCGAAATTTCATCGTGAAGCGTTGCTATTTGCAAAATGACAGCAGCGTTACGCACAGATTATTGTCCTTTGTAATATAAATGGAGTACTTCTGTTGCCACAATTACAAAATTGGTACAAAAAACTATAAAAAAAATAATATCTCAAAAATAAATTGAGATACAGATTTCAAAGAAATTGCATCTAAAAGTACATTTTTTTCCTCATACGATGGTATAAAAACTGAAAATGTGCGATGTGTAGAAGTTTAAAAATTTTCAGTAGCGAAAATTGCAAAACGCAAATTCATTTCAAATTTGAAAGTGTTGCCATTCGCAGAATGACGTATGCGTTACGCACAGATATGTTTGTCCTTTATAATATAGATAAGATAAGATGAAGAAATAAAACAGAAAGTGACAGAAATTTAACGCGGGAAAAATAAGAAGATCTGTGTAAATTATGATATTCAAGCTTTGTAAAAAATATTAAGATATTGAACTTTTAGGTAATTTGTAATGCGTAAAGGCCTTGCAGTTTATTTTAGCTCATATCACTGAGGTTATAAAAATCAAATTGTTCAAAACGGCACATTGAAAACTCATCGTTTCTAATTTCAGTGTTTTATGACAGACCGTGCTTCAAGATAAGTGTATCAAGAATATTTGATCGTAAGTTTTTACGAATTTTTTTTTTTTAATATGACGGAATAAACAATTTTATATTTCGCTACGTACCTTTATCTCTAAATATATATGAGGATGTGAGTTTCAAAACTCGAATTATAAAAAAAAATCAAATTTCGGGAAATCGCGAAAAACCTCTGACTTTGTCCATTGGTTTTAATTGTAATCTACAAGATGAAGTCAGTTTTTTGCAGATTGTTGTGTTTTTTCGGTACAGTTTTACCAATAGAATAGATTGATAGTAAAAACACAATTTTTTAAATTTTAGATAAATCAAGTTTTGAAACTCCGTCCTCTAGCCTCTACTTGTTAAGTAAAACCCCTTTATTATCTATTCCCGAAAGAGACTTAAGTCCAACTGCAACTTCCACCAGTGCAGTCTGTTAGTACTCCTGCCTAATATATGGTGAAATGAACGAGGATGGGCTTCTTCGAACCCGCTTGGCTAGTGTGGAGGAATTTATTCACCACTTTTTATTTTATTTCGTAAATTCAAAAATTAAATTACGACACGGTTTTCAATTCCCAGTGGTCTGATTGTTCCTAGTTACCGGAGTGACGAAAGAGACATAAAGCCACAGAGTGATAAGAATCACCCTACTCGGCTTGACTGCTATAAGTTAATCATCTTGGCTACCTCAAGTAAGATGGAGCGATGAAATCGGAGAAGTGGCTTGCATTAATTAGATGATCAATGCACTAGACGGAAACAATGAAAACAATTTTGGAAGACCCAGCAGAAGATTGAAATCAGTTGTTGTTGTTATTGATAATATATGTATATCTATCATTATCCGATACCTATGTTTGTAATCCAACCGCATCCATTGGAATTAATAAAGGGGATAAGCAGTTTATAATCTTATATTTAGAAAATTGCTAATTTTCATTGCCACGTTTGAGAAAAATGCTGTTTTATTACTTAATTATAATTATAGACTATTTTACTCAATAAATACACAAAATGGTTTCAATTTTGCACTGAAATTCAAACAATTACATTATCTGATAACCGCTATTTCTAAGTTTTATTAAATATAACCCCGCCACTGATTTAGTTACAGAATTTTCTAATCTGACTCTTAGATTATTTTTGAAGATTTAGAACATCAGAAAATGACACCCGTTTTGGACACAATTTTAGGAAAATTTGTCACTGTACGAGCGTCATTCGAATTTTCCCATGTACTGCATCTTATTTTAGATAATTAGATTATTTTATATATTTTTAATATTTTTCTTTAATTGAAAACGCTTTTAATATTATGTATTTTTATAGAAAATTGACCCAAAAAAGCGTAAATTTAACAGAAAATACTGACAATATGGATTTTTAAAATTTAATGTAGCAATGCAATCATATCACATGTTTGATTTTTGCGTAATCTTACGGTTATGGTAAATTTTAAGGTCATTTGGAATTTCCTCCTAATCGCTGTTATATAAAAATTTATAAGCATATTTAATCTCTCTTAATTGGTTAATTAGAGCTGTATTAAATAACTTTAGAGTTTATGTCACAACTGCATCTCATCTATAGATATGCTATGGTTTTTCTATTTTTTATCAAATAATATTATAATTTCTTTGAAATTTCTTAATTCGCATTTCTCTGAAGGTGAATCGTAAAGATACTTCGGTTCTTGAATGATTTATTTCATGACATAGTTTTAAAAAAATTTCCAGAACCAAGGGAAATAAAGTAGTTGCCTTAAGAAAGCAATTTCCTGATATTATAGGAAGTTACAGTCTCTATTTTAATTTACTAATAAACAGTAATTTTTCAAGATGTTCTTTAATAAATAAACTAGATGGTACTCGTCAAGATTTAACGGTAAATAACTTAAATGTTTCATTAGAAAAATTCTTGAATTTTAAATTAGTTATTGAAATCGTGTCAAATTTCTATATTGCATAAGTGATTCCTATTTCTTTAAGGCGATGTGCTATCAGTCTAATCTATCCAATGCCGTGAAAGAATTCTACGTTTAAAATTTATAATCAATTATGCTTGTTTTTTTATCAGAAATGTACCTGAAATATTGGATAGAGTATTTATTTTTACTTACTACGGTTTCATTTTCTTAAAAAAAATAACATTTATTTTTATTATTATTTTTTCAACTACATGACCATTAAAAGCTGCCATGAATATTATTTTTATCAGTCTCATTCTCTAAAAGTCTAAATTTGAAACTTGATGCAGCTAACGATTTATAATATATATTTTTTATTACTTGAATTTTATTTTGCATTTTTGTATTTTTATACATTTTTTTAAAATATTAAACTATGGTAATTTCACTATGGTAAACTATGGTAAAATTAATACTCAAGGTAATTTCTTTTCTAGTTCTTATATGAATATTTTTCTTTCTTTCCGTTTATTTTTTATTATTTTACGGGAAAAATTGGCAAACTTTTTTTTCTGACACACACACATATATATTCTTGATAATGGTCAGAAAATATAACAAAAATTGTAGATCAGATCAATTTATTTGATTGATAATGACATGTAAAATATTTAGCTTAAATATTTTAAAGATAAAATTATTATTAAAAAAAATATTGTTGAGTGTTTAATTTTATTTAATTATAAAGCATTCAAATAATAATAATAATAATAAAATAAACATCATATATCTTCTCCTGCTAATAAAATACGTTATTATTGAAATGAATTAGCGCCAAAAATATTACAGAAATCCCTTTGCTAGGCATTGGGCTCGAACCTGCGACCTCTACAAAAATTCAGAGCTTTAAACTGCTGCTTTAGACCACCCCGCCTGCAGGAACTCGTTCTACTTTCCTCTAAAATGAAGAGGTTCAAAAAAGAATTGACGCATGCTAAAATGTGTGGATTTCAAACAACTTAAATTTTTACCTTTGCATTTTAAAATATATGATATTAATTAAACAGAGTTAAGAGCGTCTACACCTTCAGCGCGTCAAAAAATTAAAATTTCTATTTTTGTGTTAAATGAAAGACAATTTAATCCTGAACATTTTAATATCTAGTTTGTATTTTAGAGAATTTTCGCTTAAAAATTATCACATAAAGAAGAAGGACGTTTTTATACACTTTGCTTTAATTCAAAACTTTTAAACGCTTCAGAACATCCTAGAATGTTAATTTTGAAATTGTATTCAGGATTTCCTTAAAGCAAATTAAAAATGTCTTGATATTTTCAGAAGTCATAATAAATTTCTATAGATGGATCTAAAATCTTTTACA
The DNA here is from genome assembly GCA_963932465.1 of Maratus speciosus. Taxonomy (NCBI): domain Eukaryota; kingdom Metazoa; phylum Arthropoda; class Arachnida; order Araneae; family Salticidae; genus Maratus; species Maratus speciosus. The sequence goes on along the minus strand of OZ010789.1, from coordinate 544,235,056 downwards.
GAAATAAATATTTCATACTGATATATTCTGACATAAAATGTTTTATTTTCAACAAATATTTTCAATATTTCAGTTCATTTTGCAGATAACTATTACACTTTTAAGTTATTAAAATTTAAAATCTTTTTTTCAGCATTTGTGAAGCTTCGTACAGTACAATAATTTGGATATCGATCTAAAATTGTTCAAAACTTCTGAACTAAAGGAAAACCCATAGAAATGAATGCCTTCTTTGCATGACATTTTTGAATGATGTTTAATCCTGTATCAGCCAAATTTCCAGGAATCTCATAATCATAAATTTAAATTCAGATTAATGAACCTATTTTACAAAACTTTTTTCCTCCTCTGCTTTTTAACTTTTTATTCTTTCTTTTTGTTTTCACATAGTATGAATCTTTTTGTAAAATGTTTTCATGTGTATGTGTATATATATATATGTGTGTGTGTGGTATATATATATATATATGTATATATATATGTATGGCGTGCGCTTATGTGGTGTATCTGTATATATATTTGTACGGATATGTATTTATTTATTTATGGAGTTTTTTAAATATAGACTGATACAGTCTTTTCTTACGCTGATTAAGTTTGTTTTCATTTTCGTCTTAGTTTAAAAAACCGAATTGTAATATGTGTGTCAGCTGACATATTTATTTTATTTTATCTTTATTTTTTACAAAGAACCGCTTGTTTAGATATGAAACCTAAACAATAATCAAAACGAAAAACGCTTACTAATGTGAAGCAATCTTAATAAATTGATATAAATTTTTCACTGAATAATTTATTTTGCGCATCAATATATGGTGTATATTTCCTTTATGAGATAAATTTGCTTAGAGCCTTGTTCTACGCGTAGAGCAATTAGATGTACTAAATAATACCAATCCATTCTACTTAATGAAACTCTTACACAAAGCATTGTACTTTTTGGGTTACAGGAATCTATAAATATGAATCAAGTATTAATGATAATTTTTTATTTTAGTTTATTACTATATAGATAAATATTTGAATGCGAAATATTATCAGGCAAGTATATGGTATTTTATTAGTTTGAATGTGCTGTGTGTCATATCTTGTACATTAGTTATAACAGGTAACTGTACTTTGTGAGTCACTAATGTCCAGAATAAGCGATAAAATCCATATTTTGAGTGAAGAATTAATGTGAAATTTTTAACAACGGTTTCTTATATTTTATAACAACCACATATATTAAAATGATACTTTCCATAAATATTTAAAAAATCACGCAGCAGGAGATAAAAAAAAAAAGCAATTTATCTTTTTTAGAATTTAGTGTCACCCGAGATGAAAAAAAAAATCTATAAAGAAAGATAGTGCAACATATATTTCAGTTTTAAGACTTGAAATATATTCTTTTATTTACATAAAATGACGTCATTTGTATCCGTTCAAGAATTCCACATTTACGATCCAGTCTTAAACAACAGCTATAGAAAAGTATAGTATGAATAGGACGTCACTATCGCGGAATTATACACAATCCCAGTAAAAATCGAAGTCATCATTCAAGAAACTCGACAAAAAAGCGGGTATCTAATGATTCATGTGCCTTCATTTGTTTGTAACATGAATATGGATACTGAAAATTAAATATAGTTTATAATATCTCTATGTTTTATCAGAATTCATTCCTTTAATAATTTTCCAAAATTCGAAAAATGGTATTACACACGGATTAATAAAATTGCATTCTTTCAGCTTTTTGATAGACATGAAGTAAATGCGGAGAAAATAAGCCACACAAATATTCTTTAAGATACATTTTTATAGCAGACGGTATTTTTGGCATGGCATGGATTTAAAAAGAAAAAAAAAATTTTTCACTTGTTGTGAGAAAATAGCAACAGAAAGATACAGTAATCTACCATTTTCCTTTACTTTCTACAGAAGTGGAGTACTTCAGTTGCCACCATTACATTAATGGCATTAAAAAGTAAAAAAAAATAATTCCCCCAAAATAAATTTAGATGCAGTTTTCAAACAAATGGCATTTTAAATTACTTTTTTCCCCTATACGGCGGTGTAAAAATGGAAAATATGCGGTACTTAGAAGTTAAAAAATTGCAGTACAGATTATCAGTATTTAACCGTACAATGATATAGCTGCTTCGTTTTACGGGTGGCTTAAGGTTGGGTGTTACGTTATGTTTTAATGATGACACTTTAAATGTTGCCTCAAAGAAATAGCATATCGGGGGATAATAAACAAAACCAAGCATTATATTGACTTATGCTTTGCTACATTTATAGAAATTTTAGTAGAGTACTAGAGTTTTTTACAACGAATATTCTTTCCCTCTAACACTGATGCTTAAGGTTAGGTGTAACCAGTGGTGAGATTCAAATAATTTAACAACCGGTTCGCTGACAATTTCCGACATATAAAAATTAAAGGAAAATAAATGAACTTTATAAAACACTTTCCAATATTATAAGAACATTGTTAAAAAACTTGGTTGAGTGAAAACAAATTTTGAAACATGTGGTTGCCTCAACACTAGAAAGACGGGACATTTTACTCAACTTTTATAAAAAAAATATTTCGCACCAGAATTTTTCTTTGAAACTGTTTAAAATATTAATTTAACTTTGTTTTTCTTTTTACCTTTTAAATTTATATTATAAAAAAATTTGTGCTGCGAACCAAAATATATTCATTTGGTACGGGCCAAAATGGCCTCCTCGCCGCCCTTCTAATGTTAAAGAACGTAATTTATTTAATAAATATCCGGTAATCATGAAACTCTGATGAAGATTTCTATCGAAAAATGCATCCAAACGGTATGATACATTAAGGATAACACTAAAACAGCAGAAATTTAAGAATTAACTCTTGCGCATGATCTAAAATTGTAGACAGTTAAGTATTAAAAAGTCCTTCCGGCCAGTGCCGGGAGGAAGAGGTAGCTTTCAAATT